>CM077163.1:149298981-149898981 GCA_039583875.1 Platanthera guangdongensis | reverse complement strand
GAAAAATTTGCTGCTCGCCAAAACTTCTTCCGGGAAGCAGCCCAGGGAAGCCCTGCTAGATTTCTCAACTTTCAGGGAAGTCATCCTTACCCTGCAGCTCCTGCCTTTGCTCCTCCTGCTTCAACTTTTCCTTTTTATCCTCCTGTTTCTTTTGCAGCTGCAGCTTATTCCCCCTTCTTTCCTTATGCTGTAGGAGAGCAAGAAGAACCTTCACCATTCACAGAGAATGTTTGCCATGAGCCAACTCCAGCAAACTTCAGAGAGCCTCGGCTGCCAATCTACACTGGAGAGACTGAACCAGTGAAACACCTTCAAGCTTTTGAGTCGGCTGTTGCTCTCAAAACCCTATCAGATGCAACTAAATGCAAGCTCCTTGTCACAACTTTTGATGGGCAAGTGATGGACTAGTTCTATGGCCTCCATCCTCAGTCCATCACTTCCTTTGTTGATCTGCGAAGGGAGTTCTTGCTCAGATTCTCTACCTCAACCAAGAGAAAGGGCGGTCCTAAAGCCCTCTTTGAGATCAAGCAGCGCAGTGATGAAACTTGGTCTCAGTTTGTTGATCGATTCCAAAGAGAGATTTTGGACATCGAAATTGCTGATCAAGAAATGTACAAAGTAGCTCTTATTCACGGTCTTCGTGAAGGGCCTCTCAAATTTGAAGCCAATGTCCGCGCATCGAGAACCTTCCAAGAGTTGATTGCCTTAGCCAACTCATACATCCGTGGAGAAAAAAGCAACCCAGGCTTCATCTACAAGCTCTTATCAGAGAAAGATTCTTTTCACAAGCAGCCTCCGAGGTCTCCTCGCAATCATTTCCCATCTCACTCAAGAAAGGAGAGAAGGTTTCAACGCCTTCGATACTCTTTCCCGAGCCGTGATCGTGCTCAAGACCCATTACTACTGCTAGATTCTTCTCAAACAACAGCAGTTCAGCAGTAAGACAGTGACTTGCATGAGTTTGATCTCGACGAGGCCATGCAAGAAGTAAGCCAAATCATTAAAGAAAAGGCAAACTACAAGAAGCCCCATCGACCAACCGATCAAAGGTCTAGAGACTCAGAGCCTTATTGCGAATTCCACAAAGAGTCAGGTCACTCAACTGAGAACTGTCGAGCACTCCGCCAGCTTGTGCAAAGGATGCCCCGGCAGGGCAAGATGCGTGACCTGCTTTCTAAAGAAGATCGCCCTGATCCGTCAACTTCAAAAGGCAAAGAAGTTGCAGATGTTCCTTGCTCCTCCAAAGGAGTGAACCTAGTCGAAGAGCCTCCTCTCCTCATTGTTAACCAAGCTGTCGAATGCTTCGATGCTGATGACGAGGGTGTGCTTGGAAGGCTATTCTAAGCAAGCAAAGGACTTCACAGTCCTTCAAATTCTCTCACAACTCTGATGGGTTATCTCAACTCTTGCTCTTACTCTTTTCAGATATTTTCATTTCAAAACACTTCTCAGTGTTTATTACTTGCTTTTCAACAAAGCTTTTATCTGGGATCTTATACTAACACAGTTCCCCTCTTGTGATGCTTCCTCTTCTATCTTTTCTCTTTGCCAAAGAGATCACTACACCAATGAGATATCGCCAAGTCTGGAATGCTCCCTCCGTAGTTTATTCTCTGGCATGAACACTTCGACCACATATGGCGGGAGTATACCCATATGTGTAGTGGGAGCCGTTCAATCTACGATGTTGGGCTTCAGACTTAGGATCCTAGCCGGCATCTGACACAGAGTGTGTGCTAGGGGAACCCCATGTGTTAGCTCTGCTGTGCTTCGCAAAGGATACATTACAGTTACGGTGATCTTTGCTTGACAAGCAATGACGATCAAGCATCTCCTTGTCTCTTTGATTATCTCACAACTGGGATGGCCGAACACTCTCTTGTACTCTCGATCCATGCCTTCGCGGGTTCCCACAACTCCACTGATCAATCCACAGACAAGCAATAGGCCACTTTGCACAACTAGTCTCATTGATCAGTGATGATTGTACCCAAGGCAAGAGAGCAGTGCATCTAGCGATCCTTCTCAGGATTTTCCCCTTGCTTTTCTCTTTTGTGCCCTTCTAGAGGATGCGCGGCCAACCCGCTTTGAGTAGGACTATACTCGGGATGATTTTCTCAGGCAAGTAATGCATAAGGCCCACGGGGAACACCTATTTCAGCATTCAACCTTCTTTAGTCATTCCGGGTATAGACCTCTTTTTGTCAGCTGCCTTCTTTCACAGGTGAACAGGTTGATCCGAACTTCCAAGAGGATTTCCGGCATTCATTTTGCTTATACTTATCTTATATGCAACGCTTGCTCAAGCTCCATTGGATGATGACTTACAAGCTCTCTACTTGTACAGGCTCTATTGCTCTCATCTTTTATTCATCGCTTGCTCAAGCTCTATCAGATGAAGACTCACAGAGCTATTCATTACTCTTATCAAAATCTAATGGTATCAAGCATTGATAAAGGAATCATACTCTTCTTGATCATCAAGCCATGCTATTGCAATCTGGTTAAGATTGGCAGAATTCGTCAAGTTCCTTCTCTGCTAATCTGATCATGTCCATCCAGCCATATCAACAGTTAACGCTCGATTTATTGATCTGGGCTTCATGATAAAGAGTCCATCAGGCATTTTCCTTGCCATTTGGGCATGTCCACCTTATCTCATCAACAGTTAACACTTACAAGCCATCTCCACATGTACTTGCAAGCCTCTTTTCATATATATTGTTTGCTTCTAACTCTTCTTTTTGCAGAGATTAGCAAACACTTGCAAGCCTTCTCCCAGGTACTTGCAAGCTCTTTTCATATATATTGTTTGCTTCTAACTCTTCTTTTTGCAGAGATTAGCAAACACTTGCAAGCCGTCTCTCAGGTACTTGCAAGCTTCTTTTCATATATATGTTTGCTTCTAACTCTTTCCTTGCAGAGATTAGCAAACACTTGCAAGCCTTCTCTCAGGTACTTGCAAGCTTCTTTCATATATATGTGTTTGCTTCTAACTCTTCTTTTTGCAGAGATCAGCGTGTCCTTGCAAGTTTCTCCATCAGGTACTTGCAAGATATTCTCATGTTTTTTCCTGCTCCTTACTCTCTTCTTGCAGAGATCAGTAGACCCTTGTAAGCCCTTTCACAGGTACTTGCAAGTTAAATTCATATACTGCTTATACCTTTAACTCTTCTTTTGCAGAAACCAGCAAAGACTTGCAAGTACCTTCCAGGTACTTGCAACTCATTTTTCCTTCTCGCATACTCTTCATCCTTCCTTTTTTGCAGAGGATAACATGTGCTTGCAAGCCTCTATCAAGTACTTGCAAGTAATTATGTTTCTATGTTTTCATCTCACTTTCATTTTGCAGAACTTAGTGGAAGACACACCTTCTTCGTTTTGTAAAGGCGAACTCAGGTACACACTCGATGTACAACCCATACAAGCCTACCCTAACTTTCCTCTTGTAGAAAAATAGACAGGAAGCACCAGACTCCTAAGGAGAGGCTTCAGGTTCTATCTGTCCTTGCCCCCCTTCTCTATCCGTTTGGGTGGATCACGATTTTCGCGAGTCTCCAACTTTTTCGAAGTTCTTTTCGGAACTTAAAAATGTGAGGGGATTATGTTAACCCCGAAATCGGCGATCCTTCCCAAGGCAGCCAGCTCGCTCATCGCGACCTTCCCCGAGTTCCTCCTGGAGGCCGTGATGCCCTAGGTTGGGCTGACAGAATTCTCTGTCCGCTCAGGCCGCGTGGACTGCACGGTATCAGCGGTCTGACCCCCAGACCACACGCCTTTCCTTGGTCGGCAGGGTCCGCAGACTGCTTCCGCAATCCACCTCTGCAGGCCGCCCCCTTTTCGGCTTAACCGCGAGGTTGTATCCGCAGGTATCTATCTGCCGGACTCAACTTCCTATCCGCCCAGGCCGGCAACACATCGCTCAGTCCCTTCAACCAGCAACATGGGCAGCCGGCTCCTCCAGTCTGCCTGCAAGGCACGGAATCCAATTCCGACAATCCGACAAGACCAGCAGCCTCCAAGTCCCTCGCGAGCTGGGCGGACTCGAAGTGCGATCAAGACTTCTAGTCCGCCTTCATTAGTTAACCCCAACAGCCTCAACAGCCAGGCTCTCCATCTCCAACACAAGCGGACTCGACCTTGCAGTAGCCGCAGACTCGACGGACTCGGTGGACTCTCTATGCAGTCCGCCCTTTCCTTAGCCAACACCGGCTTCTCGGCAGCAGCAGAGTCAACTCCTCCTCAGTTCGCAGGCCTTTCGCAGGCTCAACCAATAGTAGCAATTTCTCCCTCAGTCCGCAGCCTCCGTGCGGACTCAGTCAGTAGCCTCCGTGCGGACTCAGTCAGCAGTGGCGGGCTCTTTCCAGCCCGCCAGACGTCAAATCCTCCAGAGCAGTTCCAGTCCGCATAACCTAGTGCGGAATCGCCAGACTCCGCGGGCACTCTGCTGCCCGCACCCCTTGCGGCTCTCAGTTCAGCAGTGGCGGACTCCGCAGATTCTCCTCGCAGTCCGCCACATAGCTTCCAGCTCCCGCTTTCCAGCAGCGGGCAGAGGTCCCTCAGCTTGACCGGGGCGGGCTCAGCAGTTTCCCTATGCAGTCCGCCGCTTGTCCTCCAGTGTCCGCCACCTATGCAGCAGGCGGACAATCCCAGCTCAGCAGTGACGGACTCCGCAAACCCGCATCACAGTCCGCCACTGAGTCTCCCATTTTACCGACAGCAGCTCTGGCTTTAGTTCCAAGTCCCAGTCCGCGCAGCCTAGTGCAGACTCGGCGGACTCCGTCTCCATCTCACTCAAGTTACCGTCTCACCGGGGGTAACGTCACCGCAGGCCATTACCTCCTCGGGCCTATAAATAGCCCCCCATGCCTCTCATTTGGAAGGGTCTCTATGCTCGGAGGATCGCTCTCGCGCCCGAAGTCAGCCAACCAGCCCTCTTGCTGACTCTGTTTCTCAGTCCGCACCCCCTTCTGCGCCTATAGTCGCGCGACCTGCAGCCTGTGGTTCTCCAGTCCGCGCGGTCTGCTTCCTTTGATTAACCGCGCGGCCTGCCAGCTTCGTATTTCAGTCCGCGCGGCCTCCTATGGCATTCTTCTTCCTTAGCTGCCAGCTTCCTTTTGTACCCCTTTATTACTTTGTTGTGAAGGTGTACTAGCAAGTTGTAGCTCTCGCTATTAATAAAAGGAAAGCCCGTCGCAAGAGTGGCGTTTAAGCCGCAGCGGGCGAAGTCTGCTGTTTCCACTGCTAGCGGCCCCCTCTCTCTCTCCTCTTCCTAGCTCAGCTCAGCTCTCTCGGCAACCAACCTGCAAGCTCAACCGTCATATTAACCGTCTGCTCGACAGCTCCTGATCAACCTCCTCCTCTCTTGATCACCTTCTTTGTTGATCAAGCTTCTCCTCCGCTCTCAGCACCTCCTCTATCACCGCAACCTCCTTGAACAAGCTGGTTGCTCCACTCTCGAGCACTCAGAAGCTTCCCTCTTCTCCTCTATCCCCACAACCTTCATCCTCTTCCCCTCCTAGCTTGTGAGATCGAACACTCCCTACGTGTTAGATGCCCCGATGCCGTTTTCGCGCATCAACATGTCTCAACACATCCTTGCCCATAGGTTGCCCCCGAAGAAACAGTCAAATGAGCTGGTTCAGTAGGCCTGAACCTTTTCTTGTCTCGTCTCTTAAACTCTGACTGTTCCAAATTTGGAACTCTGAATTCCGGCTTTTCCACAGCTACGCTCTTCTTCTCTTGTACCTGTTTCAAATCTTTTTCCAGCGCACGGGCTGTATCCACTAATGCTTGGAAGCCTTGATTCACCGAACTCGGGAGTGCCAACCTCAACTCATCACGCAGTCCCTCATAAAATCGATTTGTCTTTTTCGCTTCCTCATCGAAGGTAGACCCCGCATAACGCCCCAGTCTGGTAAACGTATCAATATCACTCTCACCCTGCACCAGATATTTAAACTCATTCTCCATCGCAATCTGCTGCGATATAGGCAAATACTTGGTTAGGAATAATCGTGAGAACTCTTCGATCGATATCTCTTCCAATCATCGACCTGCCAAGTAGTGCAGTTCCAAATCGTCCAACCAAAGCCTTACATCGCCTTCCAATAGAAAGGTGGCTAAAGTCACTTTCTGCGCCTCCGCAGTCCGGATTGCTGTCAAGATCCTCTTCACTCTTACAAGACAATCTTCCGCTTACATTGGGGAACGCGTCCCTCCAAACGTAGGTGGATGAAACTCTATGAAACGCTTCAATTGCTCGTCCGCTGCTTGCTCGTCCACCACATCTTCAATACGCCGTTGGCTTGCACCAGGCCGTACTAGCAACCCTGCAGGCCTTGCCTGCCCAGTAGGCTGTGCATGTAACGCTGCGAGCACCGTCTCAGTCACCACATGTATGGTCTCCGCGAGGGAGGTGTAGGCGCTTCAACTGGTGCCGCACTCTTGATGAAGAATTTTATGTTTTAAAAATGTATATTCAAACTATAATCCCGAAATAGGCAAGCACACCTATCGAAATATAGTATAGGAAATGTCGTATTAGACTCGAGGCCTGTTGAGTACTTCTACTCACGCAAATTGATATTATTTTATCGGAATATAAATTGAAGGTAAATTAAAACTAAAGCAAGAAAACAAACAAAAAGATAGCACTTGATCTAGAATCCCATTGGATTAAAATGAACCTTCATAAACATAAAGAACACAAGACTCTTAAATTGCTCACTCGACCGTCGAAGTTACTAAGTACAAAAGCGTCTCTCTCGAGCTCATGCTTTTGACTAACCTTAGGTTGATCGATTAAGACCTCTCAGCCAGTCGAAACCCCTAAGCTTGCTTTAGACGGTGAACCACTCTATTGGATTTGACTCCAATCCAGAGGATTTATGTTGTCCTCTCTCGAGGAGTGCATGCAACTCCTTTTATCTTTGAGTGATCTACTCGTTTCCGCAACCTCTCGGTCATTTAGGATACGGATCTTGGATCGAAAAACATATCTGCGAAATATGAATTCGACGAAATATAAATCAACGATAAATCATAAGCAAGCAAAATTAAGAACAAGACATTTGATAAAGAAAAGAAGAGTTTATTTTATTCCAAGCTTCATCATGATCAAGTACTTATGGAAATTTAGCTACTCATAATTGAAAAATACATTCTATCACTATGAAATAAAAGAGTACAATTGCATGAAAATAAAAATCTAAACTATATTGCAAATAAAATAAAATTGCATAAAATAAAACGAACTCCAAAGATATCCCAAAAATAAGCCACCCAACCTGATTTTCAACCCCAATGGTGGACTCCACTCATCATTCCCCCTTGCCCATTATTTATAAGAAAAAAAGAAATGATGAAAGACACATGAAAGGTTGGAAGGCCAAGGGTAAGAGGAGGAAAATAAAGTGGTAATAATAATTAAATATTAATGAAATATATGAAAAAACAACTAAATTAAATGGGGGAGTTTCATAGTTTATAAAGAGGAGATGAATGGTGGACATAATTACTAAAATTAAGATGGAGTTGAAACATCAAATATTTATCAAATATTTAAGAGGAGGTAAATGGAGGGAGGAGATAATGAAGAAGAATATAAAGGTGGTGGTTTCATGGAATAAAGAGGAGCTAGCAGTTTCTTGGAGAAATGAAGAGGGGAAGTAAAGAGTTATAGTAATAATAATAATAATAATAATAATAATAATAATAATAATAATAAAGTGCATGTATTTAACTGTGACGATTTTTAGAAAGAGAAATAAGTGGTGATGTAAGTTGCATGATGAGATGGGGGATTTGACATGAAAAGGTGACGGCGATGGCGTTGTGCATGAGAATGATGTGAATGAAAATAGTTGAATGTCATAGACTTGCTTAGCGTTGGTCATTTTGAGAGTTGGTGGTGATGGCGTGGCGGCATCAATGCATAATAATATATTTGTCATTAGCTTGCATGAAGAAGAGCTAAATGGGTGGTTGCGACATGAAACGCTTGATCGACTTGAATGAGTGCAACGAGACTGCATGAATTGCTTGTCAAACGCGACGAATTCGGTAAATATTTCTTTTGCAAACGTCGGGAGCGCGACCACGTTAATAAACCTACAAAAAAAAATATATAAAATTAGTAAACTAAAATATAAAATAAATGATTTGCAAATGAAAATATATAAATTATTATTAATTTTATATTAATTATTAAACTAAAATAAATACTAAAAATAGTTATAAATCCTACAAAAATAAATAAGACTTAAATTATTTAACAGAATCAAAAAGATATAATTTATTAACCAGAATAAATAAAATATGATTAATTAAAACTAAATATTAAAGTAAATATTATAATAAAAATACGCGTAAATATTACTTATCAAATACCCCCATACTTAATCTTTTGCTATTGCAGAGCAAAACTATGAGAGTACTTATAAGAAATTAATATAATTTTTAAATTAAAATAAAAATTTATTAAATCAAAATAAAGTTAAAAATTAACTTAAGGGATTCAAAATTTTAAGTCATAAAATCTGAAAATAAAATGAGAAAAGATAAATATTTAGCAATTTTTCTCTAATAAAATAATGAGATCTCAAAATTAAGTAGTTAGTAAACAAAGTTAGATTAAAAATTAGAAACACTTTTTTCACTAAAAAGAGACTTCGAGGAAAATTCAAACTACTACTTATGCTCTCTTACAATTTTAATTTAAAACTAAAGCAATTATATTGGGTTTTGGGTTTGGAAAAAGGAAATTGAAGAGATCTTAATTTGGGGGTGATGAATTTTATCCTCTCACCCCGCACAATTTTTTTCTTTTTTGATGTTATTTTTTTTCTTCTTTTTTTCTCTTCAAACAAAATTGCTTAGGAGTAATGAATTTTATCCTCTTACTCCTTTTTTTGGGGGGTTGCATATGTGTACCAAGGAATACTTGATTCCCTTGACATATGATGTAACCAAAAAAAATTGCATATGTGTACCAGGGGATAATAAATT
The DNA here is from genome assembly GCA_039583875.1 of Platanthera guangdongensis. Lineage (NCBI taxonomy): Eukaryota > Viridiplantae > Streptophyta > Magnoliopsida > Asparagales > Orchidaceae > Platanthera > Platanthera guangdongensis. The sequence continues at coordinate 149,889,972 of CM077163.1, read as the reverse complement.
TTATCCTCTTATCCGCATGACATATGATTTTAAAAGAAAATTAAAAACAAGGGGAAAGGGTTAACAAAATTTAGATTAAATTAAAAAACTAAGAGAGCAACTATAGTGATTTAAGCGTTCATAAGAATCTTAAAGCATAAAGTGAAGATAATTAAAATCTAAGGATTGTTAAACTAAGCACTAGGAAATTGAAACTAATTACAATAAAAGAGAAAAGGGCTAAATAGATTTCTCTAAACAAATTTACTTCATAAATTTTTTTCTTAAAATAAAATCACCTAAAAATTAATTTTAACTAACTTTGATAAAATAAAAGATTAGAAAATCAAAAATTATAAAAATTCTTATAAACAAACTCAAAGTAAATTTCTAAAAAGCACAAAACTTAAGTAGGGGTTTATTATTTTTGTTTTTTTGTTTTTTTTTTCTATATTTTTTTGTATTTTTAATAATAAAAAGAGAAATTTTTTTAAAATTTTTTAAAGATTTTCATTTTTTTCTGGATTTTTAAATAAAAACAATAAATAAGAATCCACCCCCATACTTAAAAATAAACATTGTCCCCAATGTTTATAAGTCAAGTAGGAGGGGGGGGGGGGAAGAAAAATAGTTTGTGAAAATTTAGAAAAAGAAAAATGCATAGAAATTAAAAGATAAGCAAGGGGTGTCTCCCAAGAGCGCTTTTCTTTTTCCCATCTTTAAGCTAGACGGTTCGGGTTAGGAGAAAGGAAAATAAAAATTGAAATGAACGGGTAACTCCCTTAATTCTCGCTTTGGCGAAGATGCCAAAGTCGCACGCCCGGCTACTTCTCCGCTTGCTTCTTAATTTTCCGTCTTGTAGTTGACTTGAAAATTTAGATTAAAATCACATATCCATACCTGATGTAACGCCCCGAAACTCAAAGGAGCAAAGGGGGACGTTTTGGGCCAGTTTGGGTTCTGGCTGTAGGCACACGGCCTGGGACACGGGCGTGTCCCAGGGCGCGTCAAGCGTGTGCCGACACTTAGCCGCGAAGTCGTCGAGATTTTCTCGACGATTCGCTGAGAATGGGCACACGGCCTGCGACACGGGCGTGTCGCAGGGCGTGTCGACCCGTGTCGACACTTAGCCGCGAAGTCGTCGAGTTATACTCGACGAATCGTCGAGAATGGGCACACGGCCCGCGACACGGGCGTGTCGCCGGGCGTGTCGACCCGTGTCGACGATCGTCCCGGGGAAGTCGTCGAGATTCGCTCGACGATCGTCGAGACAAGGCACACGACCTAGGACACGGGCGTGTCCAAGGCCGTGTCATCAAGTCGTCGAACTGCACGCGATGAAATGTCGAGACCATGTACACGGCCTGGGGCCCAGGCGTATCAAGGTGACACGGGCAAGGACACGGGCGTGTCCTAGAACCCGTGCAGTGCTCGGGTTGAAAATGGGGAAAAATCATGGGGTACACGGCCGGCTACACGGCCGTGTCAGCTGGAACACGGGCGTGTTAGCTCGAACACGGGCGTGTTCGATACCCGTGTTAGGGTCCAGGAGATTCGATTTTGACGGCGAATGCGGCACACGGCCCTGGACACGGGCGTGTGCCAAGCCGTGTTCTGTCCAGATTGGGCATTTCAGCCCCGAATCAAAGCCGTTCGTTTCCTTAGGCTGAGATCCAACGGCTGGGGGTTGTTCCTGAGAGGATATACCCGTGAGTTGACTTAGAAATCCATCACTTTCTTACCTTATCATCTCTCCAAGTCCTTGGAGAAAGAGGAGAGCCATTGGAGGAAGAAGAACTAGATCCCGCCATTGGAGGAGCTTCGGAGCTCCGAATCGCGAGCCGACTCCGGATCCACGGAGGCAACGCAAGTGCGGTGATTTCCATCCGATTACTTTTCAATGGCGCCAAAGAGGAACTCAAGGGTAACGATCCTCATCTTGAGCATGAATAGCTCTCTTTCCTAGCATAGGAAGCCCGCTCTCGCGAGTTTGCGGAGAGTTGGAGGCGTTCCTTCGGGTAGATATGTGAAGTCCCCGTTGTTTAGAGTCCCTATGCGAGAACGGACATAAGCATGATGTGTGAAGCCTACCCGGACATTTTAGTCTGGATCGGTGATGTTGCATTGCATAAGGCCGGAGAAGACTCTGTGCTATTGGTTGTTTTCGGGTTTTCTACGCGGTAGATTGCAGCAGGGAGCCTTGGGGACTAACCCAAAGGTGCACCCGGAAAACTGGGCGGATACGAGATCTTGCCAACTTGGTGGCCTGAGAGCCAACTTGAACATAATCGAGTTATGTGACTTGCGTTAGAATGGGACTCGGCGAAAGTTTGACCCGCGCAAATGGCTTAAATTGTCGTTGCGATGTGAGCACGGGTTAGATGGAACCGTACCCGCTCTATGTCGTTCGGGTTAGAGAGACCTAAGGTTACGTGGCACTCGCCGTTGGCATAGATGTGAGTCTTCGGCGGTCAATGGCTTAAACTGACGTGACCCATTCCAAGAAGACAAATTGCTCATAGGTTTGGCCGTCTAAGTGGCGGTGGTGAGTCCGGAATGTTAATGGCTTTAATTGACGTGACATCGACCGGTTCACCGAGAATGTGCCCTGAGTGCACAGGGCGTGTGGCCGTGCGAGCCAACGTCTGTGTTGAAATGGCTATGGATATATACATTGCTCGCTTATGCTAATGAAATGCAGGGAAGGAGCATCGCCGCCCCGAGTTGGGGGCGGGATCGTTATAATTTGGTCAGCATTGCTGACCGTTGCCTTGTTTTGCCACCGTGCGGTGGTTTATTGCTTGCAGGTGCAGCTGGACCAAGCGGTCAATAGCGGGCTAAAGCCCTTTTTGCGAAGCTGGCCCTCGAAGGCCCAAGTAGAAGTGTTTACTGCTTTATTCATGTTTGACCGGCCTGCGTGCCGTGGTTTATAAAACATGTAATTTTCAAGTGAAACACTTTGTAAGGCCTTAAGGCCGGTTTTGGGTATTTTTGTATAACATTCCTTTTGGTATTAGTGGACATTCATGCTTCTTTGTTGGGTTCTTGTTTACAACTCTTATAAACTGCTTCCGCTAGAATGCTCTGTGTAGGACGTTGAGATTGGTTGGATGGTTTCCATACGTAACCACCCGGTCTGTCTGTGGTATATGGCGTCGGGCCCCGGCCGGACCTACTGCTATATACTATGCGACGGATAGGGGGTGTTACAATTTGGTATCAGACTACTGGTTTTGGTCGGACTTAAGCTGAATTCGTGGATGAATTCTTTTTAAGGGGTGGTGAGCACATTGTGTGCGTCATCGTTATAATGGTAAAAGAACCCATGAATGTCCACTTAAGAATGAAAATACTCGTGTTTGAGGAACCTGCGTGTTCCTATAATTGCTGTTTGCAATTTTATTTGGTCGCTTGACGGTGTTTTGTACCACTATAGGTGACCGGAAGCAGTGCTGGACAGCCAGAATGTCCGGTTTCTGAGGAGCATAGTGCACCCGGTGAGGTGTTTGAGCCTCCTCCTTCGTATGAAACCGTTAGAAGGATTGTAGAAGCGGTGTTCGCTGTGACGGGTGCACAGCTAGGAGGAAATGTACAACCCTGCGCCCCTATTGTGGCTTCAACGTCGGTGGGTGCGACGCAGCAAATGACCTTTGGTAGACCTTTGGGGCAGCAGCTGAATATGCATTTAGTGCAGGGAGCGCACACAGTTGAGGAATATTTGCAAGCATTTCTTCTGATAAGTCGCTACCCATGCTTCGAGTTGGATAACGAGCAAACTACAATCGATAGATTTTATAATGGCCTGCGTGCCGAGTTACGAGTTCTACTACTAGGACCAAAGTTATTGGGGTTCCGAGCCTTGGTGGAATCAGCTAGATCTTTGGAGGCAGAGTTGAAGAAGACCCTCCCGATGCCAGCGACCACGGTATCGAACTATACAAACCCCATAAGGGCTGCATCCAGCAGAATGCTGGAGAAAGGGGTTATGAAATCGACTAGTAAAGCTACTTACACTTATTATACTTGTGGAAAGAAAGGGCACTTTGCCCGAGACTGTTGGAATGGTGCTCGGAAGGGTAAGAAACCTATGTCAGGAGCAGTCAAGGATGTCAGTGTAAAGGAAACGACATTCAAAGTGCCGAACACCTCAAAGTCGGCATATCGAAAATGGTATAAGAAGCATAGGACTTCGGGTCCAGCTCCTTCTGGTACTTCTGGGGCGACTACAGGTCAGACCCCGGGCACATGTTTCAGCTGTGGCGAGCCGGGGCATTATGCTCGTGAGTGCATAAAACCCTGGTGGAAGCACGTCGTCGTGACGACAGGTATGGTTTAAAGATAGTTTTGCCTTAAACACTGTCGCCCTTGTGCATGTTAGCGTAGAACTACTGGTGTTAAGCCTTGTTATGACTTTCTTTATCTGCGAGAGCACCGTTCGTTTAGGGAGCTTCGCATTCCTTGGTTAGGAATTATACTGTGTGTCGGAGTACCTCCTTCGATGCTAAGAGACAAATTGGATGCGTCATAGTCCAATGGTGCTCATTGTACGCGGGTAGAATTGGTTGCGCTTAGTTTTGGATCGAGAATTAGGAGTTCGATCTGCAAGCGTCGTTACTACCGCTAGGGGAGTTCGACGTAATATTTGGCATGGACTGGCTCTCGGAGCAGCAAGCCTATATTGATTGCGGTAGCAAGGAAGCCAAGCTGGGAGCTAGTCGTGAGACGACCTTATGAGCTCAAAGAGGTCGAGCAAGGCGATGATGGCCGCTCTTCAGGTGGTGAAGGCGGTTTGTGCTAGTGTAGAGCTGTTATGTACACTAGTGGAGGTTGTAAAGCCGAAGCCCGCGTTGGATTGTATTTCAGTGGTATTGGAATACCCTGATCTATTCCCCGCAGATCTTCCTGGAGCCCCGCCTCAGCGGGAGATAGATTTTACGATCGAGCTAGTGCCAGGTGCAAAGCCTGTGTCACGATCCCCGTATCGGCTAACGCCTAAAGTAATGGCGGAGCTGAAAGTTCAACTGTAAGAGTTGTTGGAGCAAGGGTATGCGCGTCCAAGTCCTTCGCCTTGGAGCGCACCGACCCTCTTTATTAAGAAGAAGGATGGAAGGTTGAGGCTGCGTATTAATTATCGGGAGGTCAACAACTTGACGGAAAAGAGCAAGTACCCAAGCCCAAGGATCGATGATCTTTGTGATCAGTTGGTAGGGTCAACGGCGTACTCTAAATAGATAAGGGAGAGTGATATCCCTAAGATAACGTTCAGTACAGGACACGGGCGCTACGAGTTTACGGTCATGCCGTTTGGGCTGACTAATGCGCCGTTAGTGTTCATGGATTTGATGAACAGGACGTTCAGGGAGCACTTGGACCGTTTCGTGATCGTCTTCATCGACGATATTTTGGTGTACTCGCAAAGTGAGGAAGATCACTTCAAGCATCTTCATTTGGTGTTGAAGACGCTAAGGAGAAATCAGTTGTATGCCAAGTTCTCGAAGTGCGAGTTTTGGCTATCCTCAGTGGCGTTCCTCGGGCATATAGTGAGTGGAGAGGGTATTGCGGTGGATCCGGCGAAGATTGTTGCGATACGAGAGTGGCCTGAGCTGGCTACGGTAGCGGAAGTCCGGAGTTTGCTGGAGCTTGCCGGCTACTATAGGCGCTTCGTGGAGAACTTCTCGCGGATAGCGTTACCTCTCACTACTTTGACGAGGAAGGAGCATAAGTTCTTTTGGACGCCGGAGTACGCGCGAGCTTTTGAGGAGTTATAATGTCGGTTGACTACGACGCCTGTGCTGACTTCGCCAAGTGGAACCGAAGGCAATGAGATTTTTAATGATGCGTAGGGCAGCGGTTTGGGTTGCGTGCTACTGCAACACGGAAGCGTAATAGCGTATGGCCGTGAGTTTTGCCTTGAAGCTATGGAGGCATAATTGTATACGGTGTGAAAGTGGATCTCTACGCCGGTCACAAGAGCGTGAAGCATCTGATTGATCAGAAGGATCTGAATATACGACAGCGTAGATGGATGGAGTTCTTGGGAGACTATACATTCAAAATCCACTACGCGCCTGATAAAGGGAATGCGGTTGCTGACGTGGTGAGTCGCCAAGCCCCAACTCGAGCCCATTGGCTATCGGTGCAAGATGAGCGGTTGGTGCGAGAGTTGGAGGCGTTGGGGATCGTTTGTATGGACAAGCAATCAAGTGCTGAAGCAGTTCATGGTAGAGGCTCTGGATGGGCCAAATTCCCAATTCGTCGTGGAGGACGGATTGCTTTGGAAAGACGGTCGATTGTGCGTCCCAAGTGTGGGCAATTTACGGGTGGAGTTGTTGTACGAGGCACACCATACCAAGTACTCGATTCACCCGGGGAGCACAAAGATGTACCGTGATGTGAAGAAACTGTTTTGGTGGCCGGGTTTAAAGAAGGATGTGGCTCTATACGTGGCGAAGTGCCAAACTTGCGCCTTGGTAAAGGCGGAGTGCCAAAAGCCGGGAGGATTTCTTAAGTCCTTGCCTATTCCGGAGTGGAAATTCGACGACATCTCTATGGACTTTGTGCACGGTTTGCCAAGGTCAAAAAAGGGGAACGACGCCATTTGGGTGATCGTGGATCGATTAACGAAGGTGATACATTTTATTCCGCATAGGAAGGATGATCCGGTGGAGAAGTTGGCAAAGCTTTATGTGGATAACATAGTACGGCTTCATGGTGTGCCCCGCAGCATCGTGAGTGACCGAGATGGGCGGTTCACGTCCAATGATTGGAGGCTGGTGCAACAAATGTTGGGAACAAAGCTGAAATTCAGCACAGCCACCCATCCGCAAACGGATGGGCAGACCGAGAGGGTCAATAGAACCATGGAAGACATGCTCCGCATGTGTGTCTTGAATTTTGGGAAGCAAAGGGAAGACCACCTTTATTTGGTGGAGTTCGCATACAACAACAGCTACCAAGCGAGTATTCAGATGGCGCCCTTCGAGGCCCTATATGGTAGAAGATGTCGCACGCCGTTGTCTTGGTTAGAAACAGGTGAGTCAAAGTTGTATAAGCGATCAGAAGTGGAGGAGGCTACTTCTTTGGGGAGAACCATTCGGGAGAGGTTGCTTATCGCTCAGGACCGACAAGCAAAGTACTATAATGCCAAGCACAGGAATGTGGAGTTCGCTGTGGGCGATTAGGTATACTTAAAGATCAAGCCGTTCAAGGGTGTCTCGCGGGTGCGACGAGTGAAAAAGCTAAGCCCGAGATACCTTGGGCCGTTTGAGGTTCTGGAGCGAGTTGGCTAAGCGGCCTATAGGTTGGAGCTAAGTGGTTTACATGATGTATTCCATATTTCGGTGCTTTGGAAGGTGGTGCAAGAGCCTACGCAAGTGATCGCAGTTGATCAAGTACCGGTGGATAGTGGGCTAATGACAAAGGTCAAGCCCGTGTGGATTGAGGACTCGGAGGTCAAGCGGCTACGCAATAAAGAGATCAGGATGGTCAAGGTCCGGTGGGACAATTGCGGTCGTGAGGAGCTCTCTTGGGAGCGAGAGCAGACTATGCTTGACGAGTATCCGGAGTGGTTCCGCTCAGGTACAAATTTTGTTTTTGTATGTCTTTCCTTTATGTAATTTCGTGGGCGAAATTCTTTTAAGAGGGGGAGAGTTGTAACGCCCCGAAACTCAAAGGAGCAAAGGGGGACGTTTTGGGCCAGTTTGGGTTCTGGCTGTAGGCACACGGCCTGGGACACGGGCGTGTCCCAGGGCATGTCAAGAGTGTGCGACACTTAGCCGCGAAGTCGTCGAGATTTTCTCGACGATTCGCTGAGAATGGGCACACGGCCTGCGACACGGGCGTGTCGCAGGGCGTGTCGACCCGTGTCGACACTTAGCCGCGGAGTCGTCGAGTTATACTCGACGAATCGTCGAGAATGGGCACACGGACCGCGACACGGGCGTGTCGCCGGGCGTGTCGACCCGTGTCGACGATCGTCCCGGGGAAGTCGTCGAGATTCGCTCGACGATCGTCGAGACAAGGCACACGGCCTAGGACACGGGCGTGTCCAAGGCCGTGTCATCAAGTCGTCGAACTGCACGCAACGAAATGTCGAGACCATGTACACGGCCTGGGGCCCAGGCATGTCAAGGTGACACGGGCAAGGACACGGGCGTGTCCTAGAACCCGTGCAGTGCTCGGGTTGAAAATGGGGAAAAATCATGGGGTACACGGCCGGCTACACGGCCGTGTCAGCTGGAACACGGGCGTGTCAGCTCGAACACGGGCGTGTTCGATACCCATGTTAGGGTCCAGGAGATTCGATTTTGACGGCGAATGCGGCACACGGCCATGGACACGGGCGTGTGCCAAGCCATGTTCGGTCCAGATTGGGCATTTCAGCCCCGAATCAAAGCCGTTCGTTTCCTTAGGTTGAGATCCAACGGCTGGGGGTTGTTCCTGAGAGGATATACCCGTGAGTTGACTTAGAAATCCATCACTTTCTTACCTTATCATCTCTCCAAGTCCTTGGAGAAAGAGGAGAGCCATTGGAGGAAGAAGAACTAGATCCCGCCATTGGAGAAGCTTCGGAGCTCCGAATCGCGAGCCGACTCCGGATCCACGGGGCAACGCAAGTGCGGTGATTTCCATCCGATTACTTTTCAATGGTGCCAAAGAGGAACTCAAGGGTAACGATCCTCATCTTGAGCACGAATAGCTCTCTTTCCTAGCATAGGAAGCCCGCTCTCGCGAGTTTGCGGAGAGTTGGAGGCGTTCCTTCGGGTAGATATGTGAAGTCCCCGTTGTTTAGAGTCCGTATGCGAGAACAGACATAGGCATGATGTGTGAAGCCTACCCGGACATTTTAGTCTGGATCAGTGATGTTGCATTGCATAAGGCCGGAGAAGACTCCGTGCTATTGGTTGTTTTCGTGTTTTCTACGCGGTAGATTGCAGCAGGGAGCCTTGGGGACTAACCCAAAGGTGCACCCGAAAAACTGGGCGGATACGAGATCTTGCCAACTTGGTGGCCTGAGAGCCAACTTGAACATAACCGAGTTATGTGACTTGCGTTAGAATGGGACTCGGCGAAAGTTTGACCCGCGCAAATGTCTTAAATTGTCATTGCGATGTGAGCACGGGTTAGATGGAACCGTACCCGCTCTATGTCGTTCGGGTTAGAGAGACATAAGGTTACGTGGCACTCGCCGTTGGCATAGATGTGAGTCTTCGACGGTCAATGGCTTAAACTGACGTGACCCATGCCAAGAAGACAAATTGCTCATAGGTTTGGCCGTCTAAGTGGCGGTGGTGAGTCCGGAATGTTAATGGCTTTAATTGACGTGACATCGACCGGTTCACCGAGAATGTGCCCTGAGTGCACGGGGCGTGTGGCCGTGCGAGCCAACGTCTGTGTTGAAATGGCTATGGATATATACATTGCTCGCTTATGCTAATGAAATGCAGGGAAGGAGCATCGCCGCCCCGAGTTGGGGGCGGGATCGTTATAATTTGGTCAGCATTGCTGACCGTTGCCTTGTTTTGCCACCGTGCGGTGGTTTATTGCTTGCAGGTGCAGCTGGACCAAGCGGTCAATAGCGGGCTAAAGCCCTTTTTGCGAAGCTGGCCCTCGAAGGCCCAAGTAGAAGTGTTTACTGCTTTATTCATGTATGACCGGCCTGCGTGCCGTGGTTTGTAAAACATGTAATTTTCAAGTGAAACACTTTGTAAGGCCTTAAGGCCGGTTTTGGGTATTTTTGTATAACATTCCTTTTGGTATTAGTGGACATTCATGCTTCTTTGTTGGGTTCTTGTTTACAACTCTTATAAACTACTTCCGCTAGAATGCTCTGTGTAGGACGTTGAGATTGGTTGGATGGTTTCCATACGTAACTACCCGGTCTGTCTGTGGTATATGGCGTCGGGCCCCGGCCGGACCTACTGCTATATACTATGCGACGGATAGGGGGTGTTACACCTGAGGTGACTTGAATCTTTCTAGATGAGCGGCAAATGGGTCGGGGACAACATTGTATTGCAACGACTCATTTACTACATGAAAATCATTAGTGAAAGACAAATCAAGGAGAAGCGCGTCAGAAAAATCTTCACAAGGAGGAGTCTCTTGCGAAGTTATATGATTAGGTATAGGTTGTTTATTTTCTAAAATAGAGTTGTTATCGAAAAGAAAATTACTGAGCACTATAGTTTCATGAATGTCACTGTCTAAAAATTCATAAGCAGAGTTAGAGAATTCATGAGGAGAAAGAAAATTGGGAGAAATAGGAGAAGAAACATGTTTTTCTTCTATTTCACCCGGTGTGCCCATGACCGTAAAATATAATAATTCTTCCTCCTCTTCCGAATAAGTCACCAAGGGGGCACATGAAAATTCATGATCCGCATTAGGTAAACAATTGGAAGAGGGTGAAGAATCATTAGAACAAGGAATAATGTTTTCTAAATTTTGGGGACGATCAATTATGAATTGCATAAAATCCCCAAAATTAGAATAAGACGTTTGTGGTGTGCTAAAAGAAGAACAGAAATTAGGATCTAAACAATTGTTCTCATAACTCAGAAAATTTTCCGGTGGATCTTGCGAACAAGAAAAACCGAAAACAGAGTTAGAGGAAAAATTATTTAAATCAAAATATTTATTCGCCTTTGGAAAATTTTTTTCATGAAAAATATGTGAATTGGAAAACTTAGTTTCATGAAAATTTGAAGCAGAAGCAGTATTAAAGTGGGGATAATTATTAATTTCAAAATTATTTTCATAACAAAATTGTTTATAATAATCATAATAACAATTATCACGATGATGAGGAGCAGCACAATAAGAACAAGAAATTTGCCGCTGTCTTGCGGCTTTCAAAATATCTAGTTGATTTTGAAGCACTACAATTTGGCGGCCAAATGCGATAACATTTTCTTATAAAAGGAAAATAAAACAACCGTTACCTAATAGAAATGAATTTGAAAAAGAAAATAAAAAAGAATTGGGGAAAGAGAAAGAGAGTGATAAAAGTAATAAAATTCGCGCTTTCAAAATATCAACAAAATGTCCCCGGCAACGGCGCCAAAAACTTGATGAAGAATTTTATTGTTTTAAAAATGTATATCCAAACTATAATCTCGAAATAGGCAAGCACACCTATCGAAATATAGTATAGGAAATGTCGTATTAGACTCGGGGCCTGTTGAGTATTTCTACTCACGCAAATTGATATTATTTTATCGGAATATAAATTGAAGGTAAATTAAAACTAAAGCTACAAAACAAACGAAAAGATATCACTTGATCTAGAATCCCATTGGATTAAAATGAACCTTCATAAACATAAAGTACGCAAGACTCTTAAATTGCTCACTCGACCGTGGAAGTTTCTAAGTACAAAAGCGTCTCTCTCGAGCTCATGCTTTTGACTAACCTTAGGTTGATCGATTAAGACCTCTCGGCCAGTCGAAACCCCTAAGCTTGCTTTAGGCGGTGAACGACTCTATTGGATTTAACACCAATCCGGAGGATTTATGTCATCCTCTCTCGAGGAGTGCATGCAACTCCTTTTATCTTTGAGTGATCTACTCGTATCCGCAACCTCTCGGTCATTTAGGATACGGATCTTGGATCGAAAAACATATCGGCGAAATATGAATTCGACGAAATATAAATCAAAGATAAATCGTAAGCAAGCAAAATTAAGAACAAGATATTTGATAAAGAAAAGAAGAGTTTATTTTATTCCAAACTTCATCATGATGAAGTACTTATGGAAATTTAGCTACTCATAATTGAAAAATACATTCTATCACTATGAAAAAAAACAGTACAATTGCATGAAAAGAAAAATCTAAACTATATTGCAAATAAAATAAAATTGCATAAAATAAAACTAACTCCAAAGATATCCCAAAAATAAGCCACCCAACCCGATTTTCAACCCCAATGGTGGACTCTCCTCATCATTCCCCCTTGGACATTATTTATAGGAAAAAAGAAATGATGAAAGACACATGAAAGGTTGGAAGGGCAAGGGTAAGAGGAGGAAAATAAAGTGGTAATAATAATTAAATATTAATGAAATATATGAAAAAACAACCAAATTAAATGGGGGAGTTTCATAGTTTATAAAGAGGAGATGAATGGTGGACATAATTACTAAAATTAAGATGGAGTTGAAACATCAAATATTTATCAAATATTTAAGAGGAGGTAAATGGAGGGAGGAGATAATGAAGAAGAATATAAAGGTGGTGGTTTCATGGAATAAAGAGGAGCTAGCGGTGTTTTGGAAAAATGAAGAGGGGAAATAAAGAGTTATAGTAATAATAATAATAATAATAATAATAATAATAATAAAGTCCATGTATTTAAGTGTGGCGGTTTTTAGAAAGAGAAATAGGTGGTGATGTAGGTTGTATGATGAGATGGGGGCTTTGACATGAAAAGGTGACGACGATGGCGTTGTGCATGAGAATGATGTGAATAAAAATAGTTAAATGTCGTAGAATTGCTTAGCGTCGGTCATTTTGAGAGTTGGCGGTGATGGCGTGGCGGCATCAATGCATAATAATATATTTGTCATAAGCTTGCATGAAGAAGAGCTGAATGGGTGGTTGCGACATAAAATGCTTGATCGGCTTGAACGAGTGCAGGGAGACTTTGACTTGGTTTCATGTAGACTGCATGAATTACTCGGCCAACGCGATGACTTCAGTAAATATTTCTTTTGCAAACGCCGGGAGCGCGACCACGTCAATAAACCTACAAAAATAAATATATATAAAATTAGTAAACTAAAATATAAAATAAATGATTTATAAATGAAAATATATAAATTATTATTAATTTTATATTAATTATTAAACTAAAATAAATACTAAAAATAGTTATAAATCCTACAAAAATAAATAAGACTTAAATTATTTAATAGAATCAAAAAGATATAATTTATTAACCAGAATAAATAAAATATGATTAATTAAAACTATATATTAAACTAAATATTATAGTAAAAATACGCGTAAATATTAATTATCAACTCTCATCGGAACGCTGGTGCTCAGACTGCCCATCACCACTTCTCGTCACCTATCAATGGACAAAACACCAGTTACGTCCAACAAACATACATTGACTACACGCTCACGCTCCTCACGTGCATGTATTACATTCCTAGTGGACATTCTTGAGTTCAATTATGTTCTCCCTCCCAAAAATCTCAAAACTGGATCTGATATCACTTTGTAACGCCTCCATTCGTCACATGGAATATAACGGTGAGTCCGCCCGGGGCCCCATGCCATATTTCACAGACAAATGGTGGAATTACGTGTGGGTATCAAAATCTCATTCAACTCGTCTCCTAACTCAGAGCATTCTAGCGTAGCATTTAAGTTATATGAACTCATCACAGCGAATGTCCACTAAATATATAAACTCCACATTTATATATATATCAGGAATGTATACAACACACACACGCTCTCGGCCTTAAGGCCTTACAAGTTGCTCTTTACAAATATACAACTTCATACATCGGCACGCAGGCCAGCCACATATGAAATCCAAGAATTCTTCGTACGGCCTTCAAGGGCCTTTAAGCAGCAAGTCTTCATTCCGCTCAATTCAATTCAATTCATCAGCACCTGCAATTAGATATCCACCCCAAGAGCGGCAAAGAAAGCAACGGTCAACATTCGTTGACCAATTATAACGACCCTACCCCTTACCCGGGGCAGTGGTTCCTTCCCTGTATGCATTTCCAAACATAATATCTACCAATCACAAACAAGTGCTCTCAGGAACAACAGTATCACAAACGTCGGCATCCACCAGATGCTCCATGCACTCAGGGCACCTTATTGGTGTACCGAATATACTAGTTGCCCACCACCGATCAGAGGTTTTTAACTTGTTGGTTGGCCGGTCCTAGTCCACCAGTCCTGCAGGCTGGCGACATTCCGTCCATCGCACTCAGAGGTACTAACCTCACAGTAAACTTGAGATTTTCCACAGCAGATCGACCCACCCTAGTGGTGTAGCAAGCCGGGTTTATCTCGCGCTCCCCAGGCATTGCGACCAATCGATCTCTCAAAAGAACCACGGGCAGGTCAGCCTTTCCTGTGCTCAAGTCGTTAGTAGCGCAGTACTCGATGCGGGTCGGCCTTCCCTCCTGATTAGCCGCAGCTTTCCGCTCTCCAAAAGCAACTAGCGCTCACAACACTTACAGCACAAGGAGCTTACTCAAAGCATCCTCGCTCAACATTCATACAAGAGCGCTTACACTCACAATTCATACATGTTCATACAACAACACATAGAGTCTTCTCCGATTTATGCATAACCATCACCAATCCAGACGAACCATCCAGATGGGCTTCACACAACATGCCTATGCCATACTACACACTTTCGGGTCTAGATGCAGACTCAATCGAGAATCACTTGCACTTTCCACCCCTTGTTGGAGGATTCCATGCTATGTATAAAGAAAGGACTTCGATCGTCCAAGAAGGAGATCGTTACCCTTGACGATCTCTTTGGAGCCATGATCGAGTCGGGTGGAAAGCACCGCCACGACCTTGCCTCCAAGAATCCGCACTCGGCTCTCGAATCACCCCGCTGAAGCTTCTCCGGCAGCCTTCTCCCTTCTCCCTTTCCTCCCTTGCTCCCTCTCTCTTTCTCTCTCTCTTTGGTAAGAAGGAGAATGGATAAAATGAAGGAGCTTATCCCCTCATTTCGGCCTTATAAGTAGAAGTGAAGGGCTTGAACCCTTGGATCCAGGAAGAAGGAAATGAACGACCTTGATTTGCCCAAAATAGGCTGAACTCGGCCTGACACGCCCTGTAACACGCTTGTGTCACAGGCTGTATCCCCTAAGCGGTGCACGAACCTCCTTACCCAGAATAGGACACGACCATGTGACACGCCCGTGTCACATGGCTGACACGCCCGTGTCATATGATGGACACGCCCATGTCTGGCTCTCGAGACCCTCTCGAGACATACTTGAGACAACTACTCGAGTAGTTGGACAGGACATGCCCGTGTCCAATGGCTAACACGCCCGTATCATACCCATACTCGAGACATAAAAGACCCACTCGAGATAATTACTCGAGACCTACTCGAGTGAAGTACACGCCAGGTGACACGCCCGTGTCCCATATGACACGCCCGTGTCATAGGCCGTTTCTTCACTCGATGATCGTCGACCAAATTACTCGAGTGGAAATCATCGAACATGAGAAGGACATGCCCTCTGACATGCCCGTGTTGCTGGGCATGTTCCCTCCCGAAACTTCGTCGAACGAATTTCGTCGACTAGCGCCAGACTGCTCAACTCGAGCATTACATGCCCTGGGACACGCCCGTGTCCCAGGCCGTGTCACCCCACCTGAACCCAAATCTGGGTTTTCGGTGTTACACCTATTACTTTATTAAGATTTAATTTGTTATTTCATTTTGATTAGCTTATGCCGAAGTGATTCAAAATCTAGTACTAATTCTTTTATCCATAGTTTCAACCCTTTTTATAAAGTGCAATTTAGTGCTCTTTTAGTTAAGTAAAACAAACCAAAAAAAATCATTTGATAAGATAATAGTAACCTCGTCAAAGTGAAGTAATCAATCTGCCCTGGGTAATACAACCTTGATATTGAACTTAAATATCATACACTATAAATGATAAGGTATACTTGCTTTTATCGGATATAGAATCGGAGAATATAATCTACCTCATTTCCATCTTTTTCTCAACCTCTTCTCTTCTCCACATCTAATTTCTCTATCAAGGTTTTGTCACCGTTGTCGGAGAATAGTTTTGATACTTTGAAAAGATGATAGCAATTAATTTTATCGCTTCTTTTTCACACTTTTTATTTTCCCTTTATCTCTCTCCCCACTTATCTTTTTTTTTAGTGTATGAACCAAGGATGTTCTTCAAATATTCATTTTGATCCTGAGATAGAGCGCACCATTTTGCGTCGCATCCATTCTCGGGATCAAGAATCACTCTTAGGCATCAAAGAGTCAATCAGAGACACTACCACAAAAACTATGGATCTTAATCCGCCCAACCCAGAAGAGGCCCAACAAAGGACCACTGTCTTATTATGCATGGCCAAATCTGGAGGGTACAAAATCAAGTATTGTCCGCCCCGCGGTGGATAACAATAACTTTGAGATCAAGTCCAACATTATACATATGGTGTAGCAGTCGGTGACCTTCGATGGTCTCCCGGACAAGGATCCAAATTGCCACCTTTCGAATATTCTCGAGATCTGCAATACTTTCAAAATCAATGGAGTCACGGATGATGCCATTCGTTTACGTCTTTTTCCCTTATCCTTGTGGTCAAAGGCCAAGCAGTGGCTGGGTTCTCTTCCTAGAGGGTCCATCATTACATGGGCCGAGATGGCGGGAAAATTCCTTACAAAGTACTATTCGCCCGCGAAAACCGCCAAATTACGCGCTAATATCACATCCTATATGAAAATAGACTTGGAGACTCTCTACGACACGTGGGATCGCTTTAAGGAACTATTGCGTAGCTGCTCGCACCACGCACTTCCCACTTGGCAACAAGTGCAAATTTTCTATAATGGTTTAAATTTCCACACAAGGTAAATGATTGACGCAGTCACTGGGGGACGGTAAATAACAAAACCCCGAGGTGAATCAAGAGCTTGTTGAGGAAATGGCCATGAATGTGTACCAATGGAATGCGCCCCGTGTGCGACCGGTTAAGCAAGCGGGAATTTGTGAAATTTGACGCAACTTCGAATCTAGCCCTCCAAGTTGAGTGCCTAACTAAGCAAGTGGTGGAGATGATTGATCCCTCCGCCACTCCTCCTTGGGAAAATAATAATAACGCTATTTTAGAAGAACATATTGACTTCATGGGAAACGCGCCTTGGCCTTCCTATAACCCGAATAACGCTCCATATAATAACACCTATGTTGGATCCCTAGTTGATTTGGGCCAGGTTCACTGACCTAGGATGTGACCCATCTTGTATAGCCAGGGTCAAGTTGTGTCCTAGAGTCTAGGCTACGTCCTTAGGTTCAATTTCAGATGGACCAGCTATCAACAAGACAATCAGAGACTTCAGACTTAGAGGATTTCAAGACTAAGTCAAATGAGTTCGATGTTTGTCGAACTCAGCTCGACGAAAAGAGTTCTGCGCTCAACGATCGTGAGACAAATCTTAGTGTTGAGCTCGACGATCTGTGTTCTCTGTTTGACGAAGACTCAGTTTCTGCATCAAGCCAAATTCAGGACAACTTCAAGATTTTTTCTAAGTCCATCTTCAAGCTTCGGTCAACGAATTATATTCTGAGCTCGACGAACTTGGACCTCAAGTTGTCAATTTCTCAGGTCGATGAAGTCAGCTTCTCAGGTCGACGAATGCTGTACTCTACTCGACGATTTCTGGACTCAGAGAATTTGTGTCGACACTTAGGGTTTGTGTCGACACCAGACAATTTATGTCGACACCAGCTTATGTCGACACCAGAGGATTTGTGTCGACACCAGGATATCAGTCGACACCAGCTTATGTCGACACCAGAGGATTTGTGTCGACACCAAGATCAATCTGTCGACACCAACTTATGTCGACACAGCATTTCAGCAGATGCAGAATATTTTGCCTAAGTCCAGAACTTTTCTCAACTCGACGAATTTGATTCTCAGCTCGACGAATGAAGACTGTCTGTTTGATGAATGAAGATTGTCTGGTCGACGAACTCTCTCAAGCTCAGCTCGACGAACTCAAGCTTAGCTCGACGAACACAAGTGCAGCTCGATGAATTGTGTTCTTCGTTCGACGAATGCAGACTAGGTTTTTTTAAGTTTCCCGTCCCGTTTCTTGGCGCTGATTCCTGAACATTTAATGCCAGATCTTCTCGGAATGTTACCGTTAGAACGCGCATTGACTATGGACGGTTACATGCCGTTTTTCCATGGGACAGTTAGGGAAATTATTGATTGTCTTTTCTTTCCAAAGCTGACTACAATTACTGCTAGACATTCAAAAGTTTGAATGTTCGTCAGTCAGAAAAAGACATAGTAAGATACAAAAGGATCAAGCAGTGATAGAGTAACAAAGACACATAACAATAAGCAATACACACAATCAGACAGACACTCTGAGGTTGCAGAGAAGAACAATCATTCTCAAATCAAAAGTTCTTGACTGCAATCAGCCTTGACCAGAGAACATTTTCAAGAAGAAGAAGAAGAACAATCAAATTCAATCAAGAGTCTTCTTACCTCTATTCTCTGGACAACTTCAAAGGACAACAAAACTTTATCTGTCAAAAGAAGTTCCTGAAGCATTTATGGTCCAGGCATTCTAGGTCATTGAAGACCTATCACCCTGAAGCAGTACTCCAGCTTTCCTGACCAATTCAAGATCTCAGGGGGAGCAAAATCTGCTATAATCAATCCACAAGTCTTCTCTCTGATTATTGACAGAGAAGACATTATCACCCTCTTTCCAATTCCTGTACAGGGTTTTAAATCCCTTCAAAATTATTCTGGTTGTGTAAGAGTAGCGAACACGCGGCTAACAAATGGACAGAAATTTGAATAATTGAAATTTTATTATCCAAAAAAGATATCATTTACAAAGGTATGACCTCCCTTTTATAGAATGGAGGAGATAAGAGAGAGTACAAACAAACAATGTGGGACTAAACATGTACAGGGCTGAGCGGCTAGAAATAAAAGAAACCGAACAGGCCGCGTGGTTAGACAAATGGGCTAACCGCTCGGCAACTCCAGCAGGATAAGAACAGGCCGCAATAGGAGACCGATAGACCGCCCGGTCTCCAGGCTTCTGAGAGATACCGCCAGACCGCTCGGACTACAATCAACAACAGTCAGAATATGAACCTGCTGGGAAGGAACAGCTAGACCGCGCAGTCAACAAACCGCCAGACCAGACCGCAAGGCCGCCCTATCTAATACTTCAACACTCCCCCTCAAGCTGGAGCATAGATATCAATCATGCTCATCTTGTCACAAATGTGGAAGAAGGAAGTAGAGACCGGTTTTGTGAAGATATCCGCCAATTCTCTGTCAGAGGTGACAAACGGAGTACAAATCTGTTTCTTCAAAATCTCCTCCCGAATGAAGTGGCAGTCAACCTCTATATGCTTTGTTCTCTCATGGAAGACCGGATTTTTGGATATGTATATAGCAGTCTTGTTGTCACAAAACATAGGAAGAGGATAGTCATAGACCTCTCCTAGGTCAAGTATGAGAGCCCGCAACCACTTTAACTCACATGTGGTTGACGCCATACTCCGGTATTCGGCTTCTGCACTGGATCTGGAGACAACAGACTGTTTCTTGCTCTTCCAGCTCACAAGATTTCCTCCAACAAAAGTACAAAAACCTGATGTGGATTTACGATCGCCTTTATCATCCGCATAGCTTGAATCTGAGTAGGCTTCAACCCTCAGATGACCATTCCTCTAAAAGATTAGCCCTTTGTCCGGTGCTACTTTGACATACTCTAAAATCTTCAAGGCAGACTGAAGATGGCACTCCCTAGGTGCTTGCATAAACTGACTGACCTTGCCTACAACATAGGAGATGTCGGGTCTGGTCACCGTGAGATAGATGAGTTTGCCCACCAAATGTCTGTACCTTGTGACATCAGATAAAAGAGGAGAGTCATCCATCCATGTTTTGTCTTCTCCAATAGCCATGGGAAACCAGGCCGGTTTGGCACCTATCAATCCTGCCTCTTGTAGAAGATCAAGGGCATACTTCCGTTGGGAGAAAACCAACGAGTCAAGCTTCCGAGAGATTTCTATCCCAAAAAAGTATTTCGGGGAGCCCATATCCTTCGTGACCAGGTGTTGACGGAGGTGTTTCTTCGTAAAGTCCACCCCAACTTGGTCAACGCCAGTAAGAAGAATATCATCTACATACACTGCCAAAATCACCAGTCCCGAGTCCATTTTGCGAATGAATAAGGAGTGGTCGACCAAACTCCTTGCAAAGCCGATGGTAGCCACAATACCACTGAACTTGTCGAACCACGCCTGAGGGCTCTGCTTTAGACCATAAATGGCCTTCTTCAAACGGCATACGCGTGTCTCCCCCTGAGCAACATACCCAGGAGGTTGCTCCATGTAGACGTCCTCCTGAAGATCTCCATAGACAAAGGCATTCTTGACATCAAGCTGGGAAATAGCCCAATCCCTTTTAACAGCCACATAGAGAAGGACCCTGATGGTGCTGAGGTGAGCAACTGGAGAGAAAGTATCAAAGTAATCAATGCCGTAAGTCTGAGTGAAGCCTTTGGCCACCAGTCGGGCCTTATAGAGATCCACAGTGCCATCGGGGCGAAATTTCACAACAAAGACCCAGCGACAGCCAACCACATCAGTACCCACTGGGGGAGGAACAAGGGTCCAGGTACCCCGTTCAGTAAGAGTAGCCATATCTTAATACATGGCAGATTTCCAATGAGGAATAGCAAGAGCCTCCTAGTAGGTGCGGGTAGTAGTAGCAGCGGAGATAGCCAAGGCAAAACACCTGCGAGAAGCAGAAAGCCGATCATAGGAAACAACTGCCGCCAGCGGGTGTTGAGTACACGCCCGCACCCCTTTGCGAAGAGCAATGAGAAGATCCAGGTCGATGGGTGCCTCAGTGACCGGAGCGTCCGTGGCTGAGAAGGCTGGCCTGAGACTAGAGAGAAATGACCGCGGAGAAGAGGGAGGAGGTGTAGGGGGTGAGACAGACAGAGAAGGAGACGGAGGAGGAGATGAGGGAAGAGGGGAGACGTCGATAGGCATGGAAGGAATGGAGAGAGGTGGTGGAGATGTAGAGACATCAGGAGGAAGAGAGGAGTCAAGAGAGAAGTAGGAAGCATTCTCGAAGAATGTCACGTCCGCGGAGACAAATTGTTTGCGCAGAACGGGGTCAAAACAACAATAGCCTTTTTGAGTGGTAGAGTACCACAAAAAGACACACTTGGTGGAACGGGGGGAAAGCTTGTTGCGGGTAGCGGATGGAGCGTGAAAAAAAGCCGTACACCCAAAGACACGGAGAGGGAGAGGAAAAGGTTCCTTGTGGGGGTAGAGAATGGAGAAGGGGGTCTGGCCGTGGAGAACCGTGGAGGGAAGACGATTGATGAGATAGAAGGAGAGGAGCACAGCGTAGCCCCAATAGGAGCGGGGTACTTGCATCTGCGTCATGAGAGTGCGAGCGACATCAAGGAGGTGGCGGTTTTTACGCTCCGCCACCCCATTCTGCTGGGATGTGTAAACACAGGTGGTTTGATGAAGAAGACCATGTTGCCGAAAGAAAGAGAAGAACTCATGACTAAGATATTCCTTAGCATTATAAGAGCGTAAAACTTTAATAGAAATGCCAAATTGAGTCTTAATCATAAAATAAAAGGTTTGCCAGATAGAAAAGAGTTCAGAGCGATCTTTTAATAGATACACCCAGGTACATCTAGAAAAATCATCTATAAAAGTTATAAAGTAGGAACTACCCCGACCAACGGTAAGGGTAGGAGCAGGACCCCAGACATCAGAATGAATGAGATCAAATGGGTGAGAGGAGCCACGACCTTGCTTCGGCGGGATGGAGGAGCGATGATGTTTGCCAAGCTAACACGCATCACCGTTGAGTGGAGGACTGGACGGAGGTAAGTGGGGCAGAAGATGGCGAAGAATCCGAGGAGGAGGATGTCCAAGGCGAAGATGCCATTGAAGCAAATCTGTAGAGGAGGAGGAGTGGGCAGACAGAGCGGAAACATTGTCGAGGAAATAGAGTCCGCCGCTCTCAGTCCCAATAGCAATCGTCCGTTGGGTCCTCGGGTCCAGAAAAGAACAAGAAGTGGGAGTGAATAAGACAGAGCACTGAAGTTGCTGGCATAAAGTAGTAACAGATAATAAATTTCACGGGAACTTCGGGACATAGAGAGTGTCCTCCAAGTGAAGCGACGGGGTGACTTGAATCATGCCCATCCCAAGCACCGGGGACGGGGAACCATCCGCCACACGAACCGGGGGTACGCGGTCATGTGTTTCGAGGAGAGAGAAGCAATGAAGGTTGCCAGTCATATGATTTGTAGCACCCGAGTCAATTATCCATTTACCTTGGGTAACGACGTGGGCACTACCTAAACTCGTGGCCACAGAAGCAGACGGCCGAGAGGAGGTGGAGGCCGAAGAGGAAGCATCACCGGAAGGGCGAAGATGAGGATGTTTCTGCCAGCAGCGGTCAACAGAATGGCCGATACGACCATAGTGAGAGCATAGGAACGTGGACGAACCACGCCCGCCTGAGTGGCTGCGACCACTAGGACCCCCCCCCCCCCCCCCCCCCCGCTGAGCCTGGTGAGCATAGGAGTCCTGGGAAGGAGGGGAGGCCAACAAAGGGCACTGGAGCAGCGAAGAAACAGCGGCAATGCGAGCCGCGGTGGCATGCAAAGTAGGAGATTCCGCCTCACACAAGATCTGCTGGTGGATCATATCATAGGAGTTGGGAAGACGGAGAAGATAACAAATAACCAGGAGCTCCTGGAAGTGTTTGTGCTGGTCGTCCAAGTCCGCGGAGAAGGGGCGATTCTGTAGGATATCTGCGCCAAGAGCCTGAACCTGCTGGTAAGCCGCATCAGGAGACATGGAGGGGCGGGTGAAGAGGTCCGCATAAAGAGTATAAATGCGGGATGTCTGGCCCCCCTTCGAATAGAGAGCAGCGAGGTGAAGCCAGGCGGCCTTGACCATCTCATCATGGAGAATGACGGGAAGGCACTCATCAGAGAGGCTGTTGGCCAGCCAAGTGCGGACAAGGGCATCACTCGCATCCCAGTCATCAAATTTAGGAGAGTTGAGAGGAGGAGGGTCATCAGTGAGGTGATGACGCTTACGCTGAGAGCGAAGAAGAAAGGTGAAAGAAACGCTCCAATCGGGATAGTTGGAGCCAATAAGCTTAGAAAGCGTGCCAAGGTTGCCCTAAGGAGTAGGAGGAGGAGGAGCTGCAGGAGTGGTGGAGGTACAAATAACGGGGGTGGAGAGACCGGAAGTGGCCATAGAGAAGGCAGGAAACCGTGCGAGAAGAAGATAAGCTACGGGGAGAGAGAAAAGGAGAGCAAGCCACACGACCTAAGGAGGAGGCCGTGATACGAGAAAGAAACCGCAGCGAACAAGGACGAAACCGCAGCGTGCTAAAGAGAAGAAGCTGCAGCGGTACGGTGGCAGAACACCAGCGACCAGGAAGCAGACCAAGGCACAGGGAAGAGGTCGCACGAACTGAAAAAGTTCGAGCAAACAGAAGAGAAGAGGAAGCAAAGGACCCAAGAGGACAGGTTGAGAACAGACCGAAGAAAGGCACGCGAACAGGGAGAAGCCGCGTGAACACCACAGCGGTCAGAAGAGAAAACAAGCCACGAGAATAGGTCGCGGAAGAAAGAAAAAAGCCGCACATGCAGAGAGAGCGGAGTCAGGTGGAAAGGACCGAGTGCTCTGATACCATGTAAGAGTAGCGAACACGCGGCTAACAAACAGACAGAAGTTTGAATAATTGAAAGTTTATTATCCAAAAAAAATAGCATTTACAAAGGTATGACCTCCCTTTTATACAATGGAGGAGATAAGAGAGAGTACAAACAAACAATGTGGGACTAAACATGTACAGGGCTGAGCGGCTTGAAATAAAAGAGACCGAACAGGCTGCGCGGTTAGACAGATGGGCTAACCGCTCGGCAACTCCAGCAGGATAAGAACAGGCCGCAATAGGAGAACGATAGACCGCCCGGTCTCCAGGATTCTGAGAGAGACCGCCAGACCGCTCGGACTACAATCAGCAACAGTCAGAATATGAACCTGCTGGGAAGGAACCGGTAGACCGTGCAGTCAACAAACTGCCAAACAAGACCGCAAGGCAGCCCGGTCTAATACTTTAACAGGTTGCAAGTCTCCTTCCAAAAGACTTGAGGTTTCGTTTTTGAGCACCTGAACAAAAGCTCATTGGTGTCAGGCACCTGATCAAAAACCTGAGTGGATTCCTACCAGGGTGGTAGAAGAGTGGATGTACCCAGGTTGGGGAACCACTATAAAATTCTTGTGTCGTCTGGTTGCCCTTCGTTTTGTTTTGGCTGTGATGTGCTGTGTTGTTCTGTGATTATTTAGGTTGCTGTGTTTAATTATTTTGTTTGCTTCCCTGTTCACTTAGGAATACAACAAAAGTTGTAAAAAGTTTTAAGAAAGCACAATACTCTATTCACCCCCCTCTAGAGTATTTCAGATCTAACCTGCACTTTCAATTAGTATCAGAGGGAGGTTGGTTAAAATACCACACCTTAGTGGTTGCACAGGCTAACACCTGAACCACAAAGATCCCTCTTGTTAGATCTGCTTGTTTGCTTTTATTATTAGACTTATCTCTTCACAGACATGGCCCAAAACAAAGACTATGCAAGCATCAGACCTCCAGTGTGCAATCTTAACAAGTTTGCCATCTGGAAGGCAAGAATCAGATTATACATGAACTCTATTGATGAGGATATCTTTTCTGTTATTTTGATAGGTGTACCTCCAGCACCTGCAGCTCCTACCAGCACTTCTACCAACATGATTGCAGTGCCTCATCCAGAAAACAATGATGCATACAAGAAAGCCAAGATGGCAGATGCTAAGGCAATGAATATCTTAGCTTAGACTATGTCAGATGACATATTCCAAAAGGTGGCTGAGTGCACCTCAACCAAGGCCATTTGGGACTCCCTCAACCAAATGGTAGCTGACTCTGCAGATGAAAGAAAGGACAGAAGATCCAATCTCATATCCATGTATGAGAACTTTAAAAAGGATGAGAATGAATCAGTGGCAGACATGTACAATAAGTTGAGCACAATCATCAATGAGCTCAAAACCCTGGATAATGACATCACCTTGACAGAGGTGAATGACAAGATATTGATGTGCTTCCCTAGCTCTTGGGATTCCAGAATCTGGCCAATCAAAGAAGATAGAAGCCTCAATGAGATCTCAACTGAGTCTCTACTAGGCAAATTGAAGTCCTATGAGCAGCTGATAAAATCCAAAGAAGTAGCAGAACAGAAGACAACAACTCCGGTTAGAAAGGAGCACATCATAGCCTTCAAAGCATCTGAAGAAAGTGAGACATCAACTTCCAATGAAGAGCTCATGAGACTCTTTGCCAAAAGGTTCTACAAGATGGCAAGGAAGGACTTCAGAAAGAAATCATCCAGACAGGATGATAAGCCCAAGTATGACAAGACACCAACCAAGGAGGCTGTGTGCTTTGGTTGCAGAAAGCCTGGACACTACATCTCAGAATGTCCAGAAAACCAGAAGAAGGACAAGAGCAGAGAAAAGGATTCTCGGAGAAAGCATAGCAGCAGACCCTCCTCCAACAAATATAAAAAGAAGGACAAGGGATTTGTTGCTGAGACTTGGAGTGACACAGAAGAAGAAACATCTTCCTCCAGTTCAAGTGAAGAAGAGGAAGAAGCTAGATCCAAGGAGGTGTGCCTAATGGCAATTGATGCCTCCAGGAGTAATTCTGGATCAGAAGAAGATTCTGAAGATGAAGCTGCCTCAGACTCAGAGGCAGATCAGGTTATTCTAGCTTTGACTTTAGTTCTGATTTATTTAAACCTGAATTTAAATCTATGTGCCTCGACTTAATCAACTCAAAAAAGGAAAAAAAAACTCTTAGAGAAAGACTAGGAAATCTTGAATCTGTAAATTCAGAAAACATAAAGCTAATAGACCAATTAACCTTATCTAATGAGCAAATAATTAAACTAAAATCTGAATTATGTGAGGCCAAGCAACTTGAGCAATCTCTCAATGGGAGAAGCCTCAAGCAGATGGACATCACAAGCACAGTGAATGCCGGATTAAATGGCAAGCTGGGCTTAGGTGCTTCATCAAGCTTACCCCCCAAAGTTAAGAAAATATTCTTTAAACCCCCATCAAGTTTATATCAGCAAAGGGAAAAGAAAAGTTAATAGACAAACCAATGTCAGAAAATAATCCTAGACCCATAGACAAGAGAAACAGAAATCTGAAAACAGCAAATAAAAACAAAGTTCAGCAACATTCGTCGAACTCAGATCGACGAAATGTAGCCAGTTCGTCGAACCCAGATCGACGAACGCTGAACGCAAACTTCACATATAATAATTCGTCTAACTGCGATCGACGAATTGTGTATGGTTCGTCGAGCAGAGGTCGACGAACTTGGGGCACAGACAATGACTATTGTCATTCTCTGAGCAGAGATCGACGATCTCAGCCCTATTTGTCGAACTCTGGTCGACGAACTTACAACAATTCGTCGAACCCAGAAATACCAAACTCAAATCATTTCTCTTACAGAAATCTTAAGCCAACTAATAAGACATTTAATTCAGTAGCTGATTGGGTAATTCCACCTAGGAGATATCACCCCTTATGGTATAAATCACAACCTGCTTTATCAGTTATATCTAGTTTTTCATTCCAACCAAATCAAGGACCCAAGGTAACCTGGGTCAAGAGCAATTGAGTTTTGTTTTTCTTTGCAGGTACATGTGAAGAGCCGTCCAAGGGTGAGTCAGACCTGGTACTTGGATAGTGGTTGCTCCAAACACATGACAGGCAGCAAGGGCAATTTATCCAACTACAAGCCCAAGCTAGGACCAAAGGTGATTTTTGGAGATTCCAACAGTGGTCAATCAGAAGGATATGGGACAGTGAAGATTGGAGCAGTGACCTTCAGGAAAGTAACTTATGTAAGAGGACTTGAACATAACCTTATATCCATCAGTCAATTATGTGATGAAGGTTATCAGGTACATTTTAACTCTACTTCCTGTTCTATTATTGATAATTCAAACAAAACTGTTTTAATTGGACTTAGACAAGCTAACATATATTTAGTAGATTTTATATCTCCCACAACTGATATCTGCTTACTGAATGTTACTAGTAATCAAAATGAGTTATGACATAAAAGACTAGGACATGTAAACCTTAAAAATATATCTAGGTTATCTAAGGACAACCTTGTTAGAGGCTTACCTTCTGACCCCTACAAGAAGGAAAGCCTATGCAGGGCTTGTCAGTTAGGCAAGCAAACCAAAACTAGTTTTAAACCCATTAATAAAAGTGATTCACCTAGGATATTGTATTTGCTTCATGTGGATCTATTTGAACCCA
Source organism: Platanthera guangdongensis (assembly GCA_039583875.1). Taxonomy (NCBI): domain Eukaryota; kingdom Viridiplantae; phylum Streptophyta; class Magnoliopsida; order Asparagales; family Orchidaceae; genus Platanthera; species Platanthera guangdongensis. The sequence continues at coordinate 149,862,803 of CM077163.1, read as the reverse complement.
TTGCAGTACAAAGCCTAGGAGGGAAGTCTTATACTTTAGTGATTGTTGATGACTTCTCTAGATTCAGTTGGGTAGCCTTTCTGAGAGCTAAGTTAGATACATTCAAGGTTCTTACAGATTTTCTCAGGACCATACAGATTGAGTTCTCTACTTATGTTGCATTGATCAGAAGTGATCATGGCACAAAGTTTGAGTCTCTTCTTATGCATGAGTTCTGTGAGAAGGAAGGTATCAGGCAGTGCTTCTCAGCTCCTAGAACTCCCCAACAAAATGGGGTTGCTGAAAGAAAAAATAGGACACTCATTGAATCTGCATGCACATTATTGGCAGATGCTTACATGCCTCTATCCTTTTGGGCAGAAGCTATAAACACTGCTAATTATGTCCTGAATAGAAGCCTTATACACGAACTGAAGAACAAGACCCCCTATGAACTACTTAAAGGGAAGAAACCTAAAATCATATATTTTAAAGTTTTTGGTTGCATTTGTTACATTCACACTAATAACAAGAGATACATTAGAAAGTTTGAGGCCAAGGCTGAAGAAGGGATTTTTCTAGGATATTCCCAAGTAAGCAAGGCCTATAGGGTGTTCAATAAATCAACTCTTAAAATTGAAGAATCTGTTCATGTATCTTTTAATGAGGCTAACATGTCATATAAGGCGAAATAGATTTCTACCATAAGCTCCTTGCAGGTTCCACCACTGTGTGAGTTTATGGATGGACTGAACTTTACCCAAGAGGTATCAAACCATCCTACTCCACAGGTTGCTGAAGAAAGTGAAGAAGAAATTCAAGAGGAAGTAGCTGAACTTCCCTCAACAGCTAGTACCATTCCCCAAGAGGAATTAATTACATAAGCTGTTGTTCAACCAACTCCACCAACTGATCTTGTCACACTTAGAGATCACCCCAGATCTCAAGTGATTGGAGGCATTTCAGCAGGTGTACAGATAAGCCATCAACTCAACCAAGACTTGATGCATGCCTGTTTTCTCTCTCAAATTGAACCTCTCACCATCCATGAAGCTGAGCAAGATCCCCACTGGATCATTGCAATACAAGAGGAACTAAATCAGTTTGAGAGATGTAGAGTTTGGGATTTTGTTCCAAGACCCCATAACTACCCAGTTATTGGAACCAAATGAGTCTACAGGAATAAGTTGGATGCTCAAGGCAATATAGTGAGGAACAAGGCTAGGCTTGTTGCCCAAGGCTACAGGCAAGAGGAAGGAATTGATTATGACCAAACCTTTGCCCCAGTTGCAAGATTAGAGGCCATAAGAATATTCCTTACCTATGCAGCTCACAAGAGATTCAAGGTATACCAAATGTATGTCAAGAGTGCATTTCTGAATGGAGTACTTCAAGAAGAGGTTTATGTAGAACAACCTCCAGGTCTTATCTCTTCAACTCAACCCTCTTTTGTTTTTAAATTGCATAAAGCTCTCTATGGTTTAAAGCAAGCTCCAAGAGCTTGGTATGAGACCTTAGCAAACTTTCTTTTAGAGCATAAATTTATAAGAGGAACCATAGATAAAACACTTTTCACTAGACATCATAAGGACCAAATTTTATTAGTACAAATATATGTGAATGACATTATTTTTGGGTCTACTGATCCCAAATTGTTCAAGAGGTTTGCTGACCTCATGTATTCTAAATATGAGATGAGTAGCATGGATGAGCTTTCCTACTTCCTTGGTCTCCAAGTGAAGGAGCTCACAGATGGTATCTTCCTCTCCCAGGCTAAGTATGCTAAAAAGCTTATCAAAAAGTTTGGGATGGGTGATGCTTCAGGGATGAAAACCCCTATGACTATAAATGTTGTTGTGGATTCTGATGCAGCAGGGAAACCTGTAGATCAGAAAAATTATAGGGCATTTGTTGGATCCCTATTATACCTCACAGCTAGAAGACCTGATATAATGTTTGCCACATGCCTTTGTGCTAGGTTCCAAGTGAACCCTAAAGAATCTCACCTTATTTTCTTAAAAAGAATTCTGAGATATATAAAGAGTTGCACTAATCTAGGACTCTGGTATCCTGTAGAGACAGAGTTTGAGTTAACTGGATACTCAGATGCTGACTATGCTGGATGTAGAGTGGACATGAAGAGTACCTCTGGAACTTGCCAGTTCCTAGGTATGAGACTTGTCTCCTAGTTTTATAAAAAGCAGACATCTGTGTCTACATCAACTGCAGAAGCAGAATATATGGCTGCTGGCAGCTGCTATTCACAAATGTTATGGATACAAAATCAACTCCTAGATTATGGTGTCAACTTAAACAATTCAACATTATTTTATGATAATACTAGTGCTATTGCTATAACACAGAATCCAGTTCACCATTCTAGGACTAAGCATATTGAAATAAGACATCATTTCATTAGAGATAATGTGGACAAAAAGAAAATTAACTTGATCCATATTCCTACTGATCTATAGAGAGCAGACATTTTCACCAAGCTATTGGATGAGAAAACCCATCTGTTCTTTATAAATCAACTGGGAATGATTAATGGAGAAGAGTTAAACTAGTTTCTGTCTACATTCGATGAATTTTCCAGCGTTCGTCGAATGGAGTTCGACGACTTAGGGAAAGTTTGAGAGATTCTCGTCGAACGGAGATCGATGAATTCTCTGTGTGTGGAAACAATTTTCGTCGACCGGAGATCGACGAACTTTGCTTCAGAAGACATTTCGTCGAACGGAGTTCGACGAACTGTTTTCGATTCTTTTGGATGAGATCGACGAATTATCTGTCTATAATTTATTTCGTCGAGCTCAGTTCGAAGAATTTCTCTTTTTTTTCGTGGAACGGAGTTTGTCGATTCATATTCTGAAAATCTTATATCTAGGTTTTCTTCGACCTCCGTCCCGCGCTTTCAGTTCGTTTGCTCTTGATCGCCGTTTCTCTCTGTGTTTTTCTTGCAGGTCATCAATGGCGATTCCCACAAGAGCTTTGGTTGCGATAAAGTTTGATACTGGATTCGACATGGATTTTGAGTCATTTCAACATTCTGACCCCATCTTTTTGTATATCTTGGAATTACTGGAAGAACTGAATCTAAAGGATTTCATGACCAGGCGCATTAAACTACATGCAACTGAAATAAGAGAATGAGTTTATACATCTACAATTTCTGAAGAAGATGTTTTGACCGGCACTATAGGGAGTACTGCTGTTTCGTTGTCTCCCGCGGTTCTTTCTGAGATATTTGGATTAATAAACGGAGAAGATAATATAGAAATAGATTCTGAAGAGTTTGGTGATATGCTGAAACTAATGGGTTTTTCAGGTAGTAATCCTAACAAAATGTTGAAGAAGCAACTGTCTGCCTCCTACCAATTTCTAACCGACATTGTAGGGAAAGTGCTAATGGGAAAGCACTCAGCGCATGACTACATAACCCGGCACCAATTTATGGTTATGTGCGCCGTGGTGAATAAGAGACGTGTCAACTGGGGCACAATCTTTTTTGAATTGATAAGGAAAAAGAACATCAAGAAGGAAGTCTGCTTCGGCAGAATTTTGGGAGTCTTCCTTCAAGAGAAGGCTGCTGAATGTATGGTCTCCCCGACCATCTTCATAAATGCCAGCAAGCACCTCACATGCGCTCTGTTTGGCAGGTGGGAGAGGACTATCTCCAAGCCCTCAAAGGATTCTTCCTCTTCCATCCAACCTTTTGAGAGCACAAGGGCTGTAAAGGCCACTCCCCTCCCTGCTGAAGAGGTCCTTCCATCTCAGTCATCTCTTCCAGCACCCCTTCCTCCACAGAAGCCTCCTCATGTGCCTACCCCTCCTTCATCTCCACATCTAGACATCACCAACATCCTATCTCCGCATTAATCTTCCCCTCTGCCAGCAAATCAACCATCCACCCCTCCAGCTTCACCTCAGGACACTCACATACCTACACCTCCTCAGTCTCCTCTTCCCCCACACTTATCCAACATTCCATCTTGCATCATACCCTCAGACACAATCATGCCAGATGCACCCACTCCATCTGTTATTCCACCCTCTATTCCATCCTCTTCCCCCTCCCCATTTGATCCATCAACCATCATCTCCTTGCTCACTCCCCTCATAAAATCTCTCATCCAAGAGGCCATTACACCTCTTGTGACCTCCATCAATTCTTTATCTGCCCAAATCTCTATTCTATCTGCTGTCCCCTCTTCATCTAGGGGCCTGGCTCCAGGTTCTCCTGAACCCAGGCAGGGGGAGATGCTCAGTGATGAAGTTGCAACAGATGTAAATACAGCAGCAGTAGCAGTCACAGCAGTAGTCCACTCTCCAGCAGATGCAGATTCAGATGAGGTTACAGAACTTTTGACAGATTTTGATTCTGAAATGATTGAGTTAATTCATTTTATGGATACTGACAATGATCTAGATGAGTCAGTTGAGGAAATAAAACCTGTTGGTGATTTCTAGTTAAATCCCACAGTTAATTTATCTGCTTTGTTGAAAAATTTTGATACTATTTTTGTACAGCTACCCTATACTAAGCCACATTTGGCTATTGTACCTTACACCTCTCCAGTAAGTCTAGCAGTGCTAAGCAACTCTGTGATAATTTTGCTATCTCAGCTTCAGCTTCCATCTCAGCTTCTAGTTCAGAGGTCATTCCAGAAGATACTTCAGTGCCAGTTTCAGCACCAGATTTTGTTATGGATGACTCTCCCCTGCCAGATTTGGATGAGCTTATTCTAGCTGACATAGAAGAGGAGAATAAGACAGCAGCTGAAAGCTCTGTCCCTATTGTTTTTGTTTCCTGTGCAGCTCCCTCCTCTCCTATTATTGATATTCCAGTTCCTGAACCTTCCACCCCTCCTCGAGAAAAGGCAGTTATTTCTGAAAAAGCTTTGAAAGCTTTGGATGCTCTTTATGACATCCCTCAAGGTTCTGAGTCTGAAGATGATGATGATGACTCTGATGAAGATGCTGCTAGTAAGAAAAAGAGATTGCTTTCAAAGAAAAGAAAGGCTCCTCCTCCTCCAGCTCCAAAGCCTAATCCCAATGTTGACATCCCTTACTACATCCTGCACAATGTAACTCCATATAAGGGAATGCCTGCATGGATGTGGCTCTCCAAAAACTAGCATAAAGATAGAAAGAGAAGCAAGAGATATTCCCCTCCTCCAGTGAACAGATACAGGAAGGATCCTCCTCCTCCTCCTCCAGCAGCTGGTGCCTCTGGCTCCTCTAGCTCCCAGAGATCTGCCCCAATGCAAACATACCAGAGACAGTCAGGGAGATCTTCTGGAAGCAGCTAGCAGAGGCAGCCATCCTCAAGTAGTCAAAGTCAACAACATAAGCAGCAGTAGCAGCAACAAAGTTCTGAAGTTCAAAAAGCTGAAAGTCCAAAGAGACCCCTCTCTCCTCCAATCCCTTTTGAAGATCCTAAAAATGCTAATACAGCAAAAATGTCTAGATACCAGGAATTGATTGGATTATATCTGATTAATAAAGCCAAGGCTGAAGGTAAAGATATCTCTGGATTATCAACCATGTCAAAGTATAGAAAAGAAGAGCTGAAAAGGTTTGACAAAGGAAATAAATTGTTTAATGTTGATTCCTATATGAAACTTCATCCAGAAGCAGTTGTCCCTAGAGCAACTTCATTGAATATTATTGGGGCAGCTGACATGACTATGTCAATAGCGCAAGCTCGAGATCCAAAGAGAGAAATCCTTTTCAAGAAGCTAGGAGAGCAGACATCTGAAGACAAACCTCAGCAGAAGAAGCCAAAGAAGTAATTTTCTTGTTGTTTCAATTTCTGCCTGTTTTTGTTTTTCAAACTATGCTATCTGTTAAACAAAGCTATGTATATATATATCTGTTGCATGTGTTGGTAATTCTCTGCTAGATATATCTCTTTTCTTGCTTTGTTTTTCTGTTTTGAGTCTCTGTTAGTGACCTCACCCAAATAGGGGGAGATTGTTGGATCCCTAGTTGATTTGGTCCAGGTTCACTGACCTAGGATGTGACCCATCTTGTATAGCCAGGGCAAGTGGTGTCCTAGAGTCTAGGCTACGTCCTTAGGTTCAATTTCAGATGGACCAGCTATCAACAAGACCATCAGAGACTTCAGACTTAAAGGATTTCAAGACTAAGTCAAATGAGTTCGACGTTCGTCGAACTCAGCTCGACGAAAGGAGTTCTTCGCTCGATGATCGTGAGACAATTCTTAGTGCTGAGCTCAACGATCTGTGTTCTCTGTTCGACGAAGACTCAGTTTCTACATCAAGCCAAATTCAGGACAACTTCAAGATTTTTTATAAGTCTAGCTTCAAGCTTCGGTCGACGAATTATATTCTGAGCTCGACGAACTTGGACCTCAAGTTGTCAATTTCTCAGGTCGACGAAGTCAGCTTCTCAGCTCGATGAATACTGTACTCTACTCGACGATTTCTGGACTCAAAGATTTTGTGTCAACACTTAGGGTTTGTGTCGACACCAGACAATTTGTGTTGACACCAGCTTATGTCGACACCAGAGGATTTGTGTCGACACCAGGATATCAGTTGACACCAGCTTATGTCGACACCAGAGGATTTGTGTCGACACCAAGATCAATCTGTCGACACCAACTTATGTTGACACATCATTTCAGCAGATGCAGAATATTTTGCCTAAGTCCAGAACTTTTCTCAACTCGACGAATTTGATTCTCAGCTCGACGAATGAAGACTGTCTGTTTGACGAATGAAGATTGTCTCGTAGACGAACTCTCTCAAGCTCAGCTCGACGAACTCAAGCTCAGCTCGATGAACACAAGTGCAGCTCGACGAATTGTGTTCTTCGTTTGATGAATGTAGACTAGGTTTTCTTTATGTTTCCCGTCCCATTTCTTGGCGCTGATTCCTGAACATTTAATGCCAGATCTTCTCGGAATGTTACCGTTAGAATGCGCATTGACTATGGACGATTACATGATGTTTTTCCATGTGACAGTTAGGGAAATTATTGATTGTCGCTTCTTTCCAAAGCCGACTGCAATTACTGCTCGACATTCAAAAGTTTGAATGTTCCTCAGTCAGAAAAAGACATAGTAAGATACAAAAGGATCAAGCAGTGATAGAGTAACAAAGACACAGAACAACAAGCAATACACATAATCAGACAGACACTCTGAGGTTGCAGAGAAGAACAATCATTCTCAAATCAAAAGTTCTTGACTACAATCAGCCTTGACCAGAGAATATTTTCAAGAAGAAGAAGAAGAACAATCAAATTCAATCAAGAGTCTTCTTCCCTCTATTCTCAGGACAACTTCAAAGGACAACAAAACTTTATCTGTCAAAAGAATTTCAGGAAGCATTTCTGGTACAGGAATTCTAGGTCATTGAAGACCTATCACCCTGAAATAGTGCTCCAGCTTTCCTGACCAATTCAAGAACTCAGGGGGAGCAAGATCTGCTACAATCAATCCCCAAGTCTTCTCTCTGATTGTTGACAGAGAAGACACTATCACCCTCTTTCCAATTCCTGTACAGGGTTTTAAATCCCTTCAAAATTATTCTGGTTGCAAGTCTCCTTCCAAAAGACTTGAGGTTTGGTTTTTGAGCACCTGAACAAAAGCTCATTGGTGTCAGGCACCTGATCAAAAACCTGAGTGGATTCCTACCAGGGTGGTAGAAGAGTGGACGTACCCAGGTTGGGGAACCACTATAAAATTCTTGTGTCGTCTGGTTGCCCTTCTTTTTATTTTAGCTATGATGTGCTGTGTTGTTCTGTGATTGTTTAGGTTGCTGTGTTTATTTATTTTGTTTGCTTCCTGTTAACTTAGGAATACAATAGAAGTTGTAAAAAGTTTTAAGAAAGCACAATAATCTATTCACCTCCACTCTAGAGTATTTCAGATCTAACCTGCACTTTCAACCTACAATGTGGGTTATAGGAACCATCTGAATTTCTCATGTAGCAACCAAGGGAATGATCAACTCCCTTATAATCTAAATCCTTCATTTAATCTAACTCCCCCCTTAATTTAAATCCACCCGGTTTTCCAACGCAACAGTCGAAGCCCTCTTCGCTTGAAGAGGTCTTCGCCAAGTATGTTGCCACAAATGAATCTAATATCAGGAACAACACCGGGTCAATTAAAAGCCTGGAAAATCAAGTGGGCCTGCTAGAAAAGATGTTCTCCGAGCGACAACAAGAGACTCTTCCAGGAAACACCGAACAAAAACCAAGATAAAGCGCAAATGCAATCACGCTCCGCAACAGAAAGGAGATAACTTTACAAAATGATGAACCCATGGTACTTCCTCCCCCTCCTCCCCCTCCTATTTTAGCTTCGGATTTACCTGCTACATTTGTGTCGCACGCCTCTAGCTCGAATATACCTTATCCATCTAAGTTGAAAAATGAGCGCGCCGAGAGAAGTTATAATTTTTTTTAGATATTTTAAAACAAATCCATATAAATGTCCCTTTCTACGAGGCTATCTCTCAAATGTCGAAGTATGCGAAATATCTCAAGGAGTTGCTCTCCAATAAAAAAAATCTTGAGAATATTTCGCATATTTCCCTTAACGCAGAATGCACCACAATTGTACTTAACAAATTACCCCAGAAAGTGATTGACCCTGGAAGGATTTCCATCCCGTGCCTATTTGGTAATTCGTTATTAAAACATGCACTACCTAATTTGGGAGCAAGTATAAATCTCATGTTATTTTCTTTATTCAAAAAGCTAGGTTTAAGACTTCTGAACCCCACCCACATGAGTATTCATTTAGCTGATCAATCTGTTAAGTATCCGGTAGGGATAATGGAGGATGTGCTTGTTAAAGTAGATAAATTCATCTTCTCGATGGATTTTTGTTATTTTAGACATCAAAGAGGATGTCGAAGTACCCCTTATACACGGTCACCCCTTCCTTTCCACCTCTCGTGTAATTATTAACGTAAGTGATGGAAAGCTCCTCCTTCAGGTTAGAGATGATGAGGTCGCTTTTAATATAAATCCCTCGATGTATAATGTTAACCCCGAAATCGGCGATCCTTCCCAAGGCAGCCAGCTCGCTCGTTGCGGCCTTCCCCGGGTTCCTCCTGGAGGCCAAGATTCCCTAGGGAGGGCGAATAGAATTCTCTATCCGCTCAGGCCGTGCGGCTTACGCGGTCTCAGCGGTCTGACCGACCAGGCCGCACACCTTCCCTTGGTCGGCAGGGGCCGCGGACTGCTTCCGCAGTACGCCTCTGCAGGCCGCCCCCTTTTTTCAGCTTAACTGCAAGGTTGTATCCACAGGGCTCTCTCTGCCGGACTCAACTCCCTATCCGCCCAGGCCGGCAACAAGCCCCGTCCTTTGCAGGAACTAGCCGCTCTTTCAGTCCTCTCCTGCAAGTCGTTCTTCAAGAACACCAAACTACTCCAAACTGCCAAGCACAGATGGCGACCTGCCCCCAAGCCGCCAGCCAGCTACCGCTGTTTCCTCCTTGTCAACACGCGCGGTCTGCCTCGTCAAGATCGGCAGGTCGCTCAGTCCTTGCCACCAGCAACATGGGCAGCCGACTCCTCCAGCACGCCTACAAGGCGCGACTCCAACTCCAGCTACCCGCCAAGACCAGCAGCGTCCAAAGTTCCTCGCGAGCTGGGAGGACTCGAAGTGCGATCAAGACTTCCAGTTAGCCTTCATTGGTGAACCCCAACAGCCTCAACAGCCAGGAACTCCATCTCCAACGTAAGCGGACTCAGCTTTGCAGCAGCCACAGACTCGGTGGACTTGGCGGACTCTCTATACAGTCTGCCTTTCCTTAGTCAACACCAGCTTCTCGGCAGCAGTAGTACCAGATTCCTCCCCAGTCTGCATAACCTCGTGCGGACTCGGCGAACTCCGTGGGCACTCTCCTGCTCGCGCCCCTATTAGCTCGCTCAGTTCAGCAGCGGCGGACTCAGCAGATTCCCCTTGTAGTTCGCCGCTTGGCTTCCAGCATCAGCCACCCCAGTAGTAGGCGGACAGTCCCAGCTCAGCAGTGACGGACTCCACGAACCTGCATCGCAGTCCACCATTAAGTCTCCCGTTTTACCGACAGCAGCACCGGCTTCAGCACCGAGTCCCAGTTCGCGCGGCCTATTGCGGACCCGGCGGACTCCGTCTCCTTCTCGCTCAAGCTACCCTCTCACCAGGGGTAACGTCACCACAAGCCGTTACCCCCTCGGTCCTATAAATAGACCCTCGTGCCTCTCATAGAGGGGGCTGGATCATCGCCAAAGTGCTCACGCTCGAAGTCAGCCAGCAAGCTCACCTCCTACGGACTCCGTTTCTCAGACCGCACCCCTCTCTGTGCCTTTAGTCGCGCGGCCTACCGGCCTCTGGTTCCCAGTCCGCGTGGTCTCCCGTTTCCCTTAATCGCGCGGCCTGCCGACTACTCTCTTCAGTCCGCGCGGCCTCCTCTAGCATTCTTCCTTAGCCGCCAGCTTCCTTCTTGTACCCTTTATCGCTTTCTTGTAAAGGTGTATTGGCAAGCTTGTAACTCTCGCTATTAATCAAAGGAAAGCCCGTCACAAGAGTGGCATTTAAGCCGCGGCGGGCGAAGTCTGTTGTTGCCACTGCTAGCGGCCCCCTCTCTCCCTCTCTCTCTCCCTCTCTCTCCCTTCTTCCTAGCTCAGCTCAGCTCCCTCGGCAACCAACCTGCAAGCACAACCGTCATAGTAACCATCTGCTCGACAACTCCAGATCAACCTCCTTCTCTCATCAGCCTTCCCGGCTGCTCTCAGCGCCCTCTCCTCTATCCCCGTAACTCCTTGATAAGCGCCTGCTCCACTCTCGAGCACTCAGAAGCTTCGTTCCTTCCTCTTCCCTCGCAACCTTCATCCTTCTTCTGCACCCAACTTGTGAGACCGAAAACACCCCCTCCGTGTTAACTAGCCGATGTCGTTTTCACGCATCAATAGTTAACACGCGACCTTCAGATCTGAACAGACGGTGAACAGCGACAGTTACCCATGTCAGATCATCAACCAGCCGAGAATTTTGCTCCAAGTCCTAGACATGATCCTCTCTGGGAGGCCTTTGAACAATCGCGCCGTGAGAATGCTCAGCAGCCCCAAGCAATCAACCAAATGCTCACTATGATTACACATCGATTAGAATCTCAACCTGCAACAGCTCCAGCTGCTCCAGCTGCTCCGATCAACCCAACACCAACTTTGGAGCACCAACAAGCTTGTCCTCTAGCTTGCCCGCCGGTCTATCCTCCTTACGCAGCAACCTTCCCGCAAGGGCCTGCAGCTCCTCTACGACCTCAAGATGAAGAGTTTGCTGCTCACCAAAACTTCTTCCGGGAAGCAGCCCGGGGAAGCCCTGCTAGATTTCTCAACTTTCAGGGAAGTCATCCTTACCCTGCAGCTTCTGTATTTTCTCCTCCTGCAACAACTTTTCCATTTTACCCTCCTGCTCCTTTTGTAGTTGCAGCTTATGCTCCTTTTTATCCTTTTGCTGCAGGAGAACAGGAAGAGCCTTCACCATTTGCAAAGAATGTTCGTCATGAACCAACTCCAACAAATTTCAGAGAACCCTGGTTACCAATCTACACCGGAGAGACTGATCCAATAAAGCATCTTCAAGACTTCGAATCGGCTGTTGCTCTCAAGACTCTGTCAGATGCAACCAAGTGCAAGCTCCTTGTAACAACTTTTAATGGGCAAGTGAGGGACTGGTTATATAGTCTTCGCCCTCACTCCATCACTTCCTTTGCTGATCTGCGAAGGGAGTTCTTGCTCAGATTCTCTACCTCAATGAAGAGAATGGGCAGTCCTGTAGCACTCTTTGAGATCAAGCAGTGCAGCAATGAAACTTGGTCTCAGTTCGTTGATCGTTTCCAAAGAGAAATTTTGGACATCGAGATTGTCAGCCAAGAAATGTACCGAGTGGCTCTTATCCACGGTCTCCATGAAGGTACTCATAAGTTTGAAGCCAATGTCCGTGCACCAAGAACATACCAAGAGTTGATTGCCTTAGCCAACTCATACATCCGGGGCGAAAAAAGCCATCCAGGCTTCGTCTACAAGCACATATCAGAGAAAGATCCTTTTCACAAACAGCCTTCGAGGTCTCCTCACAATGATTTCCCAACTCATTCAAGGAAAGGAAAAAGGTTTCAACGCCATTGATACTCTTTCCTGAGCCGTGATCGTGCTCAAGATTCATTACTACCGCTAGCTTCTTCTCAAACAGCTGCAGTCTACCATCAGCAAGGTGATGACTTGCATGAGTTTGAACTAGATGAAGCCGTGCTAGAAGTAAGCCAGATCATGAAAGATAGGGCTAACTACAAAAAGCCTTACCGACCAGCCGATCAAAGGTCTAGGGATTCAGAACCTTACTGTGAATTCCACAAAGAGCCAGGTCACCTGACTGAGAACTGCCGAGCACTCCGCCAGCTTGTGCAAAGGATGCTCTGGCAGGGTAAGATGCGTGACCTGCTTCCCAAAGAAGATCGCCCCGATCCAGCAGCCTCAAAGGACAAAGAAGTTGCAGACATTCCTTGCTCCTCAAAAGGAGTGAACCTAGTCGAAGAACCCCCTCTCCTCGTTGTTAATAAAACTATCGAATGCTTAGATGTCGATGACGAGGGTGTGCTTGGAAGGCTATTCTAAGCCAGCAAAGGACTTCATAGTCCTCCAAATTCTCTCACAACCATGATGGGTTATCTCTACTCTTACCCTTTCAAACATTCTCTTGACAATACACTTCTTAGTGTTCATTCTTGCTTTTCAACAAACCTTTTATCAGGGATCCCATACTGACATAGTTCCCTTCTTGTATTGCTTCCTCCTCTATTCTCTCTTCTCCAAGCGATCCCTGAGCCACAGAGATGTCACCGAAGTCTTGTTATAGGCCGTCTTGGGATTGGACTCCGGCGTAAGACCACAGTGACCACATATCGTGGGGAGATTTCGCATATGTGTGTAGTGGGGGCTATTCAACTCTCATGCGGAGGAATACTGGACTTTGGATCCTAGCCAGCATCTAACATAGAGTGCGTGCTAGGGAGGCCCCATGTGTTAGCTCTGCTATGCTCTGTTAGGATACATCACAGTTACGGTGATCTTTGTTTGACAAGCAATGACGACCAAGCGTAGCCATGTCTCTTCAATCATCTCGCGATTGTGATGGCCGAGCATTCTCGAGTGCTCCCAATCCATACTTTTGCGGTGTCCTCTACTCCACTGATCAAACCACAGACAAGCTATAGGCCTCTTGGCGCAACCAGTCTCATTGATCAGTGATGTAGTAACCCGAAGCATGTGATCAGTGCCTCTAGCGACCCTTCTCAGGATTTCCCTTGCTTTTCTCCTTTGTGCCCTGCTATAGGATGCGCGGCTAGCCCTCTTTGAGTAGGACTATACTCGGGATGCATTTTCTCAGGCAAGCGATTCATAAGGCCCACAGGTGACCTCCTGTGGCAGCGTCCAGTCTTTCTTAGTCATCTCCGAGTATAGACCTCTTTTTTGTCGACTGCCTTCTTTCACAGGTGAACAGGTTAATCCGACCTATCAAAAAGATTTCCAGCATTCACTTTGCTTATGCTCATCTTATATGCATCGCTTGCTCAAGCTCTATCATATGATGGTTCACAGAGCTATTCATTATTCTTATCAAAATCTAATGGCGTCAAACATTGATCAAAGAATCTTACTCTCTTTGATCATCAAACCATGATATTGTAATCTAGTTAAGATTGGCAGAATTCATCAATTTCCTTCTCTGCTAATCTGATTATGTCCATCCAGCCATATCAATAGTTAACGCTCGATTTATTGATCTAGGCTTCATGATAAAGAGTTCATCAGACATTTTCCTTGACATTTGGTCATGTCCACCTTATCTCATCAACAGTTAACACTTGCAAGCCTTCTCTCATGTACTTGCAAGCTCCTTTCATATATGTATGTCTCCTCTTAATTATTTTTCTTGCAGAAACTAGCAGACACTTGCAAGACTTCCCCCAGGTACTTGCAAGCTTCTTTCGTATATTGTCTGCTTCTAACTCTTCTCTTTGTAGAGATCAACAGACACCTGCAAGCCTCATTCAGGTACTTGCAGTTTAATTAATTATTCTATGTCTGCGGCTCACTCTTTTCTTTGCAGTTGTTAGCAGGCACCTGCAAGTCGCATCCGGGTACTTGCAGCTTATTCTTTGTTTACAATACCTGCTTCTAACTCTCACTTTGCAGAGATCTGCAAACCCTTGCAAGTTTCTTCACCGGTACTTGCAAGTTACTTTCATATACTGCGCCTACTTTTAACTCTTCTTTTGTAGAGACCCGCAGATATCTGCAAGTTGCCTTCAGGTATTTGCAGTTTTCTCTACTCCCGAATTTGTTTCTAAACCTCACTTTTGCAGAAACCAGCAAATACTTGCAAGTTCCTTCCAGGTACTTGCAGCTCATTTTTCCTTCTTGTATACTCTTCATCCTTCCTTTTTTGTAGAGGATAACAGGTGCTTGCAAGCCTCCATCAGGTACTTGCAAGTTATTATGCTTCTATGTTTTCCTCTCGCTTTCATTTTACAAAACTTAGCGGAAGACACATCTTCTTCATTTTGCAAAGACAAACTCAGGTACGCATAAGATGTACCACCCATACATGCCTACCCTAACTTTCCTCTTGCAGGAAAATAGACAGGCAACACCAAACTCTTAAGGAGAGGCTTCAGGTTCTATCTCTCCTTGCCCCCTTCTCTTTCCATTGGGGTGGATCACGATTTTCGTGGGTCTCCAACTTTTTCGAAGTTTTATTCGGAACTTAAAAAAGTGCGGGGATTATGTTAACCCCGAAATCGGTGATCCTTCCCAAGGTAGCAAGCTCGCTCGTCGCGGCCTGCCCCGGGTTCCTCCTGGAGGCCGTGATTCCCTAGGGAAGGATGACAAAATACTCTATCCGCTCAGGCCGCGCGGCTTGCGCGGTCTCAGCGGTCTGACCGACCAGGCCGCGCGCCTTCCCTTGGTCGGTAGGGGCCGCGGACTGCTTTCGCAGTCCGTCTCTGCAGGCCGCCCCCTTTTTTCAGCTTAACTACAAGGTTCTATCCACAGGGATCTCTATGCCGGACTCAACTCCCTATCCGTCCAGGCCGGCAACAAGCCGCGTCATTTGTAGGAACTAGCCGCTCTTTCAGCCCGCTCATGCAAGTCGTTCTTCAAGAACACCAGACTGCTCCAAACTGCCAAGCACAGATGGAGACCTGCCCCCAAGCCGCCAGCCAGCTACCATGGTTTCCTCCTCGCCAACACGTGCGGTCTGCCTCGTCAAGATCGGCAGGTCGCTCAGTCCTTACCACCATCAGCATGGGCAGCCGACTCCTCCAGCCCGTCTACAAGGCGCAGACTCCAACTCCGTCTACCCGTAAAGACCAACAACGTCCAAAGTTCCTCGCGAGCTGGGCAGACTCCAAGTGTGATCAATACTTCCAGTTCGCCTTCATTGGTGAACCCCAACAGCCTCAACAGCCAGGCTCTCCATCTCCAACGTAAGCGGACTCAGCTTTGCAGCAACCACGGACTCGGCGGACTTGGCAAACTCTCTATGCAGTCCGCCTTTCCTTGGCCAGCACCAGCTTCTCGGCAGCAGTAGTACCAGATTCCTCCCTGGTCTGCATAACCTCGTGCGGACTCGGCGAACTCCACGGGCACTCTCCTGCTCGCGCCCCTATTAGCTCGCTTAGTTCAGCAGCGGCGGACTCAGCGGATTCCCCTTGCTGTCCACCGCTTGGCTTCCAGCATCGGCCACCCCTGCAGTAGGCGGACAGTCCCAGCTCAGCAGTGACGGACTCCGCGAACCCGCATCGCAGTCCGCCACTAAGTCTCCCATTTTGTCGACAGCAGCACCGGCTTCAGCACCGAGTCCCAGTTCGTGCGACCTGTTGCGGACCCGACGGACTCCGTCTCCTTCTCGCTCAAGTTATCGTCTCACCAGGGGTAACATCACCGCAAGCCGTTACCCCCTCGGGCCTATAAATAGACGCCCATGCCTCTCATAGAGGGGGCTGGAGCATCGCCAAAGTGCTCACGCTTGAAGTCAGCCAGTAAGCTCACCTCCTGCGGACTTCGTTTCTCAGACCGCACCCCTCTTTGTGCCTTTAGTCGCGTGGCCTGCCGGCCTCTGGTTCCCCAGTCCACGCGGTCTCCCGTTTCCCTTAACCACGCGGCCTGCCGACTACGCTCTTCAGTCCGCACGGCCTCCTCTATCATTCTTCCTTAGCCTCCAGCTTCCTTCTTGTACCCTTTATCGCTTTCTTGTAAAGGTGTATTGGCAAGCTTGTAACTCTCTCTATTAATCAAAGGAAAGCCCATCGCAAGAGTGGCATTTAAGCCGCGGCGGGCGAAGTCTGTTGTTGCCATTGCTACCAGCCCCCTCTCTCTCCCTTCTTCCTAGCTCAGCTCAGCTCCCTCGACAACCAACCTGCAAACACAACCGTCAGAGTAACCGTCTGCTCGAAAACTCCTGATCAACCTCCTTCTCTCATCAGCCTTCCCGGCTGCTCTCCGCGCCCTCTCCTCTATCCCCGCAACTCCTTGACAAGCGCCTGCTCCACTCTCGAGCACTTAGAAGCTTCCTTCCTTCCTCTTCCCCCGCAACCTTGATCCGTCTTCTCCACCCAGCTTGTGAGACCGAACACACCCCCTCCGTGTTAACTAGCCGGTGCCGTTTTCGCGCATCAACACATAATACCTCTACAAATAATGATTCCTGCTTCTACCTAGATAAATGCTTTGAAAATGAATTTTCTGCACCACCCGAGTTAGTACCTTCATCATATTATGAACCCATTATTGCCAAGCTCTTCTTCTTAGAGGAAGTCTCTTGCTCCACACCACTCGAACCACTACACATCGAAACTTTAACAATCAAAACCACTTATGAGGAACTAACCACCTTAGAGTTGAAGCAACTCCCCCCACATCTAAAATATGTTTTTTTAGATAATAACTCTAAGCTACCATCATCATCTCCTCTGATTTGAGCAAATCAGAAATTTCTGAGTTGGTTCTAGTTTTAATAAATCATCGCCACACAATTGCGTGACAGCTATCCGATATAAAGGGGATCAACCCCTCATTCTATACCTATAAGATCTTCTTGGGAGATAATTCTCGCAATATTGTCCAACCCCAACTACAACTAATTCTGAATATAAGGGAAGTCGTGAAGGCTGAGGTGATCAAACTTCTAGATGCGGGAATCATCTATCCCATCTCCGATAGTACTTTGGTTAGCCCAATACAAGCTGTATTGAAGAAAGGCAACTTAATGATGGTCGCCAATGAAAACAACGAATTAATTCCAACCCGTACTGTTACGGGTTGGCGGGTGTGAATAGATTATCGAAAACTTAATGATGCCACCCGAAAAGACCATTTTTCGTTACATATTATCGACCAAATCTTAGAACACATGTCTGGTCACTCTTTCTACTATTTTCTCGACGGTCTTTTGAGATACTTCCATATCCCTATTTCACCCCAGGACCAAGAGAAAACCACCTTCAGTTGTCCCTTTGTCACCTTCTCTTATAGAAGGATTTCATTTGGTTTAAGCAACGAACCAGCTACATTTCAGAGATATATGCTGACAATGTTTGACGAGTTAGTAGTAGAGGTGATGGAAGTCTTCATTGACGACTTCTCGATCTTAGATAGTTCATTTAAAAACTAAAAAAATCTTGAGTGCATGCTTATCCGTTGTGATGAGACAAACTTAGATCTCAGTTGGGAGAAGTGCCACTTTATGGTCCGAGAGGGATTGGTTTTCAGTCAATGAGATAGAGGTCGATCGGGCCAAGATCGAGGTTATTGAAAAATGTTGGAACTGATGTTTCAAATTCCCTGTATTTGAGAATATCAAATCCCGGGTTGTATTTGATCGCATCTTGTGTTGATAAAGTGTGTCGATTGACAAGTTCATGCAAAGAAAAAGAAGTCTCCTATGGATACTACCATCGAGGGCTAGAACTTACCGCCAGGTGGTAGCCGCGAATTAATTCGATGGAGCTCTCAGGAACCTACCATGAAGTCGTCAACTGGTACCGCACCGTGCTAGCTCAATTAACGCCGACAGTAATGCCAGGAGATACCAGGGGCAATAACTTGAGGAATTAATTTGACAGAGCTGTCGGGAAACTACCACGCCGCGCTAATCCTACCGCCCGCACTAATGTATGGAAGTATTTTAGCCAGGCGCCCGGGAAACTACTGCCAGGCGATAGTGCTTACCATGCCGTGCTAGCCACTCAACGATCATCGAGACAGATTCATCGAGTTACGAGTCTACAATGTGGCGCTAACTTCTACAGCGGGGCGCTAGCTCTATGAAAAGGAAAAATATTCATTTTGGAATATTATTCCAAATTTGGAGGACAGCTGGCACAGCAAGCACGCAAACCTACTGCCGGGCAATAGTCTTACCACCGGCGGTAGCTTATTTTCACGAAGATGTATATAAATCCGCATCGGTTTATGTGCTCTTTACATAAGATGAAAAAGGACAAGTTCGTGCATTCCAGGGTTCGGCCGCCTCTCCTCGTTCCATTCAAATCGTATTCATCGAAGGAAAAGAACTCCGCCTCCCTCCCGTTCATGAACGAAGATCTCCGGTGATCCAAGGACTATATCGATTACGAAGAAATGACCGGTGGTAAGCACACGAAGATCTCAAGCACTGACCACAGATTGCGATACAGAGAAATCATCAAGAGGGAGACTTTAATCTTATTTTCTTTAAATCTTGCCTTTTTGTAATCCTATTTTTTTGTTTGTTCTTGGGGTAAGGAAAATCGACCAATGAAGGTAGTCAGAATCCGGGAAGGATTCTGATGGAAATCGTCCCGGGGTTGGGACGTCTAAATCGAGAGATCTAGTGAGGGCTCTAAGACCTTTACTTGCATGGAGGTGAAGGGCCAACTCGAATACCTTTCTTGGAGGGAAAGGGAGAGAGCCAACAGGTCCGTGGAGTAGGTTGGTATAGAAAACAAAAGAGTGTTTTCTTCTCACCGCCTTCGATCTCCGACGTCACAAGGATCAAGATTTTGTAATCGATAAGAACTTATTGTTGATTCAATTTTAATAAAGTTTGTTTCTGTGTTTTCATTATTCTGTACGGTGTTCGATCAAAATCTTTCTAGTGTGTGTAGTTCTCAAAAGCGTGATTTCCCCAGAAAAACGAGTTCTGTAACTTACCGCCGCGCGTTAGCTACCTAACGCCCCGCGGTAGCCTGAAGAACTAGTTTACCTGGGCCAAAAAAATTTGAATTTTCAAATAACACTGGAAACCTTATTCACCCCCCCTCTAAGGTTGGCCACTAGATCCAACAAGTGGTATCAGAGCGAGGTTATTCCAAAAAGCTTTCACCACCGGGAATAATGGCCAACCCTGATCTAGAATTGAGCAATGGGAATGAAAAACTGTACACAGAGAATTTGTTTGCACCACCTCTCTTTACATGAGTAAATTATAATGAATGGAGAGCTCTAATGAGAAAATTCTCTATGTTATCGGACATAGAAGTTTGGAACATAACATGTATCAAGCACCTGAACAAGTTAAATAAGCATGAATGTTACTTGAATGCCAAAGCTATGAATAGTCTATTCTGTGGGCTTGTCCAGGACATCTTAAAACAAATCTATTTTCTTCCAACTACCTATGATATCTGGAAATTTTTTGAGCTAACATATAGTTTTCCTTCGACAGATAATGAATCAGAACAATTTCTTGTAGATCCGAGCAAAGAACCAAATGAAGATTCATAATTGGAGAAGGACATCTCAACCACATCAAGTCAAGAGGAAGATGACCCAGGAACCCTGTTTTCGAATCATACCTTGACCAAGAGCTCTGTAAGCAAGTTAAATTACCTCTTTGTCTGTAAATCTATTTTTACATTACGTGTGCTAGAAAATGCTAGACGTAGAATTAAGAAGTTGAAAGATATTAATTCGAACCTGCGACTAGAAAACAAAAAGTTAAAAGAACAAATTAATGTAGAACCCTATTATGATGCGACATGTCCTCCAAACTGTTCTCTTGATGACAACTCTAAACCGTATATAGATTGTATTAAATTGAAAGAAAAACAAGAGTCGCTTGAGAAAGATCTTCTTTCTGCACAACAACAAACTGAGAAACTAGGTCTAGAGAACTCATCGTTAAAAAGGGATTGTGCTAGAAGTATTGACTATAAAGCTGAAATTAAGGAGATGGATGTGACTTTTGAAGAATACAGAAATAAGTATGAAGCTCATATCAACTCTATAGTCACTACTCTTAAGAATAACACAATTTCTTACAACAAAGCTGGACTGAATCTCAAAAGTAAAAAATAAGGATTTGGAAATGAAAGTCAACGTGCTTAAGGAAATCCTAAAGAGAAATTCGTTGAACATAAATTCACACCCATTAGCTAAGCATATTAATGGGATTAGAAAACCCCAAGCTCAAGCAGGTGAAACTCCTAAACATACAAATCACCTTCACACACAAAAACAAATTACCCCTGCTTACAATTGAATGAATATAAATTTCCTTTTAAAAATTACTATTCTATAAGTCCCTATGTTAAGCAAAATAACCCTAACCAAAAGAACAATGTGTTGGGTACATTGGTCAAATGTACCTGATTTGAAGAAGCCTCACCCAACTCAATGATATACATCATAATGTATTTGATGTATGTTGAGTTTACTTGTGCAGGTTAAGAAAGTACTGGACTGAAGCAAAAAGTTTCTAAGTCCATGTGTCGACACCCAGAGGGAAAGTGTCGACACTTAAGAAGACTTGTGTCGACATCCAGACAAGCAGTGTCGACACTTGGAGTCATTGTGTCGACACCTGGGATGCAGAGTCGACACCAGACAGAAAGTGTCGACACTTGGAGCTGTGTTGACACTCAGTGAAGAAAAGTGCAGACAGAAAGTGTCGACACAAGGAGCTGTGTCGACACCCAGTGAAGCTGAGTCTACAACAGAAAGTGTCGACACTTGGAGCTGTGTCGACACTCAGCAAAAGTCTGCAGAGACTAAGTACAAGTGTAGACACTCAACACAATGTGTCGACACTAAGCAGAAGAGTCAGCACATGAAGTAAGTGTCGACACTTAACACAATGTGTCGACACTCAACAGAAGAGTCAGCACTTGAAGTATGTGTCGACACCCAGCACAATGTGTCGACACACAACCAGTAAAGTCAACACTTGAAGTAAGTGTCGACACCCAACACAATATGTCGACACTTAGCTAAAGACTCAACACTTGAAGAAAGTGTCGACACAAGGAGCTGTGTCGACACTTAGCAAAGAAAAGAATTATCAAAAAAATATTCTAAGTACAAGTGTCGACACTAAGGGAATGTGTCGACACTCAGCTGAAGTCTCAACAACAAGAAGGTGTGTCGACACAAGGAGCTGTGTCGACACTCAGCAAGATTCAACATAGAAGACTATGTGTCGACACCAAGAAGCAGTGTCGACACTTAACAGATTCAACATAAGAAGTTGTGTCGACACAAAGGTGATGTGTCGACACTTAGAAGAATACAACTAAAGAAAGAAGATGAAGTACTTGTGTCGACACTCAATTTCAGTGTCGACACATGAAGAAGAATCTGTGTCGAGACATACAAGAAGTTGTGTCGACACCTTGTAGACTTGTGTCGACACTTACACAGCATGTGTCGACACTTGGACTATAAGTGTCGACACTTAAAGACAGAAAGTCTCGACACTAACAGACAGTTAGAGATTTTCAAGAAGTGACTGGATGACTTGACAGCTGCCGTTCCAGCCGGTCTATAGCAACTGTCAGAGATGTCAGAAGTCAGTTATGAACCGGACCAGCCGGTTACCATGAAGAAGGCCTATAAATAGGCACCTACAGTTTACAGAAACTGTGATTCAGAATTGAAGAGTTGTTGAAGTTGTTGATCAGATTATTGTTAAGGTTGATCACCTTGTTGAAGTAATACAAAGAGTATCAACACAAGAAGATCTAGCAGTTCAAGTGCAGATCTAAGAAGTTGGAGAGAGAGGGCTCCATCCAAGTAATCAGCCTTTGGAACTAGGCTGAGAAGAAGGATTCAGATTCAGTCTGGATCTTAAGTGGCAGAGGTCAAGGAACAACTGCAGAGGATTCAGTCTTATTCAGTTCTACTCAAGAAGCTTTGAAGAAAGCTAAGTCAGGGTGAATCCAGCTGAGTTCTTCCAAGAACTCATCATGAATCTCTCAACTCCCCTCCTTTAATTCTGAGTTGTAGAGTTATTATTTGTATTACATTTTAACTTGTAGGATCCTTTGGATCTGAGTGAATTGTAAGCCTATATTTATAAAGGCTGAGGGTAGGGCTTGTGAGCCTGAGTGTAGGAGATTGAGATCTCTGAGTGTAGGCCTTGTTGGCTGAGTGTAGGCCTTGGTTGGCTGAGTGTAGGCCTTGATTGGCTGAGTGTAGGCTTTGGGATAAAGCTGAGTTGTAAGGCTTTGGGCCTGAGGTAGGAACCAATTTGGGTTCTGAGACAGTGGAGAAGTTTGGCCGAATCTAGTACACTGCTAGATAGGCGAAGGGGGAAAGTGGATGTACCCATATCTTGGGGAACCACTATAAAACACTGTGTGCTGTGCTGTGATTGTGCTGTGGATTAGCTGTGTATGTTTTGTTATTGCTGTTTGCTGTGCAAAAGTAGTTAGAAATCTGTGATATAACTGTTTGGCTGCCAACAAAGTTAGAAAAGGATTAGGTCACCTATTCACCCCCCCCCTCTAGGTGTTTAGGTACCATATCTTTCAAGTGGTATCAGAGGGAGGTTCCTCAAAACAAGGACTAACAGTCTGAGGAGATCCTGTTTGGCAGATTCAGTGTTGGCAAAACACAGATTCAAGAAATTCAAGAAAATCAAGAAACATGGGTTCCTATGAGAATCACAAGGAATTGGGTTCCATGAAATTACCCATATGCAGAAAGGAGATCTTTGGGATCTGGAAAGAAAGGGTAAGGCTGTTTATGGAGGTCTCAGACCCTAGAATCTACATCACAGTAAAGGAAGGGCCTTATGTGCCCATGAAGATTTCAGTTCTAGATGCAAACCAGAGAACTCCAAAGGATTTCTCTGAGATGACTAAGGATGAAATTGTCCTGGCCACCATGGACAAGAGGGCACAGAACATAATAGTGAGTGCCATTGATAATGCAACTTTTCAGAACTTAATTCACTGTAAAACAGCAAAAGAGATGTGGGATACTCTCATTGTCTATATGGAAGGTTCTGAAGAAGTTAGGCAAGATAGTAAGTCCTTGCTAAATCAGGAGAATGAAAGCTTTAGGCAAGGAAAGGGTGATAGCATCACTGAGTGCTATAAGAAATTTTACAGAATAGTTAATGAACTCATGTCTTATGGAAGAGAGTTCAGTAACTATGTACTAAATGACAAGTTCCTAAGGTCCCTAACCAAAGATTGGGACACCAAGATCTGTGCCATAAGAGAAATGGCTAAGTTGGGGGAAATTCCTCCTCCCACACTGTTTGGCAAGCTATTGTCTTATGAAATGCAGTTAACAGTGAGAAAAGAGGAGGAGAAATCAACAAGGACTGAGCACAAAGAAAGAACTGTTGCTTTAAAGACAGAAGTTCCCCGAAAGTGCAGGAATAAGTCTTTAACTCCACCTCCAGAGGTAGTTGATTCAGAGTCTGATGAGTCAGTCAGCACAAAGAGTGAGAGCAGTGAAAGTGATGAAGACTTTGCTGCCTTCACTAGGCACTTTCAGAAATTCTTGAAGAAGAAACAGTGGAGGTCAAGACCATCTTCTTCAAAGGGAAAGGAAGTCTTTTATCAGGAGAAAAAGCCTTCAAAGAAAGACAGGAAGAGGACAAAGTCAAGCAAGGCAACTGGTTCAAAGATTGTTTGCTATTGCTGCAATAGACAGGGCCATGTTATTGCAGATTGTCCAGAGAAGAGAAAGGAATCTGGTGACAGGAAAAAGACTCACTTCAAAGGGAAGAAATAAAAGTCTTTTGTTGCTAAGAAGGAGAAGACTCTATCAGATATCTCTTCTTCAGAAACTGAGTCTGAGGCTGAAGCCTACATAGGGCTGTTTGCTGAAGAAGAAGAGGAAGAATTCATGCAGATCTTGGAGTCAATTTATGAACAAGAAGACAGTCATTGCCAAGGGCTAATGGCTTTGACAGAAAGTGCCAAAATCCTGGAGCAGCCAGGACCCAGTCAGGTACAAAGTTCAAGTTTAAATTCAGTTTCTTGTTCTAGTTCAGATTCAGATTCTTCTTCATCAAGTGATGAGAATGTATCTGAGTCTGATGATGATATTCATCAACTTATAGACGAATATAGAGTGCTGTTGCAAGCTTACAAGAAAAGCAAGTACCTCACCAAAAGTCAGGCAAAGGAAATTGCTGATCTTAAAGCTGCTGCAACAGATTTTGAGAAGCAATTTGATCAAAAACTGAATGAGATAGCCAGGCTGAAACACATAACAGTGATTCAGATGGGAACTATCACTTTTAAGAATGATCAAATTAAGTGTCTGGAGAACAATCTTCAGAAGGAGAAGGACTTGGTTGCTAGGTTTTCAAAACCTAAATCAGTGCTACCTTTAATTGATGAATTTGTTCATCATAAAGGCAAGGCTGGACTGGGTTTTGTTAGACCTGCAGGGACTGAGCAGTCCAAGTATAAGTCCAAGGGCAAAGCCCCAACATTCAACAAGCCTGCTGTAGTCAAGACAGCCAAGGCAGTACCTAAGCAAAGGTACAATAAATTTGAATGTTGGTGCTGTGGCAAAGTTGGCCATTTTGCAGTAGACTGTTGGCACAATGTGAGTGCCAAAGTGAGTTCCAAACTACCTGTTGGAAAGCCAGTAGGTAGGTTTGTCAAATTGCAAACTAACAATCACCAAGGACCCAAGAATACTTTGGGTTCTAAGGTTCATTAATTTGTTTTGCAGGTGAGTCCAAGTGGCCATACCCCTACATGGTACTTGGACAGTGGATGTTCCAGACATATGACTGGAGCTAGGGGACTACTGAAGGACTACATTCCAATCAAAAATGGTCCTAAAGTGACCTTTGGTGGTTCTGAAAAAGGAATCATCAAAGGGTTTGGTAACAATTCTTCAAACTTAGTTACCATTACTCAAGTAGCTTATGTTAAAGGGTTGAAACACAACCTAATAAGTATAAGTCAATTAAGTGATGTAGGGTATGACATCTCATTTGTTAAAAATGGTTGTCATATCAAGAGGTCAAGTGATCAAGAGATCATGTTGACTGGTTATAGGAAGAGGAATGTCTACTGCCTAGACATTATGATTGAGAACAATGGTTCTCCAGTTTGTCTTGTAGCAGATGAGACAGTCTCTCATTGTGTCAAATGGCAGAAGAGGCTTGCCCATCTTAACTACAAGACTATTAGCAAACTCTTTAGCAAAGAGTTAGTGAGGAATGGTCCTCAAGTTAAGTGTGTTAAAGATGGCATTTGCTCAGCTTGTCAAAAGGGCAAGCAGACTAAATCCACCTTTAAAAGCATAGAAAACAAAGATGCTGTGAGGTGTTTGTACCTCTTGCATTTGGATCTCTTTGGTCCAATGCCAGTTCACAGCTTAGGTAGGAAGGTCTATACCCTTTTAGTTGTAGATGACTACTCAAGGTTTTCCTGGGTGTTCTTCTTAAGACAGAAATCTGAAACACCTAGTGTCTTCTACAGCTTTGTCAAGCAAATTCAGAATGAACTAAATAGTACTATGGTCAAAATCAGAAGTGACCATGGTACTGAGTTTCAGTCTGAAAGCATGACAAAACTATGTGAAGACTTTGGGTTATTTCAAGAATTCTCTTCACCTAGAACACCTCAGGAAAATGGCATTGCTGAGAGGAAGAATAGGACCTTGATAGAGGCTGGTAGAACCCTACTAAGTGATACATGACTGCCTGAGTATTTCAGGGCTGAAGCAGTTAACACTGCATGCCATGTTATAAATAGGGCTACCATCACTAAAGGGCTAAACAAGACCCCCTATGAAGTTGTGAAAGGCAGGAAACCAAACCTATCCTACTTTAGGATCTTTGGTTGCAAATGCTTCATACTTAACAATGGGAAGTCTTACTTAACTAAGTTTGCTGCCAAGTCCCAAGAGGGAATTTTTGTTTGGTACAGCAATAATAGTAAGGCTTATAGAGTCTACAACTTGACTACACAAGTTGTAGAAGAATCAGTGCATGTAGTTTTTGATGAGACAAAACTTATTAACAATGAGTTGTCTAGCAATGTATGCAGCCCCACAGGTTTGACAAAGAAATTGGACAAGCTTACTATAGAAGAGGTGCCTGCTGCAAGACAGCAAGTAGAAGACAGTAGCTGTTGTCCAGGGGGAGAACTACATGTGCCAATTGCTGAAGAAATCCAAGGTATACAGCATGATGCAGATGCTGAAGTGGTTCAACCAGAAGTGAGGATGCCTCCAGCCCACAGGCATCTTAGAGATCATCCAGTAGAGCTGATTATTGGAGATCCAAGACAAGGAGTTCAAACAAGGAGCAGAAATCAGAATGCTGCAATCTATTCCAGCTTTCTGTCACAAGTTGAACCTAAAAAGTTTGAAGAAGCAATACAAGATCCACAATGGACTGAAGCAATGCAAGAAGAGCTTAATCAGTTCAAGAGGTGCAAGGTTTGGGAACTTGTTGCTAAACCTAAAGACCACAATGTAATAGGAGTTAAGTGGATCTACAGGAATAAGATGGATGAACAAGGTGTCATCATTAAGAATAAAGCTAGACTGGTTGCTAAAGGATATAGACAAGAAGAAGGTATTGACTTTGATCAAACCTTTGCTCCAGTAGCCAGACTGGAAGCCATAAGGATGTTCTTGGCCTATGCAACCTATCAAGGATTCAAGGTATACCAAATGGATGTAAAGTCAGCATTCCTAAATGGTAATTTAAAAGAAGAAGTCTATGTGGAGCAGCCTTCAGGTTTTTTTGATCCAACTCTACCTCATTATGTCTATAGACTTAGGAAAGCTTTATATGGGTTAAAGCAAGCTCCTAGAGCTTGGTATGAAACCCTATCTAGTTTCCTCATTGAGAACAAGTTCTCAAGGGGGAAAATAGATAAGACTCTATTCCTTAGGGAATCTAGAGGCAAAGTCATACTAGTCCAAATATATGTAGATGACATTATATTTGGGTCTACTGAAAGCAGCCTTTGCAAAAAGTTTGCAAAACTTATGCAAGGTCAGTTTGAAATGAGTAGTATGGGAGAGCTGAAGTTTTTCTTGGGTCTCCAAGTTAAACAGACTGAAAATGGTTTATCCATATATCAGTCCAAGTTCACCCTAGAACTCATAAGGAAGTATGGTATGGATTCATCCAGCACCATGAAGACTCCTATGGGGTCAAGTATGTCTCTAAGCAAGGATGATGCAGGGAAACCTGTAGATGAAACCTTGTATAGAGGGATAGTTGGCTCCCTATTATACTTGACTGCTAGTAGACCAGACATCATGTATGCTACATGTGTTTGTGCAAGGTATCAAGCCTGCCATAAAGAGTCTCATTTGACTGCAGTCAAAAGAATATTGAGATATCTAAAGGGCACTCCCTATCTAGGCCTCTGGTACCCTAGGAATGGAGACTTTGATCTAACAGGTTATTCAGATGCAAACTTTGCAGGATGCAAAGAGGATAGAAAGAGCACTACTGGAACCTGTCAATTCCTAGGTGGGAGACTAATCTCATGGAGTAGTAAGAAGCAAACCAGTGTGGCTATCTCCACAGCTGAGTCAGAGTATGTAGCTGCAGGAAGTTGCTGTGCTCAACTTCTGTGGATTCAACATCAGCTAGAGGACTATGGATTTCAGGTAAGTAGAACTCCACTTTTCTGTGATTCTACAAGTGCTATTTCAATAGCTAATAACCCTGTATCCCATAGTAGGACAAAACATATTGAAATTAAATATCACTTTCTTAGAGAGCATGTAGAAAGAGAAGATATTTTATTAGAATATGTTAAAACAGATGAACAAGTAGCTGATATGTTTACTAAGCCATTAGAAGAAGCTAAGTTCAATAGATTCAAAATTGAACTAGGAATGTTAAACTTAGACTAAGTTCACAGATTTGAAAATGACTAAGTCAAAAGGTGTCGACACATAGACAAGTCTATGTCGACACAGAATAGTGGTGTCGACACTTCAGGAGAAAGGTGTCGACACATCTAGGATGTTGGTGTCGACACTTCAGAATGTTAGTGTCGATACATGTCCAGTAGGTGTCGACACATCCTATGTGGTGTCGACACTTAAGTTTTACTCAGAATTTTTCTAAGTAAAGTCTCGACAATGTGTCGAGTTATGTTGTGTCGACACATAACCAAGTGTCGACACATAAAATCTGTTGACTAAACTTGTGTCGACACATATGTGTCGAGACATTATAAGTCAGTGTCGACACTTGTTGCCAGTGTCGACACATTTTAAGTTAGCTGTCCCGCCTGTTCATCTTCAAAATTAGACAGGTATAAATAGGGTTCTGTCTTTGTTTGTCGACACGCTTTCAAAGTTTCGAGACCAAAACTCCTGTGTCGACACCTCTCTTTTCTAAAGACAAATTCTACAAACCCTAATGGCACCTAAGCTTGAGGAGAACATTAACAAGGGCTATGAGCTAGTGCGCGGCGCGTTCGACGAAGCTGATCAAGAAATCAAGTCGGTGGTAACCCTAGTCGCCAATTCTGGACTAGAATACTTGGTTTCAGAACCAACAAAGATTTAGAAAAAGGAAGTTCTTGAATTCCTTAATGGAGCTGCTGTAGATGAATCTGGATACAGAATCAAATCCAGAGTTCATGGATCTAAGGTCAAGATTTCACCAAAAAGTCTGAGGAAGGTACTCCAGCTACCCAAAATTCAAGATGAAGAAGAAGTTACTGCTTCAAAGACCAGGGAAGCTTTAACCTGGTGTGGTCTTGATCCTAAGATGAAGATAGGATCTGTATTCAACAGAAAAGGAATGAATAACCAAGGGAAGTTCATGTCTGAAATTGTAGGAAAAGTCTTACTCAGCAAGACTGGAGGGCATGACAGAGTGTCTGCCTACATGTTTGAAATCATGACAAGAATCATCTTCACTATTAAAACTGATTGGTCAATGATAGTGTTTGACAAGATCAAGGAGAGTCTGAAGAAGCCCAACCTGGGCAGAATACTTAGTCTCTGCCTCGCTGGTACCATACCAGAGGTAATGAATACAGCTGCAGGAAGTAAGATCAACCACATGAGGAAGATGGATCAAAGGATATTTTCCAGATGGGACAGAGTGTTGTCCAAGGAAATGCCTACCCCAGAGAAGACAGTTACTAAGAAAGATTCTCCTCCAAGGAAGAAAAGGAAGACAGCTCCTGTGGCACAGGAGTCCTCCAGCAGTTCAGGGAGTGAAGAACAAGTAGTTTTCACTCCTGATGACCAAGAGGAAGTGGCTGCAAAGAAGACCCCTGCTGCTGAAGATATTGCTGAGATCCAGGGGGAGCTGCCTCAAGCTAGCCCCATACACAGGGATCAAAGCCAGGGGGAGCTTCCAGGTGTAGAAGAACCCTCTACACTGGAGAGTGAACAAGCCACTAACATCATACAAGAGGTACTCATTGACCTAAATACATTGAATTTTTCTATAGTAGATTCTGATTTGTCTGATGTACATCAGCAAACTCAGCTAGACAGTCAAGTTCCAGATGTTGTTTTAGAAGACACATCTGCTGTAGTTCAAGATGATACTTCTCAAGTGGTTGAAGAACCAAGAACTTCTCCTGCACAGTCTCCACCTGAATATACAATGGAGGATTTATTTCTAAATCTAGATCAAGAAGATTTTAACATGGACAAGGATGCTGCTGCTGAAGATAAGAGTGCTGCTGCTGAGGGGGAGCAACTGACAATTCTGGAAGAGCCTTTAAGGCCAGAAAGTGAGAAAGCACCTGATGTGCAAGCTGACAAACCTCCAAGCCCTAAGGAAAGGGTTGAAATAGCCAGCACTTCAGAATATGAAGAAGATGAGGCTGCAAAGGATAAGAAGAAGAAACTCTATGTCTTCAAGAGGAGAAGTCAGAGTTATAAGAAAGCCTTGCAATCTATAGCCCCACAGCCTATAATTCAACATGCTCCAACAGTTGATTATAGTGCCTTACTGACTGCACTACAGATTAAAATGGATGAACAAAGAAAAACAATAGAGGCTTATGTAGATGAAGGGCACAAAGCTTTACAATTTGATCTGGCCCAAGATATAAAGTCTATAAGGTTTGAAATGAACCTTAACAAGAAAGAGATGACAGACTGCTTCCACAAGGGTGGCAATGCAGTGGTGTATTTGGCAACACACAAAGAGAAGATAAAAGTACAAGTAGATGATATAGCATTGAAGCAAGGATATATGCTGGAAAACCAACTCAGAATGAATGACAATCTCACACAATCTCACAATGCTATAGTCACTGAATTGAAGAATAAGACTGCTGAACCTTCTACATCTGCTGCTGCAGTTAAGGCTGACTTTGATAAAGTATTTCAAGCTGAGATTACTGCTGTCAAGACTGCAATTCAAGATTCCCAGAAGGCCATCTCTGAACAGCTCACTAAGCTCAAACCTTACTTTAAAGATGGAATCATGTACTTGGATAGTCAAATCAGATTCCAGAAGGATGATGTAAGAGATCATGTTGCCCAAGAAGTCATAAAGGGGGAGAGAGTTTTAGTCAAAGCTAGCTCTGACCATGCAAAATGGATATCTAATTCCATCAGAGCTACACTGGGCTATCCTCCACTCTGTGATGATGACAATGTTGCTGAATCTGGGATTCAAACTGCCTATCTTGGAGGTGAGCAACCAGAGGTAGCTCAGGTCATATATCCTCCACCAGATTTTGACATGGTGCAAGCTGATATTCACCAGATGTATAGCCCAACTGCAGGGAAGTCAAATGTTGTTCTGGAAAAGGTTGTTCAACCTATTTTTGCAGCTATGCAAGAGGCATTAGAGAAAGAAGAAGAGGCAAGGTTGTCCAAGAAGAGGTTTAGGGAACAAGCAGAACAAAAGCCAGACTTTGAACAGTGGAGCCCTACCTCTAGAAATATAATTTTAACTGCCTGGAAAGCTGCCAAGGACAATGATCATGAAAGGAACAAGTGGTTCTCTGAAGCAGAATGGAGGAAACATGAAATAAGACAAGAAGCCATTGTTCAATATAGAAGAAAGACAAAGATGGGAAAGCTACCTCCTACTGCAGTGGAGCCTAGCAAGTACTTTCCTAAGTCATACCACTATTTTGAGAGGCAGAAAATCAAAGAAGAAGAACTGAAGAAGAAGGACTTAAAAGGCAAGAAGCCTGCTGATGCTGCAACTGCTGAAGCCACTGTCAAAGCTCAAGTCCAACCTAGCAAAGGCATAGTTATCAAAGAACCAGACCAGAAATAGATTAAGAAATTACTTGAAGATTATTTTGTAATCTTTTAAATGTAAAACATTTTTGTAAACCATTGAAGGTGTATTAGAAAAATGTTAGAACAATATATGATAAATATATTTCATGATTGTTCTGTAAATGTGTCTATTTCTTGATTATTCTGAAATGATAAATGTGTATACATGTGTGAATTTCTACATGTTTATGTTTACCCTGCTGAATATAATCTGCTGTACATCATTTTGTAATTTTAATTATGGATGGTGTATATCATTGACTAAGGGTTATGACTTCTCCAAATAGGGGGAGATTGTTGGGTACATTGGTCAAATGTACCTGATTTGAAGAAGCCTCACCCAACTCAATGATATACATCATAATGTATTTGATGTATGTTGAGTTTACTTGTGCAGGTTAAGAAAGTACTGGACTGAAGCAAAAAGTTTCTAAGTCCATGTGTCGACACCCAGAGGGAAAGTGTCGACACTTAAGAAGACTTGTGTCGACATCCAGACAAGCAGTGTCGACACTTGGAGTCATTGTGTCGACACCTGGGATGCAGAGTCGACACCAGACAGAAAGTGTCGACACTTGGAGCTGTGTCGACACTCAGTGAAGAAAAGTGCAGACAGAAAGTGTCGACACAAGGAGCTGTGTCGACACCCAGTGAAGCTGAGTCTACACAAGAAAGTGTCGACACTTGGAGCTGTGTCGACACTCAGCAAAAGTCTGCAGAGACTAAGTACAAGTGTCGACACTCAACACAATGTGTCGACACTAAGCAGAAGAGTCAGCACATGAAGTAAGTGTCGACACTCAACACAATGTGTCGACACTCAACAGAAGAGTCAGCACTTGAAGTATGTGTCGACACCCAGCACAATGTGTCGACACACAACCAGTAAAGTCAACACTTGAAGTAAGTGTCGACACCCAGCACAATGTGTCGACACTTAGCTAAAGACTCAACACTTGAAGAAAGTGTCGACACAAGGAGCTGTGTCGACACTTAGCAAAGAAAAGAATTATCAACAAAATATTCTAAGTACAAGTGTCGACACTAAGGGAATGTGTCGACACTCAGCTGAAGTCTCAATAACAAGAACGTGTGTCGATACAAGGAGCTGTGTCGACACTCAGCAAGATTCAACATAGAAGACTATGTGTCGACACCAAGAAGAAGTGTCGACACTTAACAGATTCAACATAAGAAGTTGTGTCGACACAAAGGTGATGTGTCGACACTTAGAAGAATACAGCTAAATAAAGAAGATGAAGTACTTGTGTCGACACTCAATTTCAGTGTCGACACATGAAGAAGAATCTGTGTCGAGACATACAAGAAGTTGTGTCGACACCTTGTAGACTTGTGTCGACACTTACACAGCATGTGTCGACACTTGGACTATAAGTGTCGACACTTAAAGACAGAAAGTCTCGACACTAACAGACAGTTAGAGATTTTCAAGAAGTGACTGGATGACTTGACAGCTGCCGTTCCAGCCGGTCTACAGCAACTGTCAGAGATGTCAGAAGTCAGTTATGAACCGGACCAGCCGGTTACCATGAAGAAGGCCTATAAATAGTCACCTACAGTTTACAGAAACTGTGATTCAGAATTGAAGAGTTGTTGAAGTTGTTGATCAGATTATTGTTAAGGTTGATCACCTTGTTGAAGTAATACAAAGAGTATCAACACAAGAAGATCTAGTAGTTCAAGTGCAGATCTAAGAAGTTGGAGAGAGAGGGCTCCATCCAAGTAATCAGCCTTTGGAACTAGGCTGAGAAGAAGGATTCAGATTCAGTCTGGATCTTAAGTGGCAGAGGTCAAGGAACAACTGCAGAGGATTCAGTCTTATTCAGTTCTACTCAAGAAGCTTTGAAGAAAGCTAAGTCAGGGTGAATCCAGCTGAGTTCTTCCAAGAACTCATCAAGAATCTCTCAACTCCCCTCCTTTAATTCTGAGTTGTAGAGTTATTATTTGTATTACATTTTAACTTGTAGGATCCTTTGGATCTGAGTGAATTGTAAGCCTATATTTATAAAGGCTGAGGGTAGGGCTTGTGAGCCTGAGTGTAGGAGATTGAGATCTCTGAGTGTAGGCCTTGTTGGCTGAGTGTAGGCCTTGGTTGGCTGAGTGTAGGCCTTGATTGGCTGAGTGTAGGCTTTGGGATAAAGCTGAGTTGTAAGGCTTTGGGCCTGAGGTAGGAACCAATTTGGGTTCTGAGACAGTGGAGAAGTTTGGCCGAATCTAGTACACTGCTAGATAGGCGAAGGGGGAAAGTGGATGTACCCATATCTTGGGGAACCACTATAAAACACTGTGTGCTGTGCTGTGATTGTGCTGTGGATTAGCTGTGTATGTTTTGTTATTGCTGTTTGCTGTGCAAAAGTAGTTAGAAATCTGTGATATAACTGTTTGGCTGTCAACAAAGTTAGAAAAGGATTAGGTCACCTATTCACCCCCCTCTAGGTGTTTAGGTACCATATCTTTCACAATGTCAATATATTTAAACCTTCGATGCAATATTGCTTAATTGAAGTTCATCACACAAGGGCTCGTAGAAATATAAAAGGAAATTTGCAACATAAAAACAATATCAAGCCAAAGTACGAATGGAGACCCAAAGTTCAGAAGAGCACGCCTAGTCTGCTCAAAAGGGGTTTTTCATCATCATCTCCTCAAGGTACATCAAGATGTGTTTGGGTACCCAAGGGAGCCGTCACCACAGGTTCCTGTTGGGTACCTAAATCTCTTATTTATTAATATTCATGATCTACGTGAAGTAAGTTCCAAATGAACTACACTATATCTTACTTCACGATATATTAACTAGGCCATTTTAATTTTGTTATGTAAATATGCATTAGTTTTGGACATGGTGAATCTCTGCTTTATGATTATGAGTTAAAACGATAAGATGATTTTATCAAATAAAGTAGAGCAATATAAAATCACGATGAGCATGGGGGGGGGGGAGGTAGCACAAAACACATCACATCACAAATAACTACTTCTAGAGTCTGAAGTTCACATGTTTATTACATCATAAAATATAACTGATAAAATGTGAAAAATAAAAACTACTCCTCGGAAGATGGGGGAGGGGAATGTTGAGTTTTCTCATGATTTTATTTAACATTTTCTTCACCCCTTTCACCACTCTCACGGTCCTCCTGATCTCCTCGCCGTGGGTCTCTCCCATGCCATAGATGTCCTGACTAGTCTCCCGAAGGGATCCCGCACGGTGCAATAGTGGCTACGCCGCAGATGACCGCGCACACGAAGTGATAGGAATCTCACCCACCTTGTAGACCAGAGGGTGGCTATCAATAGGATACGTCTACCAATTGATGGCGGGGTACTTCTCCATCAGCACGCTTTGGATCACACCGCCCAATGACAACGTGTTTATCCGCTGGCGGTCACGGGACTTGAGAAAAAAAGTGTACCGCATCATAGAGAGGATAAGATCAACGACACTAAATAGGTTTCCCTCTAGGATGGAGTAGGTAGAGCTGGGCCGTGACTTTCTTAGTGTCCCCGGCCTTGAACATGAGGGAGTGATGGATAATATCCTGAATTACGTGGGCGTCTGAGGTAAGCGTGTCCATGGTAGTAATGAGGTCTCGACGGTTCTCCACAACATTGAGAACCTCATTGATCTCTATAGTCTCGGCTTGTCCAAAAGAACTCCACGATGTCCAGGTGCGATAAGTTTGGTAACCAGACATACCTCCTCTTAAGATCCGAGTGGAGAATAGTCATTATGTCAGTCCCGATGCAGGACTGCACACCCCCACCTAGGTGTGTCTGAGCGGGATCCCAGAGGCTATGGTAAAACTCCTGAGTAAGGGCCAAGGAGAATTGGACACTAGAAGAGATCACATCAAGTACTCATAAATATGAGCATATCGGTTGTCGATATCGACGTTCATCGGGACACTCACGATGGCCTTGTCTATAGCAGGATAGGTGGATGCAGGCACTTGGGAGCGTTTATAAAAATTGCGGCGAGAAGGTTGAGAGCTGGATGAAGCCATAACCTGAAAAAAACAACACGATTCCTTCAGATAAAAATAAAAAAATGAAGAATTCAGTCTCTGGACCCTACTACGGAGCTGTAATCTATTACCGCCGCGCGGTAGCATGTCGAACTGTAAGTCATCTTCTTCCGCCGTATGATTTCCAAATCTCCATTAGGGTAAAAATTTGTTTTTCTCTAAATTAGGTAAAACACATAGATCTAAGGCCGTGCAAGATAGATCAGTGAGAATAGCCAAGATCCGTGAAGGAAAAACACAAATCAAACATGAAAATTCGTTGAAATCTACCCGTCTTAGATTCCAATTCTGGATCCCATGAAAAACATAACTTTTAAGTAGATCAGACACTCAAACGGGTCAAGGATGCTTGATTCGAGCTTACACAAGCTAGATCCACGGAAAAGGCAATGATTCGTGGCAAAATGTCACAAATCGAGCGTAAAAATATCGCAAAACTGCCACAGATCACGCCCAAAATGACTTGATATCTAAAATCTACAACTCCAAAACTTTTAAAACTAGGAATTAGAGAGATATAGGAAGAAGAGAGTTCCATTACTATGGATGAGAACTCTAGGGAAGAGGCGCTGTCAGCAAAAGCAAGAGGGAAAGTGAGCAGGTGGGTGGAACTGGATCTGACCCGTATATTTATATATTCTTAAGCTATCTCGGCGCGTTAACTTTAATGCCAACGGTAGCACTCTTTTTGGTACATTTGCCAGACTATCCGGCCTAGTATCTTCATTACTATGCTAATATCAATGGAAACACAAGACTCACTATACTGTGTCTAACATTAGCGGAGCGTAGCTATGACGTCATTAGGATCTCTAACCTGTAATCCACGTCTTGTCCTTAACCGGGGAAGGGTTCTAGTGGGTCCTTGTGTGACACTGGGGGAAAGAGTGTTAGGTTGATCAGGTTCTTGTGAGGGAATATGGGATTAACACCCGACCCTTCGTCACTTGTGCAGTTCCTCATGCACATCCATCACAGAGTACGTGGCTAGAGTGATGACACTTTGCTTGGGTCAAGCGTGTTTTGAGCATTCTCATGGGTTCTTCATCATAGTGCGAACATTGTTTCATGCCGAGTGGTATTAAGTCTCATGCATAATACTCTATCGTGTGATCGTATCTCTTTTGCATTTTTTTTTGTTTATTTGTTTGTGTGTTATTTATTTAAGTTCCTTTACCAATTTTTTTTAAAAAACAAAAACACAAAAAATATAAAAAGCAAAACAAAAAAAAACTATTAATTGATCATGTTTTACGGTCACACATGACCTGAACTTATGCTATAACAAGTACTTACAATGTTTAAGTTAAGAAGTGCTAATTCATGTGAACATTGTCCCCGGTCATGGTGTGTCGAATCTATAGGTGTTGAGTCACTGAGTGCGACATTACATGTTAGTGTATGTTTACTATGCCTCTAGGTATGTGTGAGGATTTAGATAGGGGAATGAATTCACACTATTCACACATCCCTAGACGAAGAACTCCTGTACAAATATTAGGCTTACATGTTATAACTCGTGATATTGTATCTTAACACGTTAGCAATACCTTGAATACTCAATGTCACGATCCATATGTGCTTATATAAAGATTATAGCTTTGGGCCAAATATCTTATGCTAATTTCTTATGTATACAAGTGAAAGTGTATCTATCTAGGTGGATAGATTTCAATTGACTCAGGGCTCCTTGAACTCAAAAATGTATATAAAAATGATAGCTTAAAGCAAACTGAAAAGAAAACTATGCAAGATATCAAAAGTCATGGCAAGGACCCCCCAAGCGCTACTCACTCCTCCTGATAAGTCTTTATAAGCATTGTGAGGATGAGCACCTTAGTTCAAAGAGTCATTTCGATCTTGTTTATAGACTCTAACTTATGCTTAGTGCCCCTAGTTCAAGTCTTGGTATGATACAGATAGACATGTGACGTGATTGGTCACTTTATTTCTCTTGTGTTAGAATTTTAAATGATCGAGGTAAAACATGTAACATATGCTATTTCTACTTGGTGTTTTCTCTATATTGATGCTAAACGCACATGTCATTGCCTCATTTAATGCTTTCATGCATAAGAATTGGACTGAAACTACACTATATGTTTTCACACATAGGTACTAGCACACGATTTATACTTTGACGTTTACAATGTTTAAATGTGATTAACTCTATAACTCTCGTAGCATTATATTGTTCCGCATTGTGTGCTTAGTCTACTTTGTATTGTCCAATCCATATAAACTCTACGAATTTACTTATTCTATGTTCATGTACTCCGCTCTTATGTATGCCCATGTGCTTCATATTCTCTGATTTGCATTTTATTTGGGTCACCCATATGTTTCTCACTCCTTACTTTACTAGTTGTGTGCACTATTTGTTATATATATCATGCTCTTTATTTATTCTCAGCCCGCATGTCTGTTTGGTCTGGCCCGCCCTTTTGATACTATCAAAGGGGGGAGAAGAGATTGTTCATGAGTACAAGTCATGGGTTAGGAAGGATTACGTAGATAGGGGGAGTTTGCTACAATGTTTGCACATAGATAGGGGGAGAGTGTTGAACATGTAGATAGGGGGAGCGCGTGTGTAGGGGAGGTATATAAAAAATCTGAGACCTGAACGTTCAAGATTATTTTTATGTATGTTTACTTTATCATACACTCCTTTGCTATTTCTCATGAACGGGATTTGATATTATCAAAAGGGTAGTTTGTTGGAACCGATGTTTCATATTCCTTGTGTTTGAGAATATCAAATCTCAGGTTGTATCTGATCATGTCTTGTGTTGATAGAGTGTGCAGGTTGAAAGGTTCACGTAAAGAAAAAGAAGTCTCTTATAGATACTACCGCCGAGCACTAGAACTTACCGCGAGGTGGTAGCCGTGAATTAATTCGATGGAGCTCTCGGGAACCTACCATGCAGTTTCCAACTTGTACAGCGCCACACTAGCTTAAATAGTACCGATACTAATACCAGGCGATACCGGAGGCGATAGCTGGAGGAATTAATTAGACAGAGCTCTCGGGAATTTACCGCGCCATGCTAGTCCTATCGCCCGTACTACCGCAAGGAATTATTTTAGCCAGCCGCTTGGGAAACTACTGCTAGGCAATAGTGCTTACCGTGCCATGCTAGCCACTCAACGATCGTCGAGACGGATTCGTCGAGTTACGGGTCTACCGCATGGCGCTAACTTCTACCGCGTGGCGCTAGCTCTATGAAAAGGAAAAATATTCATTTTGGAATATTATTCCAAATTTAGAGGACAGCTGGCACAGTATGCACGTGAACCTACCGCCGAGCGCTAGTCTTACCGCTGACGGTAGCTTATTTTCATGAAGACGTATATAAAGCTACCTCGGTTTCTGTGCTCTTTACCTAAGATGAAAAAGGACAAGTTCGTGCATTCCAGTGTTCGACTTCCTCTCTACGTTCCGTTCCAATCATTTTCATCGAAGGAAAAGAACTCCGCCTCCCTCTCGTTCGTGTATGAAGATCTCCAGTGATCAAAGGACTACATTGATTATGAAGAAACGACCGGTGGCAAGCACAAGAAGATCTCAAGCACCGGCCGCGAATCGCGATACAGAGAAATCATCAAGAGGGAGACTTTAATCTTGTTTTCTTTAAATCTTGCCTTTTTGTAATCCTATTTTTCTATTCGTTCTTGGGGTAAGGAAAATGGACCAGTGAAGGTCATCAGAATCCAGGAAGGATTCTGTAGGAAATCAACCCAGGGTTGGGACATCTAGATGGGG
Source organism: Platanthera guangdongensis (assembly GCA_039583875.1). Taxonomy (NCBI): domain Eukaryota; kingdom Viridiplantae; phylum Streptophyta; class Magnoliopsida; order Asparagales; family Orchidaceae; genus Platanthera; species Platanthera guangdongensis. Next base: position 149,823,497 of record CM077163.1, on the reverse strand, counting down.
AGATCTAAAAAGGGCTCTAAGACCCTTCCTTGCATGGAGGTGAAGGGCTGGCTCGAAGACCTTTCTTGGAGGGAAAGGGAGAGAGCCAACCAGTCCATGGAGCGGGTCAGTATGTAAAACAAAAGAGTGTTTTTTCTCATTCCCTTCGATCTCTAGCGTCATGAGGATCGTGATTTTGTAATCATTAAGAACTTATTGTTGATTCAATTTTAATAAAGTTAGTTTCTATATTTTCATTATTCTATGTGTCTTCGAGCAAAATCTTTCTAGTGTGCGTAGTTCTCCAAAGGGTGATTTCCCAACGAAAACGAGTTCCGTAACTTACCGCCGCACGTTAGCTACCTAACGCCCCGCGGTAGCCTCAAGAACTAGTTAACCCGGGCCAAAATAATTTGAATTTTCAAATAACACTCGTAACCTTATTCACCCCACTCTAAGGTTGACCACTAGATCCAACAAAAAACTCCCCCGTCTAACAAATATTAAAGCAATTCGTAGTTTCTTAGGCCACACAGAGTTCTATCGACGCTTTATTCAAAATTTTTCCAAAATCACCAAGTCGTTAACCCATCATCTCAAAAAAGAGTCTTCTTTCATCTTTGATGATGGATGTCTTTTAGTGTTTAATCTAATTAAAGAAAAGTTATTAAATTCTCCTATCCTTGTCGCAATGGATGGGTCGCTCTCATTTGAAATTATGTGCGACATGAGTGACATTGCAGTCGGTGCTATTTTAGGCCAATGGGTGAATAAGTTTTTTCAACTGATTTATTATGCAAGCAAGACACTCACGTTTGCACAAGCCAACTACACCCCCACCGAAAAGGAGCTTCTAGTGATCGTTTTTGTATTCGATAAGTTTAGGTCATACATCACTCTCTCGAAAGTTGTCTTTACGTATCACTCTGCCCTTAGGTATTTATTAAGTAAAACAGTTGCGAAGCCCCGCCTTTTGCGATGGATCCTCCTTTTGCTGGATTTGACTTAGAGATCCGGGATAAGAGGGGTGCCAAAAATTTGGCGGACGGCCATTCATCTCTTTTAGAGAATTCCGCTAGTGAAGCGTTAGTGGAGGCAGATATTAATGATAAATATCCTGAAGAGTGCCTCCAGGCTCTTGAAAATCTAAAAAATTTCCACACCCTGGTTCACCGATTTGGCTAATTATTTAGTAACTCGGGTCTTGCCAAAAGAATTCTCGAGTCAGCAAAATAAGAAATTCTTTTCTGATTTAAAGAATTACTTTTGGGAAGACCCCTTCTTATTTCGTGTCTGCGCGGACCTGGTAGTGAGACGTTGTGTTTCGAGTGAGGATGGATTGCATATATTATGGCACTGCCACGAGGGACCAACATGTTATCATTATCAGGCAAAATGTACCACAAGGATTGTAAGGAAGGCTTTTATTAGCCCACGCTTTAGAAAGATGCTCACAGCCTTGTGAGTACTTGGGACAGATGTCAACGCTCGGGAAATATCTCCCGCTGGGATGATATGCCTCAAAATCTTTTCTTAGAGTGTGCAATTTTCGATCTTTAGGGCATTGATTTTGTTGGACCTCTCCCTCCCTCTTATCAAAATAAATATATTCTAGCCGCTGCCGACTACGTATGGAGGTGGGCGAAAGAGCAAACTCTCCCCACCAACGATGCAAGATTTGTACTTAGTTTTCTAAAAAGCTATTTTCTCGATTTGTCATGCCACACGCTATTGTGAGTGATAGGGGCACCCACTTTTGCAATAGCCAATTTGCCAAAATTTTGGCGAAATATGGTGTCACGTATAAACTCTTCACCGCCTATCACCCCCAGGCGAGTGGTCAAGTCGAAGTTGTTAATCGTGAGTTAAAAAGCATTTTAGAGAAAACTATTTCTATGAATAGGAAGGATTGGGTGCTAAAGCTCGATGATGCGGTATGAGCATATCGAACAGCGTATAAGACAACCATTAGTTGCAAATCTTATCGATTGGTTTATGGCAAAGTTTGCCACATTCCGATCGAGTTAGAGCACCATGCATTCTGGTCACTCAAATTATTGAATTTAGATCCTACCATATCTATCGAACAACTAAAATTTCAGGTGAATGAACTTGACGAGTGGCGCGCGAATGCATACGAGAGGAATAAGCTTCATAAAGAGCAAACCAAGTTTTATCACGACAAAAATATAAAATTTCCTAAAACATTTTTGTCGGGCGATCTCGTCCTTCTTTATAACACTCATCTTCACCTCTTTCCAGAAAAATTAAAATCGCGATGGTCCGACCTCTTTATCGTTAAAGAGACTTGGCTATATGGGACGATTCTCATTTTCCACCCAAAAAAGACTCCTTTAAAGTGAACGGGCACCGCCTTAAGTTATACCTCTCGAGAGACACATCATTGGAGAAGAGTGATTCGTACGACCTTTCGCTCTAAATATTCGTCGCCGCCATGTGGGTCAAGCTACATGAACTTAAACAAAGTGTTTGTGGGAGGCACCCCACAGAAATCCTTATTAGTTCCTTATTTTATTTTATTGTATTAATAATTTCTTTCAGGATTTTTGTGGCGGTCTTCCCCTCCTTCGCTAGCAGGGAAGCCATCTTTTCCCCATCTAATCTTTTATTTTCTTTCTCTTCATACTTAGCTTTAAACATTTGGGACAATGTTTAATTTTAAGTATAGGGGAGCCTTTCCTTATTCTAGTCCTTCCATATTTTAGAAAATTTCAAAAAAATTATAAAACGTCAAAAATCTCAAAAATATTTTCTCTTTGTTTTAATCTATTAAAAACTTAACAAGAAAATAATAAAAAAAACCCTAAAATCTTTGAAAGGCTCCTTTGGGATTTCATCCCATCATACTGCCTAGTACCGTTGCGAACCCTAAACAGGGTAGCTCTCGGGAAGTCCATGAATTTTTTTTTAAAAAAAATCTCAAGTCATTTAGGTTTTAGTTTTCTTTTTTACTTATGTTTCTTTTTATTTTATCCTAGGGTTTTAGTTTTCTTTCAACAATCTTTAAAAAAATCAAAAAAAAAATATAATTATAGTTTAGACTAATTGTGATAGAATCAATAGTACCTCTTGCTTTATGATTTATTATTCTTAAAATATTTTATATAAACTTAGCTAGTTTTAATTTTTCCAAATCCTTCTTCATAATTTTGTTGTACGAGTAAAATATTGACTCATGTAGTGTTCTAATTCTAGGTAGCATATTAATTTGAAGAGTTTTTCTAAACCTTGCACTTCTTTATGATTTTCTTCTTTTATTCTCTTTATTTTCTTAAAAATTCTTCATCCATAATTTTTCTTTTGGCTTTTAGATAATTTTTATAATGTTAACTTTGGATTAGTGTAGTAGATGTGAATTATCCTAGACGCTTATAATTGTTATGTTCATGATAATTTCATTTGTCTCTATTTGTTACCAAGGACTTATTTTTTTCTTAATTTTTTCAAAACTTATGCTTTAGATGAATTTAGGAGCATGAAGATGATTTAGGCCATTTTTGAATTCGTTTGAGCCTTCATGCCAACCTTTTAAATAAATCCTTAGTTAGCCTCTTTTGGGCCTTTTTCCATGTTTTACTCGCTACCTCCACTTATCATCTCACCAAAGTCAATTTTTCCAACCTATTTGATCACACTAACCTTTCGAGTTTTATTTAAATTTCATGATTATGATAAGTTAGTCTTATATTTGGAGAACTTAAAAAAAGTATGCTCAAAAGAAGATTATCAAAGAAACATGTGTTTTAGTTAAAAAAAGTTGTGTATGACCAATCTCAAAAGGAAAATATTTATGGCATTTTGTTTGAAAAAAATGTTATATCAACAAAAAAGGAAAAGAAAGGAAGAAAAATTGCTTATACTTTGTTTTTGCTCCATGATTGAAATTTTTATAAAACTCATGCTTTGATTTAGTGTGATTGCTTGCCATCAGTTTTATCTTTGGATTCCACTCCAAATCATATACCTATGCAAAGTCTCGGTCCTAACGAAGTCCTTTTGATTCATGCAACTAGGTTTGTTTTTAAGTTACGTAGAGAAGAAGAATAAAATAGCTAAGTTTTTTGGTACGATTATAGATTCTTGATTTTAAATTGATATAATTATAATTTGTCTCTTAGGGTATAGTAACAACTCAATGTGTGATTCGCGTGAAGCCCGGCTCTAATTTATTTAGCGAGCACGTTGGGTATGGATTTCACGCGACGAAAATAGGCATGTGCACCTATTGCAAGTAATACATGATATTCGGGAGGAATATCGAGATCGTATATTTCCCGGGGAGGGTTGATTATCTCTACTCCTCCCAGAAGGACAATTATCTTACCGAAAATTAAAGTTGTCGAATTATCTAACTAAGTGACGGTTATAAGAAAATGCGAAAAAGACACTGAAAATTATCGATGAAGAAATAACGCTTAGTATCAAATTACGTTAGGACTAAATTAATTTTATATAACTAGAGATCCTAAGTTTCAAATTAATTAAAGGCAACTTGGTCATGGAGGTTCCAAAAGAATGAGCTCACTTATTTATAGGGATATCGCTCACCTGAACATTAAGACTATTCGACCAAGCTCTCATTCGTCGAAGGATTCCTCTTAATGCTCGCTTTACGCTAAGAACCCCGCTATTTGGGGGGATCCAATCTGGAAGGATTCTGTGCCTCGTCTCTCGATGTTTAGTGCAAAACTCTCTTTACCCAAGGGTGATCGGTCCATACGCACAACCTCTCGTCTAGCTAGTGTATGGATAATGAAAATAGAGCCCACACATCGATATGTGGTTCTACGCGTCGTATACCTGAAATAAACCTTAAGTTCTTTATTAAAGAGAAAAAGAGGACCTTTAATTATTTAAAAAGATTTTTTTGTCCTAATACTCTTCGATACCGAGGGCTAAGAGCGATTAGCCACTCATCGGTATGAGGACGACTTATGAGTTTGGCGAGGCATGAGTTTAAAACTAAACGCTGAAGGGTTACCAAAAAAGAAGACATAAAATAACCTAATATTAGAAAGAGAAAAGCTTACTAAAAAGGAGAACACACGCACTCAACCAAAGGCATAATAAAATGATAAAGCTAATTTGCAAAAAAGAAAATTACAAAATTGAAATTACAAGTCTTACTCAAACGAGTAGGCGAGAAATTGCAAGAACTACTCAAATGAGTAGGAGGGAAATGAAAGTGGTAAATTGCAAGTCCTACTCAAACGAGTAGGCAGGAAATGAAAGCTGTAAATTGCAAGTCCTACTCAAACGAGTAGGCGGGAAATGAAAGCCGTAAATTTCAAGTCCTACTCAAACGAGTAGGCGGGAAATGAAAGCGGTAAATTACAAGTCCCACTCAAACAAGTAGGCGGAAAATGAAAGTGGTAAATTGTAAGTCCTAATCAAACGAGTAGGCGGGAAATGAAAGCGGGAAATGAAAGCAGTAAATTCTATCTCGTACACGTACACACTCTACTTGAAGGAAAGTAATGGAAACCTAAGTCATACACTCATACGTACAAACAAAAAGGAGAAAAACAAAGTGATCAAAAAATTAAAACGGTTACATTTCTACCGTTAGAATTTGCTAAAAATACATAAAAAGAAGAAATAAAAATTAAAGGAGCAAAAGGGTTTCAAAATAAAAGCAAAAATCAAAGTGTTTGATAAATTAAAATAACAACTAATTCATTCTTATAATTTTATAAAAATGTTTAAAAAGTGGAATAAACTTTAAAAGAACCAAAAGTTTTACAAGCTAAAAATGACCTAAGTAAAAAGGGATTAAAACCACTTTAAAACCATTTTTATAAATTTATAAGAATGAACGAAAAGAACAAAAAATCCTAAACCTAAACAAACCTAAGGGACGAGATAAGAAAAGCTATCATAAGAACTAATAATTTTGAGAAAATCGAAAAATAAATTAAGAAAAATGATAATTTGGAAACATAAAAACACCAAATCTAACTCATACACACACACATCCCCATATTAAAAAGAAAACAAAGATACATAAGAATGCTGAAAGAGAGCCACTCAGATGCATTCCAATATAACATAAGGAGAGAAAAACTAGCATATTTTATTAAGTTGAAAGGAGAGTTGCAAAAAGCTAAAGCAAACACTAAAGAGAGGGGGAGAAAATCTCCTTACATAGTGGAAGTGAGGGATAGATCTGCTTTAATTCTAGAGGGGGGGGGGGGGTGAATAGAGTATTTTAAAACTTTAATTAATTTTTATAGCAGATTAAAATAAGTGATAAGTGTTGAAATTTATGAAGTGGAAGTGGGTGAATAGAGCACTTGGACCTATCCGCGCGGACTACGCGGACAGGGATGACAGTCTACTAAGTCGGTAGGGATGTTGCAGATGGTTTGCTCTGTAGCGGCCTGGGCGGTCTATTCGTGTGGACTACACGGACAACAGTGGCAGTTAGCCAGGTCGGCTTGTGCTCAGCAGGCAGTTGGATCCCAGGAAGTAACCGGGTGGATAGAAATTCTATCCGCGGAGTCCACCATGAAGCGGACTGAAGAATTAGAGCTCGGCAGACCAGTTTGGTAGTTGTCTTAGTCTTGATCTAGTGCAGCAGCAAGTGGAAGCCGCAGAGATCGCCAGTCAGTGCAGATTGAGACTAGAGCTCGCCAGGACAGGTGGAGTAGTTCCAGTGTCCGCTAGTAAGTACGGACTGGCCCTAGTGTCCAGTGGTGTGGACTTGGTTGGGCCTAAGCCAAGTCCATGTTTGGATCAGTCCGGGGAGATCGCTCAGCAGAGTGCGGCCTGCTTCTCAGTCCGCCAAGCTCGTCAGAAGTGCATGTGCCTTAGTTGTGAGTTTGGGTATGAGCGGACTGGAGGTTGTGTCTGCAACTATGGTCGGACTGATGCCAGGTGTCCGCTAAGTCCGACAGGAGCTTTTGTGGCAAAGTTGTGGGCTCGGGATGTGCAGATTGATGCAGGGTGTCCGCTGAGTTCGACAGCTGCCTTGCTGGTGTGGCTGTATACTTAGGATATACAGACTGGAGCAGTCTGTGGGATATGCGGACTGGAGTAGTCTGCGGTATATGCGGACTGGAAGTTTGCTGTGTAAACAGACTGGAGCTGGAGTGTGCTGAGTTCGGAAGTTGTCTTGGTAACAAGGCTATGGACTCGACTTGCGGACTGGAGTTGTCTGCAGGGTATGCAGACTAGTGCTGTCCATAGTATGGGTGGACTGGAATAGCATATCCGCTTGAGTCTGGCAGTTGTCTTGGTGGCAAAGTGATGGCCCGCGAGCAGACTCTTACTGTGGTTGGTTCGGTGAGTCGATCGCCGCGTGCTTGCTACAGGAGGCAAGTGCACCTATCATAAGTAGTACTCGATATTCGGGGGAATACCGAGGTCGTATTGTTCTCGGGGTCGTGTTAACTATTCTTACTCCTCTAGGAGGACTATTATTTTACTGAAAGTAAGGTGGAGATTTTAATTAAGTAAAGACGGAAAAAGTAAAAGAGCGAAAAAAAAATGATTTAGAGAAATTCGATGAAGGGTTAATGCTCGGCATCGAATCAGATTAAGACTAAAATAATTTTTAATAATTATAGGACTTAGTTTTCAAATTAATAAAAGAGAACTTGGCCATGGAGGTTCCACAAATATGAGCTCACCTAGCTATAGGGATATTGCTCACCTGAACGTTAAGACTATTCGACTGAACGTTAGGCCGACGAAGGATTCCTCTTAACGCCCGCTTTACGCTAAGAACCCCGCTATTGGGTGGGGAACCCAATCCGGAAGAATTATGCTTATCCTCTCTCGAGGGTATGCACGCAACTCTCTTTACCCAGGGGTGATCTGTCCATACGCACGGCCTCTTGGCTAGCTAGTGTATGGATAACGAAAATAGGGCCCACACATCGATTTGTGGTCCGACGCGTCGTTAACCCGGGGTAAACCTTAAGTCCTTAAATTAAAGTGAAAATAAAGAGCTTTAATTATTACAAATTATTTTAAATGTCCCAATGCTCTTCGATGCCGAGGCTAATAGCGATTAGCCACACATCGGTATGGGGATGGCTTTATAATTTGATGAGGTGCGAGTTCGAAATTAAACGCTAAATGATTATAAGAAGAGGACATAAAAAATAACAAACATTTAGAAAGCTAAAAAGTTAGCTAAAACAAGAACTCACGCACACTCCAAATTATAAATAAAACAGAAACTAAGTTACAAAAAAGGAAAATTATAAGTCCTACTCAAACGAGTAGGCGGGAAATAAAGGGCATGCCATTTAACTCTTAACGAGTAGCCAAAAACAAATACAATTACAAGTCTTACTAAAATAATTACAGAAAAATAAAAGACCAGCCATTTAACTCAAATGAGCAGGCGGTAAACAAAATTCAGCCATTTAACTCCTAGCGAGTAGGCGGAAATAAACGCTAACACACACACTCTACATAATTGAAAGAAAGCAATAAAATTATCTCCTACACACACGCACTCTACGTAATTGAAGAAAGCGATAAAATAAAGTATGAAAATTTATCTCCTACACATACGGACTCTACATAATTGAAGAAAGCAATAACAAGATTTCTACTCCTAAAGCTTACCCAAAACACATAAAAAGAACAAATAAAAAGAGAATGAGCAAAAAGTTTTCCAAAATAAAGTCAAAATCAAAGGTGCTCAAAAATTAAAACTATAACTTTTTCATTCTTAAGAATTCATAAAAGTGATAAAAAGGTGAAGAGAAAATGAAAAGAATAAAAAAAAGTTTCACAATCCTAAACAATACTAAGTAAAAAGGAACAAAATCACTTTTAAAATCTCTTTTATAAATACATAAGAAAGAAAACATACGTCTCTTAAGAAAAGGTCATAGTGAAAAAGAGGAGAACTTATCATACCTAATCATGAGGACAAGTTAAAAACATGAATAATAAAAGGTTACACTCATACACACACACACACACACACACACTTTTCATAAAGAGAAAAACAAAGGAGAAACTAAGGATAAAATGAGAAGAAAAGTGGGCACATGAGTTCATTCCAAAGCCATTTAAGAAGAGGAAAGCTAACATTTTTATTGATTAAAGAAGACTATTACAAAGCTATTACAAAGCTAAAACCAAAGCAAAAACAAACATGAAAGAAAAGGGGGGAGAAATCTCCTTACATAGCAAGGGAATCCACAGATGCAGCCCACAAAACACATTAAAGTGGCTCAAAAATGTGAACCCTTGGTCATTACAGAAGTGGGGAATTTATAGGAAAAAAAAGCTAAGTACACGCCCTCCAACATTGGCGTGTCGGTGCGCGTGTCACTACTGTTTGCGAAGGCGGCCGACGATTTGATGGCAAAGTTGACTTCGGGCTGGACACGTGTCGGTCTCGCGTTGGTCATGCCCCTGGTCACGGGCGTGACGGTGGGCATGTCAGCGAGGTAGACCTAGGCACGGGTTGCTCCGAAAGTCGCCGCACGGGTCTTGTTGAGCCAGGTGGAATGGTCATGCCCCAGGTCACGGGCGTGACGCTGGGCGTGTCGGTTGGTGTCGACACTCGACAATCGTCGAGCGGAAAGTGTCGAGTTGAAATCGTAGAGCTGAGTTTGAGTCACGCCCTAGGTCACGGGTGTGACTCTGGGCGTGTCGCGGGTTCAATGATCGTTGAACTGAATTCGTCGAGTGGAGTGGACACGGGCTTCTATCATGCCCCGTGTCGGGTGACACGGGCGTGACGCCAGGCGTGTCAAGCTTTTTACTTCAGAAATTTGCAACTTCACGGGATTTTGAGTTGTCACGCCCTTGTCACGGGCGTGTTCAAAATAACACGGGCGTGTACTGCCCAATTTTGGCAGACTTTTATTTTTTCCTGAAAAATAAAATAAAACAAGTTAGTAGTAAATTTACAAGAATAGGAGCATTTTATTGAACAAAAGTAAGTAAAAATGTCGAAAATAAATGAAAACGACTAAATTAATGTGCACAAAAATGCATATATTTACAATTCATCAAATAGCCCCATACTTAAGATTTTGCTATTCTAGAGCAAAAGTTTGAGGTGAACTTATAAGGAATAAAAAAAACTCTAAGTTTAGCTACCGCTTAATTAATTATAAGAGTGATCAAAATAAATCTATGGGGTGTAAGAGTTAAGTCCAAAGATTATGTAGATGATTTAAATAGCGCAAAAGTTTTGGCTGAAAGACTTCTTGATGTAATCAAATAGAAGACAATATTTGTAATGGTTAGATTAACGAAAATAGTTTGGAATTATATGAACTCTAGCTTATAGGAGTGTTATTGGAAATAATACAATTTACTAATTATGCTCTCAAATCGATTTTTGAATTAATTCTAGAATCGTGTAATTGGCTATAAGGGGGTAGTGGGTTTATGAAGTGGGTTTTGATTTTGAGGTGATGTAATTTTTTCTCGAACCTCCATTTTTTTGGATTATTAGGAAAATGAAATCTTATTTTCCTAATATGATTTTTGTTTTTCAACTTCATACGAATAAAATTAACCCAATGTATATGTGTAGGAGTAATGAATTTTATCCTCTTACTACATAACATATAATCTTTTTAAATTATTGGGTGACTATGTTTACGGAACGAAATCTTATTCCCATTGACATAGGATCTTTTAAGAATAAAAATTTTATCATGTCAAGTAGGTCATGATAAATAAGGGGAGAAAAGAAAACTAGATTTTTAATCCTAAAAATATTTGAGAGCAACCTTAATAAATTGTACGTTCCAATTTTTCAGAAAGCTAAAAGTAAGTATAATGGAATTCTATAGTCGTTATTTCCTAACATAATACACGTGCTCCTATCAATGAAAAATTTGAAGTAGTGACTAAAACGAGTTCACTATTTTTAACAAAGCATAATGAATTCTTTAAAACTTAACCCCGGCTATTTAAATTTTTCAATCAATAATTAACAAACGGGTAGTGAACAAAGAATTAATCAAATTCACATATAAATAAACTCAAAACAGAATTTTTGGATAGCAGGAAAGTTAAGAATGAAATATTTGATTTATTTGTTTCAAAACATTTTTTTGATTTTTATAGTTTTTATCATCATTTTTTTTTGTTTTTCATTTATTATCTTTTTTTGTATTTTTGTTTTTCTCAAATTTTTTGAATTTTTTGAACTATTATCGTTTTTGGTTTTTTAAGTTTATGTCATTAATATATACATAAATTTTTTTTTTGTATTTTTTTAAGAAAATTTTCATTCTATTTAAAAAGATTGGGAGAAAAAGAAAAGTTATTTACAAGAATGGGAGGGAAGCGGAAGGGGGAGAGAGAAGATTATTTACATAAAAATATTTACAAAGAAAAATATTTACAAAGTGAAACTAAATATTTTTTTTTGTTTTATAATTTTTTTAAGAGTTTTTGGAAAAAAGAAAGAAAAAGAAAATGAAAAATTTTTTTGGATTTTTCATTTTAAAATTTTAAAAATTTTTTTTCTCATTTTAAAATTTTTTTGTTTTTGTTTTGTTGTTATATGTATTTTTTTTGTATTTTTGAAATGCAGAAAAATTGAAGTGCAGAAAGTAAAGTACGAAAATACCCCCATACTTAAGGCCAACATTGTCCCCAATGTTGTAACGTAAATATGCGGAACAAAAATTAAATAAAATGCGGTATGTACAAAAGTAAAGAGAGGGGGGGGGGGGTGGTAGAAACGTCCCTAATGCGCGTTCGGGGAAGTCCATTAGAAACCCTGCATTTATTAGAAAAAGCAGCAAAGATAATAAGGAAAGTGCGAAAAAGATAAGCAAGGGGTACCTCCCAGGAGCGCTTTGTTTATAGTCGTGCAGCTTGACTATTTTGGCGGGTTTATAATGTGGAGGAAAGTTATGGTTTCGTTAAAACCGATCACTGTATCGCCTACTATATAAGATTTTAACGGATGACCGTTTACTTTAAACGAACCTTTTTCCAGGTGGGAGACGAGTACGGTCCCATATGGAAAAACTTCTTCAACTAGGAAGGGACCGGACTATCTAGATTTTAGTTTACCAGGAAAAAGCCTAAGACGTGAGTTGTAAAGAAGGACAAGATCGCCCGGAGAAAATAATTTTGGGGACTTGATTTTTCGATCGTGATATAACTTAGAAAGCTCCTTATAGAACTTATTGCTCTCGTATGCATTTGCACGCCATTCATCAAGCTCGTTTAGTTGCAGTTTTGTATTCTGAGCGGCTAAGTTGGCATCGAGGTTTAAGAGTTTTAAAGCCCAAAGAGCACGATGTTCTAGTTCTACGGGTAAATGGCACGCTTTGCCGTAGACTAACCGGAACGACGTACAACCAATTGTGGTTTTGTATGCCGTCCAATACGCCCACAACTCATTGTCGAGTTTAACGGACCAATCTTTCCTATTTAGTGAAATGGTTTTTTCTAAAATTCGCTTAATCTCTCGATTACTACCTCAACTTGGCCACTTGTTTGCGGGTGGTAGGGGGTGGAAAGCTTGTGCGTGACTCCGTATTTAGCTAACGTCTTAGCCATAAAAGCGTTACAGAAATGCGTTCCCCTATCACTAACAATTGCGCGAGGCATGCCGAAGCGAGAAAATAGTTTTTTAAGAAATGTAACTACGACTCGCACATCATTGGTGGGGAGAGCTTGCGCTTCCGCCCACCTCGATACGTAGTCGACCGCCACTAATATATATATATATATTTGAAAGACGGAGGTAGGGGGCCAACAAAATCTATGCCCCATAAATCGAAGACTTCGCACTCTAAAAACATGTTTTGGGACATCTCGTCACGACGAGAGATGTTACCCGACCGCTGACAGCTATCGCATGCGCGCACAAAAGTATGCTCGTATTTGAAGAGACTAGGCAAAAAGTAGTCTGCCTCAAGCGCCTTCCGAGCGGTACGGTTAGCTTGATAATGCCCACCGGCTGGACCCTCGTAGCAGTGCTTAAGAATTTGCAAGCACTCCACACCCGCAATGCATCTTCAGACCGCTTGGTCCGCGCAGATACAAAAAAGAAATGGGTCCTCCCAAAAGAAATTTTTCAAGTCAGAAAAGAATTTCTTCTTTTGATGACTTGAAAACTCTTTTGGAAGCACCCGCGCTACTATGTAATTTGCAAAATCTGCGAACCAAGGCGAAGATGACGAAGAATTATGAATGGCACGGAGGCTTTCCTCGGGGAATCTATCATTTATTTCAGATTTGACGGGCGCTTCCGCACCCAGATTTTCTAAACGGGAGAGGTAGTCTACAGCTAGATTTTTCGCTCCCCGCTTATCTCGGATCTCCAAATCAAACTCTTGTAGAAGGAGAATCCATCGAAGAAGGTGGGGCTTCGCATCATTTTTAGCTAATAAATATTTAGGCGTGGAGTGATCGGTAAATACGATAACTTTAGAAAGCGTTATATACGAGCGAAACTTATCAAAAGCGAAGACGACGGCTAAGAGTTCCTTTTCCGTTGTTGTGAAATTTACTTGTGCGGAAGTGAGCATCTTGCTAGCATAATAAATTGGATGAAAATGTTTTTCTACGCGTTTGCCAAGAACGACACCTAAGGCAATATCACTAGCGTCGCACATAATTTCGAACTGAAGGGACCAATTAGGGGCCACTAAAATTGGTGAAGTGATAAGTTTTTTGTTTTATTAAATTAAAGGTGGATTCGCATTCGCTACTAAAGATGAAACGTGATTCTTTTTCCAAAAGGTGAGTAAGCGGCTTTGTTATTTTTGAAAAATCTTGAATAAAGTGTCGGTAAAAGCACGCATGGCCTAAGAAATTCCTAATAGATTTTACGTTTGTTGGTTGCGGAAGTTTTTCTATGATTTCTATCTTGGCCTTATCCACCTCTATCCCCTTAGACGAAATCATATGGCCGAGGACCAAACCTTCTCGAACCATAAAGTTGCATTTTTCCCAATTTAATACAAGGCTTGTGTCCTCACATCGTTGAAGGACACGATCTAAATTGTGAAGGCAATTGGCAAAAGAGCGTCCGAAAACAAAAAAGTCATCCATAAAGACTTCCATATTGTCTTCTACTAGCTCGCCAAAGATCGCTAGCATACATCTTTGGAATGTAGCCGGCGCATTGCAGAGTCCAAATGGCATTCTTCGATATGCAAAGGTGCCAAATGGGCAAGTAAAAGTTGTTTTCTCTTGATCATCGGGGGAAATGGGGATTTGGAAAAACCCCGATAAACCATCAAGAAAACAATAATATGGATGACCGGATAAACGCTCTAAAATCTGGTCCAGAAAAGGCAGAGGAAAATGGTCCTTGCGGGTGGCATCATTAAGTTTTCTATAATCGATGCACACTCGCTAACCCGTGAAAGAACTTGTACCTAATCACCTAGAGGGGGGGGGGGGGGTGAATAGGTGACCTTAATCTTTTAAAAACGTTTAGGGAGATTTAATCACAGATTTCACAGTACATAAAACAGCAACCACAGAATTATACACACACAGAGTACACACAGTTTTATAGTGGTTCCCCAAGGTTTGGGTACATCCACTTTCCCCCTTCGCCTATCTAGTAGTGTATTAGATTCGGCCAAACTCCACCACTATTCCTCAGATCCTCAGATCTTACACTCAGAACCCCAACCAGGTTCCTACAGCTCAGAGTGATCCCACTCCTACAACTCAGGCTCAACAGCCCTACCATTCAGTCTTCACAAAGACCTACACTCAGCCATAAGGCCTACACTCAGAGAAATGAATCTCCTACACTTAGGCACACAGGCCCTACCACTCAGCCTTTATAATTTCAGGCTTACAACTCAGATCCCTAAGGATCCTACAAGAAATTAAAAATACAATGTATATAACCTCAACTCAGAATAAGAGAGAAGAGTTGACATGTTTCTTGATGAGTTCTTGAAAGAACTCTGCTGAGATCAACCTCACTTGGCTTTCTTCAAAGCTTCTTGAATGTAGAACACAATAGGGTTGAGTCTCTCTGCAGCTGATCCTCAATCACTGCTAACTTAAGTTTCATATCTCAATCTGAAACCTTCTTCACAGCCTGGTTCCAACAGCTGTCTTCTTGGAAGAAGCTCTCTCTCTCCAACCACTTAGATCTTCACTTGAATTGATTCTTCAATGAATTGCTTGATCTTCTTCTCAATCCTCTTACTTCTGTTGACAGAATAAGCCTTTATATAGGCTTCCTTCATGATGACCGGCTGATCCGGTTTCTAACAGCTTTCTGACATCTCTGACAGTTGCAGTAGACCGGCTGGAATGACAGCTGTCATGTCATCCAGTCACTTCTTGAAATATCTGTAACTGTCTGAAAGTGTCGAGACAGTCAGTCTTTAAGTGTCGACACTGATAGACTAAGTGTCGACACAAGTAGACTAAGTGTCGACACTAGCCTTCATAGTGTTGACACAACTTCTTGTGTTGTAGAAATTACTTCTCGACACTGCTTCTTTAACATGTGTCGACACTGATATTGTGTGTCAAAACAACTCCTTGTTCTTCAGTACTTAGTTGATTTCTTGTAAGTGTCGACACAACTCCTTTGTGTCGACACATCTTCTTGTGTTGAACTTGTTCAGTGTCGACACATCTTCTTGGTGTCGACACATGCCTTCTGTGTGGATACTTGCTGAGTGTCGACACAGCTTCTTGTGTCGACACATTCTTCTTTTGTTGAGACTTTTGCTGAGTGTCGACACATCTCCTTTGTGTCGACACTTGTACTTAGAATTTGTTGAACTTTGCTGAGTGTCGACACAGCCTCCTAGTGTCGACACCTCTTCTTGTGTTGAGTCTTCTGCTGAGTGTCGACACATTCTTTACTATGTCGACACTTGTACTTAGACTCTGTTGAATTTGCTGAGTGTCGACACAGCCTCCAAGTGTCGACACTTTCTGATGTCGACAAAGTTCCTCTGGGTGTCGACACTGCTCCTAAGTGTCGACACTACTTCACTGTACATTTCTTCATTGAGTGTCGACACAGCCTTTATGTGTCGACACTTTCCTTCTGGTGTCGACTCTGAATCCCTGGTGTCGACACAATTACTCCAAGTGTCGACACTGCTTCTCTAGGTGTCGACACAAGTCTTCTTAAGTGTCGACACTTTCCTTCTAGGTGTCGACACATGGACTTAGAAACTTTTCAGCTTTCCCTGCAAATACTTAACCTGCACAACTAAACTCAAAACACATCAAATACATTTTGATGTATATCATTGAGTAGGGTGAGGCTTCTTCAAATCAGGTGCATTTATTCCAATATACCTAACAATCTCCCCCTATTTGGAGAAGTCATAACCCTTAGTCAATGATATACACCATACATAGCAAAATTATAGTATGATGTAAAACAGGATTATATAACAGGGTAATTTCATAAACATGTATTAAACAAAACATGTATATACCATTATCTCAGAACAATTAATGTAATAGTTGAACATATATCACATTGTTCTAACAGTCTGCAATGTTTTCATTATCCAAAAGTTTACAGAAAGTTTTAATACAAGTGATTACAATTGTAAACTAAAGATAAATTCTATCCTATTACTGCTCAGGTTCCTTGATAACTATGCCCTTTCCAGATTGTATCTTTGCTTGGACTGGGGCATCAACATCTTCAGCAGCAACAGGCTTCTTCCCTTTAAGATCCTTTTTTTTAAATCTTCAGCCTTGATCTTTTGCCTTTCAAATTAATGATAAGGCTTAGGAAAGTACTTGCTAGGCTCCTGGGCAGTAGGAGGTAGCTTTCCCATCTTAGCCTTTCTTCTATATTGCACAATTGCCGCTTGCCTGGACTCATGCTTCCTCCACTCCAGTTCAGAATACCACTTGTTTCTATCCTGAATATTGTCCTTGGCAGCCTTCCATACAGTCAAAATAATATTTCTGGAAGTGGGGCTCCATTGTTCAAAGTCAGGCCTCAACACAGCTTGCTCCTTGAATCTCTTCTTAGACAATTGGGCTTCTTGTTCTTTCTGCAAAACTTCTTGTTCTTTCAGTATAGCCTCTGGCACTGGGTGAACCACTTTTTCTATGATGACATTTTGATTTCCCTCGGGTGGGATATACATTGACTGTATATTTGCATGTATCATATCAAAGTCTGGTGGAGGGTAAATTACTTGAGCCACTTCAGCTTGCTCCCCTCCAAGATATGCAGGATTAATACCAGACTCTGCAACATTGTCATCATCACATAATGGAGGATATCCCAGGGTGGCTCTGATGGAATTTGAAATCCATTTTGCATGATCAGAGCCTGCTTTGACTAACACTCTCTTCCCCTTTATGACTTCTCTTTCAATGTGATCTCTTAGGTCATCTTTCAGGAATCTTATCTGGGCATTCAGATAGTTTACTCCATCCTTGTAGAAAGGTTTCAACCTTTGGAGTTTTTCAGTGATTAGCTTCTGAGAATCTTGAATTGCAGAAGTAACAGCAGTGATTCCCTCTTATAATGCTTTATCAAATTCTGCCTTAGCAGTAGCATTAGCTGTAGTCTGACCAGTAGCTATATTCCTCATTTATGTGACTATTGCATTGTGTGAAGCTGTTAAATTATCATTCATCCTTAGCTGGTTCTCCAGAACATAGCCTTGCTTCACTGCAATATCATCCACTTGAGCTTTGATCTTCTCCTGATGAGTAGCTAGATAGACTACTGCATTCCCTCCTTTATGGAAGCAGTCAGTCATCTCTTTCTTGTTCAGATTCATTTCAAATCTAATAGACTTTATGTCTTGAGCCAGATCAAACTGTAGGGATTTTTGCCCTTCATCTATATACTTTTCTATTGCTTGACTTTGCTCATCCATCTTTATCTGTAATGCTACCATCAGAGAACTGTAATCTGTAGATGGGGCATGCCGTGGAACAGGCTGTGGTGCTATTGTTTGTAAAGCTTTCTTATAATTCTGACTCCTTCTCTTGAAAACTTGAAATTTTCTCTTCTTGGCTCTTGCAGCCTCTTCATCTTCAGAAGCAGATGTGCTATCAATAGTCACTCTGTCCTTAGGACTTGGAGGTAACTCCTTCTCAGTCCTTTGAACCTGCTCAGAATCTTTTGGCACCTCAGTCTCTTTGCCTGCAGTTTTCTCTATATTCTCCACTTTCTCCCCCTCAACATTGACTTTCTCCCCCTAAGCAGCAGCACTTTCTTTCTCAAAGTCTGTTTGGAGAAGGTCAGGGAATAGCTCTTCTAAGGTAAACTCTTGTTGGGAGTGTGCTGGAGAATCTCTTATCTCATCTACCACTTTAGCAGTAACAGATGTGTCCTCCATGACAACATCTTGGGGTTGACTAGGAATCTGAGGTTGCTGATTCATATTAAACAATCTGTCAGTCATATCTTCATTGTCAATAGAGAAATCTAATTGGTTGATTTTAGTTATTACCTCAAGTATAGTGTGGGTAGCTTGTTCACTCTCTATTGGAGTTGACTCATCCACCAGTAGAGGCTCCCCCTAGACTAATTCTAGGTGTACTGGGCTAGCCTGTGGTAGCTCCCCCTGCCTTGGTGCATCGTCTTGTCTAGCTGTAGACTTTCCAGTATTTCCAGTTTCTTGTTCATCATCTGGAGTAAACACAACATGCTCTTCAGAGCTGCTTGATGATTCTTGAGCCACAGGGGCTGTCTTTTTCTTCTTCTTCAGGGGTGTTTCCTTCTCAGGAGTTGGCATTTCCTTGGTCAAGACCCTATCCCACCTAGAGAAGATCCTCAAATCCATTCTCCTCATGTGGTTAATTTTGGATCCTGCAGCTTGGGTCATTATCTCTGGTATACTACCAGCTAGGTATAGACTTAGAATCCTACCCAAATTGGGCTTCTTCATACTCTCTTTTATCTTCTCAAACACTACGTCAGACCAATCAGTTTGTAGTTTGAAGATAATCCTTGTTATTAGACTAAACATATGAGCTGATACTCTATCATGCCCTCCAGGCTTGCTCAAGATAACCTTGCCAACAATTTCAGATAAGAATTTTCCTTGCATATTCATTCCTTTTCTATTGAACACAGATCCAATTTTCATGTTGGAATCCAGTCCACACCATGTTAATGCTTCCCTAGTTTTAGAAGCAAAAACATTCTCTTCTTCCTTAGTCCTAGGTAGTTGAAGTACCTTTCTCATACTCTTAGGTGAGACCTTCACCTTTGCCCCATGAACCGTTGACTTAATCTTTAGTCCTGATTCATCTAGGGTTGCTGTATTCAGAAATTCCAGGACTTCTTTCTTCCATATCTTGGTCGGTTCGGAAATCAGAAATTCTAACCCTATCTCGGCGATTAGGGTTATCACGCCTTTGATATCTGGTTCCGCGTCATCAAAAGCATGTCGCACGAGTTCATATCCTTCATTCACATTCTCTTCTAGCTTGGGTGCCATTAGGGTTTGAAGAAATTTGAATCTTAGAGAAGAGAGGTGTCGACACACAAGTTTGGTCTCGAAACTTTGGTGAGCGTGTCGACAAACAATGGCAAAAACATATTTATACCTTTCTAGAATCGAAGATGAAAGGGCGCGTCAAAATACTTAAATTGTGTTGACACTGTTGAAAAGTGTCGACACAGACTTATAATGTCTCGACAACCATGTGTCGACACAAGTATAGTCGACAGAATATATGTGTCGACACTTGTTGATGTGTCGACACCGCTTTGCTCGGCACTTAGTCGAGACTTTACTAGACTAATTCTAAGTAAAGCCTAAGTGTCGACACCACCTTGGATGTGTCGACACCTACTATGTATGTGTTGACACTAATTCTCTGAAGTGTCGACACATACTTCCTAGATGTGTCGACACCATTTCTCTGAAGTGTCGACACCACTTCTATGTGTCGACACAGACAGCTCTGTGTGTCGACACCATTTTACTTAGCCAATTTTCTTTTGTAAACTTATTCTAAGTTTATCATCCCTAATTCAATTTTGAACCTATTGAATTTGGTTTCATCTAAGGGCTTAGTATACATGTCAGCTAGTTGATAATCTGTATTTATATATTCTAGTGAAATATCTCCTTTTTCCACATGTTCTCTTAGAAAATGGTATTTGATTTCTATATGCTTAGTCCTACTATGGGAGACAGGATTGTTTGCAATAGAAATAGCACTAGTAGAATCACAAAATAGAGGTGTTCTACTTACTTGTATACCATAGTCTTCTAGCTGATGTTGTATCTATAGAAGTTGAGCACAACAACTTCCTGCAGCAACATATTCTGATTTTGCTGTGGAGATAGCCACACTTGTTTGTTTCTTGCTACTCCATGATATTAGTCTTCCACCTAGGAATTGACAGGTTCCAGTTGTACTTTTTCTATCTTCCTTGCAGCCTGCAAAATCTGCATCTGAATAACCTGTCAGTTCAAAGTCTCCATTCCAAGGGTACCAAAGGCCTAGATAAGGAGTGCCCTTAAGATATCTCAGAATTCTTTTGATTGCTGTCAAATGAGACTCTTTAGGGCAAGCTTGGTACCTAGCACAGACACATGTAGCATACATGATATCTGGTCTACTTGCAGTCAAATATAGTAGGGAGCCAACTATCCCTCTATACAAAGTCTCATCTACAGGTTTCCCTGTATCATCTTTGCTAAGAGACATACTTGACCCCATAGGAGTTTTCATGGTACTGGATGATTCCATACTATACTTCCTGATAAATTCTAGAGTGAACCTAGACTGGTATATGGATAAACCATTTCATTCTGTCTAACTTGGAGACCCAAGAAGAACTTAAGTTCCCCCATACTGTTCATTTCAAATTGTCCTTGCATAAGTTTTGCAAACTTTCTGCAAAGACTATTTTCAGTAGACCCAAATATTATGTCATCTACATATATTTGGACTAGTATGATCTTGCCTCTGGATTCCCTAAGGAATAGAGTCTTGTCTATTTTCCCCCTTGTGAATTTATTCTCAATGAGGAAACTAGACATGGTTTCATACCAAGCCCTAGGGGCTTGTTTTAACCCATACAAAGCCTTCCTAAGTCTATAAACATAATTAGGTTTAGTTGAATCAACAAAACCTGATGGCTGTTCCACATAGACTTCTTCCTTCAGATTGCCATTCAAAAAGGCTGACTTAACATCCATTTGGTATACTTTAAACCCTTGATAGGTTGCATAGGCCAAGAACATTCTTATTGCCTCCAGTCTGGTTACTGGAGCAAATGTTTGATCAAAGTCAATACCTTCTTCCTGCCTATATCCCTTAGCAACCAGTCTTGCTTTGTTCTTTATAATCACTCCATGTTCATCCATCTTGTTCCTGAAGATCCACTTAGTTCCAATTATGTTGTGGTCTTTTGGTTTAGGAACAAACTCCCAGACATTGCATCTCTTGAACTGATTCAGCTCCTCTTGCATTGCCTCAATCCAATGAGGGTCTAGGATGGCTTCTTCAAATTTCTTTGGCTCAACTTGGGATAGAAAACTGGAGTAGAGTACTGAACTTAGATTTCTGCTCCTTGTTTGTACCCCTTGACTTAGATCACCAATAATTTGATTGGCTGGATGATCTTTTAGATGTCTATTAGCTGGAGGCAGCCTGGCTTCAGGTTGAACTCCTTCAGCTTCTTCAACTTGCTGCACTCCTTGGTCTTCTTCTGCATCAGGTGCATCTAGTACTCCCCCTGGACAGCAGCCACTATCAACCACATGCTGACTTGCAGTAGATCCTTCTTCAATAGCGAGCTTGTCCATCTTCTTAGTCACACCTATGGAGCTGCAAATACTTCTAGACAATTCATTGTTAATGAGTCTAGCTTCATCAAATACTACATGTACTGACTCTTTTACAACTTGAGTAGTCAAGTTGTAGACCCTATATGCCTTACTGTTATTGCTGTACCCAACAAAGATCCCCTCTTGGGATTTGGCAGCAAACTTGGTTAAGTAAGACTTACCATTGTTAAGTATATAACATTTACAACCAAAGATCCTGAAATAGGATAAGTTTGGTTTTCTGCCTTTCACAATCTTATATGGGGTCTTATTGTGACTTTTGGTGATAGTAGCCCTATTAATTACATGGCATGCAGTGTTTACTGCCTCAGTCCAGAAATATTCTGGGAGAGATGTGTCACTTAATAGGGTTCTACCAGCCTCAATCAAGGTTCTATTTTTCCTTTCAGCAATGCCATTTTGCTGAGTTGTTCTTGGTGAAGAAAATTCCTGAAATATCCCAAACTCTTCACATAGCTTTGTCATACTATCAGACTGGAATTCAGTACCATGGTCACTTCTTATTTTGACCACTGTACTGTCTAACTCATTCTGAATTTGTTTGACAAAACTATAGAAGATACTAGGTGTTTCAGATTTCTGTCTAAGGAAGAACACCCAGGAGAACCTTGAGTAGTCATCTACAACCACAAATGTGTAGACCTTCATACCTAGGCTGTGAACTGGCATAGGACCAAAGAGATCCATATGAAAGAGGTATAAACACCTCACAGCATCTTTGTTTTCAATGCTATTAAAGGTGGATCTAGTCTGCTTGCCCTATTGACAAGCTGAGCATATCCCATCTTTAATACACTTAACCTGAGGACCATTCCTCACTAACTCTTTGCTAAAGAGTTGACCAATTGTCTTGTAGTTGAGATGAGCTAGCCTCTTGTGCCATTTGACACAATGAGAGACTTTCTCATCAGCTACAAGACACACTGGAGAAACATTGTTCTCACTCATAATGTCTAGACAATAGACATTTCTCTTTCTATAACCTGTCAGAATGATCTCTTGATCATTTGACCTCCTGATATGACAACCATCTTTAACAAATGAGATGTCATGTCCTAAATCACTTAGTTGACTTATACTAATGAGGTTTGTGTTTCAAACCTTTAACATAAGCCACTTGAGTAATTGTTATAAGGTTGCTAGAAATGTTACCAAAACCTTTGATGATTCCTTTTTCAGAACCACCAAAGGTGACTTTAGGACCATCCTTGATTGGTGTGTAGTCTTTTAGCAATCCCCTAGTTCCAGTCATGTGCCTGGAACATCCACTGTCCAAGTACCATATTGGGGCATGACCACTTGGACTCACCTGCAAAATAGATTAGTTGACCTTAGAACCCAAAGAATTCTTGGGTCCTTGGTGCTGGTTAGTTTGCCTCTTAACAAAACTACCTGTAGCTTTTATAGCAGGCAGATTGCTACTCACCTTGGCACTAGAATTATGCCAACAGTCTATGGCAAAGTGGCCAACCTTGCCACAACACCAGCACTCAAATCTGTTGTACCTTTGCTTACCTACAACCCTAGCTGTTTTATCTACATCAGGCTTGTTGAGTACTGGGGCTTTGCCCTTAGACTTGGACTTTACAGTCCTAGCAGG
Source organism: Platanthera guangdongensis (assembly GCA_039583875.1). Lineage (NCBI taxonomy): Eukaryota > Viridiplantae > Streptophyta > Magnoliopsida > Asparagales > Orchidaceae > Platanthera > Platanthera guangdongensis. Next base: position 149,800,157 of record CM077163.1, on the reverse strand, counting down.
TTTTGTAAACCCTAATCCAGTTTTACCCTTTTGATGTACAAATTCATCTATCAAAGGTAGAACAGACTTTGGTTTAGAAAACCTTGCAACTATGTCTCTCTCCTTCTGAAGACTAATCTCCAGATTTCTGATTTGATCATTCTTGAATGCTATAGTCCCCATCTGAATAACAATTATGTTCTTCAGCCTGGCTATTTCATTTAGTTTTTGATCAATCAACTTATCAAAATCTGTTGCAGCCACCTTGAGATTAGCAATCTCCTTAGCCTGACTCTTGGTCAAGGATTTGCTTTTCTTCAAAGCTTGCAACACAACTCTATATTCATCAATCAATTGATGAATATCTCCTTCAAATTCAGATTCACTCTCATCTCTTGATGCTGATGAATCTGATTCTGAACCAGCACAAGAAACTGAACTTGAAGAACAATTTTGTACCTGACTAGGTCCAGGCTGATCCTAGATTTTATCCCCTTCTGATAAGGCCATCAGTCCCTGCCACTGATTGTCCTCATGCTCATATATAGAGTTCATTAACTGGATGAACTCCTCTTCCTCTTCTTCAGCAAACAGTCCAATGTAATCTTCAGCTTCTGAATCAGTTTCTGAAGAAGACATATCTGACAGGCTTTTGTCCTTCTTAGCAACAAAGGACCTTTCCTTCTTGCCCTTGATTTGAGTCTTCTTCTTATCTGTTGACTCTCTCCTCTTCTCTGGACAGTCAACAACAACATGTCCTTGTTTGTTACAACAATAACAAACTATCCTTGAAGATGAAGTTCTATTTGACTTGGTCTTTCTCCTGTCAATCTTTGATGACTTTTGTGAAGTGGATGGCTTAGTCCTCCACTGTTTCTTCATTAGGAATTTCTGAAAATGTCTTGTGAAAGCTGCAAAGTCCTCATCACTCTCACTGTTTTCAGAATTCTTGCTTTCTGACTCAGTCTCAGCAGCTTTTGGGGGTGGAGATGGAGACTTACTTTTATATTTCTTGGTGGCTTCTGTCTTGAATGCCACAGCTCTTTCTTTATGCTCAATTCTGGTAGTCTTCTCCTCTTCTTTCCTTACCATTAGCTGCATTTCATAGGATAACAGCTTTCCAAAAAATGTTGGAGGAGGAATATCTGCTAACTTGGTCATTTCCCTTATGACACAAATCTTGGTGTCACAGTCCTTTGTTAGGGACCTCAAGAACTTATCATTCAGCTCATAATTGCTGAATTCTCTTCCATAGGACATCAACTCATTGACAATCCTATAGAATTTCTTGTAGCATTCTGTTATACTATCAGACCTGCCTTGCCTGAAACTTTCATACTCCTGATTTAGTAAAGACTTTCTATCCTGTCTAACTTCTTCTGAACCCTCCATGTACACTATCAGAGTATCCCACATCTCCTTTGATGTTTTACAGTGTATCAAGTTCTGAAATGTAGCATCATCTATTGCACTTACAATGATATTCTTAGCCCTCTTGTCCATTGTAGCCAGAATAATCTCATCCTTGGTCATTTTAGAATAGTCTTTTGGTGTTCTCTGATTTGCATCTAACACAGATACTTTCATTGGCACATATGGCCCTTCTTTAACTGTGATATAGATTCTAGGGTCAGAGGCTTCCATAAATAGTCTAACCCTTTCTTTCCAGATACCAAAAATCTCCTTTCTACAGATTGGCAACTTCATGGATCCAAGTTCTTTATGATTCTCTGTTGAACCCATTTTCTTGATTTTCTTGATTCTGCACTTGATTAAACTGAATCTGCCAACAGGATCTACTCAGACAGTTATGTCCTTTTTGAGTAACCTCCCTCTGATACCACTTGAAAGAACTTGTACCTAATCACCTAGAGGGGGGGGGGGTGAATAGGTGACCTTAATCTTTTTAAAACTTTTAGGCATATTTAATCACAGATTTCACAGTACATAAAACAACAACCACAGAATCATAGACATACAGAGTACACACAGTTTTATAGTGGTTCCCCAAGGTTTAGGTACATCCACTTTCCCCCTTCGCCTATCTAGTAGTGTACTAGATTCGGCCAAACTCGTCCACTATTCCTTAGATCCTCAGATCTTACACTCAGAACCCCAACCAGGTTCCTACAGCTCAGAGTGATCCCACTTCTACAACTCAGGCTCAACAGCCCTACCACTCAGTCTTCACAAAGACCTACACTCAGCCACAAGGTCTACACTCAGAGAAATGAATCTCCTACACTCAGGCACACAGGCCCTACCACTCAGCCTTTATAATTTCAGGCTTACAACTCAGATCCCTAAGGATCCTACAAGAAATTAAAAATACAATGTATATAACCTCAACTCAGAATAAGAGAGAAGAGTTGACAGGTTTCTTGATGAGTTCTTGAAAGAACTCTGCTGAGATCAACCTGACTTGGCTTTCTTCAAAGCTTCTTGAATGTAGAACACAATAGGGTTGAGTCTCTGTACAGCTGATCTTCAATCACTGCTAACTTAAGTTTCAGATATCAATCTAAAACCTTCTTCACAGCCTGGTTCCAACAGCTATCTTCTTGGAAGGAGCTCTCTCTCTCCAACTACTTAGATCTTCACTTGAATTGATTCTTCAATGAATTGCTTGATCTTCTTCTCAATCCTCTTACTTCTGTTGATAGAATAAGCCTTTATATAGGCTTCCTTCATGGTGACCGGCTGATCCAGTTTCTAACAGCTTTCTGACATCTCTGACAGTTGCAGTAGACCGGGTGGAATGGTAGATGTCATGTCATACAGTCACTTCTTGAAATATCTGTAACTATCTGAAAGTGTCGAGACAGTTAGTCTTTAAGTGTCGACACTGATAGACTAAGTGTCGACACAAGTAGACTAAGTGTCGACACTAGCCTTCATGGTGTCGACACAACTCCTTGTGTTGTAGAAATTACTTCTCGACACTGCTTCTTCAACATGTGTCGACACTGATATTGTGTGTCAACACAACTCCTTGTTATTCAGTACTTAGTTGATTTCTTGTAAGTGTCGACACAACTCCTTTGTGTCGACACATCTTCTTGTGTTGAACTTGTTTAGTGTCGACACATCTTCTTGGTGTCGACACATTCCTTCTGTGTTGATACTTGCTGAGTGTCGACACAGCTCCTTGTGTCGACACATTCTTATTTTGTTGAGACTTTTGCTGAGTGTCGACACATCTCCTTTGTGTCGACACTTGTACTTAGAATTTGTTGAACTTTGCTGAGTGTCGACACAGCCTCCTAGTGTCGACACATCTTCTTGTGTTGAGTGTTCTGCTGAGTGTCGACACATTCTTTACTATGTCGACACTTGTACTTAGACTCTGTTGAATTTGCTGAGTGTCGACACAGCCTCCAAGTGTCGACACTTTCTGATGTCGACAAAGTTCCTCTGGGTGTCGACACTACTCCTAAGTGTCGACACTGCTTCACTGGGCATTTCTTCATTAAGTGTCGACACAGCCTTTATGTGTCGACACTTTCCTTCTGGTGTCGACTCTGCATCCCTGGTGTCGACACAATTACTCCAAGTGTCGACACTGCTTCTCTAGGTGTCGACACAAGTCTTCTTAAGTGTCGACACTTTCCTTCTGGGTGTCGACACATGGACTTAGAAACTTTTCAGCTTTCCCTGCAAATACTTAACCTGCACAACTAAACTCAAAACACATCAAATACATTTTGATGTATATCATTGAGTAGTGTGAGGCTTCTTCAAATCAGGTACATTTATTCCAATGTACCCAACAACCCGTAACAGTACGAGTTGGGACGAGCTCGTTAGGCTCATTCGCCACTACGGTTAGAGCGCCCTTCTTGGGCACGACATGCACGGGACTAACCCATGCACTGTCCGAAATAGGGTAGATAATCCCCGCATCTAATAACTTAATAATTTCGGCTTTAACGACGTCTTTCATGTTTGGGTTAAGACGACGCTGCGGCTGAATCGTTTTGCAGCAATTATCGTTAAGAAATATCTTATGGGTGCAAAAGGAGGGGCTAATCCCCTTTAAGTCATAAATTTTCCACGCAATTGCGTGGCGATGTTTAAATAAAACTTCCAATAAATCGAAAGTCTCCGAATCACTCAAGTCCGAAGAAATAATAACGGGAAGCGTATCGCCTTTTCCCAAAAATGCGTATTTGAGTGATGCGGGTAAGGGTTTGAGGTCTAGGATGGGCGGTTCTTCGAGGGAGGTTTTAATGCCTATGTCTTTCATACCAAATGGTTCGAAAGGCAAGTCTAACGAGGTATCCTCATCGCATTTAAAATTTTCGAGCGCATAAATATCGTCATTTAAAAACACGGACTCGAAAACGGGAGAAGAACGATCTCCAAAAAAGGTATCTAAAGAATAACAGAAATCTTCGCTCCATGACAAATTGTCCATCGAGGTATTAATAGAGAAAGTAACTTGGTCATCGCCTACTCGGAGGAGAAGACTACCATTACTAACATCTATTAGTGCGCGGGAGGTGGCGAGAAAAGGGCGACCGAGTATTATTGGTACCTTGGCGTCCTCCTCGATGTCTAAGATGACGAAGTCTACCGGGAAGGTAAACTTGTCTACTAGGACAAGGACGTCCTCCACAACCCCGATAGGGAACTTAACCGAGCAATCCGCTAATTGGATGCGCATATTCGTAGGACTAGGAGTACCCAAACCTAAATGTGAAAAGAGCGAGAACGGCATCAGATTAATGCTAGCCCCTAAATAAGCTAAGGCGTACTTTACTAATATATCGCCAAAAAGGCACGGGATGGAAAACCATCCCGGGTCGTTTTGTTTTGTGGGCAATTTATTAGTAAGGGCCGCCGAGCAGACAGCGTTGAGAGATACATGTGAAATATCCTCTAATTTACGTTTATTAGAAAGTAAGCCTTTTAAAAATTTCGCATATTTGGGCATTTGCGAGATAGCCTGGCAAAAAAGAACATTAATGTGAATTTGTTTTAATAATAAAATAAATTTTTCATATTGCGCGTCCTTACACTCGTTATCTAACTTATGCGGATATGGAAGGGCCTTGTTTAAAATAAGTTTTTCTTTTAAAATCGGTAGAGGCGGCGTAATCGAAGAAAGGGGAAGAGGGGTCGGAGGTGAAATATGTACTTAAGGGTCGGTCCGTTTTGGATCGACCACCTCCATTCTGCTATGGAGGGTTATAGCATTGGCATTCTCCTGCGGATTGGGCTCCGTGTTTCCCGGCAGTGCCCCGAGCGCGCGCTCAGACGTCATCCTCGCCAGTTGTCCAACCTGTTGTTTGAGAGTTTTTAGCGATCCGGTGATGTTCCAGATATTTGACTCGTTGGACGCAATATACTTCGAAAAATTTTCCTCCATCGGGGAGGGTTTTGGAAGAGGAGGAGGCGGCAGAAATCCGGGCGCATAAGAAATAGGGGGATGCTGAGCATTGTTCGGGATGCTCCAAGAGATATTGGGGTGATTCCTCCAACCCGAATTATAGTTATTACTATAAGGGTTGTTGTTGGGGTTGAAGGAAGGACGACCCGAATTTCCCATGAAATCCACGAACTCTTCAGCCACGCAGACGTTAGGGGGAATAAAACAAGGCGTAGTGGAGGAGGCAGCAGACATCTCCGCCACCTGCTTTGTTAATCTTTCAACTTGAAGGGTTAAGAGAGCAGTGACATCCAATTCAAAAAGACCAGCCGCTGGCTTTGGGCATCCCCGCGGGACGTTCCATTGATAAGCGTTCATAGCCATCTCTTCGAATAAAGCCTGGGTGGCCTCGGGGGTTTTGTTGTTCAGTGTGCCCCCGGCAGCCGCGTCTGAAAATTAAGCCCATTATAAAAAATTTGTACTTGCAACAACGTTGGCAGCGCGTGGTGCGAGCACCGGCGGAGGAATTCCTTAAATCGTTCCCAAGTATCGTATAGAGACTCAGGATCATTTTGCACAAACGAAGAAATGTCCGCCCGCAACTTTGCAGTTTTTGCGGGCGGAAAGTACTTCGTCAGGAACCGCTCCGTCAACTCAGCCCACATGGTGATACATCCTCGCGGGAGGGCATTTAAACACGCCTTGGCTTTGGACTTAAGGGAAAAAGAAAATAGTCGCAAGCGAATGGCGTCATTAGTGACGCCATTAATCTTGAAGGTGTCGAATATTTCCAAAAAGTTGGACAAGTGGATATTCGGGTCCTCATCCGGCAGTCCATCGAACTGCACAGCGTTTTGGACCATTTTAATGACACTCGATTTTATTTCAAAATTATTATTTGCCACCGCAAGGCAAACAATACTAGACACAGTATTGTCCAAGTTAGGCCGGGCGTAATAAGACATAGTACGCTCGGCCGCCGGGGCAGGGTTAGGGGCGGCCATAACTACAATAGAGGGTTCTCTGATGGATTCTTCGGGGTCTAAAGAAGGATTTCGGCATTGAGATCGAATACGCACAAGGGATCGTTCGATCGCAGGGTCGAAGTCAAAATCATAAGACTCAGAGGGTTGTCCACGGGTCATATACCCAAAGAGAGAAAAAAAATAAAACAAATTAAACTCTCTTTTTTTATTTTATTTAAAACAAAGTTTTTAGTTTTTTTTGTTTATAGAAAATAAGTAAAAGTAATAGATGCCGGAATTCGAAATAGCAACTCGATAGGATGCCCCGGCAACGGCGCCAAAAACTTGATGGCCCGCAAGCAGACTCTTACTGTGGTTGGTTCGGTGAGTCGATCGCCGCGGGCTTGCTACAGGAGGCAAGTGCACCTATCGCAAGTAGTACTCGATATTCGGGGGAATACCGAGGTCGTATTGTTCTCGGGGTCGTGTTGACTATTCTTACTCCTCCGGGAGGACTATTATTTTACTGAAAGTAAGGTGGAGATTTTAATTAAGTAAAGACGGAAAAAGTAAAGGAGCGAAAAAAATGATTTAGAGAAATTCGATGAAGGGTTAACGCTTGACATCGAATCAGATTAAGACTAAAATAATTTTTAATAATTATAGGACTTAGTTTTCAAATTAATAAAAGACAACGTGGCCGTGGAGGTTCCACAAATGTGAGCTCACCTAGCTATAGGGATATCACTCACCTGAACGTCAAGACTATTCGACCGAACGTTAGTCCGACGAAGGATTTTTCTTAACGCCCGCTTTACGCCAAGAACCCCGCTATTGGGTGGGGAACCCAATCCGGAAGAATTACGCTTGTCCTCTCTCGATGGTATGCACGCAACTCTCTTTACCCAGGGGTGATCTGTCCATACCCACGACCTCTTGGCTAGCTAGTGTATGGATAACGGAAATAGGGCCCACACATCTATTTGTGGTCCTACGAGTCGTTAACCTGGGGTAAACCTTAAGTCCTCAAATTAAAGTGAAAATAAAGAGCTTTAATTATTTCAAATTATTTTAAATGTCCCAATGCTCTTCGATGCCGAGGCTAATAACGATTAGCCACACATCGGTATGGGGACGGCTTTATAATTTGATGAGCCGCGAGTTCGAAATTAAACGCTAAATGATTATAAGAAGAGGACATAAAAAATAACAAACATTTAGAAAGCTGAAAAGTTAGCTAAAACAAGAACTCACACACACTCCAAATTATAAATAAAACAGAAACTAAGTTACAAAAAGGAAAATTACAAGTCCCACTCAAACGAGTAGGCGGGAAATAAAGGGCATGACATTTAACTCTTAACGAGTAGGCGGAAATAAATACAATTACAAGTCTTACTAAAATAATTACAGAAAAATAAAAGACCAGCCATTTAACTCAAATGAGCAGGCGGTACACAAAATCCGGCCATTTAACTCCTAGCGAGTAGGCGGAAATAAATGATAACACACACAGTCTACATAATTGAAAGAAAGCAATAAAATTATCTCCTACACACACGCACTGTACGTAATTGAAGAAAGCGATAAAATAAAGCATGAAAAATTTATCTCCTACACACATGCACTCTACATAATTGAAGAAAGCAATAACATAAAGCATGAAAATAAAGCATGAAAATTTAACACCTACACTCACACACTCTTCATGAAAATTAAGAAGAACAAAGTGAAAATTTATGCTCATACACTCACACACACTAACAATAAAGAAAAATCAAAGTTGCTTATAAATTAAAATAACAAGATTTCTACTCATAAAGCTTACCCAAAACACATAAAAAGAACAAATAAAAAGAGAATGAGCAATAAGTTTTCCAAAATAAAGTCAAAATCAAAGCTTCTCAAAAATTAAAACTATAACTTTTTCATTCTTAAGAATTCATAAAAGTGATAAAAAAGGTGAAGAGAAAATGAAAAGAAAAAAAAGTTTCACAATCCTAAAAAATACTAAGTAAAAAGGAACAAAATCACTTTTAAAATCTCTTTTATAAATACATAATAATGAAAACATAAGTCTCTTAAGAAAAGGACATAGTGAAAAAGAGGAGAACTTATCATACCTAATCATGAGGACAAGTTAAAAACATGAATAATAAAAGGTTACACTCATACACACACACACACACATTTTTCATAAAGAGAAAAACAAAGGAGAAACTAAGGATAAAATGAGAAGAAAAGTGGGCACATGAGTTCATTCCAAAACCATTTAAGAAGAGGAAAGCTAACATTTTTATTGATTAAAGAAGACTATTACAAAGCTATTACAAAGCTAAAACTAAAGCAAAAACAAACATGAAAGAAAAGGGGGGAGAAATCTCCTTACATAGCAAGAGAATCCACGGATGCAGCCCACAAAACACACTAAAGTGGCTCAAAAATGTGAACCCTTGGTCATTACAGAAGTGGGGAATTTATAGGAAAAAAAGCTAAGTACACGCCCTCCGACACGGGCGTGTCGGTGGGCGTGTCACTACTATTTGCGAAGGCGGCCGACGATTTGATTGCAAAGTTGACTTCGGGATGGACACGTGTCGGTCTCACGTTGGTCACACCCCTGGTCACGGGCGTGACAGTGGGCGTGTCGGCGAGGTAGAACTGGGCGCGGGTTGCGCCGAAAGTCGCCGCGTGGGTCTTGTCGAGCCAGGTGGAATGGTCACGCCCTAGGTCACAGGCGTGATGCTGGGCGTGTCGGTCGGTGTCGACACTCGACAATCGTCGAGCGGAAAGTGTCGAGTTGAAATCGTCGAGCTGAGTTTGAGTCACACCCTAGGTCACGGGCGTGACTCTGGGCGTGTCGCGGGTTCGACGAACGTTGAACTGAATTCGTCGAGTGGAGTGGACACAGGCTTCTGTCACGCCCCGTGTTGGGTGACACGGGCGTGACCCCAGGCGTGTCAAGCTTTTTACTTCAAAAATTTGCAACTTCACGGGATTTTGAGCTGTCACGCCCTGGTCACGGGCGTGATCAAAATAACACGGGCGTGTAATGCCCAATTTTGGCAGATTTTTATTTTTTCCTGAAAAATAAAATAAAATAAGTTAGTAGTAAATTTACAAAAATATGAGCATTTTATTGAACAAAAATAAGTAAAAACGACGAAAATAAATGAAAACGACTAAATTAATATGCACAAAAATATGTATATTTATAATTCATCACGAAGCTGTGGGCTCGGGTTTGGCAGACTGAAGTGTTGTGTCCGCGGATTAGCGGACTGTTGCTGTAGAGTCCGGCTGTGGTGGTCCTGGTTTGGCCCTTGACGACAAGGCAGACTGGTGTTGCTGTCCGATCTTGGTGATGGCTTGGCGGCTTGGCATTTGGCGACAAGGCGGACTAGAAATTGGAGTCCGGTCTTGGAGAAGCTAGGCGAGCTAGCTTTCTTGCACAGGTGCGGTGGACTGGTATGTATCCGCAGACTACGAAGGAGTGTTGCTGCATGATGTGGCGGTAATCCTATCGGCTAGGGCGGTGACCACACTCATCATCGTGCCTATAAATAGGACCCCTATAACATCAGGATGTGTGAACCTCCATGCATAAGTGAACAGTAACTTGAGCCCGCACAGGTTACTGTAGACTGCTTTTTGGTGTCACCGCGGTTTGATTCAGTTAGCCGGGTGTGCTGTGCAAGTTATGCGGATAGTACTGGAAAGCCAGGACTTGGCTCTGATTGCGTTCAGGGATAGTGTAGACTCTGAGGTAAAGCAACATGCAGAATACAGCAGGTCGTGGACAACGACCAAACGGTCTTCTCTTTGGCAACTTGGTTCGAGGTTCAAGAAGTCGCCTGCTTCAGGCAGACTGTTATATTCGGCATCGCAGCTTGTGCGGTCTGGCGGCTAGGCGACCTCGCAGTCAGGCGGCTTGCAGATCGACGGCTAGAGCAAGCATTGGAATAAGGGGTAGTCCGCGCGGCTTGGGTTGCGGTCTGGCGACCTGGCGGACTGAGCGGACTACACTGTAGTAGATCGGCGGCTTGTAGTTGAGTCCGCGCGGCTTGTTTATCTTGTCTTGTTTTTTGTAGTCTCTTCTTTCCCTTGGGTGTTGTTTGGGGAAGCATGTCTCGCCTTGTATGTCTCGCTATGTAGAGAAGTTAGCTGTGAATCAATAAAGACGCTTGTGCTGCATGTGTTTGCGGGTTGATTGACTCCAGTTGAGTTAACTCCTGCTCACTTCAAGGTCCATGGAAGTTTCTGCGTGATCAAGGTGTGAACTGGATAGTTATGGGAATATTAATTTGGCTTTAGGCTATCCTACTGACCACTTGGAGAAAATTCAACGTGGTAGTAGTACCAGGTTATTGAATTTTAACATGGTATCAGAGCCAGGTTTAGTTGCTTGAGCAGTGAACTTGGTCTCGGAGCTGGATTGGAGTGGATAAGCAGTGATCAACTGAAGTGGCTGTGTCTCTTTGAAGAGGGAACCAGTGGTAGAACCATCGCAGTGGAGGATGCAAGTTGTCTTGGAATTGATCTCCTTACAGAGACGAACTTTGATAGGTGAAAGTCTTGTATGGAGAGCTTTCTTCTTGGCAAGGACCTTTGGGAGGCTGTATGCGGAGCAGAAAGACAAGTGGCTACTGCTGGCAATGTTGAACTGACGAGAGCTTGGAAGGAGAAAAATGCAAAAGCGGAGTCTATTCTCAAGCAGGTGATCTCATCGGAGATCTTGGACCACATTAGTGGATGTCGGTCAGCTGCGGAGGTTTGGACTTCCATTGATGGGTTGTTCAGTAAGGAGGTGAGGGTTGCTACAGAGGATGGTCCTTTTACTTCATATCAGCAAGAGAGGAGTGGTTCTCCAAGGTGTGATGGAAAGAGGAAGGAAGGACCAAGGTGATATAAATGCAAGCAACATGGTCATCTCAGGAAAGAGTGCAAGGCTACCTCGCTCTCGTCAAATGTAGCTCATGTTGGAGGAAAGGAGGAGAACTTTGTTGGGTCTTCAACAAGTTCTAGTGCTGATCGAATGAAGGCCAGTGATAGTGCAGCTATCCGACATGAAAGACTGGGGCATGTAGGGATGGACAAGCTGAAAGCAATGGCAGAAAGAAGACTTGTAAGAGGCTTGCCTAGATTGTCATCCTATGAAGATGGTCAGGGGTGTGCAGGATGTTAGCAAAGTGAAGCTTATCGCTTCATGGTTGATAAGGCACAATCCAGATGTAAAGCACCATTGGCGGTTGTCCATTGTGCTCTAGTTGGACCGACCGTCACTGCTAGTCTTGGAGGCAACAAGTTCATGCTGATATTGGTTGATGACTATTCAAGGTATACTTGGGTATACTTCATGAAGAAGAAGTCCAACATGATGCACTTATTTGTGGAGTTCAAGAATCTTGTGGAAGGCCAGCTTGGCCTGAGGATCAAGAAGTTGAGGACAAGCATCGGTGGTGAGTTTTGCTCAACCAAGGTCTCAAACTTTTGCAGGAAGCAAGGGATCCGGAAGGAGCTTTCTTGTGGATATACTTCACAACAAGGCAGTATTACAGCTCGGATGATCCATTGGTTAACGGAGACCTGCAAGTGTTGGCTTCAGAGTAAAGACGTTCCTAAGGCTCTTTGGGTAGAAGGGATGGTCTGTGCTGCTCATGTCATCAATCAGATGCCTCTTAGTCCGATTTATGTGAAGACTCCTTATGAGATGATGTTCGGATAAAGCCCAGTGTGAAGCACCTACAGGTGTTTGGATCTACCTGCTACATACACTCTCCGGGTGCTCTCAAGACAAAGCTAGTCTTTATTGGGTATGATGAGCAGAGGAGAAGATGGAGATGTATGGATCCTGCGACGAAGAGACTCATCGTATCGAGAGACATTGTCTTCGATGAGTTGATGCCGTATTGCGGTAGCTCTCATGTGGAGCTAGAGATGAGTAGGTCAAATGGTGGTCTGTAGGAGGCTGCTGCTAAGGTTCATGTGGAGCTGCCTGAGTCACCAGGATCTCCAGGTTGTTCTAGCTCTGGGGCAAAGGCGTCAGGGTTAAGAAGTAGGGGGAGCGATGCTCCAGGTACTTCTGGCTTGAAGGCGGAGTCTTCTGGTTCAGGAAGCAGGGACAGTGATGTTCCAGGCAGTTCTTGTTCAAGATGGGAGTCTTCTGGTTCAGGTAGCAGGGGGAGCATTGCTCCAGGTGCTCCTGGTTCCAGTGAGGAGGCGTCTTATTCAGGGAGCAAGGGGAGCATTGTTTCGGGTTTGCCTGGGAATGGAGCTAGTTCAGAAGCTGGTTCCAGTGAGGAGGCATCTTGTTCAAGGAGCAAGGGGAGCATTGTTCCGGGTTTGCTCGAGAACGGAGCTGGTTCAGAAGAAGCGGAGGTGGTTAGCCGTGATCCGGTTATTCGGAGATCTAAGAGGATCAGTAAGCGACCAGCTCGATATAGTGAAGGGAACACGACGGGCTTGATTCTGTGTTTCTTTGTTAGCCCTTAGGTCGAGCAAGTTTCTTCTAGCTGTGATGACCCCACTAGAATCAAGGAGGTGGTTGACACCAAGGGTGAAGAGGTGATTTCTCTCAGAGGTAACGAGGCTTGGGCTTTTGTACCCAAGGTAGTTGGTGATATTCCTGTGATGCATGAGTGGAGGTTGAAGCTGAAGAAGGCAGAGGGAAGCATTGCTCCTTTTGGGAGATGCTGGATGGCTCCCTCACGGTCCATGATGTGCGGGGCGAGGACTATGTCTTGGACATTTCTTCGTAGATGCTATCAGAGGGAATAGGTGCAAGGTTACAGGAGCTGCTGGAGTTATTCACCACTTATCACTTCAAGGTGGAGTGTTGAAATTTGTGAAGTGGAAGTGGGTGAATGGAGCACTTGGACCTATCCATGCGGACTACGCGGACAGGGATGGCGGACTGCTAAGTCGGCAGGGATGTTGCAGATAATTTGCTCTGTAGCGGCCTGGGCAGTCTGTCCGTGCGGACTATGCGGACAGCAGTGGTGGTTAGCCAGGTCGGCTTGTGCTCAGCAGGCTGTTGGATCCCAGGAAGTAACCGGGCGGATAGAATATCTATCTGCGGAGTCCGACATGAAGCGGACTGAAGAACTGGAGCTCGGCAGACCGGTTTGGCAGTTGCCTTGGTCTTGCTCTGGTGCAATGGCAAGTGGAAGCCGCGGAGATCTCCAGTTAGTGCGGACTGATACTGGAGCTCACCGGGATAGGAGGACTGGTTCTAGTGTCCGCCAGTATGTGCGGACTGGCCCTAATGGCCAGTGGTGTGGACTTGGTTGGGTCTGAACCAAGTCCATGTTTGGCTCAATCCGGGGAGATCGCGTAGTGGAGTGCGGCCTGCTTCTCAATCCTCCAAGCTCGGCAGAAGTGCATGTGCCTTGGTTGCGTGTTGTGGGATGAGCGGACTGGAGCTTATGTCCGCAAATGTGGGCGGACTGATGCTAGGTTTCTGCTGAGACCGATAGGAGATTTTGTGGCAAAGCTGTGGGCTCGGGATGTGCGGACTGAAGCAGGGTGTCCGATGAGTGCAACAACTGCCTTGCTGGCATGGCTGTGGACTTGGGATATGCTATTTGGAGCAGTCTGCGGGATATGGGGACTGGAGTAGTGTACGGTATATGTGGACTTGAAGTTTGCTGTGTAAGGAGACTGGAGCTAGAGTCGGCTGAGTTCGGAAGGTGTCTTGGTAACAAGGCTTTGGACTCGGCTTGCGGACTGGAGTTTTCTGCAGGGTATGCAGACTAGTGCTGTCCATACTATGGGCGGACTGGAATAGCATGTCCGCCTAAGTCCGGCAATTGCCTTGATGGCGAAGCCGTGGGTTCGAGATTAGCGGACTGAAGTGATGTGTCCGTGGATTAGCGGACTATTGCTGCGGACTCCAGCTGTGGTGGTCCTGGCTTGGCACTTGGCGATAAGGCGGTCTGGTATTGCTGTCCGGTCTTCGTGATGGCTTGGCGGCTTGGCCTTTGGAGACAAGGCGGATTGGAAATTGGAGTTCGGTCTTGGAGAAGCTAGGCGGGCTAGCTATCTTTCACAGGTGCGACGGACTGGTATGTATCCGCGGACTGTGGAGGAGTCTTGCTGCATGATGTGGCGGTAATCCTATCGGCTAAGGCGGTGACCACACTCATAATCGTGCATATAAATAGGACCCCTGTCACATTATGATGTGTGAACCTCCATGCGTAAGTGAACAGTAACTTGAGCCCGCACAGGTTGCTGTAGACTGCTTTTTGGTGTCCGTACGGTTTGATTGAGTTGACCAGGTGTGTTGTGCAGGTTGTGCGGATAGCGCTGGAAATCCATGACTTGGCTTAGATTGCGGTCAGGGACAGTGTGGACTCTGCAGTTAAGCAACAGGAAGAAAACAGCAGGTCGCGTACAGCGACCAGACGATCTTCTCTTTGGCAACTTGGTTTGGGGTTCAAGAAGTCGCCTGCTTCAGGTGGACTGTACTATTCGGCATCGCAGGTTATGTGGTCTGGCAGCTAGGCGACCTCGCGGTCAGGCGGCTTGCAGATCGGCGGCTATAGCAAGCATTGGAATAAGGGGTAGTCTGCGCGGCTTGGGTTGCGGTCTGGCGACCTGGCGGACTGAGCGAACTCCACAGTAGTAGACCGACGGCTTGTAGTTGAGTCAGCACGGCTTGTTTATCTTATCTTATTTTTTGTAGTCTCTGCTTTCCCTTGGGTATTGTTTGGTGAAGCATGTCTCGCCATGTATGTCTCGCTGTATAGAGAAGTTAGCTGTGAATCAATACAGACGCTTGTGCTGCATGAGTTTGCTGGTTGATTGACTTCAGTTGAGTTAAATCCTGCTCACTTTAAGGTCCAGGGAAGTTTTCGCGTGATCAAGGTGTGAACTGGATAGTTCTGAGAATATTAATTTGGCTTTAGGCTTTCCTGCTGACCACTTGGAGAAAATTTAATGTGGTAGTAGTTCTAGGTTGTTGAATTTTAACAATAAGTATATGTATAAAGAGAGATGAAAACAAAAACAATCACAGCACACAAAAATAAATAATAGAGCAGTCTAGATGACACAAGAAATTTATAGTGGTTCTCCTAAACTTGGGTACATCCACTCTTCTACCACCCTGGTAGGAATCCACTAACTGGTTTTTGATCAGGTGCCCTGCCACCATAGGTTTTTGCTCAAGTGCCCTGTCACCACAAGATCTATTTTTTCAAGGGAGTTCTCGCAACCCTTTTAAGCGTTTGATCAGATGCCCAAAAATAAAACTAAGTCTTTTGATAAGGAGACTTAACAACCAAAGGAGTTAACTTTTGAATGGAGTTATAACCCTGTACACAGTTGGAAATGAAAAGTGATGTTGTCTTCTCTTTATCAAACAACTGAGAAGACTTTAGTGGATGATGTTGTCAAAGCTCCCCCTGAGATGAAAAAGTGGGTTCAGGAAGATGTAGCTTTGCACAGGGTGTAGGCCTTGATGGAGATCTTCAAAAACTTCTTGGACCGGTGTTGATGAGTTGTCCTTTTGAAGCCTGAAGCAGAAATTGAAGAAGACTAAAGATCTGTGTGTTGATGTTCTTCTTCAATTTCCTGTAGGTAGCAATATTTTTCTCTATAAAACTTGTATCAGTTGTTGAGTAAAAGATCTCTTGTAATTCCTTTGTTTTTCTGAAGAGTGGAAATTGCTTTTTATATTCTAAAATATTTCTGCCATTTGAAATTTGAAAAAGAATTCCTGAATTTAATGCTGAAATCCTGGGAGTTGAATGGCTGGAATTTGTCTTAAATGTATTTTCTCAACTGTCTCAATAAATAAGTCAAGTAATTTGCTCTGTGAAATCCATAATTAATGCTGCCAAGCAACTGCTATATTCTTGAGAATATGAGCATTAATTATCAGAGAATTACGGCCTTAGAATAATCCAAACTGAAATCAAACTGAGAAAAAAATGCCAAACTGATACTGAGAGAAATCGTCGAACTCAGGACAGATTTCATCGACCTGAACTTCAAGTTCGTCGAGCAGAGATCGTCTTTATCGAGCTGAGCTCAGAGAAAGTTGATCTGGAAAATAGTCTGTCAAAGCTGAGCTCCAAGTTCGTCGACCTGAGATAGAATTTCGTCGACCAGAGAACTTGAGGGAAGAGTGAAGATCGTCGACCTGAACTCCAAGTTCGTCGAGCTCATCTCAGAGTAGAGTCTCTGAGTTTGTCGATCTGTGATTGACGATCGTCGAGCTGAGTCCGAAGAACTTCGAACTGATTCTCTAAACTCTTAAAGACTGCAAATCTTCTATGTTTGGATCTTTGATTTCTTCTGAGGGCTGGATCAATGTTTGTCTAACCTAGTCAAACTAACCTAGACCTTAGAACTAACAATTTGACCCTAGGCTATACATGGAGGGTCAATAACCTAATAGTGAACCTAGCCCAAATCCAAACTAGAGATCTAACACATAACACAAAAAGCACCCAAGCAGCACTATAACAGCAAAATGGTCCCAAAATTTTGAACCCTTGGTCCATACAGAAAATTTCTATTTATAGGCAAAATTATCGCATTACATGCCCTGATCACGGGCGTATTTGTGTGTGTGGGGGGGGGGGCGTGTTGGTACTGGTATGCAGGTCAAGTTGAAAATACAATGAGTTATCTTGGTTTTGGAAGCTTGTGAAAGTCCACATGGCGGTCACGGGCGTGTCAAAATGACATGGGTGTGTAGGGGGGTGTGACTGGACAAGGCGTCAAGTCCTTGCCTTAGTGGAGATGTCTTGTCTGGAAAAGTTGAGGCGGTCACAGGCGTGTGCCGAATGACATGGGCGTGACTGGACATCTGGCTGGAATCAGATGTCGATAGCTACTGTTTGGATTGGGTTGAAAACTACAGGACCGACACGGGTGTTTCAATCTATATGCGGGCGTGTCGGACTGGACACGAGCGTGACTTGTTTTTTCCATTGCTGGCGGCAGTTTTCCACTGGAATCAAAGTTACGTTGCTCGGACACTGGCGGGCGTAAGTGACACGGGCGTGTACTTTGAATTTTAGACTTTTCTGCAAATTTTTTGGAAAACAAAATAGAGCTAAGTTAGGAGAGTATATACAAAAAAGGAACATTTTATTGAGCAAAATTAACAAAAAACAACAAAAAAACTTTAATGACCTAAATAAATTACTGAAAAGTATGAATATTTACAACTCATCAAATACCCCCATTGTTGAAACCGGAACCCGACCTCTTGTGGAATTCGACCCTTGGGGAAGGGGTGGTCTCGCGCCTACTTTGCTCCTGCAAGAAAAACAACGAAGAAGACAAGAAGAAACAGACCCAAGGGCTCGGCAGGGAGGTCCCACCACAAACCCGGAAGATCTCTGAGCGCTTCCCCTCCTTAGTCAGAAGCCGAGGTAAGGTACCCTCAGAGAGCACTTGAAAACGAGAGTAAGGAGGCACTGAAAGCGTGCCCCCTGAGGTACTCCCTTGGGTCTTATTTATAGTTTTTTGGAGTCTGAACTGCCAATAACCAAAAGAACTGACCTGAAAATACCAAAAAGCCCCTGGTTGGGTCTGCCAACAGCCGAACTCCGCTGTCCTGAGTAGCTATGCGCAGTCCAGCCTGGTCTGCCAACAGCGTGGCTCCGCCGTTCTGAGTGGCTATTCGCACCCCTGGGGAGTCAGCTCGCCTCCAATCCCCCTCCGCGGGAGGCGGGCGCGACCTGGCTTCAACGGCCACGACCTGGCTCCAGCGGTCTGCCTATTCTTCCTGGGCGAGCGCGAGCCGGACCGCCGCGACCTGCCTGTCTTCTGCCGGGGCGGGTAGGCAACCAGGTCGCATGTAGGGGCTGGCAGGCAGCCATCGCGACCCCCCGATCGGCTCGCTAGCCGCGGGTTGCCGAACCCATCCGCTTTGGTCAGCGATTCTCTGCGCGACCCGCTCGCTCGCCTCGCCCGGCTCGCTCGCCTGAAATGGGCAGGAGCGGGCCAGCCATCTTGCCGTATATCTGTTCGCCGCTTGGGTGCGGGTCGCGGGGCTAGGTCTGCTCGACTTCCCTAGCGGGACCCGCTCGCTGGACACGGGGTTGGACACAATCCCCGCTCTTTTTGAGCTTGATGCAAGCTCAGAAAGAATCATCCAACCCGCGTGTTCGACAAGTACTGTGCTGAGCTGGCAGGGAATCTTCTGGTGGGGCCCAACTGTCCGACTATAAATATACCTCTGAGCCCAGGGGGGCTCCCCAGATCCCCTCATTTTTCTTGAACAGACTACAGTTTCTCGATGCCGGTCAGCAATGAGGTGCGAGCTCGCCTGGTGGCAGCGGGCTAGAAGACTCAGGAGGAGGCCCTTGAGGCCGCCCCTTGGCTAGCACGTGGGTCTCCCGGCCCTCTCTTTAGGCCGGCGAAGGGAAAGATTGTTAGGCGTTCTCCGGCGGGCGACCGTCCAGGCTCCAGCTCGGCTCCGGGTGTTGAGGTCGTTCCTGGGGTACGTGACCTTCTTCTGTTTATCGCTACACCTCTGATCTTTTGTCTTGCAGGCAATTCCTTGTGAAGAGGTGGGGAATGGGGGAGAGGATCGTCCCCCTCACTTGTCGCCTGAGAGGGTCGCTAGTTCCCCAGGTCTGGACCGCCCGCCTCCGCAAACCCCTCGCTCGCCGGCTCCCCACGGACTGGGAAAATCTCTTGAGGCCCTCGAGGGAGAAGCCTTTCAGGGTCGGCCGTGCTCCTCTCGCCCATCCATCGGCGCAGACGACGTGCAAACCCCTGGTAAGCTAGTACTCACCGTTGGCTTTGTCCTCGCTCGCTCCTTCTGAATCGCCCTTTTGTAGGCTACAACATGGTCTCCTCCGAAACTAAGATGAGCGAAGGGTATTCACCTCCGCCCGACGTGGACAGTATTTCTGATTACCTGGGCGACCCGACCGATGCGGTGGGGATGAAGAGGCAGGTGACGCGGCTATTCCAGAAACACACGCTGCTGCTTCAGGAGATCGTGAAGAGGGTCAATCAAGACAAAGCCGACACCGCGGCCCAGCTCACGGCCTTAGAGGGACCCCCGCGCGCAGCAGAAGATGACGATGTCACTTCACCGGGTGTGCACATTACGCGAGCCGAGGAGCGTCTTAGGAATGTCTCAGAGCAAGTCGGCCTGGCTGAGCGGGATCTGGTGGCGGTTCGCGATTACCACTATCCTCGCGTGCCGCCGCGATCAGGAACGAAGCGGCGGGGCAGGTGGAAGTGGATCGAGTACTGATCCAGCCTTTCTCCCCCCGCTCGCGGGATATCGCGGAGTTACTATTATTTCAAAGTTATCCTGTACCTGTAGCGATTCGCAACTCTTTTTGCCTGCGTGCGGGCCAAATTTTTGTTGCTGATGTGTATTGAAATTACCATGTTATTGCTTTCGTTCTCTGTGTGGCGGGTCAGGGAAAGGATTCGCTCTACCCGTCCTGCCGATCGGGGCGGGGGCGAGCCGATGGGGCTCGCCAGCCGGGAGTTTCCCTACTTGCGCGGAATCCCGGGCGGGTGCGGGCCGAGACTCGCCCGCTCAAGTCTTGCGCGGATGCGGCCGGGCGAGAACCGCGCCTGACCGGCCTTTGCGGTGCGGTCGCATGCTGGGAAGTCGAACCGTCGGGCTGATTTTTGGCTACACGCACCCCTTCATTCGGCGGGAACTTTCCCGCCCTTTCTCTCTCCCTATAAATAGGCCTTGCCGGTTCTTATTCTTTCACCGGTTCAAAACACTCTCCCGCTTCCTGCTCTCCGCGAAGCTCGGCTCGTGCTCGCCTTCTGGACCTATCTCACATGGTTGGTGGAGATTCGGTGGAAATGGGCGGTGGAGGCGGCGATGCGGACGGTCGAAGCAAGTGCGTCTGGACCTTCTCAGAGCACGATTTCCCTCACGCCGTCATTTCGGAACGCGAGTACCTGGATGCTCTCGGCGACCACGTCCCGCCTGGTTTTTCGGCGAGACGGCCCGGGGAAACAGAGAAGGTCAACGATTTATCCAGGGACGAGCTCGCCATACCCCTGGCTCACTTTGAGGTGGGCCTGCGACTTCCCCTGTAGCCCGAGGTACGCCAAGTGCTGAAGTACTTCGGGGTCATCCTAGGTCAGATGACCCCGAACTCCATAGCCGTTATGGTGGGGTTCGCCTGCTTTCTGCGAGAGGAGCGAGTCGAGTTTAGTCTCGCTGTTTTCCGGAAGCTATTCTCCTTCCGGGTGAACCGGGATGGTACCGCCTACTTCTCTAGCGCCCACCTCAAGGTGCGGGTGTAAGACCCCCCCCTTTTTTTTTCTCTTAGACGCCGGGGTCTTAGGCCCAGAACCGCCGTTTTGCGGTGACTCCTTCACGCCCTGAAGAGTCATCACCACAAAGCGCCGATTCTGCCGGCCATTTCGATCACAGAAAAGTAGCACAAGAAGTAAATGTAAACTATCAGTCCACAGAGAATCACATGTCATAATAAATATAACTCCACGAAGGGAGTGTCCACAAAAATAAAACATCAAAGTAGCAACAACGGGCTTATGCCCGGTACATCAAATCCTCACTACAAAAGATCACTCATACGGAAGCAGAAAGACTACTCAAGGTCGAGACTCACGGTCCCGGCTGTGTGAACTCCGGAGCTAGACTGCCCCACCTCCAAGCGCACCGGTATCTGGGGCTGCTCCTCCATGCTGGTCTCCACAATCCCCTAAATGATGTGGTTCGAAAACCGTTAGTCTAAAAGACTAAGTCCTATCATCCCCCGCCCCTTCCCCCACGGCTCCTAGGCACCGAGCGGAGAGGAAGAAGGGGAGGACATGAAGGTGGAGAATATCAAAAGCAGATGGCAGCGGTCCTATTCTAGCAAGTTCTATAGCATATAAAGACAATAAGCTGAAATATGAAATGTAACCTTTACTTATGTGAAAACACATAAGCCAAGGGGTCTTCTGCAAGGCTCCCATCGTATAAAAAGTCCCATACCGATTTATACGTTGGGGTGTCGGTGATCAAACAGCAGTAACTATATATATCAAACTTAACCTTAATTTATAAACTTGCCCACACAAGCTTATAGACCAAGGGGTCGTGTAGCAGGTCCTAAAGTATAAGCGTCCCATTCCACTTATGCTTTAGGTGTCAAGTTTAAAGGTAACGAATATGCTATGACATGCAAGTGGGTATGATGGACATGCAAGTGCAACACACACACCCGACTCTATGCACACAAACCTTTAGTTCCCCCTTTTTGGAGCCGTAACCTCCCAGGATACCTCCGTAGTGGCAGACGGAAGTGGTGGGTTGGGCCTCGCCCACCTCTAAACCAGTAAAGCACAACCAGTCAGACCTATCGTACGCCTCAACGCTTGGTGCACGAAGCGGACTCCTGCGTACTCTTGCCGGCTGACGCACCGGACTTCTGTTGGCGAAGTGCTAACCACACTTGCCGAGTCGACGTATTGGCGTCGGTGCATCGACCCTCCAATACCGAAGACCCACCACCTTAATTTCCTTTCCTGTTATGCACATGCAAATTAGCGTAATCAAGAACCGAGTCGAAGCTCCCCGGACCAACACGTCCGTCTAAAACAATCGAGCCGAAGCTCCCCGGACCTAAAGTCCGCCTTTTAACCATCCGAGCCGAAGCTCCTAGCTAACATCCGGTGCCATCAGTGTTGTGGAATGTGCAACCCTAATTACTATGTTACTCTTTTCAGCTTGTTAAATCAGTTTACGTTAACCCAGGACTGCCCCCGGTATTCCCTGTGAAGGGCTCTCAAGGGGCACTAGGAACTGTGTTGGGATTACGCCCAACGTTCCCTTTTGCAAGGTACTTATTTTATTATTGGTTGGTTCCCTTACCCATTATTTTCTCATATTTCGATATGCTAATCCTAGGGTAATTTGACTCCAACTCTCCTTGGGTAGGACGATCTTTCGTCGGACCCGAACGCCTATAAACCCTAGACAAAACCACACCCTACTCACTCATCTTCCATAGATGCAGCCCCTTCCACTTGTCCTTACAGCAAACCATCAAGACCCATCATACGTGGCCTAATTCACATCCAAATGAAATCCTGCAGTTTTGCTATATGCAGACCACTTAAGCTACATGACCCGTAAAAAGAGAAGTACATGAAATACTCATCCAGTACCCTTATGATAATTATTAGAGGGCTAAAAAGACATTTGAAGTATAAATCCAGAAATCCATAATTTTCCTAATTTGTCTGATAATTAATTTATTTATTCTAGTGTCCCAAAAGGCCCAGGTTTGAACATGAAGTACCATTTTCAAACAAGATAATAATCCACTAAATTTATGATAATTACAAAATACCTAATCAACTCTAAATCCTAAGTCTTCCAATTTTTCAGCAAGGTTTAGGCCTTTAAATTTAATTTCAAAGATGCCCCATAAAAAGTCATTTTAAAAGATTCTATAGTAATAACACCTCCAAAAATTCAGAGCAAATTCAAGGATGATTGTGATGGCCTACAAGTACCCTAGAAAAAGTATCATAATTTATCATTTGGAAATAAGGCTATATTTGATTTTCTTATGAACTTTCTAATTTAAGGGTTAATGAACAAAGTATGCTAATCAGTCATCAAATATTTCCACAAAAATTCCCACATGATAACATTGAGCTAAAAACACTATGCAGCAAGTTTTATGATTTTTTAGTAAGTAATGGGCTCTGGCAGGAATTATTTAATATGTAATCAAAATAAAGCACTTGTGAAGTAGATGCCCTAAATAGATATCCAAAAATTCTAACAAAATTCATACAAGATTATTATAGCCTAAAACTAACTCTGCCCATGTTTCATACCCTCTCTATGGGCAGTGAGACCACAATAGCCAAATTATTAATTAGGGCAATACTATTGATTACAAATGAAGTGCTACAATTATTGATCAAAATTCCTCAAGTAACTTATCAGGGGCTCAAAATACCCTAATCCCCTCACTACCCAAATTTAGTTAAGTTTCAAGGTGTTTAGCTAACCTAAACCTACACTAAAAGTTTTAGGTCCTAAGCTAGGGTTAGGGTTTTGGGGACCCTAACATTTTCACAATTTGCTAATATTTTTAACAGAGGGTTCTATATATCCTAGGAACCTCCTTGAAAAATTTGGAGTTCATCCAAGGTGTTTAGGACTCATACCCTTCACAAGGCCAAAAGGTCCCTCCTTAGGGTTTGACCTAGGAACTTAGGGCAAATCTATTCCTCTCTATCCCATATTCCATGGGGAGGTGATAAGTGCTATAACAAGTCAGTGGCCCAAAGTTCAGCCTCTGTTGAGGTGATTTGGTCACTCAAAATCAAAAGTGCACCTTTTGACCAAAATGCCCTTATTAAGGTATAGTTAGGGTTGGGTCAAAACCTATTCAAAACACATCCAAATTAAATGAAATTTTATACAGATACCTAAATTGAACCCAGGGACCACTCACCAAAATTTGGGAGGGTTTGGAGGTGTGTAGGGCACCTATTCAATTTTTTTAATAATTATTAAATGTTTATAAAAACTATAGAAATATTTTCTCCAAAAATTCCCATTTTTGGGCAGGCCCTAGGTATAGATAGGATAGACTCCCCATCAATATTTCAACTGATTTGGGCTAGGGATAAAGTGTGGGCACTCAGTTTTATGACTGCCTAGTCCTAAGGGTATGTCCCACCAAAATGGGTGCCCTGATCAAACCAGGAGCCTAAATTGATTCAAACTAATTTTAAAATAAAGTAGACAGAAAGGGCTACAAATCATGTGTTGATCATTTCCTCATACAGAGCCTCTAACTATTTTTAAATATTTAAAACATTAAATGACAAAAGTGTGACAGAATGAAATAAATAGAATTAATTTCCTATAGTTTAATCCTGATGCAGCACGAATCTTGGCGCAGGGATCAACGGCATCTGGTCATCATCTTCGCTGAGCCGACGGCTGCGATTCGTCCCGCCTGGAGCGATTTCCAAGCCTTGCCGCCGGCGATCCAGCCCCTTCCCCGGCCGGCCACCGCCACCAACACCTCCGTTGAGGTGGTGGCTATCGCCAGGCGGCGGCTCTGCCGCCGGAGAGGCGTTTTCCGGCAGTTATAGCAAGAGGATTTCTTGCCGAAACCATGAGGAATCCTGGATTTGATCGGGCTCAATTGAGCCCGAAACTTAAACCTTAAGAGTCCTAAGATCTACCCGCGAGTTAAGGAGAGGAGGAGGACCTTCCTGGCGGCCTGGATGCGAGAGGAGCGGCGGGATGCCATTGACGACGGCGGCGGCGCTCGGCTTCTGCAGCAGCACAGTGGAATGGCTCGTCTCCTCCAGGTAAACCCTCAAAAGTGATCCCCTTGGCCCCCTGAAGGTGTTTAAATGGCAAATTGGGGAGAAGGGAGTCTGGTTCTTCAATGGCCATTAACACCATTAAAGGTGTGGCTCGGGTAGAGTGGAGGGGGGCTGAACCCATTCCTTGGTGGCCGGGAAACGGCTGGAATCAACTCCTCTCCCCTAGAGGAGTTGATTGCAGCCATAAATGGTGGCTGTTAGCCTCCCTTGGCCGGCCTCTCACTTCCCCCTTCCTCTTCCTCATTTTCTCTCTCCTCCATTATCATGGAGGGGAGCTCCTTTCTCTCTCCTGGTCACCTTTGGTTGACTAGTCAACCTCACAAGCTAAATGCAACCCACTTGATTATGATGGTCATGGGAATGGGTTTAGCCTAAGGGAGAAGTGGCTTGGGCTTGGGTTAGCCCTTTTGGCTAAGTTTGACTTGACCTAAATGAGGGTTGACCTGGTCAATTTGACCATCTGGGTTGACCCCATTGGGTTTTTAGTGGCCCATTGGACTCCCTTAAGGTCTAGGGTTACTTGAGTAGGGTTGGTTGGGCCTCTTGGTGGTCTCCTGTCCCTTGGCAAGGGCACTTTGACCATCTAGGGCTAGAGTTGACTTGGGTCAACATGACCCATTGGGTTGACCCCTATGGGTCCTGGGTGACCCATTGGCTTCCCTTAGGGTCTAGGTAGGGTTATGTAGGGTTACCCTGCACTTTGGAGGTCACATACCCTTAGTAAGGGTACTTTGACCAGATTAGGGGCTTGAGTTGACTTGGGTCAACCTGGCCTCTAGGGTTGACCCCAATGTGTCCTTAGTGACCCATTGACCTCACTTTAGGGTTAGGAGGGCATAGGTGGGGTCCTCTAGGCTAGGAGTAGGTCAGTTGACCCTAAGTAGGCTAGTTTGACCCATTTAGGGCTAGGGTTGACCTTGGTCAACTGGGCCTCTTGGGTTGACCCTAATGGGTCCTTTTGGCTCTAATGGGCCTCCAAGGTATTAGGGGTGTTGTGGTAGGGTCTTGGGGTCAAGGTGTAGCCCCATGGTCATCCTAAACCATTGTTCAGAGTTCTACTATTTGCAGACCATGATGATTTTCAACACTTGTCTCCTATCTCTTGGCCCATTCCTGACTTCCTAGGGTTTGTCATGACCTAGTCATGGGCAACACCACTCCTAGGGGTCTAGTTGGAAATGAGATGTTACAAATCCCAATAAACAAAACAAAGATTTCGTCCCCGAAATCAAGGTTAAGCCTGCGGGACTTACTACCGAAGGAAAGAGCCTTGTAACATCCCATCATGACGCCTTGTTTGTTAAATTAGGTTTTACGGGAAAACTTAGATCTAAGACCATTTCGCCCAATCGGCAAACCAAGATCCCAATAAACAAGGATAAGCCCCCAATAAACAAAAGATAAGCCTCTATCTGCCTAGAGCAGCCCTTAGTATATTTAAAGCAGGAAAAATAAATTAACATCTTGAGGGGTCTGAGAGGTATACCTGACTGAATAGCTCAGGGTAACTTTGTCGCATCAGGTCCTGCGGCTCCCAGGTATGCTCCTCCTGGCCGTGGTTCCTCCACAGGACCTTGACTAGTGGGACCTTCTTGCGTCGCAAGACCCGTACTCCTCCGTCGTCGATCCTCACTGGCTCCAAACGAACCGACCGGTCTGAAGCTACCGGCCCTTCGGTGGTCAAAATCTGCTGCTCCGGGCGTAGCAGAGCCCTCCTCAGCGAAGAAATATGGAAGACGTCGTGCAGCGCTTCCAGCTCTGGTGGTAACTCCAGCCGGTAGGCTAGGGGTCCGATCTGCTCCAGGATCCTGTAAGGGCCCATGTACCTAGGCTGAGCTTCTTCCTCCGACCACGCACCGTCGAGAATCCGTGCATGGGCCGGATCTTCAGAAACACCCGGTCCCCCATCTGGAACTCCACCTGCCGATGCCGGGCGTCATAGTACTTAGCATGTCTGCTCTGCGCCTCTAGCATCCTGTCTCTGATCAGCCTCACCTGTGCCTCGGTGTCTTCAACAAACTCTGATCCCCAACACCTTCGGATCTTCGTTCTGAACCCAAGAAAGCGGGGTCCGGCATTTCCTCCCGTACAAGGCTTCATAAGGCGCCATCCTGATGCTGGACTGGTGGCTGTTGTTATAGGAGAACTCATCCAGGGGTAAGAGTTTCTCCCACGGTTCCCTGCGGTCCAAGATGCATAGCCTCAAAAGGTCCTCCAGCGTCCGGTTGGTGCATTCTGTCTGCCCGTCTGTCTGGGGATGAAATGCAGTGCTGAAGGTCAATCGCGTGCCTAAGTAAGCTTGCACGGACCTCCACTCCCTGGAGGAGAACCGGCCATCCCGATCCGACACTATCGTCCTGGGCACGCCATGATAACGAATGAACTGCTCCACAAACTTCCGCACCAGTACACCCACTAAATCGTCCTTCCTGATCGGTATAAATCGAGCCACCTTGGTCAACCGATCAACGATTACCCAGATCGAGTCGTTCCCTGTCCGAGACTGGGGAAGCCCATGTATGAAGTCCATGGCTATGTCATCAAACTTCCACTCCGGCACCAGGAGTGGCTGCAATAATCTTGCGGGGTTCCTGCACTCCGCCTTCACCAGCTGACATGCCTCACAATGGGTCACGAAGTAAGAGACATCCTTCTTCATGCCCGGCCAGAACATCGTCTTCTTCAAATCAGCCGTTATCTTTGTGATCCCCGGGTGTACGGAATACCGGCTACAGTGCGCCTCCATCATAATATCCTCCCGGATCTGGCTTCCCTCCGGTATATACACCCGTCCTCTGAAGCACACCAGGTCGTCCCTCAGTGTGTAATCTCCTGCATTGCCTGTCTCTAGAGCTTGGAAGATGGGGTCTAACTTGGCATCCTGCCTCTGCCATTCTCTGACTCGGTCTCTGATGTCATCGGTAATGCCCATCGCGGCCAAGTACTCCTCATAGAGCTCAGGATCATCAGACGACACCAGAGTAATGTGCATGTCCTCTAGCTTCTGCAGCAGCTCCATTGACATCAACTGAGGCTCTGCTCCTGCTGTGGCAGCTCTCCTACTCAGTGCATCTGCTACCACGTTCGCCTTCCCCGGGTGATAGTGCATCTCATACTGATAGTCAGATAGAAACTCCACCCATCGCCTCTGCCTGATGTTTAGTTCCTTCTGCGTGTCCACGTACTTAAGGTTCTTATGATCGGAGTATATGTCACAGTGGACTCCATAAAGGTAGTGCCGCCATATCTTCAGTGCGAATACAACTGCTCCCATCTCCAGGTCATGCACTGGATAGTTCTTCTCATGGGTTTTCAGCTGGCGGGAGGCATAAGCTATGACGTGTCCATTCTGCATCAGTACTGCTCCCATCCCCTGATAAGATGCGTCGGTGTAGACCTGAAATCCCTCCCTCCCCGAGGGGAGAGTAAGAATGGGAGCCGAGGTCAACCGATCCTTCAGCTCCTGGAAAGCTGTCTGGCACTGCGGGGTCCACACGAATGGTACCTCCTTCTTCGTCAAGGATGTGAGCGGGAGGGAGATTCGAGAGAATCCCTCCACGAACTTCCGGTAGTAACCGGCAGGTCCTAGAAAACTCCGTACATCGGTGGCTGTTTTTAGCTGCGGCCAATCCAAAATAGCCTGAATCTTTGCCGGGTCCACTGCCAGCCCGGCTCCGCTGATAATGTGGCCTAAGAAAGCCACCTCCTTCAACCAGAACTGACACTTGCTGAACTTCGCATAAAGGCGATGCTCTCGCAGTCTTTCCATGGTCAATGCCAGATGTCGTGTGGGCTCCTCCTCCATCTTAGAATAGATAAGGATATTGTTTATGAATACTATGACGAACACATCCAAATAAGCCTCAAAGACCCGGTTCATGAGGCTCATAAACGCCGACGGAGCATTCGTGAGCCCGAAGGGCATCACGATGAACTCATACAGTCCGTATCTGCTACTAAAGGCCGTCTTCGGAATATCCTCCTCCTGGATCCGCAGCTGGTAGTAGCCTGACCTCAAGTCCAGCTTCGAGAAATAATGGGCTCCCTCCAGCTGATCGAACAACTCGTCTATCCTGGGGAGCGGATAGGTGTTTCAGACGGTCAGCCTGTTTAGTGCTCGATAGTCGATGCACAGGCGAAGCGTGCCATCCTTCTTCTTCACGAATAGGACCGGAGCTCCCCATGATGAGGAGCTCGGCCTGACAAATCCTGCTTCCACCAGCTCCTGCAACTGTGTCCGAAACTCCGCCAACTCCTTCGGGGCCATCCGATAAGGGGCCTTGGATACCGGCTTAGCCCCTGGTACCAACTGAATATGAAAGTCCTTCTCCATATGCGGAGGCAGTCCTGGCAGCTTATCCGGGAAAATATCGGCGTAGTCACGAACCACCGGAATGTTAGCAATCAGGTCCTTCTCCTCAGTCATCTCGAATAATACTTGATATACCTCGTCTCCTTGCATGTGAGCCTTAACGGCCTGAATAGATGAAAGCAGGCGGCGGGAAACCGGAGTAGTACCTTCGAATGTCGCATAAGTGTCGCCGTGTCTCAACACGACCCTCCCTGCCGGGCAGTCAATCTGGGCATGGTTCCAGACAAGCCATGTCATGCCCAAGACAAGGTCGAAGTCCGGCATTCTCAGGATCGTCGCCGGAGGCTCGAGTGTCACCCCGTCTATGGTAACCTCCAGGAGGCACTTCTCTGTGGACTGGATCTCCATCCCATTGGGGAGACGCACCCTCCTGGATAATCCCGTATAATGTCGAATCTGATCCAGATCCTTGACGAAATCCTCCGACACAAAGTTGTGCGACACCCCCGTGTCGAACAGGGTATGGGCAGGCTTGCCGCACACCATCACCATTCCTAAATCAGTTTTAAGAAAGAACTTTGGTGTAAGGTTTTCTAACCTAGGTTGTGTAGTAGTTCTATCATTACTTAATATGAGCAGGGAATAATTCAAACTAAAATTATTCTCATACCTGCAATAATCCTGTCCGGGTTCCGGGGCTGTGCTAAGTCCAAAGCGTAAATCTGCTCCCCGTTTTGCCTGCGATCGCCTCCCTGGTAACCACGTCCTCGGCCGCGTCCTCGGCCTCCGAAATGTTGGGCAGGTGGCCCACCCTATGGTGCTGGAGGTGGTGCCCCCCTCATAGGGCAGTTTCTCCGGAGATGTCCCACCTGGTGACAATGGAAGCACTCCGGCGGGGGATACGCCATACCCCCGGGTCTCAGCATCTCCTGAATCCGGAGAGGTTGAGGGGCCAAAACCACCTGCTCTCTCGGCTCCTGCCTCACCTCCTGACGAGGCCGCTCCTCTGTCCTCCTCCCATCTGGTATGGTGCCCCGCCGCTGATCATTTCGGGCCCTCCGGCCCTGATCCTCCGCTTGCCGCTTCCGGCCCCGAGTGGCGTGCCAATCGGCCTCAATCCTCTTCGCCATCTCCAAAATCCGGGAGATAGGCCCGTCAGAGACAAACATCAAGGCCTCCCTCAACTCTTCTTTTAGGCCCTTATAAAACCTCTTGACATAACCTGCTTCGTCCAGCTGGTAAGAGCCCGCATATCGGGCCAAATGATCGAACTCTCGGTGGTACTCCACCACCGTCCTGGTGCCCTGCCTCAGCTGCAAGAACCGCTCCTCCAACTCGTCCCTGGCCGACTGCGGAACAAAGTGCTCCAACAGCGTGGCCCTGAATTCCTCCCAAGTGATTTCTGCAATCTCCCTATCAGCATATGTCGTGTCCAACAGCGTCTTCCACCACCTCTTAGCATGGGACTCCAAGCAAGATACCACCAAGGCCACCCTCTCCTCCCAAGGGCATCGTATCCCAGTCAACATCTCGTACATAACATCCAGCCACTCCTCTGTCCGCACTGCCGACTCTGTCCCCAAGTATGATGGGGGAGAGAGTCCTCGGAAGGTGCTCATCCAGTTGTCCCCTGGGTTTGGCTGCTGGGCTGGAGCCTGCTGAGCCCGGAAGGCCTCAAGGATAGATGTAAGGGTTTGCCCCATGTCCGACTGAAGGAAAGGTGTGGGGACCATGGGAGGTGGTGCAATGTTTGGAGTCTGCTGAGCTCCACCTTGTGGGGTGGGCTGAGCTGGGGGCTGCAAAACGAACTACATTAGTACGTAATCGACTCAGTACCTAATAAAAGTGGACAATTTACATGTGATCCCCCATATGGGCACACCACTGCTTCCGCTGCTTAGTTTGTCCCCAAACTAAACTCGCGCGGGGGTGGCCTAGGGTTGTGGACTGTTATTTTTTTCTCTTAGACGCCGGGGTCTTAGGCCCAAAACCGCCGTTTTGCGGTGACTCCTTCACGCCCTGAAGAGTCATCACCACAAAGCGCCGATTCTGCCGGCCATTTCGATCACAGAAAAGTAGCACAAGAAGTAAATGTAAACTATCAGTCCACAGAGAATCACATGTCATAATAAATATAACTCCACGAAGGGAGTGTCCACAAAAATAAAACATCAAAGTAGCAACAACGGGCTTATGCCCGGTACATCAAATCCTCACAACAAAAGATCACTCATACAGAAGCAGAAAGACTACTCAAGGTCGAGACTCACGGTCCCGGCTGTGTGAACTCCGGAGCTAGACTGCCCCACCTCCAAGCGCACCGGTCTCTGGGGCTGCTCCTCCATGCTGGTCTCCACGATCCCCTAAATGATGCGGTTCGAAAACCGTTAGTCTAAAAGACTAAGTCCTATCATCCCCCGCCCCTTCCCCCACGGCTCCTAGGCACCGAGCGGAGAGGAAGAAGGGGAGGACATGAAGGTGGAGAATATCAAAAGCAGATGGCAGCGGTCCTATTCTAGCAAGTTCTATAGCATATAAAGACA
This sequence comes from Platanthera guangdongensis, assembly GCA_039583875.1. NCBI lineage: Eukaryota > Viridiplantae > Streptophyta > Magnoliopsida > Asparagales > Orchidaceae > Platanthera > Platanthera guangdongensis. Next base: position 149,768,663 of record CM077163.1, on the reverse strand, counting down.
ATAAGCTGAAATATGAAATGTAACCTTTACTTATGTGAAAACACATAAGCCAAGGGGTCTTCTGCAAGGCTCCCATCGTATAAAAAGTCCCATACCGATTTATACGTTGGGGTGTCGGTGATCAAACAGCAGTAACTATATATATCAAACTTAACCTTAATTTATAAACTTGCCCACACAAGCTTATAGACCAAGGGGTCGTGTAGCAGGTCCTAAAGTATAAGCGTCCCATTCCACTTATGCTTTAGGTGTCAAGGTTAAAGGTAATGAATATGCTATGACATGCAAGTGGGTATGATGGACATGCAAGTGCAACACACACACCCGACTCTGTGCACACAGACCTTTAGTTCCCCCTTTTTGGAGCCGTAACCTCCCAGGATACCTCCGTAGTGGCAGACGGAAGCGGTGGGTTGGGCCTCGCCCACCTCTAAACCAGTAAAGCACTACCGGTCAGACCTATCGTATGCCTCAACGCTTGGTGCACGAAGCGGACTCCTGCGTACTCTTGCCGGCTGGCGCACCGGACTTCTGTTGGCGAAGTGCTAACCACACTTGCCGAGTCGACGTATTGGCGTCGGTGCATCGACCCTCCAATACCGAAGACCCACCACCTTAATTTCCTTTCCTGTTATGCACATGCAAATTAGCGTAATCAAGAACCGAGCCGAAGCTCCCCGGACCAACACGTCCGTCTCAAACAATCGAGCCGAAGCTCCCCGGACCCAAAGTCCGCCTTTTAACCATCCGAGCCGAAGCTCCTAGCTAACATCCGGTGCCATCAGTGTTGTGGAATGTGCAACCCTAATTACTAAGTTACTCTTTTCAGCTTGTTAAATCAGTTTACGTTAACCCAGGACTGCCATCAGTGTTGTGGTATTCCCTGTGAAGGGCTCTCAAGGGGCACTAGGAACTGTGTTGGGATTACGCCCAGCGTTCCCTTTCGCAAGGTACTTATTTTATTATTGGTTGGTTCCCTTACCCATTATTTTCTCATATTTCGATATGCTAATCCTAGGGTAATTTGACTCCAACTCTCCTTGGGTACGACGATCTTTCGTCGGACCCGAACGCCTATAAACCCTAGACAAAACCACACCCTACTCACTCATCTTCCATAGATGCAGCCCCTTCCACTTGTCCTTACAGCAAACCATCAAGACCCATCATACGTGCCCTAATTCACATCCAAATGAAATCCTGCAGTTTTGCTATATGCAGACCACTTAAGCTACATGACCCGTAAAAAGGGAAGTACATGAAATACTCATACAGTACCCTTATGATAATTATTAGAGGGCTAAAAAGACATTTGAAGCATAAATCCAGAAATCCATAATTTTCTAATTTGTCTGATAATTAATTTATTTATTCTAGTGTCCCAAAAGGCCCAGGTTTGAACATGAAGTACCATTTTCAGACAAGATAATAATCCACTAAATTTATGATAATTACAAAATACCTAATCAACTCTAAATCCTAAGTCTTCCATTTTTTCAGCAAGGTTTAGGTCTTTAAATTTAATTTCAAAGATGTCCCATAAAAAGTCATTTTAAAAGATTCTATAGTAATAACACCTCCTAAAATTCAGAGAAAATTCAGGGATGATTGTGACGGCCTACAAGTACCCTAGAAAAAGTTTCATAATTTATCATTTGGAAATAAGGCTATATTTGATTTTCTTATGAACTTTCTAATTTAAGGGTTAATGAACAAAGTATGCTAATCAATCATCAAATATTTCCACAAAAATTTCCACATGATAACATTGAGCTAAAAACACTATGCAGAAAGTTTCATGATTTTTCCGTAAGTAATGGGCTCTGGCAAGAATTATTTAATATGTAATCAAAATAAAGCACTTGTGAAGTAGATGCCCTAAATAGATATTCCAAAAATTCTAACAAAATTCATACAAGATTATTATAGCCTAAAACTAACTCTGCCCATGTTTCATACCCTCTCTATGGGGAGTAAGACCACAATAGCCAAATTATTAATTAGGGCAATACTATTGATTACAAATGAAGTGCTACAATTATTGATCAAAATTCCTCAAGTAAATTATCAGGGGCTCAAAATATCCTAATCCCCTCACTACCCAAATTTAGTTAAGTTTCAAGGTGTTTAGCTAACCTAAACCTACACTACAAGTTTTAGGTCCTAAGCTAGGGTTAGGGTTTTGGGGACCCTAACATTTTAACAATTTGCTAATATTTTTAACAGAGGGTTCTATATATCCTAGGAACCTCTTTGCAAAATTTGGAGTTCATCCAAGGTGTTTAGGACTCATACCCTTCACAAGGCCAAAAGGTCCCTCCTTAGGGTTTGACCTAGGAACTTAGGGCAAATCTATTCCTCTCTATCCCATATTCCATCGGGAGGTGATAAGTGCTATAACAAGTCAGTGGCCCAAATTTCAGCCTCTGTTGAGGTGATTTGGTCACTCAAAATCAAAAGTGCACCTTTTGACCAAAATGCCCTTATTAAGGTATAGTTAGGGTTGGGTCAAAACCTATTCAAAACACATCCAAATTAAATGAAATTTTATACAGATACCTAAATTGAACCCAGGGACCACTCACCAAAATTTGGGAGGGTTTGGAGGTGTGTAGGGCACCTATTTAATTTATTTAATAATTATTAAATGTTTATAAAAACTATAGAAATATTTTCTCCAAAAATTCCCATTTTTGGGCAGGCCCTAGGTATAGCTAGGATAGACTCCCCATCAATATTTCAACTGATTTGGGCTAGGGATGAAGTGTGGGCACTCAGTTTTATGACTGCCTAGTCCTAAGGGTATGTCCCACCAAAATGGGTGCCCTGATCAAACCAGGAGCCTAAATTGGTTCAAACCAATTTTAAAATAAAGTAGACAGAAAGGGCTACAAATCATGTGTTGATCATTTCCTCATACAGAGATTCTAACTATTTTTAAATATTTAAAATATTAAATGACAAAAGTGTGACAGAATGAAATAAATAGAATTAATTTCCTATAGTTTAATCCTGATGCAGCACGAATCTTGGCGCAGGGATCAACGGCATCTGGTCATCGTCTTCGCTGAGCCGACGGCTGCGATTCGACCCGCCTGTAGCGATTTCCAAGCCTTGCCGCCGGCGATCCAGCCCCTTCCCCGGCCGGCCACCGCCACCAACACCTCCGTTGAGGTGGTGGCTATCGCCAGGCGGCGGCTCTGCCGCCGGAGAGGCGTTTTCCGGCGGTTATAGCAAGAGGATTTCTTGCCGAAACCATGAGGAATCCTGGATTTGATCGGGCTCAATTGAGCCCGAAACTTAAACCATAAGAGTCCTAAGATCTACCCGCGAGTTAAGGAGAGGAGGAGGACCTTCCTGGCGGCCTGGATGCGAGAGGAGCGGCGGGATGCCATTGACGACGGCGGCGGCGCTCGGCTTCTGCAGCAGCACAGTGGAATGGCTCGTCTCCTCCAGGTAAACGCACTAAAGTGATCCCCTTGGCCCCTTGAAGGTGTTTAAATGACAAATTGGGGAGAAGGGAGGCTGGTTCTTCAATGGCCATTAACACCATTAAAGGTGTGGCTCGGGTAGAGTGGAGGGGGGCTGAACCCATTCCTTGGTGGCCGGGAAACGGCTGGAATCAACTCCTCTCCCCTAGAGGAGTTGATTGCAGCCATAAATGGTGGCTGTTAGCCTCCCTTGGCCGGCCTCTCACTTCCCCCTTCCTCTTCCTCATTTTCTCTCTCCTCCATTATCATGGAGGGGAGCTCCTTTCTCTCTCCTGGTCACCTCTGGTTGACTAGTCAACCTCACAAGCTAAATGCAGCCCACTTGATTATGATGGTCATGGGAATGGGTTTAGCCTAAGGGAGAAGTGGCTTGGGCTTGGGTTAGCCCTTTTGGCTAAGTTTGACTTGACCTAAATGAGGGTTGACCTGGTCAATTTGACCATCTGGGTTGACCCCATTGGGTTTTTAGTGGCCCATTGGACTCCCTTAAGGTCTAGGGTTACTTGAGTAGGGTTGGTTGGGCCTCTTGGTGGTCTCCTGTCCCTTGGCAAGGGCACTTTGACCATCTAGGGCTAGAGTTGACTTGGGTCAACATGACCCATTGGGTTGACCCCTATGGGTCCTGGGTGACCCATTGGCTTCCCTTAGGGTCTAGGTAGGGTTATGTAGGGTTACCCTGCACTTTGGAGGTCACATACCCTTAGTAAGGGTACTTTGACCAGATTAGGGGCTTGAGTTGACTTGGGTCAACCTGGCCTCTAGGGTTGACCCCAATGTGTCCTTAGTGACTCATTGACCTCACTTTAGGGTTAGGATGGCATAGGTGGGGTCCTCTAGGCTAGGAGTAGGTCAGTTGACCCTAAGTAGGCTAGTTTGACCCATTTAGGGCTAGGGTTGACCTTGGTCAACTGGGCCTCTTGGGTTGACCCTAATGGGTCCTTTTGGCTCTAATAGGCCTCCAAGGTATTAGGGGTGTTGTGGTAGGGTCTTGGGGTCAAGGTGTAGCCCCATGGTCATCCTAAACCATTGTTCAGAGTTCTACTATTTGCAGACCATGATGATTTTCAACACTTGTCTCCTATCTCTTGGCCCATTCCTGACTTCCTAGGGTTTGTCATGACCTAGTCATGGGCAACACCACTCCTAGGGGTCTAGTTGGAAATGAGATGTTACAGCGGGAGACAGTAAATAAGAGTCATAACTGGCTCAAAAAGTTCCTGTTCGTCAAAGGGGACTTCGGCAACATCCCCTTCTCGCCGGTGCAGCTCAGCGAGGCGAGCTACCGTCCGCCCAGCCTAGGGGGCCACGAGGCCGACTTGTGTGGGTTCTTCGCCGGGAAGAACTTCGAGGTCGCGTATCTGCGCCGCCATCTTGATGACCTTGCCGCCGTCCCACCAGGGGGAGGTTTGCCACTTGTCACTGCTCTGCCTTACCCTTTTCTTCTCTGTCTAATCCCCTCTTCTTGGCAGGCGAGCGGGACATCCCTCTTCATCCCCCCTACGAGAGCGTTCGGATTGCCTCCGGGTTTCTCGCCCGAGCGCAGGCCGCGGACGCCGCTCAGCGCGACCCCCCGTCGGTCCCAGCCAAGAAGCGGCCGGGCGGCGGACAGCCCACTCCCCCACCGAAAGTGGCGAAGACTTCGGGTCGGCAACCCGCTGTGAGCCAAGGGAAAGGCAAGGCCCCGACAGATCTGCCGACCGAGGGCTCCCCACCTGTGATCGCTTCGACCAGCGACATTCCCGCCGGAGCGGCGGGTACTTCGGGGATGCCAGACCGGTCACAAACCGCTGCGAAGCCGGTGCCGAGAGGGCATCGTAACTTCGGCTACGGCGAGAAATACCTGGACGAGCTCGGCGTCCCGCTCCTGTCATGGGACAAGGAGTCTAATCACGCGGTGGTCTCGACTCTGCCGCCGAGCTGGCTGGAGCAGGACACCATCGGCGGCGAGGCGTATAATTTCTCGTTCGGCCTGTACTCACGAGAAGACGCCGCCATCTACGACAAAGAGGTGACGCGAGTATTGGTTCACGAGAGCGCGCGGGCCCAGCTATGCGGCCTGGAGCTAGCTCATATGGTAGGGAGGCGCTGCACCCAGCTGGAGCGGAACGCCACCTCCCTGAAGAAGCTGGTGGACGAGAGGGAGGAGGCCCAAATGCTTGCTCAGGAAGACGCGAACCTTCAGAGGAGGCGGGCCGACGCGGCAGAGGAGTCCCTCGCGCAGTACCTGGGCGGGGTGGTATGTGCTCACCCTCAACAACCGCCCTTTCTCGCTAATCCACCTTATAACTTTCTTTTCCTCTTTTCAGGATGCCGCGACGGCCAGTCGGATGGGTGCTGAGATCGCCACCCTTGCTCAGGACAAGTCAGTGCTGGAGGCACGGGTACGCGAGCTGGAGGCCGCCGCCGCTGTCCCTCCGCCCGATAACAGGGGCTGCCGCCTCGCACCACTCCGACCACGAGTTGGAGGTGCTGATGCAAAAGAACGCCACCAGCGCCGCGAAGTACACGATGCAGATGCTGCGACGCGCGGATCTTCTCAAGAGCGAGGCGGCGGAGCTCTCGGCGGGCGACGTGGTTCCGGCGCTGTTCCTCCCCGTACCGGACCCTGGAGACCAGTCCTTCCAGCGCATTTAGGACTTCTCGCCCCGAATCTCGCGTCACCCCCGCTCTTTTGACATTTATTTATTAGATGTATATATCGTGCACGTTTAGCTGTTTTGAGACGTACGCGTGAGCTGTGCCTAGACTTCGTGATTTTTATCTACTATTGCTTTTATAAATGCTTTCTCGCCTGCCTCTGTGTATTTGCTATTACCGCGCAGGGTGGCCTGCCTCTGCGACCCAGCCCTGATGATGCGGCTGCTTCGCCGTTCAAGCGAGGCGAGCCGGCTCGTCCTTTGTCTGAGTTATCGAACTTCTTGCGGACCCTCGCCCAGGTTTTCGCCTCCGTTCGGCCGCCTTTCTTGGGGCTGGGGGGGCTATGTTAGACCCCTCCCTTTTTGATTAACTTTTGTGATTCCGACCTGCTATTAACACTATTCGAGTAGTTCCCGGCCTTGCCGGCTAGGTGGGAGCCCGACAGCATGATTCGTTCTGGGTCGCAAATTATTGCCATCGAGTGACTTCCGCCCCCGCCAGCTAAGTGAGAGCCTGACAGTGGGATCTTCTCGAGGCTAGGGGTGACACCGAGTGACTTCCGGCCCTGCCAGCTAGGTGGGAGCCTGGCAGCGGGATCTTCTCGGGGTCCAAACACATTCCATCGAGTGACTTCCGGCCCTGCCAGCTAGGTGAGAGCCTGGCAGCGGGATCTTCTCGAGGCCAGGGATGACACCGATAGACTTCCGGCCCTGCCAGCTAGGTGAGAGCCTGGCAGTGGGATCTTCTCGGGGTCCAAACACATTCCATCGAGTGACTTCTGGCCCTGCCAGCTAGGTGAGAGCCTGGAAGCGGGTTCTTCTCGAGGCTAGGGATGACACCGAGTGACTTCCGGCCCTGCCAGCTAGGTGAGAGCCTGGCAGCGGGATCTTCTTGGGGTCCAAATACATTCCATCGAGTGACTTCCGGCCCTGCCAGCTAGGTGAGAGCCTGGCAGCGGGATCTTCTCGAGGCTAGGGATGAAACCGAGTGACTTCCGGCCCTGCCAGCTAGGTGAGATCCTGGCAGCGGGATCTTCTCGGGGTCCAAACACATTCCATCGAGTGACTTCCGGCCCTGCCAGCTAGGTGAGAGCCTGGCAGCGGGATCTTCTCGAGGCTAGGGATGACACCGAGTGACTTCCGGCCCTGCCAGCTAGGTGAGAGCCTGGCAGCGGGATCTTCTCGGGGTCCAAACACATTCCATCGAGTGACTTCCGGCCCTGCCAGCTAGGTGAGAGCCTGGCAGCGGGATCTTCTCGAGGCCAGGGATGACACCGAGTGACTTCCGGCCCTGCCAGCTAGGTGAGAGCCTGGCAGCGGAATCTTCTCGGGGTCCAAACACATTCCATCGAGTGACTTCCGGCCCTGCCAGCTAGGTGAGAGCCTGGCAGCGGGATCTTCTCGAGGCTAGGGATGACACCGAGTGACTTCCTGCCCTGCCAGCTAGGTGAGAGCCTGACAGCGGGATCTTCTCGGGGTCCAAACACATTCCATCGAGTGACTTCCGGCCCTGACAGCTAGGTGAGAGCCTGGCAGCGGGATCTTCTCGAGGCTAGGGATGACACCGAGTGACTTCCGGCCCTGCCAGCTAGGTGAGAGCCTGGCAGCGGGATCTTCTCGGGGTCCAAACATATTCCAATTCTCTATGCTAGCTGGCTATGACAATGCTGGGGGGGGGGGGAGGAATTCATTATAACCAACGTGTTGCTTACAGGCGCTTAGGGAAAAAACCTTTTCAGGTCGTCTCCACTCTAGGTGAGACTCAGGGTCTCGCCCTCTACATTTTGGAGCCGATAGCCCCCTGACTTCAAAGCTTCCTTCACAATAAACGGCCCCTCCCAGCTGGGGTTGAGCTTCCCTACGGACGCTGACCTCCCTGTCGCGTCTACCTTCTTCAGCACCAGGTCTCCTTCCGCAAACTGCTTGACCCTGACATGCTTGTCAAAGTATTTGGCCATTCTTCTTTTTACCTCCTCCTGTCGGATGGCCGAAAGGTCCCTCAATTCTTCCACCATGTCAAGGGAGAGTCTCAGCTCCCCCTCGTTCTCGGCTCGCCATTCCTCTCGGCCCTCTCTGGCCGCCCCGACTCGCGGCGTTTGGACTTCAAATTCTACGGGAAGCACCGCCTCGCACCCATGGGAGAGCTTGAAGGGGGTCTCCCCCGTAGCCGTGTTAGGGGTGGTTCTTAGGGCCCAAAGAACTGCGGGGAGCTGCTCTACCCAGCTCCCCCTCAAATTCTCCACCTTCTTCTTGAAGATATTGACGATGATCTTGTTCGCGGCCTCCACCTGCCCGTTACTCCTGGGGTGGTGGACCGAGGCGAACCTGAGGTCGATTCCAAGCTGCTCGCAGAAGCTGGTGAACTCGGCACTAGCGAACTGGGGTCCGTTGTATGTGATGATGGCCTGGGGCAGCCCATGGCGACAGATGATCTCCCCCCAAACAAAGTTCCTGATCACTTTGGAGGTCACCTTGGCCAACGCCTTCACCTCCATCCACTTCGAGAAGTAGTCGATCATCACTAGGAGGAAGCTTCTCTGACCGCTGGCCTGGGGAAACGGTCCAACCAAATCCATTCCCCAGATTGCAAAGGGCCAGGGGGCCGTGATACTCTTGAGTTGTTGGGCCGGCTGTAGCTGGAGGGGGGCAAACAGCTGGCACTTATGACATCTCCTTGCGAACTCCGCGGCGTCTCGGCCCAGGGTGGGCCAGAAATACTCTTGCCTGACTATCCTTCCCTCCAGGGTCCGACTCCCGGAATGACTCCCGCACTCCCCGGAGTGGACTTCCTCCAAGATCCTCTGCGCCTCACCCTCAGCTACGCAGCGAGCCAGCATCCCAGAGAGGGTCTTCCTGTATAGCTGCCCGTCCTTAAGGAGGTAGTAAGCTGACTTGTGCCTCAGCTTCTTCATGTCTACCCACTCTGGATATTCTCCCGTGGAGAGGAAAACTACTACTGGATCCATCCACGAAGCTTGCTGGTCAATCTCCATGAGCTCCACTTCTTCGATGGAGGGGCGGAACAGGTCGGTGATGGTGCCCCCTGCCCGGGGACCATGCTTTGCTAGCTGGTCGGCCTGTTCATTCTCTCCCCTTGGCACGTGTCGGATGGAGAAGGTCTGGAAGGTGCCTATGACCCCCTTCACTTTGGCCAAGTATGACTTCAGGGTGGGTTCCCTTGCTTCGAACTCCCTGTTGATCTGGGAAGTCACCACCATGGAGTTAGTGAGGACCTCCACATCCAGCACCCCCAGCTTCCTGGCCAGGCGCAGCCCCGCTATCACGGCCTCGTACTCGGCCTGGTTGTTGGTAATGGGAAAGTGCACCACCACCGTCTGCTCAATCCGAGTCCCTTGAGGGCTTTCTAGGACCACCCCAACTCCAAGGGAATGCCTCCCTGAGGCACCATACACCCTCACTGTCCAGGGAGTCGGGCGGGTGAGCTCTTCCTCTGCTACTTCCACCACGTAGTCGGCCAGGAAGTCGGCCATTACCTGAGCTTTGATCGAGAGCCGCGGAACGAAGGAGACATCGAACTCGCTCAGCTCCACCGACCATTTAGCCAGCCGGCCTGAATGCTCTACCCCCTTGAAGATGTTGCGGAGGGGATGGTCGGTCACCACCCGGATTGAGTGTGCCTGGAAGTAAGGTCGCAGCCGCCGAGCCGAGATGATTAGGGCGAATGCAAGCTTCTCCAAGATCGGATACCGGAGCTCGGCCTTCCTCAGGACCCGGCTAACGTAATAGACAGGGAGCTGTCTTTTTCCCTCTTCTTGAACCAAGACGGAGCTCAGAGCCTCCGCCTCGACCCCGAGATATAAGAACAAATCCTCCCCCTCCTTCGGCCCTTGGAGCAACAGAGCTTGTGTCAACTGCGTCTTGAGGGCCTGGAATGCCTCCTCACATTCCTTGGTCCATTCAAACCTCTAACCACCCCTCAGCGTTTTGAAGAAGGGGGGCACTTCTCCCCTGCCCGAGAAAGGAAGTGACTCAGCCCTGCTAGCTTCCCCGTCAACCATTGGACCTCCTTTGCATTCCGCAGGGACCCCAGCTCCAGGATAGCCTTGACCTTGTCTGGATTCGGCTCGACCCCCGCGGGGGTGAGGAGATGCCCCAAGAACTTTCCCCGGCTGGCCCCAAAGACACACTTAAGGGGATTCAACCGCATCTTGTATCTGCGCAGGGTGGCGAAGGTCTCCTCCAGGTCCCGGAGGTGGGAGTCTACATCCTGACTTTTGATCATGAGGTCGTCCACGTATACCTCCAAATTCATCCCCCTCTGCTCCTTGAAGACCCTATCCATCATTTTTTGGTAAGTGGCCCCAGCATTATTCAGCCCGAATGGCATCATCTTGTAGCAGTAGCAGTCGTCCCCGGTGATGAACGAGACATCCTTGATGTCCGGGGGGTGCATCCTGATCTGATGGTAACCTGAAAAGGCATCTAAAAAACTCATTACAGAAAAGCCGACGGCTGAGTCAACCAGCGCGTCGATCCAAGGCAAAGGATAACAGTCCTTAGGACAAGCTTTATTAAGTAGGGAAAAATCGATACACAATCGCCAGCGGCCGTCTCCTTTTTTAACCATCACAACGTTGGAGACCCAGCCGGGGTACTGAATCTCGGACACGAAGCCAGCCTTGAGAAGCTTTGCCACCTCCTCCTTGATGGGCTCCGCCAGCTTGTCCGCCGTGGACCTCTTTTTCTGCTGAACGGGGCGTGTTCCCGGGTCCAGGTTGAGGCGGTGGCAGGCCACATCCGCGTCAACCCCCGGCATCTCCGTGGCGTTCCAGGCGAAGATGTCCACATTCTTTTGGATGCACTCCAGCATCTTGCCTTGGTCCTCCGGGGTCAGCCCCCCGCTGATGCGGATCTTTTCCATCCTCCCCCCTCGAGTGAGCACCTCCAGCTCCACCACTTCCTCTGCTACCTCCAGCCTGGATTGTTCTGCCCATCCTTCAGCATCCCCTTCCTCCGGGACGGAGACCTCTACCTCCATCTCTTCTCCCGCGCCCCTCACTTCGGCTACCTCCTCCTGATCTCCTCCTACCGCCTCTCCTGCGTGGTCTTTCACTCCTGGCTCCTCCCCTCCTGCTTCTTGATCGACCTCCTCCATCCTCTGTCCCATCTCCTCGGCTCCCTCCTGCCAAGAGATGGTGTTTACCGCGGTGACATAACACTCCCGCGCCACCTTTGGGTCCCCCCTGACCCTGACCTGGACCCCCTCAGCGTTGAACTTCAAACACTGATGGAAAGACGAGCGGATGCAGCGGAAGGCGCTGATGAGAGGCCTCCCGAAGATGGCGTTGTAGCTGCTGGGGGCGTCCACAATGACGAACTTGCAGTTTCGGGACTGCCCCCCAAGGTGACATGGAGGCCAACTCCTCCCTCTACTTCCTTCCTTTCTACTGAGAACCCGAACAAGGGCCCGTCCGAGGCCAACACCCTCTTAGCCTCCACCTTCATCGCGTCAAACTCCTTTTTGAAGATGACATTGACGGAGCTCCCATTGTCCACGAGGATCCGAGAGACGGTGAAATTTTCGATGGCGGCCTTGATGACAAGCGCATCACAGAATGGATCCTCGTGATCCGGCATATCACTCCTGGAGAAGGTGATCCTCTCCTCCGGCGGCGGGGTTTGGGATGTAGAGGTGACGCTCCGCCGGTACATGGTGTGGAGGCTTGCCTTGCGGGAAGCCTCGATCCCCACTCCCCCGTGGATCACTCCGATCCCTCCTCGGTTCCCGACATCAACCCAGTCCTCGCAACGATCCTCCTCCGCCCGAGGCAGGACCTCCTCGATCCTTACTTCCTGCCGCGCCTCCTGCTGCTGCTGCTGCCGCTCCCTATTCCCTCTCATCTCCAAGAATTCCGGGCACGTGGCCGTCGTGTGCCCCTCCTCCTGATGGAAGTCGCAATAGGGAAGCTCCACCCTAACCTCCCTTCTCCTCCTCCTCATGATCCCTCTCCTTGCTCCCAAAGCTATGGCCATGGCCTCCTCCTGATCGGGGAGCCGGGGCCTCTGGCCCTGCCTCCAGCCCGGAGGGTGGAACTGATCTTGCCTCCCCCGATGGTGACCCCTTCCGTAGTATCCTCTCGGTGGCCCTTGCCCCTGCCACTCAGGTCTCCAGCCCAGCCGGCGGTCGGGCTCCTGGTGCCCCCACCTCGGCTATTGTTGCCACTGGAGCTGCCTTTGCTCCCTCTGCCTAGGTTCTCCCCTTCTCTCCTCCTGTGCCTTTTCCCTTCTCGACTCTTTCTCTTCCTCGGTGGCCCACCTGGCTAGCTTTCTTGCGAACTCCGGATTCGACGCCTCCCCGTCGACCTCTCTCACCGCCCTCTCCATCAACTCCTCGTAGGAGAGAGGGGGAACTCTCTTCAGCTCCATTCGGAAGAACCCATGCTGCAGGCCCAGGGTAAAGGCCATCATCAGAGTATGGCCCGACATCTCTTGGACCTGGGTGACTTCCTCCTGAAATCGATCCACATAGCTCCCCATTGTCTCGTTCACTCCTTGCTTAATGTGGAACAAGGACTCAGACTCCTTCTTCCTCTTCTTCGAAGTAGTGAACCTCAGCATGAACCCTCAGCGCAAGTCCTCGAAGCAGTAAATGGAACTAGCCGGCAGCTGGTGGAACCACTCCCTCGCCTTCTCCCGGAGAGTGATGGAAAAGAGTTGGCATTTGAATCCGTATGACATCTGTCGGATGGAGACCACATCCTCGAACCATTGGACATGCTGGACCGGGTCTCCCTTCCCAGTGTAGTAAGACATCTCGGGTTCCCTGAACCCATCTGGGACTGGAGCTGAGGAGACCAGCTCGCTGAAAGGACTGCCCCCCCCCCCACTGGGCGAGCCGGCGAGTCTCGCGAGCCCAACTCGCCGAACCTGCATCGGCTTGCCGAGCCGGGGAAAAGCTCGCGCCTCAGGAGCTCGCATCCTCGGCCTTCCTCGGCCACTTCCTTTCCTGCTCGCCGGCCAGGGGCGTCCTCGCCCAAAGAGGGGGCGGCCGTGATCTGGGCTGCCGGAGTCGAGTACTCGACCCGTGCGCCGAGTGCGATCTTGACGAGGCCCAGCACCTCGTTCCTGAAGTCCTCCAACATCCCTACTGTTGCGAGAGGCGGGGGGAGGGGAGGGGGGGTCTGCGAGTCCTGCCTGTCAGATCCTTATCCTCCCGTCATTGAGCTCGCCGAAGCTTTTCTGCACTGACCACTCTCCACGCTCACCGCACCAAAATGTTAAAACCGGAACCCGACCTCTTGTGGAATTCGACCCTTGGGGAAGGGGTGGTCTCGCGCCTACTTTGCTCCTGCAAGAAAAACAACGAAGAAGACAAGAAGAAACAGACCCAAGGGCTCGGCGGGGAGGTCCCACCACAAACCCGGAAGATCTCTGAGCGCTTCCCCTCCTTAGCCAGAAGCCGAGCTAAGGTACCCTCAGAGAGCACTTGAAAACGAGAGTAAGGAGGCACTGAAAGCGCGCCCCCTGAGGTACCCCCTTGGGTCTTATTTATAGTTTTTTGGAGTCTGAACTGCCAATAACCAAAAGAACTGACCTGAAAATACCAAAAAGCCCCTGGTTGGGTCTGCCAACAACCAAACTCCGCTGTCCTGAGTAGCTATGCACATTCCAGCCTGGTCTGCCAACAGCGTGGCTCCGCCGTTCTGAGGGGCTATTCGCACCCCTGGGGAGTCAGCTCGCCTCCAATCCCCCTCCGCGGGAGGCAGACGCGACCTGGCTTCAGCGGCCACGACCTGGCTCCAGCGGTCCGCCTATTCTTCCTGGGCGAGCGCGAGCCGGACCGCCGCGACCTGCCTGTCTTCTGCCAGGGCAGGTAGGCAACCAGGTCGCGTGTAGGGGCTGGCAGGCGGCCATCGCGACCCCCCGATCGGCTCGCTAGCCGCGGGTCGCCGAACCCGTCCGCTTTGGTCAGCGATTCTCTGCGCGACCCGCTCGCTCACCTCGCCCGGCTCGCTCCCCTGAAATGGGCGGTAGCGGGCCAGCCCTCCTGCCGTATATCTGTTCGCCGCTTGGGTGCGGGTCGCGGGGCTAGGTCTGCTCGACTTCTCTAGCGGGACCCGCTCGCCGGACACGGGGTTGTATACCCATACTTAAGCTTTTGCTATTGCAGAGCAAAAGTTGGAGATATACTTATAAGGAATTAAAAGAAATCCTAAATTTAGCTAGCACTTGAATTAATTAAAAGAGAGATCTAGATAAACATCAGGGGTATAAGAGTGAAGTCCTAAATAATGAAAATGATTTAAATAGATAAAAAGTTTTGGCCAAAAAGACTTTTTGAAATAACCACATAGCAAGCAAAATTGTAATCGTTAGCTAACAAAAATAGATTGGAATTATAGAAACTTTAGCTTATAAGAGTTTAAAGAAAATAATGCAATTTAAAATTTATGCTCACAAAAAGATTTTATATTAAGTCTAGAATTATTGAATATGGCTAAGGGTGTTGTTGGTTCATGAAGAGTGCTTTGGTTTTAGAGGTGAGGTATTTTTTTCTCAAACTTCTAATGAAATTTTTGTGTTTGAATGTGGATGTTTTTGAAAATGAAATCTTATTTTCCATAACACGTAAATTTTTTTGAACAACTTCATATAACCCAATGTATATGTATAAAATTAATGAAATTTATCCTCTTACTCCGTAACATATAATCTTTTAAAATATTGGATGCCTATATTTACAGAACGAAATCTAATTTCCATTAACATAGGATCTTTTAAAGATAAAAAAATTATCATGCCAAGTAAGACATGATAAATATGAGAAGATGGTTTTTTCAAAAATAAAACTTGATTTTAATAAAAAAATTTTAAGAGCAACTTTAATAAATTGAACATTCCTGTGTTTCTAAAAACTTGAAGTAAAAATAATTGAATTCTATAGTTATTTTTTTAACATAATACACATGCCTCTATTTTAGATAAATTAGAAGTAGTGCCTAAAATAATCCTTTTATCTTAAGAACAAAACATAAAAAATTGTTTAAAACTTAACCCCGTATATTTAAATCTATCAATCTCCAATTAATAAATGAATACTAAACAAAGAATTAATAAATTTCGCTTATAAATAAACTTGCAACTAGATTTTTTGAGAGCGAAAATGGTTAAGAATGGAATATTTGATTTATTTGTTTAATAATAAATATTTTTGTGATTTTTATAGTTATCGTCTTTTTTTTGGTATTTTTGATTTATTCTCTTTTTAATTTGTTTTTGGATTTATTATCTTTTTTTGTATTTTGAAGATATTTATTAATATATACATACTAAAAATGTGAAAAAGATATATTTTTTTGAACTATTTTTTTGTTTGTTTTCTAATTTTTTTTTATTTTTAAGATTTTTAAGCAAATATTTACAAGAGAGGAAAGAATGAAAAGTTATTTACAAAGAAGAGAAAGAAATAAAGAGGGGAAAGAGAAAAGGATATTTACAAAAATATTTACAAAAATATTTACGAAAAATATTTACAAAAAATATTTACAAAAAAAACTAAATATTTTGGAATTTTTTTTTATAATTTTTTTTGAATTTTTTATGATAAAATCAAAATTGTTTTTGGAGTTTTCATTTTTTAAATTCTTTTGTTTTGTTTTCATTTTTTTGTATTTTTTTGAAAAAATTTCGAAGTGCAAAAAATAGAAGTGCAAAAAAGAAAGCACGAAAACACCCTCATACTTAATTCCAACATTATCCCCAATATTGCAATGTAAGTATGTGGAACAAAAAAGAGAAATAAAATGTAATATATACAAAAAATAAGGAGGGAGGGTAGAAACTTCCCTGAAACGAGTTCGGGGAGGCCCAATCAGAAACCCTACGTTGTTAAAACAAAACAACAAAAAAAGTAAAGAAATAGCAAAAAAGATAAACATGGGGTGCTTCCCATGAGCACTTTGTTTATAGTCATGTAGCTTGACTATTTTGGCGGATTTATATTTCAAGGAGGGTTATGGTTTCGATATTACCGCCCACTGGAACACCCACTATATATAATTTTAGACGATGATTGTTTACTTTAAACGAGCCTTTTTCCGGGTTGGAGATGAGTGTCGTCCCATATGGCCAAACCTCTTCAACTTTGAAGTGGCCGGACCACTGTGATTTTAGTTTTCCCGAAAAAAGTCTAAGACGTGAATTATAAAGAATGACAAGATTGTCCGGAGAAAAAAAATTTGGGGGCTTGATTTTTCGATCGTGATAAAACTTAGAACGCTTCTTATAGAATGTTTTGCTCTCGTAAGCATTTGCACGCCATTTATCGAGCTCGTTTAGTTGTAGCTTTCTATTTTGAGCGGCTACGTTAGCGTCGAGATTTAAGAGTTTTAAAGCCCAAAGTGCGCGATGTTCTTGTTCTATGGGGAGATGGTGTAACACCTCCCCTATAATGACCATATAATATGGGTTCTACCGGGGCCCCACAACATACTGACGCCACAACTTCAACATTATAAGATGATATATAAATTCCCCAAACTCAAAACTTAGACATCATCAGCGGAAACATACACCCAAAATTAGAAGTTATCCACCAAATTAAGAGTGTCAAAAATGGACTTAAGGACTTATAAATCATAAGTCCACAACTGCAGTAACATTAAACAATGGCAACGTGCATACGCACTCCTAGGCTACCTCGGCATGCAAGCCAGACTACATCTCAAGGAGCATATCATTCAATCGAAATATATGAAAATAAAAGGAAGACCACTTCATGAGGCTTAGGCCTTTTGGGTCGACGAGCTTGCTCCTGCTTACGATCCTTGCCCTGTAAAAATTGGTTATAACGTGGGTCAGCAAAGACCGACCTCAACTGTGTAACCAACACATCTCCTCCCGGCCGTCCCTAATGCACCCCGGGGTACTCCATCACCCTGCAGGTCAGCACTTCGTATGCAATATATAATAACATGTAAAGCTATAAAATAGGTTTGGATGTATCCAACAACAAACATGTTTCTAAGTTAAGCAGAAATATAAGGGGCCTACAATGCAGCATGAATTCAATCCTGGGTTTCACCCAAGGCACCCTAAAGCGTATGCTTCTAACACATCATCACATCGGGTACTTCCAATATCCCCATCGGCGTTCAAGCCGCAAACACAAAGGTACTCTAATTTCCCCCAACGACATATAAGCCACCACACGGAACTCTTTCCTCGGCCCCACCCGCTCATGGGTCTCAAACTCCGGGCTTGCCTGCAAACTCTGACTTCTCACGTCAAGGTTCTGCCATTCAAACAAAACGATGCTAAGAACCCTTGCTAGACCCTACCTGTTCACGACGACCCAGGCCTGGCTCTAATATCGGGACCAAGTCCACTACAGGAGACCTAGAGGGACCCAACTGGGATCGTCTGGGTTTGTCCTAAGCTTGGCATTCTCATCAGATTCAAAGAAGGGGACTTGTCTCTTTGGGACACTCTCCACACATGACATTGCAACGTCACGGGCTAGCCAGCCAACCACAAAGACAAACCACGCCTTGTAGATAATTCTAATTTTATCCATATTTTATATTTTTTTTACTTAGTAATTAATTAGTTTATAAATAAATTTTATGATTTTATTATCTAATCTCCTTAATTTCTTATTTTAGGATCAATCCAGGCTGCAAATATGAATAAGAAGTTTAAAGGATCGATCAGGAGATAAATCTGGACAAAAGCTGTAAAAAGTGCAAAGTACACGCCCCGATCACGGGCATGACCAACAGGTCACGGGCGTGACATGAAGCCATGACCCGGCGCGTGTTCCAGGTTTCATTGTCACGTCATTTAAAAGTACACGCCCACCGGTCACGGGCGTGACCATGCTTACACGGGCATGTCTTCCAGGCGTGACACGTAGATAACGGTCCAAGCCTCCAATCAACGATAGAATAAAGTTACACGCCTTGACACGGGCGTGACATGTTAGGCACGGGCGTGACCGCATGCCGTGACATCCCGGCGTGCCAAGTTAATGCAGTAGTTTAAAAATCTGGCGGTTTCTGCCTTACACGTGACCATGGGCGTGACCCTTCCAACAATGGCCGGAGTTATTCTCGCCATTTCTGCTTCCCGCCATTTTCAGTAACCGTCAAGAAACGACCTAGGTCACGGGAATGACCTAGGGGCGTGTCCCGCCAATTAACGATTTGTGGCTGTTTCGCGCCAACGTTCTGAAGAATTGAAGACGACGGTTTCGAGCCCGACATGACCTAAGTCACGGGCGTGACATGGGGCGTGACCATCCGACAACTTTTCCTATAAAATCCAGGCAATTCCAGAAGCTGAGGAGGAGATTTTTGGGAGCTTAGTTCTGTTTTGTTTACTGTTTTTCTTGCATTCTAATTTCATAGTGTAGACTTTACTTTCAAGTCTATCTTTAATCATGTCTTTCTTTATGCTTTCATGTAATTCTCCCATCATGATGAGTAGCTAATTTCCAATTAGTACTTGATCATGATGAACTTTGGAATGGAATAAAATTATTATTTTTGTCTCAAATTATCAAGCACTCTTTTTCATATACTTCGATTTATCTTGATTTTCACTTCTTCGAATTCATAAGTTGCAAATTATGTTTATTCGATTTTAGATCAGTATCCTAGATTTACCGAGAGGTTGTGGATACGAGTAGATCGCTCAAGGTTAAAGAGAGTTTCATGCACCCCTCGAGAGTGGAATACAAAATTCTTCCGCATTGGAGTCAATTCCATTAGTGAGGTTCACCGCCTAAATCAAGCTTAGGTTTTTCGTGTAACACCCTCTATCCGTCGCATAACATATAGCAGTAGGTCCGGCCGGGGCCCGACGCCATATACTACAGACAGACCGGGTGGTTACTCATGGAAACCATCCAACCAATCATAACGTCCTACACAGAGCATTCTAGCGGAAGCAGTTTATAAAGGTTGCAATAAAGAACCCAACACTAAAGCATGAATGTCCACTAATACCAAAATAGGAATGTTACACATACCCCAGTACCAGCTTAATGCCTTAAAAAATAGTTCACTTGATATTACATGTTTTACAAACCTCGGCACACAGGCCGGTCATACATGAATAAAAACAGTAAACACTTCCAATTAGGCCTTCGAGGGCCGGCTTCGCAAATTGGGCTTTAGCCTGCTATTGACCGCTTGGTCCAGCAGCACCTGCAAGCAACAAACCACCGCACGGTGGCAAAACAGACAACGGTGAGCAATGCTGACCCAATTATAACGATCCCGCCCCCAACTCGGGGCGGCGATGCTCCTTCCCTGCATTTCATTAGCATAAGCGAGCAATATATATATAACCATTTCATCACAGACGTTGGCTCGCACGGCCACACGCCCCGTGCTCTCAGGGCACATTCTCGGTGAACTAGTCGATGTCACGTCAATTAAAGCCATAGACATTCCGGACTCACCACCGCGACTTTGACCGCCAAACCTATGAGCAATTTGTCTTCCCGTCATGGGTCACGATAGTTTAAGCCATAAACCGCCGAAGACTCTCATCTATGCCAACGACAAGTGCCACGTAACTTTAGGTCTCTTTAGCCCAAACGACATAGAAGTGGGTACGGTTCCATCTAACCCGTGCTCACGTCGCAACGACAATTTAAGCCATTTGCGCGGGTCAAACTTCTCCCGAGTCCCATTTTCGTCACATAATTTCACATAACCCAGTTATGTTCAAGTTGGCTCTCAGGCCTCCAAGTTGGCAAGATCACGCATCCGCCCAGTTTTTCGGGTGCACCTTTGGGTTAATCCCCAAGGCTCCTATTGCAATCTACCGTGTAGAAAACCCGAAAAACAACCAATAGCACGGAGTCTTCTCCGACATTATGCAATGCAACATCACCGATCCAGACCAACATGTCCGGATAGGCTTCACACATCATGCCTATGTCCGTTCTCGCTTACGGACTCTAAACAATGGGGACTTCACATATCTACCCGAAGGAACGCCTCCAACTCTCAGCAAACTCGCGAGAGCGGTCTTCCTATGCAAAGAAGGAGAGCTACTCATGCTCAAGAAGAGAATCGTTACCCTTGCGTTCTTCTTTGGCGCCATGGAAAAGTAAGCGGATGAAAAGCACCGCACTAGCTTTGCCTCCGTGGATCCGGAGTCAGCTCGCGATTTGGAGCTTCGAAGCTCCTCCAATGGCCGGATCTAGCTTCTTCTTCCTTCCTTGGCTCTCCTCTCTCTCTAAGCTTTTAGAAAGATAACCACTCATGAAAAGTGAGGGTTTCTAAGGCCCAATCTGGGGTATATCCATTCAAGAACAACCCCCAGCCGTTGGATCATCAATTAAAGAAATGAACGGCTTTAATTCGGGACTGAAATGCCCAATATGGACCGCACACGGCCTGGCACACGCCCGTGTCCAGGGCCGTGTGCTCATTCGCCGTCAAAATCGACGTGCCTGGAACAACATACGGGCATCGAACACGCCCGTGTTCGACCTGACACGCCTGTGTTCCACCTGACATGGCCGCGTGGCCGTCCGTGTACCCCCATCATTTTTCCCCGAAAACAACCCGAGCACTGCACGGGTTCTAGGACACGTACGTGTCCTTGCCCGTGTCACCTCAACACGCCTGGGCTCCAGGCCGTGTACACGATCTCGACACTCGACACTTCATCGATCGAAGATCGTCGACCTGACGACACAGGCTTGGACACGCCCGTGTCCTAGGCCGTGTGCCTTGTCTCGACACATCGTCGAGCAAAATGTCGACTCCCCGGGACGAGTGTCGACACGGGTCGACACGCCCTTCGACATGCCCGTGTCGCAGGCCATGTGCCATGTCTCGACACTTCGTCGAACGTAGAGTGTCGACTTCACGGGCTAAGTGTCGACACGGGTAACAAATGCCCTATAACTCAGAGGATTCATCTTAGCACCAAGTCTTTACATAGTCCTATAGCTTGAATATGAAGTGTATCCCAATAGAGAGGCTACACATGAGTCAATACTTTGGAACACACAATGAGGGATTACACTGTATGGTCCTGTGTTTGGTGACCCATTGTAGACTGACATTGGTCTACACTTCCCATTGGAGTCCTGCAAACACATAACTTAAACAAAGCATCAAATACAACCTAATTAGTCTTAGTTCCAGGGTGACTTCATCAAATCTGTGTTAATGTGGACATAGTTCCCAATAGGAATAAAGCCGCAAACAAAGGGGGTTACCAACATCCCCCCAATGGCACACAAGCCGCCACACGGAACTCTTGCAAAGGCCCCACCCGCTCAAGGTCTTAGACCCGGGCTTGCCTACAAGCTCTGACTTCTCATGTCAGGATTCCAACAAACATAAACTGACCGATTCTAAGAAGCCTTGCTGGCCCCACCCGCTCATGGCCTCATTACCCAGGCTTGCCCCATGCTTGGCATTCTCGTCAGTCTCACAAAAGGGCACTAGTCTCGCCGGGACACTCTCCACACATGACGTGCACGTCACGGGATAGCCAGCCGACCACGGAGACATAACCATGCCTTGGCAAATCACAATCCAAGACAATTCCACCCTAGACGCTCATTCGTACTGCAGCGTTCCCGTGCACCAAGGAAACTATCTACCACCAAAGCAGAGCTAACATTGTTCACCAAGGAAACCATCTACCGCCATTGAGGAGCTAACCTTGTCCGATTCTGACTACACGTACTCACTCGAGAAAAAGGTGGAAAACATCACAAACATCAACAACGACATCTTGCTACAACCGATCTCTACGAATCCTTGAAGCTCGCATGCAACATCACTGAGTCGGACTAACGGTCGCGACTACGGCTTCACCCACCATGCCTAATCCACCAACGGAGCGGATATCTAATGCAAAAACATGCCGGGGACAAACTCAATCGACCTGGAGGTTCCTCTTGAACCTTGGCGACCCAAACCCCTCTCATTTGAGAGTTTGGTGCCCAAAAACTAGAAAATAAAAGATGCTAGAACATGCATCCTAAAACTAAGAGGAGAAGTGTCGTTACCTTCTGACCCCTCTTCCTCGCCATGGCAACCTAGCTGGATGAAAACCTTCGCAACGATCTTGCCTCCACGGATCCGGACTCGGCTCGCGATTTGGAGCACCGAAGCCTCTCCAACAGCCGGATCTCTCCGTCACCTTCTTCCTTGCTCTCACCTCTCTCTAGATATTAGAAAGAGATTGCTTGGAGAAGAATGAGTGTTTCTAACCCTATTCTCGGACTTAACTCAACAAGGGCAACCCTGGACCATCAGATCCCAAAAGAAGGGAAAGAACGGCCACGATCCGAACTTGAAAACAAAACACCTAGGCCGAACACGGCTTGTGACACGCCCGTGTCCAAGGCCGTGTTCCCAAATCGACTCCGAAACTATCGCACCCAAAATAGTACACGAGTCCTTGACACGCCCGTGTCATTTTTGACACGGCCATGTCCAACCTGAACACGCCTGGGCTCCAGGCCGTATCCAACCCCTCACAAGTCCCGTCTCACAACCTGAGAAGGACACAGCCTGGGAAACGTCCGTGTCTCAGGCCATGTTCGACGTCTCGACGATCGTTGACTGCCTCTTCGTTGAACTCGCAGGAATTCGTCGAACACGCTCGATATGTCCCTGGACACGCCCGTGTCCTAGGCCGTGTTCCCTGCCTGTGTCGACACCTCTTCCGTGTCGACACCACCGTGTCGACACTTCTGTGTCGACACCTCCTCTATGTCGACACCATTGTGTCGACACCTTTGTGTAGACACTCAAGAGAACATGCCTGCGACACGGGCTCCGACACGGGCGTGTCGGAGGGCGTGTCTCCCACTAGTCGACGAACTGAGCGAAAAATCGTCGACTTCTCGGGCTCTCGACGAACCCGGTACGACACGGCCATGGACACGCCCGTGTCCTTGGCCGTGTGACCCTCACCAAGATCCAAAATGGCTCTCGACGCTACTCGTCCTTCTTTCAAATTTTGGGGCGTTACACTGGCCACCTGGCTGGAATCTGATGTCGACAGCTACTGTTTGGATTCGGTTGAAAACTACAGGACCGACACGGTCATGTCAATCTGGACACGGGCGTGTCAGTCTGGACACGGGCGTGTCAGACTGGAGACGGGCGTGATTTGTTTTTTTCCATTGCTAATGGCAGTTTTCCACCGGAATCAAAGTTACATGTCCCGGTCACAAGCATAACTTAAGTAACACGGGCGTGTACTTTGAATTTTAGACTTTTTCTACAAAATTTTTGGAAAACAAAATAAAGGTAAGTTAGAAGAGTATATGCAAAAAGGGAACATTTTATTGAACAAAATTAACTAAAAACCACAAAAATAAACTTAGACGACCTAAATTAAGTACTGAAAAGTACGAATATTTACAACTCATCAATGTGTTATTCCTTCGTTACAATATTTTGATTTATTTAAAGACTTGTTAAAATTTTGGATGATTAATTTTTATTAGTAAGGATTTTGAATTGTTATTGCATAATTATGTAAAATCTTTAGGTTTATTTTCATCTTTTTTCCTACTTAACATTTCGCAGGGTAGTCGTGTGTAACATAATTAAGTCTTTTGATTAGTTACTTTTATGTTCGCTAGTTTTAATATATTTGTTTGGGGACAAACAAAGCATAAGTATGATGGAATTTGATGATACTTATTTTAGCCTAAATTACTTGGGTAAATCCATATATTTTCTTGTTTAAAATTATATATTTTATGAATTCTGAATATATAATTAGTTTCTTTTATAAAAATTATTCTAACTTAGTTTATTTCTATTTTTCAGGTTTTGAACAATTTTTTGTCATTTTCCATGTTATACGCCCCCTGCACTAGCATGTACCCCTACACGGGCATGTACCTGGGGCACGTAACCTAATCCCGATGCAGATACACACCTGAGCCCAGATCCCAAAAAATCAACCTTATATGCCCTAGGTCACGACCGTGTACCCCCTACACGGGCGTGTACCTCCAGGTGTGTCCCGCCATGTTCTGATTATCGGCGCAGTAGCATGACTTTCACAGATCCGCCGTCACGATGTACCTTACACACCCCCTACACAGGCATGTACATGGGGCGTATACCACAAATCCCGCTAGTCGTTGTCCCGCCAGAATTCCAACAGTGGAAGTCAACCATGCTTACACCCCCCTACACGAGTATGTACCATGAGCGTGTACCATAACTCCCACCACCCGCTATTGTTGGATCACTAGTTTGGATTTGGGCTAGGTTCATTATTAGGTTATTGACGCACCATGTATAGCCTGTGGACAATTTGTTAATTTTAAGGTCTAGGTCAGACTAACTAGGTTAGATATCTTTGATCCAGCCCTTAGAAGTATTCAGAGATTCACACTTAGAAGAAATGCAGTTTTAAAGTGTTCAGAAAATCAGTTCGAAGTGCTTTGAACTCAGCTCGATGATCGTCAATCACAGATCGACGAACTCATAGTGTCAACTCTGAGCTGAGCTCGACGAAATATGAGCTCAGGTCGACGAACTTCCTTCTTCTACTCAGATTCTCTGGTCGACGAACTTGGAATTCAACATTGACAGATGTCTTCCAGGTCAATTATCTCTGATCTCAGCTCGATGAAGGAGATTTCTCAGCTCGGCGAACTTTGAGTTCGGTTCGACGAAATATTTCCTGAGTTCGATTAATTTCCTTCAGTATCAATTTGTCGTATTCTCTCTCATTTTGACTCCAATTAGTATTGTTCTAAGGCAGTATTTCTCTGATAATTAATGCTCATATTCTCTAGAATATAGCCATTTCTTGGCTGCATTAATTATGGTTTTTATAGAGTTAATTACTTGACTTATTTACTGGGACAGTTGAGGCAACTCATTAAAAGCCAACATCCAGCCATTGAACTCTTAGAATCTCAGCAGTAAATTCAGGATATTATTCAAATTTCAAAAGGCTGAAATCACTCAGGATATAAAAGCAATTCTTCTCTCTTCAATAGCACAACAACAAGAACTACAACAAGAACAACAACCTTTGATACATTTTTTCAGAAGAAAAGCATTGTTATCGTTCTTATAGGAAATTAAGGAAGAACATCAACACACAGATCATTAGTCTTCTTCAGTTTTTTGCTTCAGGATTTTTCTAGAGACAACAATCAACATCTGTCTGAAAGTTCCTGAAGATCAGCAAGCCAACTTCAAGGCCTACACCATGTGTAAAGCTCTCATCTTCCTGAACCTTTCTTCATCTCAGGGGGAGTTTTGACAACAACATCCACTAAGTCTTCTCAGTTGTTTGAGAAAAAGAAGACAACAATATTTCCTTTTTCTACTGTAAAAAGGGTTTTTAACTCCCTTCAAAAGTTATCATCTGGTTGTCAAGTCTCCTTATCAAAATACTTGGATTGGTTTTTGGGCATCTGATCAAAATTTCAAAGGGTTGTGAGATCTCCCTTGAAATAGATCTTGTGGTGACAGGGCATCTGAGCAAAAACCTATGGTCACAGGGCACCTGAGCAAAAACCTGTGATGGTAGGGCACCTGAACAAAATCCTGTTATTGGATTCCTACTAGGGTGGTAGAAGAGTGGATGTACCCAGTTTTGGGGAACCACTATAAAATCTTTGTGTCGTCTGGAATGCTCTATTCTTTTATTTGTTATGTTGTGATTGTCTTTGTTTTTATGCTCTCTCTATACATATAGATATCACTTATTTTAATTCCACTATAAAAACTAATCAAAGTTTTTTGAAATAATCTATTCACCCCCCTCTAGAGTTAAGATCGATCTATCCCTCACTTTCAATTGGTATCAGAGGGTAAGGTTGTTTGGTTTCACAGACTAACACCTAAACCAAAAGATCTTTGATAGATCTCTTTTTCTCTAGTGTCTTCTCTCTAAATCATGACAAAAAAATAAGGAATACTAATACACCAGACCTCCAGTGTGCAATCTAAATAGTTTGCTCTCTGGAAGGCAATGACCAGATTATATATAAATTCAATTGATGAAGACATCTCTGATTCAATTTTGACAGGTCCCCCTACTCCTTCTGTAACAAAATCAGCAAGTACCTCATCAGTTCCACCACTTGAGTGGATAGAGGCTCAAAAGAAGTTAAAGATGGCTGATGCAAAAGCTATGAACATCCTAGCTCTGACTATGCCTGATAATATCTTCCAGAAAGTTACTGAATGCTCTTCAACCAAAGAGATTTGGGAATCCATAAATGAAATGGTTGCAGGCTCTACTGATGAAAGAAAAGGAAGAAGATCTCATCTCATTTCCCAATATGAGAACTTCAAGAAAGAAGAGTCAGAGTCAGTGGCTGACATGTACAACAGACTCATCCTAATTGTCAATGAGCAGAAGAACCTAGGAAAAAATATCTCACTGACTGAGATAAATGATAAGATTCTTATGTGCTTCCCTAGCACATGGGACTCCACGATCTGGCCAATCAAGGATGCCAGAAGTCTGAATGAAATATCCACTGAGTCTCTACTAGGCAAGCTCAAATCTTATGAGAAGTTTATAAAGACAAGAGAAGCAGCTGAGTAGAAGACCTCCTCATTAGGAAGGAAAGAGCAAAACATTGCTTTCAAGGCATCTGAAGAATCAAAAACTCCATCAGCAAATGAAGAACTCAAAAGCTTCCTAGCCAAAAGATTTTACAAGATGGCCAGAAAAGATTTCAGAAGGAAGTCATCCAGACAAGATGACAGACCAAGATATGAAAAAACTCCTACCAAGGAGATTGTCTGCTTTGGTTGTAGAAAATCTGGACAAATTCTTCCTAAGTGTCAAGAGAATCAGAAGAAGGAGAAAAGAAGAGACAAGGACTCCAGAAAGTAGTACAATAAGCCCTCCTTAAGTAAGCATAAGAGGAAGGAGAAAGGCTTTATTGCAGAAACTTAGAGTGAGACAGAAGAAGAATCTGTTGAGTACATTGGTCTCAATGTACTTGTTTTGAAGAAGTCTTCTCAGCTCAATGATATACACATTATTGTATTTAATGTATGTTAAGTTCATGTGTGCAGTTAAAAAAAATTAGGTACAAAGTGTCGACACACACTGAACTAGATGTGTCGAGACAAAGAGAAACTGTGTCGACACTAAGGATAATTGTGTCAACACACTGTGTCGAGACTGAAGACAACTGTGTCGACACTCAGGACTAGTGTCAACACACTATAATCAGATTGTGTTGAGACTGAAGGCAACTGTGTCGACACTTAGGACTACTGTCAACACACTATAATCAGACTATGTCGAGACTGAAGGCAACTATGTCGACACTCAGGACTAGTGTTGACACACTATAATCAAGCTGTGATGAGTCTGAAGATAACTGTGTCGACACAGAGGACTTGTGATGACACATTCCACAGAAGTTGTGTAGAGACAAGTTGAAGAGTTATGTCGACACATTTAGAAGTATGTCAACACCACTACAAAAGAGTGTCGACACCTAGTACTTGTGTCGAAACATTTATCAGTCAGGAGACAACACTTCAGCAGACATGTTTTCCTAAGCACATAAATCAAGACGGAGGTACTGACAACTGTCAGAACTATTAAAACTTTCAGATGTCAGTTATTAACCAGATCAGCCGGTTACTCCTATCAGAGCCTATATAAAGGAATCTAGTCTTCGGAAGTTGTTGATCGAGATTGAAAAAAACACAGAGAGAGAAATAAGAAAATAGAAGAGGAAAAAGAAGAAGAAGAAGCATCAGCTACAATCGAGAAGGTGGAGAGTAGTCTCATCAAGAATCATCTTCAACATCTCTCCAGCCTAAGATCAACCCTAATTTCCACTTCAAGAAGCTTTGAAAAGCTAATAAGGGTTGATCAGATCTATCTTGATAAAAATCAAAGGAAGTACATTCATCAAGATCAGAACAAAAAGCTGTTACTTAGATCTCTCTTGCTGGGTGACACTTTGTAACTCAATTTTTCTTTTACCTACTTTTATTGTAAGATCTTGCTGTAGATTTGAGTGGAGGAGAATTATTCTTATCCTTATTGTAAGCCTGTGTTATAAAGGCTGATGTAGGGCTGGGATTGCCTGAGATAGGAGAAGTTGGAAATTCTCTGAGTTGTAGGGCATTTGTTGCCTAAGAAGGAGTGAGATTCATTCTGAGGTAGAATTCTTGGGAAGTACTTTAGGTGTAGGATCTTGGTGATCTGAGTGATAAGACTTGTATAGTCTGAGTTGTCAGAGCCATGCGAGCTCTGAGCTGTAAGATCTAAGGATCTGAGTAAAGGAAAGAGAAGGAGTTTGGCCGAATCTAGTTCATTGCTAGATAGGCGAAGAGGGAAGTGGATGTACCCATAAATTTGGGAACCACTATAAATTTGTTTGCATTGTGCTGTGTGTGCTGGATCATTATGCTGTGGTTATTTTATTAATTACAGCTTAGTATATCATGTTTATCTGATTGAGTTATTCATATTGAAGATAATAGTTCTCTGATTGCTCAAAGGGGGTGCCTTAATTTAAATTGGACCTATTCACCCCCCTCTAGGTCATTTGTAATCCTTGAGTAAACATTTACAATTGGTATCTGAGGGAGGTTCACTAAAAAAAGGGATAACAGTCTAGTGAGAATCTAAATGATTACAGAGAAAGATATATAATGGCCCAGAGGGAAAATAACTCCATTAAGCTCCCTATCTGCTCCAAAGAAAACTTTGGAATATGGAAAAAAAGAGTCAGATTGTTCATGGAGGTAACAGATCCAAGAATATACATCACAGTGATTGAAGGATCTTTCATTCCAATGAAAGTGTCAGTTCTTGATGTAAACATCAAGACACCCAAGACTTACATGGAAATGGATAAGGATGAAATCATTCTGGCCTCTATGGACAAGAGGGCTTAGAAAATAATAATAAGTGCAATAGATGATTCCACTTTTCAAAATCTGATTCATTGCAAGACTGCCAAGGAAATGTGGGAGTCTTTGCTAGTTTACATGGAAGGAACTGAAGAGGTCAGAGATGTTAGAAAATATCCGCTAAATCAACAGTATGAAGCCTTCAGACAAGATAAAAAAGATTCAGTGGCTGAGTGTTTTGAAAAGTTCTTCAGAATTGTAAACAACCCGAGGACTTATTGCAGAAGTTTGACAAATTATGAACTTAATGTCAAGTTATAGAGGTCGCTTAACAAGGAATGAGACATTAAGATCTGTGCTATAAGAGAAATGTGAAACTTAGCCAGCATAAAACCCCAGGCCCTATATGGAAAGCTGTTGTCTCATGAATTACAGCTCAATCTCAGAAAGTCTGAAGAAGAATCAGCCAGTGCACATAATAGAGAAAAGACTTTGGCCCTAAAGGCTGAGTCATCCAGAAAAGATAGAGAGAAGCCAATTATCTTAGAAAAACTAAAAACTGCTTCTGAGTGTTCAAAATCATCCTCAATAGAAGGGGAACTAACTGAGGATGAACTGTCTCTCTTCTCTAAACAGTTTAAGAAGATGTTAAGTAGAAGAAAATAAGGTAGGTGGAAGGGTCAAGCTGGAGAATCTTCTCATAAAAAGATCAGTCATCCAGAAAAACCCAGGAAGAAGAATTCTGGGGGACAGGTATGGCTCTTCTCAGAACAAATATATTAAAACTAATATTGTATGTTATTGTTGAAACAGAAAAGGGCATGTCATAGCTGATTGCCAGCAAAAAGAAAGGAGAAAAAGTCAGAGAATTTGAAGGATGGACAACACAAGAGGGCTGACAAAAGCTTCTTGGCAAAAAGACACTTGACATTGTCTGATAGTGAGTCTAATTCATCAAGATCAGAAGAGGAGGAGGCTCTCATGGGTCTGATGGCTATTGAGGAAACTCAACCAGGAGATGAAGATCTGGATTGCTCAGATCCTACTAAGTTAAATTCAATCTCTCATAGTTTAGCCTCAGAATCCGTTTTTGCATTAGAAAATGAATCATGTTCACATTCTTCTAATAGTTAAAAACATGATTCAGACATTGAAGCAGAGTTTAACGCCCTTATCAACAAATATGAGAAGTTACTAAAAGCCTTGATTGCAAGAAGACAGCTTGCTAAGGATCAGGCCAGAGAATTAGAATCCTTGAGAGGTGTATCTTCTTAGTTGACAAGTGCCAACACAAAGTTGGACCTATAAAAACTGAAAATTATAGAATTAACTAACAAGAGAGATAGCCAGGCAGAGGTGATAATAGAACAGGTCAAGGCTGTCAAAGACCTGGAAGCAACGCTTGCTTAGGAAAGATAACTCCTTACTCAATTCACAAAACCTAAGTCAATGCTACCTATCATAGATACCTTTTCTGCACCATTTAGAAGTGGTGCAGGTTATGGTAAGAATAAGAAGTTTTATAAGAAGTCTGTACCCAAGGGTAAAACTCCAAGTGGTCCAAATAGGCAACCAGTCAAGTATCTGCCTTCTAACAGATGCTTGAGATCATGTGTTCCTGGACACATGATGTCTGTGTTCTCTACTAGTAAGATCAATAAAGAGCCTTGCTGGAAGGATTAGATTTCAAATGGCAATATAGGCCATGAACAACCATAAAAAGTGATCAATCCAAGAAACCAAGGAATTCTTGGAGCTGATCCTCGTGTATCTCACTTAAATCTGAAAGGTAAGGGTGTGAATTTTGCACCTTTACCTTGGAAATTGAATGACAATTCATTGTTGCACAAAAGAATAACTTCAAATGTGCAACCAAAGAGAAGATGCAACAGATTTGAGTGTTGGTGTTATGGGAAGGTTTGGCAATTTCCCTAGATTGTTGGTATAATCCAACCGCTCCTTCATATAAGTTTCAACCAGCTTTATTTAGAAAGACTGCTTTATTTCACACAACAAAGCCTAACAGGAACCAAGGTCCCAAAACTTGTTGGGTGCCTAAGGTGAACTAAATTTTTGTTTGCAGGTGGAGCCACGTACCTCTAATAGGCCAGTATGGTACTTAGATAGTGGGTGTTCCCAGCATATGACTGGATTAAGGAGTTTGCTAAGAGATTACATTCCAGTTAAGAATGGACCAAAAGTCATCTTTGGAGGGTCAGAGAAAGGACTCACTAAGGGATATGATAACATTTCTAATGACCTTGTTACCATCACTAAAGTTGCTTATGTGGAAGGATTGAACCACAATCTGATAAGTATAAGTCAGCTTTGTGATATAGGATATGAAATTATTTTCCACAATGACAAGTGTTTGATAAGGAATTCAAGTGATCAAGAGGTCATCTTGTCAGGCACTAGGAGTGAGAACATTTATTTTGTAAAATTCCTTAGTATTAATGAACAATCACCTGTATGTCTTGTAGCAAGTGAAAAGGACACTTTGTGTATACAGTGGCACAAGAGGCTGGATCACTTAAACTACAAAGCTATGAGTAAACTATTTTCTATGGATTTAGTTAGAAATTGTCCATAATTAAAATGCTCCAAAGAAAACTTATGTCCTGCATGTCAAAAATGCAAACAAACAAAAGTCTCCTTTAAGGGCATTCAGTCCAAAGACACTAAGAGGTGTCTGTACTTACTTTATATGTATCTATTTGGTCCTATGCAAGTTCTTAGTTTGGGTAGGAAGTCCTATACCTATGTGATTGTGGATGATCACTCCAGGTTTTCTTGGGTATTCTTCTTATGGAGAAAGTCTGAAACACTAGACATCCTTGCTATCTTTGTCAAACAAATTCAGAATGAGATGAGATGTTTTGTAGTCAATCTTAGAAGTGACCATGGTACAGAATTTCAATCTGAAAGGATGATAAATTTCTATAAGGAGCAAGGAATCTTTCAGGAGTTCTCCTCTCCATAAACACCACAGCAAAATGGAATTGCTGAGAGAAAAAATAGAGCTCTTATTAAGGCAGCCTGAATAATTCTGAGTGATTCGCCTCTCCCAAAATATTTCTGGGCTGAGGCTGTAAACACAGCATGTTATGTTCAAAATAGAGCTTCGATCAACAAATATCACAACAAGACTCTCTATGAACTAATGAAATGCAGAAAACCAAATCTGTCCTACTTTAAATTTTTTGGTAGTAAGTGTTATGTTATGGACAATGGGAAAAATTATCTAACCAAGTTCTCAGAGAAATCCTATGAAGAAATCTTTGTAGGGTATAGTCTTCGTAGCAAAGCATACAGTTTTTACAACTTGAAGTATTAGGTTGTAGAAGAATCTATTAATGTAGTGTTTGATGAATCATCTATTTTATGTAATAAGATCTCTAACAACTCTAATCTAGGTATTATAAACTCTAAAATGGAGAAGCTAATAATAAGTAACTCACCTAACATAGAGTTAGACATTAGAGATAATATAGAAATTCCTATAGAAGATACTGCAACTGCTCAGGGGGAGGAAGAGAATCACCCTAATCCTCCTGCAGTACTAGGTGGTGAAAGACACCTTCCAGTAGTAGTTAGACACCTTAGAGATCATCCTATAGATCAAATAATAGGTGATGCCAGATTTGGTGTGACTACTAGAAGTAGACATCATAATGGGATTCTATACTCTAGTTTTCTCTCTCAAGAAGAACCTAAAAAGTTAGAAGAAGCCAATTCAGATCCCAACTAGTTTTTGGCAATGCAAGAAGAGCTAAATTAATTTGAGAGATGTAAAGCCTGTTGTCTAGTTCCTAGACCTAGTAATCACAATATCATAGGCACTAAGTGGATTTATATAAATAAATTAGATGAATATGGGGATTTAGTTAAGAACAAAGCTAGATTAGTGGCCAAATGATATAGATAAGAGGAAGGGTTAGATTATGACCAAACCTTTGCACCTGTAGCTAGGCTAGAGGCCATAATATTGTGTTTAGCCCATACAGCTTTCAAGGGATACAAGGTCTACCAGATGGATGTAAAGTCCGCATTCCTAAATGGTACACTAAAGGAGGAAGTCTATGTAGAGGAGCCAGCAGTTTTTGTTGACCCTAAACACAAAAACTATGCTTTCAGATTGCACAAGGCTTTGTATGGGTTAAAACAAGCAACTAGAGCCTAGTATGAGACCCTGTCTACCATTCTTATAGAGAACAAGTTCTCTAGAGGAAAGATAGACAAGACACTATTTCTTAGGAAAATCAAAGGTTCAAGTATCTTAGTCAAGATTTATGTAGATGACCTAATCTTTGGGTCTACTAATAAGAAGCTGTGTAGCAAATTTGCAAGGCTTATGCAAGGCAAGTTTGAAATGAGCAGCATGGGTGAGCTGAAGTTATTCTTGGGATTCCAAGTTAGACAATCTGAGGATGAAATATCTATCTCTCAATCTAAGTTCACTAAGGACTTGATAAAGAGATATGGTATGGAGAATTCTTCTACCATAAGAACTCCAATGGGTTCTACAGTGTCACTGCACAAGGATGAATCTGGAAAACCAGTTGATGAAACCTTGTATAGAGGCATCATTGGATCACTCCTGTATTTAACTACTAGTAGGCCAGATATTATATTCTCAACATGTGTCTGTCCTAGATACCAAGCATTCCCCAAAGAGTCTCATTATACTGCTATTAAGAGAATACTAAGATATCTTAAGGGCACACCCAATCTTGGGCCTTGGTATCACAGGGATAGCGATTTTGAACTTACTGGGTACACAGATGCAGATTTTGCAGGGTGTAAATAAGAAATAAAAAGCACTTCTGGAACTTGCCAGTTTCTAGGGAAAAGAGTTATCCGTTGGAGTAGAAAGAAGCAAACAAGTGTTGCTATCTCTACAGCAGAATCAGAGTACATATCTGCTGGTAGTTATTGTGCAAATTTGTTGTGGATTTAACATCAACTACTTGACAACAATATACAACTAAGTAAATCTATTATGTTTTATGATTCAACTAGTGCAATTTCTATTGCTAATAATCTTGTTTCTCATAGTAGAACTAAGCATATATCAATTAGATATCACTTTCTCAGAGAGAATGTTGAAAAAAATATAAACTTACAGTATACTCCAACAGAAAGACAAGTAGTTGACATTTTTACAAAACCTCTATATGAAAGTATGTTCAATCATTTTAAAATTGAACTACAGATGTTGAATATTGAATACATACTTCCAACCTATTGTAACAAAAGTTGGTACAATTCTTAAAAAGATGACAAATTAGGTGTAAAATTTTTTTAAAAGAAAAGAAGATGAAAAACTTTAATTTGTCAAGAAATATCATTCAAAACACAAAATTTTTCTAAGTCAAAGAATTATGTCGAGACACCACAGTATATGTCGACACTATTAGTAAAGGTGTGTCGATACAGGAGACTATGTCTGTCGACACTGATAAGCGGATATGTGTCGAGACATTAAAATTTAGTGTCGAGACCTTAAGGTCTGTGTCGAGAAACATAAACCTTATGTCGACACATCACGACAGATTATGTATTCTTTGTCGACACCAGGTATTTTCAAATAATGAGAAAATCACTAAATGCAGCACGCCTTTCACCTTCAAAAGACTAATACTATAAATAGGAGGTATTAGGTTTAGTCGACCTCATTCACCAGAAATCTTGAGTGACTATTCACTGAGTGTTATGACCTAGAAATCCATAGTCGACACCTCACAGAATCAAATTCTCTCAACAAGAATGGCACCAAAGATGGACGATAACATCAACGATGGATACGAGCTGGTGCACAATACATTAGACTCCAATTCAGATGATATAAAGAGGGTAATTGACCTAGTAAATCAGGATGGTCTAGAATATCTTCTTTCAGAACCAACAAAGATCTAGAAGAAAGAGGTATCTGAATTTTATTCAAATGCCTCTGTAAACCCTAAGTCAGAAAAAATCAAATCCTATGTTAATGGAGCAAGGATAAAGGTAACAACCAAAAGACTAGCTAAAGTCTTTTAGATTCCAAGAATACCACAGGAAAATGAAATGGATTCAACCAAGACAACTGAGGCACTAATTTGGTGTGGACTAGCTCCAACCACTAGTTTTGGAAAATCTTTAAACCGGAAGGGAATGAATTCCGAAGCAAAATTCCTATCTAAAATTGTAGAAAGGTGCTCCTCTGTAAGATTGGAGCACATGACAGGATTTCTAAAGTCATGTTCAACCTAATGACAAGAATTATCTTCAAGATCACCACTCACTGGAATAGGGTGATGTTTGATAGGATTGTGAAAGGAATTCAGAAGCCTAATATGGACAGAATTATTAGTTTATATCTGGTGAAGGTCGTCATAGATAATATCAATCAGAAAATTGGAACTAAGATAAATCATATGAGCAGAATGGACCTGAGAATCCTGTCTAGAAGGGACATGGTCTTGACCAAAGAAACATTTGAACCTCAAAGGACAAAAGAGGTAAAAGGAAAAAAAAACTATGGCTAAGGAAATTGAATCCTCTAGTGATTCTGAAGAAATGATACACTTCAGCTCAGATGATAATATAGTGGAACCTGAGACCAGTGTACAAGTGCAGGGGGAGAACATTCCTTATAGAGAACTGGCTGAGGGGGAGAACATTCCAGATATAATAACTACAATAATAATGGATGTTTTTCAGGACCTAGAGCAAACCAAAGATCCTGAACATCAAATCACTGAACAAGGAAATGAAGAAGAAGTTCTTCAGTCAAAGGAATCAATCAACCAGGAAGAGATATTTGAAGATTATCAGATTGAGATACCTGAAATTTAACATGAATATTTTACAATGGATAATATCAATATAGATAAGGAAGGTACAAGAATTGAGGGGGAGTTGGCCCCTTATACTGAGAAAACCAAAAAGACACCTCAAGTTGAAGAGGTCAGTTCTTCTGAATCTGAGGATGCTGAAGCTTCTCACCTGAAGAAAAGGAAACTTTCTAAAATTAAGAAGAAGGGCAAAAGCTATAAGAAATATTTTCAATCTGGACCACCATCAGCTCCTACCATAGATCATAACTGTTTGCTAGTTCAACTATAGATCATGCTTGATAAGCAAAGAGAAGATTTTCAGAAGTATGTAGATGAAAGCAACAAGGAGTTGCAATTTTAGCTGGCCCAAGACATCAAGTCCATATGATTTGAAGTCAATCTCTTAAAGACTGAAATGACTTCATTCTTTGAGGAAGGAGCTCATGCAGTAGTTTATCTAGAAAAGCAAAAAATAGGAAGTCAAGCAACTACAAGATGATGTGGCAATCAAGCAAGGCTGTGTCCTTCAAAATCAAAACCGACTAAATGGAAATCTGATTGTGATGCATGAAACAACCTTGGGAGAAATTAAGACCCAAACCATTGCTTTGGAAACCAAAATTGATTCTACTGGCATAGACATCAATAACAAACTAGAAAGTCATTCTGAATCTCTCATTAAGGATATCAAAGATTCTTACAAAAACTTGGACAACAATTTACTGAGAGTTAAGAATACTGTGACTTCAGGTGTAAATTATCTTGATGGACAAGTTAGATTTCATAAGAATGATCTCAGAGATCATATTGAAAGAGAAGTCATAAAGAGGGAGAGAGTCCTGATTAAGGCCAGTACTGAACAGGCTACCTGGATAGCAAATAATATCAGAGACACCTTAAGATTTCCTCCCCTATGGTATGAGGTTGATCAAACAGCTGAATCTAGTTGTCAACAACCACTATAACTTGAAGCACCTCCTGCTGCATTCTTCCATCCTGAGGCACCTGCAAATTTTGAATCTATTAATGTTACTATCCAACACATATACAGTCCTCCTCATGGCTTAGATAATAATGTAATATATGAGAAAGTGGACAAGTCCTCTCATACTCCAGAGACAGAAGTTCAGTTTTCAAAGAAAAGTTTTAGAGAACTAGCTGAGACTAAACCTTATTTTGAGCAATGAAGTCCAACTTCCAGATCCATAATTCTTACTACATGGAAGGCTGTAAATGCTAACATTACAGACAGAGGGAAATGGTATTCTGAACAGTAATAGGTTAAACACATGAAGCAGCAAGATGTTATCCAAAAATTCAGACAAGATATGAAGAGAGGAAAGCTTCCTTCTAAGTCTATAGTGCCTAGCAAATATTTTCCAAAGCCATATCACTACTTTAAGAGGTAAAGGCTGAAAGAAAAAGCTATTGAAAAGATAAAGCTAAGATTGAAAAAGGAAAGGCAGTTGCTGAGGACAAAAAGCTTGAGGTGAAAGCCAAGATACAATCTGGGAAAGGCATAGTTATCAAAGAACCTGAGCTGCCTTAGGATATTCTTAGTTTTTTTTATATAGGCAACTTGATCTGTAAAAACTTGCATCAGTAAACTGTATGAAAAATAATTAATGGAAATCCTGACTTGTTCAATATTTAATGTGTTGTAAATTAGCACTGAAATTATTTGCCTTATCTTCTGTTAAGTATTATTGTTAAATAAGTGTGTGATTATTTGTGTTATTTCACATACTGAACTGCACTATATGATTTAATGTCTTTATAATTATTTTGTGGTATCATGTTGTATATCATTGAATTGGGGTTATGACTTCTCCAAATAGGGGGAGATTATTGAGTATATTGGTCTCAATGTACTTGTTTTGAAGAAGTCTTCTCAGCTCAATGATATACACATTGTTGTATTTGTTGTATGTTAAGTTCATGTGTGCAGGTAAATAAAATTAAGTACAAAGTATCAACACACACTAAACTAGTTGTGTCGATACAAAGAGAAGCTGTGTCGACACTATGGACAATTATGTCGATACACTCTATTGAGACTGAAGACAACTGTGTCGACACTCAAGACTAGTGTCGACACACTATAATCAGACTGTGTCGAGACTGAAGGCAACTATGTCAACACTCAGGACTAGTGTTGACACACTATAATCAGAATGTATCGAGATTGAAGGAAACTGTGTCAACACTCAGGACTAGTGTCGACACACTATAATCAAGCTGTGATGAGACTGAAGACAACTGTACCGACACATATGACCTGTGTCGACACATTCTACAGAAGTTGTGTCGAGACAAGTTGAAGAGCTATGTCGACACATTCAGAAGTTTGTTTACACCACTACAAGAGCAGTGTCGGCACCTAGGACTTATGTCAACACATTTATCAGTCAGGAGTCAACACTTCAGTAGACATGTTTTCCTAAGTACAGAAATCAAGACGAAGGTACTGACAACTGTTAGAACTGTCAGATGTCAGTTATTAACAGGATTATCTGGTTACTCCCATCAGAGCCTATATAAAAAAATCTAGTCTT
The DNA here is from genome assembly GCA_039583875.1 of Platanthera guangdongensis. NCBI lineage: Eukaryota > Viridiplantae > Streptophyta > Magnoliopsida > Asparagales > Orchidaceae > Platanthera > Platanthera guangdongensis. The sequence goes on along the minus strand of CM077163.1, from coordinate 149,730,337 downwards.
CAGAAGATGTTGATCTAGATTGAAAAAAAACACACAGAGAGAAAGAAGAAAATAGAAGAGGAAAAAGAAGAAGAAGAAGAATCAGCTACAATCTAGAAAGTGGAGAGTGGCTTGATCAAGAATCATCTTCAACATCTCTCCAGCCTAAGATCAACCCTAATTTACACTTCAAGAAGCTTTAAAAAGCTAAGAAGGGTTGATCAGATCTATCTTGACAAATATCAAAGGAAGAACATTCATCAAGATCAGATCAAGAAGCTGTTACTCAGATCTCTCTTGCTGGGTGACACTTTATAACTCAATTTTTCTTTTACCTACTTTTATTGTAAGATCTAGCTGTAGATCTGAGTGGAGGAGAATTATTCTTATTTTTTTTGTAAGTCTGTGTTATAAATGCTGAGGTAGGGCTGGGATTGCCTGAGGTGGGAGAAGTTGGAAATTCTCTGAGTTATAGGGCATTTGTTGCCTGAGAAGTAGGAGTGAGGATTCATTCTAAGGTAGAGTTCTTGGGAAGAACTTGAGGTGTAGGATCTTGGTGATCTGAGTGGTAAGACTTGTATAGTTTGAGTTGTAGCAGCCGAGTGGGATCTGAGCTGTAAGATATAAGGATCTGTGTAAAGGAAAGAGAAGGAGTTTGGCCGAATCTAGTTCATTGCTAGATAGGTAAAGGGGGAAGTGGATGTACCCACAAATTGGGGAACCACTATAAATCTATTTGCATTGTAATGTGTGTGTTGAATCATTGTGCTATGGTTATTTTATTAATTGCTGCTTAGTATATCATGTTTATCTGATTGAGTTATTTATATTAAAGACAGTAGTACTCTTATTGCTGAAAAGGGGTGCCTTAATTTTAATTGGACCCATTCACCCCCTCTATGTCATTTGTAATCCTTGAGTAAACATTTACATAATCTTCATCTTCCAGCTCTAGTGAAGATGAGGAAGAAGCTGAAGCAAAAGTAGTTTGCTTAATGGCTATCAATGCATCAGGCAATATTTTAGAAGCTGAAAATTCAGAAAATGAAGATTTTGAATCAGAAGAGGATCAGGTAATATCCTGATTTGATTTTAATTCAGACTATTTTAAAATTGAATTTAAATTATTATGTAATGATCCAATCAAATCTGAGAAGTAAATCAAACTTCTCAAAGATTTGCTAACTAAACATGACAATCTGTTATCTGAAAACATTAAGTTAAAAGATGAACTAGTTATAGCTTCAGAACAAATTACTTTTTAAAAATTAAATTAAATGAGGCAAAGCAATTTGAAGAATCCCTAAATGGGAGAAGTATCAAATTGATGAACATCACAAGCACTGTAAATGCTAGGCTTAATGGCAAGCTAGACTTTGGTGATTCATCAAGACAACCTCATCTAATTTAGAAAAACATTCTCTCAACCCCCATTAAATTCATATCAGAAAAGGGAAAAGAAAAGGCAGATGCGAATAATAAACAACTAAACTTAATCAGAAACCCAAGAAAAAGAGAAAGAACAAGAAAAACATTAATCATAATAATGTTCAACAGATTTTGTTGAGCTCAGATCGACGAAATGTATACAGTTCGTTGAACTCAAGTCGACGAACTTTGAACACAGATTTATATTATAATTATTCCTCGAACAGTGATCGACGAAACCAATATGGTTCATTGAGCCTAGATCGATGATATTGGGGCATACAAAATGAATACTTCCATTCTCTGAGTGGAGTTCGACGAACTCATCCCTATTCTTCGAACTCAGATTGACAAACTTATCAAAATTCATCGATCCCAGTTCAGCTTAATAGAAACTTTAATTATCCTAGAACATTTAATCAACCAAAAAAATTTGTTAACCCATTTACCCAATGGATAATTCCACCTAGGAAATTCCACCATCTAGGATATAAAAACTAACCTGAATGCTCTTATGTTTCTAGTTTTAAGTTTGAAAAGAATCAAGCACCCAAGGTTCCCTGGGTCAAGAAAACCTAATCTTTTATTTTGTAGGTAAAGAACTATCCTACCAAAGAGGAACAGTGGTACCTGGATAGTGGTGTTCAAAGCACATGACAGGAAGCAAGGATAACTTAACAAACTACTAGTCCAAGCTTTGTCCAAAAGTGATATTTGGTGACTCCAACTGTGGCCAAACTGAAGGATATGAGATTGCCAAGGTTGAAGCAGTCACTTTTAGGAAAGTAGCATATGTGAGTGGTCTAAAACACAATCTGATATCCATAAGTCAATTATGTGATGAAGGTTATCAGGTATCCTTTAACCATTCTTCTTGCATTATTTATTTAGTAGATAATAAAACTGTCTTAACTGGCCTTAGGAAAGGAAACATTTATGTAGTAAACTTCAAATCTACTAGGTCAGAAATTTGCCTATTTAATCAAATCAGTAACAATAATGAATTATGGCATAAAAGTATAGGGTATGTAAATCTCAAAAATATTGCTAAACTCTCAAGGGACAACCTTGTTAGAGGATTGTCTTCTTACCCCTATAAGAAGGAAAGCCTCTGTAGGGCTTGTCAATTATGCAAGCAAACCAAAAATAGTTCTAAATCTATTAATAAGAGTGATTCACCAAGGATTCTATACCTGCTACACATGGATCTATTTAGACCCATTGTTGTACAGAGCTTGGGAGGGAAATATTACACCTTAGTTATTGTAGATGACTTCTTTAGGTTCACCTGGGTGTTCTTCTTGAGAAACAAGTCAGATAAAATGTAAGTTCTCCAACTCCCGACGAAGCTCTGCCCTATAAGCTAAGGGAACAATCTTCTTCAAAATGGTGTACGACCCTATGTACCGTGGATTGAGCTTTTTTCCTTCCACGAACACGTGACACCCCATGCATCGGCCTAATCTTTAAAAATTCCTTATCACCCACTTGGAATTCCACCAACCAGTACTTCGTATGAAAATACTTTGCCTGTCGGCTCTAAGCCTCTAACATGCAGTCTCGAATCAATCTATTCATAGCATCAGGGTCATCATTGTACTATACTCCGAACACCTTGGGATTCTCACCCTGAAGCCATGATAAGGGGGTTCTGCACCTCCTACCATATAGTGCTTCGTATGGTGTCATTCTGATGCTTTCTTGGTGGCTATTACTATATGAAAATTCCACCAACAGTAAAAGTCTTTCCCACGGCTCTCCCCTATCCAATACACATAACCGCAACAAATCCTCCATTGTACTGATTATTCTTTCAGACTGGCTGCCGGTCTGAGGGTTAAAAGCTATGCTAAAGGTAAGGCGAAAACCAATATATGATTGAACTGCCTTCCACTCCCTAGAGGTGAAGCGACCATCAAGATCTGAGACTATCATCTTTGGGACCCCATGGTACCAGACGAACTGCTCCACAAAGAGACGCACCAACACATTAAAATGTTCCTCCTTCCTCATCGGGATAAACATGGAAAACTTTGTCAATGCGATCCACAATCACCCAATCTAAGTCATTCCTTGAGCGAGATCGGGGAAGACCGTGGACAAAATCCATAGAGATATCCTCAAACTTCCACTCTGGAATGGACAATGATTGTAATAATCCACCAAGGCTCTTGCACTATACCTTTACTTTCTGACAAGCTTCATAGTGAGTAACATAGTGTGTGACATATCGCTTCATTCCCAACCAAAACATGGTGCTCCGCAAGTTAGTGTACATTTTGGTAATTCCGGAATGAACATAATATTTGGTGCAATGAGCATCTCTCAAGGTCTCTTCCAGAATCTCACCACCTGTGGGAATGTAAAGTATATCGTGGAAATGAATGAAGTCCTCATTTAGCATGTATCCTTCCTTTGATCCTCCCATAATTTCTTGGAACACCGGGGCCAAAGAAGCATCCTTCCCTTATTTTTTACAAATCCATTCTTGAATGTCACATACTATACTCATGGTGGCCATGTACTCCGCCTAGGCCTCGTGACAAGCCTTAGTCACCAGTGTAATATACATCTCTTCCAGCACTCTTGCCAACTTTATAGCCATTAATAGTGTTTTAGGGCTTGTCTCAGGTGCCTTTCTGCTTAGTGCATCCGCCACTGTATTTGCCTTCCCAGGGTGATAGTTCAATATAAATTTATAATCACATAAAAATTCCAGCCACCACCGCTACCTCAAGTTTAGATGTTTTTGGGTGTGTATATGCTTCAAGTTTTTATGATTAGAAAAGATCTCGCAGTGGACGTCGTATAAGTAATATCTCCAAATTTTCAAGGCAAAGACAACTGCTCCCAACTCCAAATCATGCACTGGATAATTCACTTCATGCTTTTTAAGTTGTCTAGAAGCATATGCAATCATATGTTCGTGTTACATCAATGCCACTCCCATGCACTGGTAGGATGCATTAGTATAATTCTAGAATCCTTCTTTTCCAGATGGTAGGGCAATAATTGGCGGGAAGTAATATTTTCCTTTAGCTCTTGAAATGCAGTTCCACATTTGGGTGTCCACACAAAAGGCACACCCTTCTTCTTCAGTGTAGTGAGGGGAAGAGAGATTTTTGAAAATCCTTCGACAAACTTGCGAAAGTAACCAGCAAGTCCAAGAAAACTTCGCACGTCAGCCGCTGACCTCAAAGGCGACCATTCCTTTACCGCACACACCTTGGCCGGATCCACTGCTAATCCAGCTCCACTTATAACATATCCCAAGAAAGCAATTTCTCGGAGCCAAAATTCACAGTCGCTGAACTTAGCAAACAAGCGGTGCTCCTACAATTTCTCCAAGACTAAGGCCAAGTGCTCGACATGTTCCTCCTCCATTCTCGAGTAGAACAAAATATCATCAATAAATATGATAATAAAAGCATCCAGATATGGTTTAAACACCCTATTCATCAAACTCTTGAATGCAGAAGGGATGTTTGTGAGCCCAAACGACATCACAGTGAATTTGTATAAGCCGTATCAAACGATGTTTTTTGAATATCTTCTTCTTGTATCCTTAGCTGATAATATCCCAAGTGCAGATCAAGTTTGAAGCACCAATGCGCTCCCACAAATTGATCGAATAACTCGTCGATCCTGGGCAAGTGATAGGTGTTCCCCACTGTCAGTCGATTTAGCTCCTGATAATTTATACATAATCGTAGTGATCCATATTTCTTCTTAACAAACAAAACAGGAGCTCCCCAAGGTGATGGAATAGGATGAACGAACCCTGACTCCACTAACTCTTGTAAATGGACCCTAAACTCTGTCAGTTCCTTTGGATCTATCCTGTAAGGGGTTTGAGAGTTGTGCTTGTCACCCAAAACTAGCTTAATCTAGAAGTCTACTTCCCTAGGCGGGGAAAATCCTGGTAGCTTTTCAGCAAAAACCTCAAGAAAATCCCGCACCACCGGTACATCTTTCATGTTAGTCACTATCTCTTTTAGTTCAAAACATATCATATACACATAATCCCCTTTCTTATGAGCCTTAATGGCCTGAATTGAAGACAATAACATTCAGGGTGGAAATCTAATACCTTGGAAAATGATCTCTGAGTCTCCATGACTCAAGATGATTTGCTTTACCGCACAATCAATCTCGGCATGATGCCAATCTATCCACGTCATACACAAAATAAGATTGAATTCTAGTATCCTCAATACCATTGCAGGGGTATCAAAAAGATTCCCTCTGATATACATGTCCAAGTCACATTTGGCGGACGATGTCAACTTAGAGTCATTTGGGAGGCGTACTCTCCGAGTAACTCTAGTGAAATGTTGCACACCGTTTAGATCCTTTATGAAGTTCACCGAGACAAACGAGTGGGTATCACCGATTACAAAAAGAGTGTGGGCAGGTCTCCTATTAATAGTTATGATGCCTAAAGTTTAATTTTTAACAATTCAAAGCTAGATTTCTAGCACAATCTTAAACATAATAAGGACGAATGTTTATAATATATCAATTAGCCTGCAAAATACCTGTAATAATGTCCAGAGGGTTCCGCTCTTGAGTAATATCAAGAGCAAATATCTTCTATCAAGTAGGTCCAAGATTCCTATCTTGTGGTTTTCATCCTCGACCACGTACTTGCCCTCGTCCTCGCTGAGCTGTCAGAGTAAAAATAAGGGGAACATTCCCACCTAGCTGCGGAAACAAATGCCGGATGTGGGCAGACAGATGGCACTGGAACAAACTTGCCTGAATTGCCCTCATGGTTGTTGATAAGGCTGGAACTTCGGGGGAGAAGGTAGTGTTAATTGTAGGGCCGAACGTTCCATCCTAAAATTTGTGTGGAAATGTCTGCCGATTCTTCCTCGATTTCCACTAGCGCCTCTGGAAAACTACCTTCTCCAACTAGGCCTTGCCTCTACTACTCCTTCTATCGGTCTCTTACCACTGGCCTAGACCCCAAGATGGTTCGCCTCTAATATTTTTGCCATGTCAATTATCTGAGTGAGGCTTGAGTTAGCTATAAACAAAAGAGCCTGCCTTAAAGGGTTTCACAAACCTTTGTAGAACCATTTCACATGCCAACAGTCATCCAAATCATAGGAGTCAGCAAACATGGAAAGATGCTGAAACTCCCATTGATATTCCACGACTAACTTAGATCCCTATTTTAACTAGAGGAATCTTTCTTTGAGCTCACATCGAGCAGTAGAGGGAACAAAATGTTCTAATAAGGCATCAGAGAATTCGTTCCAGCAGATGTTAGTGTATGCATGTCCTTGAAAAGTGGAGCCTATAAGGTACTTCCAACCCTCTTTGCGTGTGATTCCAAGATGGGTACAACTAAAGTAATAGACATACTGTCTGGACATCTTATTAAGACATCAATTCTTGCACAACATCCAACCATTCATCCATATGAATAGTCGATTCTGTACTGTGGTAAATGGTTGGAGAAAGAGCTCGAAAGGTACTTGTTAGAAAGTAGCGAAAAAGAGAGAACAAGCGGATAAACTTTTGAATAATTGAAATTTTATTATCCAAAAAAGATAACTATTACAAAGGTATGCCCTCCCTTATATAGAATGGAGGAGAGATGAGAGAATACAAATAAGAGATGTGGGACTAAAAATATACAAGCTAAGCGGACTATACAAAGTAAACTATACAAGCAGCGCGGTTAGACATAAGGGCTAACCGCACGGCTACAACAAGAGAAGCAGAGAGGTCGCCTGTGAAGATCGCTAGACCGCCCGGTTTACAAGCCGGCGAGTCAAACCGCCAGACCGCGCGGTCTTCAACCCGCCAAGACAGACCGCCCGATCACCAACTTCAACACTCCCCCTCAAGCTGGAGCATATATATCAATCATGCCCAGCTTGTCGCAAACATGCAGAAACGAGGCGGAAACTGGCTTGGTGAAGATGTCAGCCAGCTCTTTATCAGACGTGACAAACGGAGTGCAAATTTGTTCTTTTAAAATCTCTTCACAAATGAAATGGCAGTCAACCTCAATGTGCTTTGTTCTTTCATGGAATACCGGATTTTTGGAGATGTATATGGCGGCCTTGTTATCACAGAACATAGGTAGAGGATGGTTGTACACCTCTCCTAAATCTAGCATGAGAGCCCGCAACCATTTCAACTCACAAGTAGTTGACGCCATACTGCGATACTCAGCTTCTGCACTGGACCTGAAGATAACAGACTGCTTCTTGCTCTTCCAGCTCACCAGATTTCCCCCAACAAAGGTGCAAAAAACTGAGGTTGACTTGCGATCCCCTTTGTCATCAGCATAACTTGCATCTGAGTAGGCTTCAATCCTCAGATGACCATTCTTCTGAAAAAGTAATCCTTTCCCAGGCGCTGCTTTGACATACTCCAAGATCCGCAAGGCGGACTGTAGATGACACTCCCTAGGCGCTTACATGAATTGACTCACCTTGCCCACAGCATAGGAAATGTCGGGTCTGGTCACTGTGAGATATATGAGCTTACCAACCAGACGCCTGTACCGCGAACTATCTGAAAGAGGAGGTGAATCATCTGTCCAGGTTTTGTCCTCCCTAGTAGTCATGGGGCATCGGGCAGGTTTTGCTCCAGTTAATCCTGCCTCTTTTAAAAGATCAAGGGCATACTTACGCTGAGAGAGAACTAAGGAGTTGGGCTTCCGAGAGAGTTCGATCCCCAGAAAGTACTTTGGAGAGCCCATATCTTTAGTGATCAGATGTTGGCGAAGATGTCGCTTTGTCAGGGCTACCCCTTCCTGGTCATCGCCAGTGAGAAGAATATCATCGACGTACACAGCAAGAACAACTAGCCCAGAAGGAGTTTTGTGAATAAAGAGAGAGTGATCAGCAGAGCTTCGCACAAAACCAACAGCCGCCACAATGCCGCTGAACTTGTCAAACCAAGCTCGAGGACTCTGCTTGAGGCCATAAATTGCCTTCTGCAGCCGGCATACTCGTGTCTCCCCCTGAGCAACATACCCAGGAGGTTGCTCCATGTAAACGGCCTCGTGAAGATCACCATAAAGAAAGGCATTCTTGACGTCCAGCTGAGAAATCGGCCAATCCTGATTGACGGCCACACAGAGAAGGACCCGGATAGTGCTGAGACGAGCCACAGGGGAGAAGGTGTCAAAGTAATCAACCCCATAGGTCTGAGTAAAGCCCTTAGCAACAAGGCGAGCCTTATACCGATCCACAGTTCCGTCTGGGCGAAATTTTACCACAAAGACCCAACGGTAGCCAACAACATCAGTACCAAAGGGAGGAGGAACAAGAGTCCATGTACCCCGCTCCGTGAGGGTCGCCATTTCCTCATCCATGGCCAGCTTCCAGTGGGGAATAGCAAGGGCCTCCTGATAGGAACGAGGGGTGGCAGTGGCCGAGATAGCCAGTGCAAAAGCTCGGCGAGCAGGGGTAAGACGATCGTAGGAAACAACTGCAGCAAGCGGGTGTTGGGTACAGGCCCGAACCCCTTTATGAAGAGCAATCGGGAGATCCAGGTCAGCAGGTGCCTCAGTATCCGGAGTATCCGTGGTGGAGAGAGCTGGCCCAGGAGTAGAGAGAGATGGCAGCGGAGTGGAGGGAGAAAGCGGAGTAGAGGGTGGAGATGATGAGGATGGGGAAGACGGTGGAGTGGGTGGAGAGGGAGGAACATCAGTGGGAGCAGAGGGAATGGATGGGTTGGTATGAGAAGTAGGATCACGAGGAGTAGAAGAGGAAGCGGGAGAGAAGTAAGAGGCATTGGAAAAAAAGGTGACATCCGCAGAGACAAATTGCTTGCGGGTAACAGGGTCAAAGCAGCAATATCCTTTCTGAGTGGGAGAGTAGCCCAGAAAGACACATTTGGTGGCACGTGGTGAGAGTTTATCACGGGTGGCAGCGGGAGAGTGCACAAAAGCGGTGCACCCAAAGATGTGCAGAGGAAGAGGAAATGGATCCTTGTCCGGATAAAGAATGGAGAAGGGGGTAGCACCGTGGAGAACTGTGGAGGGAAGGCGATTGATGAGATAGTAAGAGAGGAGGACAGCATAGCCCCAATAGGAGCGAGGAACATGCATTTGAGTCATCATAGTGCGAGCGACATCAAGGAGGTGACAGTTTTTGCGTTCCGCCACCCCATTTTGTTGTGAGGTGTAGACACAACTTGTTTGACGAAGAACACCATGGTGAATACAAAAGGAGGAGAAGTCGTGGCTAAGATACTCCTTAGCATTGTCTGAACGAAGGAGTTTAATAGACGTATCAAACTGAGTCTTAACCATAGAATAAAAGGAGGTCCAAACAGAGAACAGCTCGGAGCGATCTTTGAGAAGATATACCCACGTACATTGAGAGAAATCATCAATGAAGGTGACAAAATAGGAACTACCCCGACCGATGGTGAGGTTAGGAGCGGGACCCCATATGTCAGAGTGAACGAGGTCGAACGGACGGGAAGAGCCCCGACTTTGCGTTGGTGGGAAGGATGAGCGGTGATGTTTGCCAAGTTGACATGCATCACAGTTTAGAGGAGGATGATGAGGAGGGAGGTGCGGCAGGAGCTGGCGGAGAATTAGGGGAGGAGCATGTCCAAGGCGAAGATGCTACTGGGGAAGATCTGTAGAGGAGGAGGAGAAGGCGGATAGAGCAGAAACGTTGTCGAGGAAGTAGAGGCCACCACTCTCAGTCCCGGTAGCAATCGTCCGTTGGGAGTCCGGATCCTGAAAAGCACAAGAGCTAGGGGTGAATATGACAGAACACCGTAGTTGCTTGCATAAAGAAGTAACCGATAATAAATTGCACGGAAACTTGGGCACATAGAGGGTATCAGCCAGGCAGAGAGATGGAGTGACTTGAATCATGCCCGTCCCATGGACCGGGGAGGGAGATCCATCAGCAACAATGACCGGGGGCAACTGAGCATGTGTGTCAAGAAGAGAGAAACATTGAGGATTGCCTGTCATATGATTGGTTGCACCAGAGTCGATTAGCCATCTTCCGCGAGTAACAACATGAGCACTACCAGAAGAGGTGACCACGGAGGTGGACAGGCTGGAGGAGGGGAAAGCCATGGAAGCAAGAGAGGAGCAAGCTGCGACGATAAGAACAAGCCGCGAGAAGAGAAAAGAGCACCAAGCCGGGCGAACAGAAAACAGGTCGGGCGGCTAGGAAGGCCGCTACCAAGAAGCAGAGCAAAGCAGAGGGAAAGAAGTCGCACGGCTTGAAAAAGTCGAGCGAACAAAGGAGAACAGGTCGCACGGCAAAAGATGAGGCTGGCGCGACTAGCAAGAGGTCAAAGGCACAGCGGGGAAGAGGTCGCGCGGACTGAAAAGGCCGAGCGAACAAAAGAGAGGAGAAGAGCATGTGACCGCGACCAAGATGCGGGTGAGAAAGGAACAACCCGCACGGTCAGGCAGATCACAGCAGCAAACCGCGAGTAGAGGGACAAGCGGATATGGGGAAAGCAGAAGCGGACAGGGAGAAGGAGTCCGCAGCGGGTAGAGACAAGCCGCAAAGACTAGGAAGTCAGAGAGGCAAGAAAGAGCAAGGAGTGCGGCGACAAGGAAGCATGTCGCTGCAACTAATAGCAGTAGGAGAAGAGAACCAAGAAGAAGCAAGCCGCGCGAACAGGGCAGCGGACAGAAACAAGCCGCTCGAACAGGGTAGCGGACAGAAGAGAAGGCAAGCCGCGAGACAGGTCGCAGAAAGCAGAAAACAAGCCGCGAACAACAGAGAGCGCACAGAATCAGGAGGAAATGACCGTGTCGTTTGATACCATGTTAGAAAGTAGCGAAAAAGAGAGAACAAGCAGATAAACTTTTGAATAATTGAAATTTTATTATCCAAAAAAGATAACTATTACAAAGGTATGCCCTCCCTTATATAGAATGGAGGAGAGATGAGAGAATACAAATAAGAGATGTGGGACTAAAAATATACAAGCTAAGCGGACTATACAAAGTAAACCGCACAAGCCGCGCGGTTAGACAGAAGGGCTAACCGCACGGCTACAACAAGAGAAGCAGAGAGGTTGCCTGTGAAGATCGCTAGACCGCCCGGTTTACAAGCCGGCGAGTCAAACAGCCAGACCGCGCGGTCTTCAACCCGCCAAGACAGACCGCCCGGTCACCAACTTCAACAGTACTCAGCCAATTGGAGCCCAGGGCATGTTATTGCACTGGGGCCTGTTGAGACGTGAATGCATCTAAGTTTGCAGTTAGGGTCTGGCCCAACTCTGATTGTTGGAATGGCGTAGGGATCAGAGGAACATGAATGTCTATTCTTGGCTCTATATGTACCAGAATCTACATATAGAACACAAATTTTGTGTTAGGTTGGAAAAACGTAGGGTAACAGGTGGTCATACTTAGTGTGAATCACAAATGGGCATACCACTACTTCGGCTAATCCAGTTTATCCGCAAACTGAATAATTGAGCGGGGGGTAACACCACGTTCAATAACTTCTTCATCGTAGGATCGGTGTGAGCTGATAACAGCTGTAAAAACACCCCTCTTGGAACACAAGACACGACCGAGGGAAGTTTTATCCCAAAACAGCCGCTTTGTGCTAGCATCAGCACACAGACTAATCTGTGACACAAATCGCCTATTCTGCCGGCTAATCTCTGATATCACAAATGGCAACCCAACCAAAAGAAAATACAGAAGACATAAATCACAATAAGTATATGTCCAAAACAATACATCAATAATAAGGAACTATATCAATTCCATTAATATCAGCGTATAACAAAATTGCCTGAAGGTTGCATCATAATGCTCACAACTAACATCAGTTACTGAAGTAAGTCAGGGTATCGTCGTATCATCCCCTGTCCCTCTAGCTTGGCTATTCTCCTGCACAAGGTGCTGTTGCTGCTCCATTTATGTGGTATCCTCCTAAAATGATAGATGTAGAAACCGTTAGTCATAAAGACTAACTAGCTATCACATCCGCTCACCCCAGTGACTCTTAGGCACCAGGAGGAGGAAATGAAGGAGGACCTCAATATAACAGTAATATGTAATCAAAGAAGTGGCAAAGAGCATTATTAATCAACAGTTGACACACACACACACACACATATATATATATATATATATATATATATATATATATATATATATATATATCAGCACATTTGTACTAAGCAAGTATCAGCAATAGACATCACTCTATAAGGAGGCAATCTATATTATCAACATATTAATCATAAGAACAATATTTAACTTAGCTTTTTAAAATTCTCGTACAGATTTATAAGTTAAGGATTGAGTCCATCAAAGTAACTCTTCATATAAAAGTGCTCATACAAATTTATATGATGATGATCTTATATGATGCAATGCAATGATATGAAATGAATGCAATATGATTACTCACCCATGCCACACACACACACACTTACTATGTCGACATAGACCTTTAGTTCTGACTTTACGAGCAGGTAGTTAACCTATTAGGCATCAACCATCATGGCCAAACAGTGACAGTAGAGCGAGCATCTCCAGTACTAGGCAGGCATACACACTACTAGGTCGGGGCCTCCTTATGCCTCAACGCTAAAAACACAACAGCTGAGCCCCTACATACTACGGCTCAGAAGGGGTCTTGGGTAGATGTGCACCAACATCCCAGCCCAACTGGCCTTTAACTGGCACAGAAAGAGTGCTCAGGAGCGTATCACCGAATAACCAAGCCGAACCACCCACTAGCACGGAAGGAGCCTTTGGGAATGAGCACCAAAGGACCAAGCCCAACTGCCCAAAGTCTATCTACTAGCTCCTGTCGGTGTGACGACTGTCGAGATCGTACACCTGCCACCAAATTCACAATGCAGGATCATATACCGCATGTCAACACACAACCAACCCATGAAATTTGTATTTACCATGTCATCATGCATTCAAGGGCTCCAACAGAGTACCTTCATATCTTAACCAACTCCGTGCTCAAAGGCACACATGGGTCCACATTTAATATAGGTGACAGTTCACCTTAATTACCACACCAGTCCCTCATTGCATCCCGTAGGGAGTTAACATAACTCTAAGCAGGGGACTATATCATTCATCCCTTCAATTCTTTAGATCAAGGTTCAACTCATCATATGGCACCGGGGTGTACCCCATCCAACTACTTTTCTAGAATTTATCATGTACATAATCATTATATTATTTCAATCCTCTCCACCGAACTTCGTTTCAGAAAACTCCAAATAATCGCAACAAGTACTCTTTCCAAAACTCATTAATCATGCAAGGGGTGATCACATTATCATCAACTATTTACCATCCGATCTCCAGAGTAATCAATACGTAGAATAAGGAATCATCAAATATTAATATATCACGACTAAGCGCCAAAGATTACAAAAACTGACATTCAGAAAGCTGCAGTCCACCAAAAATTCCGAGCAACCCCAAATAGGAAAGGTATTTTCAAGGGCTGCAACTTTCATGTTGAGCTTGGGGTCCAAATCCAAATATATCTCACCTGAAATCGGGTTTCAATCCGTCCTTGTACACTTAGACATAACACAACCTGCAACCTTATTATTACAGCACAACAACTTCATCTGAATATTCACGGAACTACAGAACTCTCCCGAAGACGTGTAACCATCCGTTCGAAAGGTCTTTCTGAGGGATACAACGTTTATGTTGAGCTCGAGATCTGAATTAGAACGGATCATACCTGAAATCGGCCTTGAAATCTTCTACGCACAAAAAAATATATTTCTGCATAACACTTTGCACGCATCGTAAAGATGTACAAACGACATCGGTTCATCTCCTCCCTCCAGCCATCATACAAAGCACAACCTATAGCTCTCTTCCATTTTCTACCTCATTAGACCATAGTTCTTCACGAGATCAAGCCCTCCATCTTCGTAATGAAGAGAGGAGATGATTGAAGACATTCATGCAGCGATAGGCGCCCTAGAATGAAAGTTCTAGCATATTTTCTTCCTAAGAAATCTCCATTAAACTCCCAAATCAAGATCTCTTGTGCCGATGTCTCTCCTATACTTTGGATGTAAAGATGTAGCACCAAAGGACCAAGCCCAACAGCCCAAAGTCTATCTACTAGCTCCTGTCGGTGTGACGACTGGCGAGCTCGTACACCTGCCACCAAATTCACAATGCAGGATCATATACCGCATGTCAACACACAACCAACCCATGAAATTTCTATTTACAATGCCATCATGCATTCAAGGGCTCCAACCGAGTCCCTTCATATCATAACCAACTCCGTGCTCAAAGGCACACATGGGTCCACATTTAATATAGGTGACAGTTCACCTTAATTACCACACTAGTCCCTCACTGCTACCCGTAGGGAGTTATCATAAATCTAAGCAGGGGACTACATCATTCATCCCTTCAATTCTTTAGATCAAGGTTCAACTCATCATATGGCCCCGGGGTATACCCCATCCAACTACTTTTCTAGAATTTATCATGTACATAATCATTATATCATTTCAATCCTCTCCACCGAACTTCGTTTCACAAAACTCCAAATAATCGCAACAAGTACTCTTTCCAAAACTCATTAATCATGCAAGGGGTGATCACATTATCATCAACTATTTACCATCCGATCTACAGAGTAATCAATTCGTAGAATAAAGAATCATCAAATATTAATATATCACGACTAAGCGCCAAAGATTACAAAAACTGACATTCAGAAAGCTGCAGTCCACCAAAAATTTAGAGCAACCACAAATAGGAAAGGTATTTTCAAGGGCTGCAACTTTCATGTTGAGCTTGGGGTCCAAATCCAAATATATCTCACCTGAAATCGGGTTTCAATCCGGCCTTGTACACTTAGACATAACACAACCTGCACCATTATTATTACAGCACAACAACTTCATCTTAATATTCATGGAACTACAGAACTCTCCCGAAGACGTGTAACCATCCGTTGGAATGGTCTTTCTGAGGGATACAACTTTTATGTTGAGCTCGAGATCTGAATTAGACCGGATCATACCTGAAATAGGCCTTGAAATCTTCTACGCACAAAAAAATAGATTTCTGCACAGCACTTTGCACGCATCGTAAAGATGTACAAATGACATCGGTTCATCTCCTCCCTCCAGCCATCATACAATGCACAACCTACAGCTCTCTTCCATTTTCTACCTCATTAGACCACAGTTCTTCACGAGATCAAGCCCTCCATCTTCGTAATGAAGAGAGGAGATGATTGAAGACATTCATGCAGCGATAGGCACCCTAGAATGAAAGTTCTAGCATGTTTTCTTCCTAAGAAATCTCCATTAAACTTCCAAATCAAGATCTCTTGTGCTGATGTTTCACCTATACTTTGGATCTAAAGATGTAGCACTAAGGGAGAAGGTAGGAATATCACCTGATTTTCGGCCATGGATCATATCCTTCTCCTTGGCGGCATTGTTGTATTCGTTCTTCCGATGTATCAGACCGTCATTTTTAGGGAGAGGGAAAGGTCGGTGATGGTTAAAACTCACGGTGCCCCGAGACTTATTTATTTGGTTTGATTTAACGATTAGGGTTGTCGGGGTGTGCGGATTTATTAGATATAAAAGTTGAAACCTAGTTTTAACGAAGGTAGGCAAGTGCACCTATCGCATGTAGTATAGGATATTCCGGTGGGGAATATCGAGGTCGTATTGTTCTCGGGGACGGGTTGATAATTTCTACTCCTCCATGGAGGTTCTATTATTTTACCGAAAATTATTTGTCGGGTGATTAACTAAATAATGTGGTTATATAAAAATAGAAAATAGACTTGAAAAAGGCGATGAAAAAACAACGCACCGTATTGAATCGATTAAGACCAAAATAATTTTTATATAACTAGAGATCTAAAATTTCAATTAAATTAAAGGGAAAACTTGGTCATGGAGGTTCCAAAAGAATGAGCTCACCAATCTCTAGGATGATCGCTCACCTGAACATTAGGACAATTCGACAGAGCTCTCGTTCAACGAAGGATTCCTCTTAATGACTGCATTACTCTAAGAACCCCGATATTAGGGGGGTGGGGAACCCTATCCGGTAGAATTTTGTGCCTCCTCTCTCGAGGGTCAGTTGGTGATGAGGAGAGGTATTAAAGGCTTCTTATCAAGGTTGTGGGTTCGAGACCCCGTGGCAACAATGCACCGTGCTGATAAACAGTCCGGAGATGCTTTGGGGTGTAAGACCTACATGCCTTGTAGATTCCGGCTGTACCACCGTGGTGCCATGGGTCCTCCATGGGCTGCTTGTTAAAATTCAATAACCTGACACTTCTACCACATTGAATTTTCTCCAGGTGGTCAACAAGATAGTCTACTGCCAAATTAATATTCTCAGCACTATCAAGATCACACCTTGATCACGCGAAAAATTCCCTGGAACCTGGAGTGAGCAGGGGTTATCTCAACCTAAGCCAGTCAACCAGCAAACACATGCAGCACAAGCGTCTTTATTGATTCACAGCTAACTTCTCTACACAGTGAGACATACATGGCGAGACATGCTTCACCAAACAACCACCAAAGGGAAAGCAGAGACTACAAATACAACACAAGAGAAACAAGCCGCGCAGACTCAAACACAAACCGCCGGTCTACTGCTGTGGAGTCCGCTCAAACCTCCAGGTCGCCAGACCAAAACCAAAGCCGCGCGGACTACCCCTTATCCCAATGCTAGCTCTAGCCACCGATCTGCAAGCCGTCTGACCGCGAGGTCGCCTAGCGGCCAGACCGCACACGGTGCGATGCCGAATAGAACAGTTCGCCTGAGACAGGAGTCTTCTTGAACCCCGAACCAAGTTGCCAAAGAGAAGACCGTCTGGTCTCTGTCCGCGACCTGCTGTTTTCCTCCTGTTGCTTAACCGTAGAGTCCGCACTATCCCTGACCGTAATCAGAGTCAAGTACTGGCTTTCCAGCACTATCCGCACAACCTGCACAGCACAACCCGGTCAACTCAACCAAACTGCACGGACATAAAGTCTAGTACGGAGCAACAGTTTCGAGCTCAAGGTACGGTTCACTTACGCATGGCGGTTACTTATTCCTGATGTGACATTGGTCCTATTTATATGCACGATGATGAGTGTTGTCACTGCCATAGCCAATAGGATTACCGCCACATCCTGCAACAAGACTTCTCCGCAGTCCACGGATACATACCAGTCCACCGCACCTGTGCAAGATAGCCAGCCCTCCTAGCTTCTCTAAGGCCGGACACAATTGACAGTCCGCCTTGTCGCCAAAGGCCAAACCGCCAAGACATTACCAAGGCCGGACAGCAACACCAGTCCGCTTTATCGCCGAAGTCCAAGCCAGGACCACCACAGCCGGACTCTACAGCAACACTGTCCACCAATCCGCAGACATAGCACCAGCCCGCTTATCCCGAGCCCGCAGCCTCGCCACCAAGGCAACTGCCGGACTCAGCGGACACCCGGCTTCAGTCCGAACATCCCGTGCCCACGGCCTCGCCACAAAGGCACCTACCGAACTCAGCAGACAGCACTAGTCTGCAAATACCTGCAGACACCCCAGTCTGCATACCTTGTAGACTTCTCCAGTCCGCATATCTTGCAGACTTCTCCAGTCCACAAATTTGAGTCCATAGTCTTGTTACCAAGACACCTTCTGAACTCAGCGAACTCCAGCACCAGTCTGCTTACACAGCAAACTTCTAGTCCACATAACCCAAGTCCACAGCCACGCCAGCAAGGCAGCTGTCGGACTCCGTGGACTCTAGCTACAGCCCTCACACAGTTACGAACACAATCTCCAGTCCGCTTATCCCCAAACTCGTAACCAAGGCACATGCACCTCTGTCGAGCTTGGCGGACTGAGAAGTAGTCCACGCTCCACTGCGCGATCTCCCCAGATTGAGCCAAACATGGACTTGGTTTAGACCCAAACAAGTCCACACCAATGGCCACAAGGGCCAGTTCGCACTTACTAGAGGACACTGGATCCAGTCTGCCAAACCCGGCGACCTCCAGCACCTGTCTGCACTGACTGGCGGTCTCCGAGGCTTCCACTTGCCGCTGGACTAGAGCAAGACCAAGGCAACTGCCAAACCGGTCTGCCGAGCTCCAGTTCTTCAGTCCGCTTCATGCCGGACTCCACGGATAGCATTTCTAGAAGCCCGGTTACTTCCTAGGATCCAACTGCCTGCTGAGCACAAGCCAGCCTGGCTAACCGGCGCTGCTGTCCACGTAGTTTGCGCGAATAGACCGCCTAGGCCGCTACCGGACAAACCATCTGCAACATCACTGCTGACTTAGCAGTCCGCCGACCCTGTCCACATAGGCCGAGCGGATAGGTCCAAGTGCTCCATTCACCCACTTTCACTTCATAAATTTCAACACTCCCCCTTGAAGTGAGAAGTGGTGAATATCTCCAGCAGCTCCCATAACCTTGCACCTGGTCCCTCCGATAGCATCTACGAAGAGATGTCCAAGACATAGTCCTCGCCCCATACATCATGGACCATGGGGGGACCTCCAACATCTCCCAAAAGGAGTCATGCTTCCCTCTGCCTTCTTGATCAGCTTCAACCTCCACTCATGCATCACAGGAGTATCACCAACAACCTTGGGCACAAAAGCCCAAGTCTCGTCAACTTTGAGAGTAGTCACCTCCTCAGCCTTCGTGTCTATCACCTCCTTGATTCTAGTGGGGTCATCACAACTAGAAGACACTCGCTCGACCTGAGGTCTAGTAAGGAAACATGGGACCAAGCCCGCTATGTTCCCTTCATTGTATCGAGCTGGTGGCTTACTGATGCTCTTCGATCTCCAAAGAACCTGATCATGGCTGACCACCTCCGCTGCTCCTGAACCAGCTCCGTTCCCGGGCAAACCCGGAACAATGCTCCCCTTGCTTCCTGAACAAGACGCCTCCTTACTGGAACCAGAAGCACCTAGAGCAACGCTCCCCTTGCTACCTGAACTAGAATACTACCCTCTTGAACAAGAACTACCCGGAATATTGCTCCCCCTGCTTCCTGAACCGGAATCCTCCGCCTTCAAGCCAGAAGTACCTGGAGCATCGCTCCCCCTACTTCCTGACCCTGACGCCTTGCCCCGGAGCTAGAACAACCTGGAGCTCCTGGTAACTCAGGAAGCTCCACCTGAACCTTAGCAGCAGCCTCCTTCAGCAGACCATCTGACCTGCTCATCTCTAGCTCCACATAAGAGCTATCCCAATACAGCGTCAACTCATCGAGGACAACATCTCTCGACACGATGAACCTCTTCGTCGCAGGATCAATACACCTCCATCTTCTCCTTTACTCATCATACCCAACAAAGGCTAGCTTTGTCTTGAGAGCATCCAAAGTGTGTACGTAGCAGGTAGATCCAAACACTCTTAGGTGCTTCACACTGGGTTTCACCCCGAACATTAGCTCATAAGGTGTCTTCACATAGATCGGACTAAGAGGCATCTGATTGATGACATGAGCAGCGCAGGCCATCCCTTCCACCCAAAAAGCCTTAGGAACGCTTTTAATCTGAATCCAACACTTGCAGGTCTCCGTTAACCAATGGATCATCCGAGCTGCAATACTACCTTGCTGTGAAGTATGTCCACAAGAATGCTCCTTCCGGATCCCATGCTCCTGCAAAAAATTGAGAACTCGGTTGAGCCAAACTCACCACCGATGCTTGTCCTCAACCTCTTGATTTGCAGGCCAAGCTGGCCTTCCACAAGCTTCTTGAACTCCACAAACAAGCGCATCATGTTGGACTTCTTCTTCATGAAGTATACCCAAGTATACCTTGAATAGTCATCAACCAATATCAGTATGAACCAGCTGCCTCCAGGACTGGCGGTGACGGTCGGTCCAACCAGAGCACAATGGACAACCTCCAAAGGTTCTTTACATCTGGATTGTGCCTTATCAACCATAAAGCGATAAGCTTCACTTTGCTGACATCACGCACACCCCTGATCATCGCCATAGGAAGACAATATAGGCAATCCTCTTACGAGTCTTCTTACTGCCATTACTTTCAGCATGTCGATCCCTACATGCCCTAGTCTTTCATGCTAGATAGCTTCACTATCATTGGCCTTCATCCGATCACAATCAAAAGTTGTTGAAGACCCAACTAAGTTCTTCTCCTTGCTCCCGACATGAGCTACGTTCGCCGAGAGCATGACAACCTTGAGCTCTTTCCTGAGATGACCATGCTGCTTGTATTTATAGTACCTTGGTCCCTCCTTCCTCTTCACATCATGCCTAGGAGAACCACTCCTCTCTTGCTGATATGAAGTAGAAGGACCATTGAAAGTCCACCTAGTGTCAACTATGTTCACCTATGGGGGGGGGGAATAGGTGACGTGCAGCGCTTTTGTGGATTTTAAGATTGTACCTGCACAATAGAAATAAACAGCACAGCACACAGAATACACATGCAATTTATAGTGGTTCCCCGACTTGGGTACATCCACTTTCCCCCTTCGACCTATCTCCCAACAAGGGACGACTCGGTCTCTTCACCAACAGGATTGAAATCCAATCCTTGCACTAACGGAAGGAACCCTTCCACACGTAGGAGTCACCACTCCCACAAACCAGGTTGCACCCAACCCTTACAACACGGAACAAACGTTCCTTTACAACAAAAGTAAATCTAGAATGTACGCGAGATACAAACTTCGTTTGGAGACTACGGTGTTCCTCTTCGTTTGACGACGTGTTCGTGAAGTCAACAAAGAGTCTACAACCCTAGATCTCTCTTGGAGAGGATCTCCCCGGAACCGGCGGCGGCAAGAAGGGCGGCGGCTTGGTTCGGGATCGGCGGCAATGACGTTGCGCGGCTGCTGTACTTTGAGATCCAAACTTCGTAGTGAAGCTAGCTAGGTCTACCAACGGTCACACTAGGATCAATCGTCTCGATCGATTCGGATGGGGAAGACTTTCCCGATCTACAAATCGAGAGACAAGAGATCTCCGGTTAGACACGTGAGACGCTGAGCTTAGCTAGGCTTCTGTCGCAGGAGGATCTGGGCGAAACCACGATCAACCGGAGAACACCTTGTCGCGAGCGGCGGCGGCGATGACGGAGCGGAAGCGGCGATCTAGGTCACGTTACGGCTCGCGAATTTCTTATCTTCTTCGCTTGAATTACTGTTCAAAAATACCCATGTATTTATACACTGTAGATGCTAACAATATGACCGTTGTGGGTCCCACAAGTAGAAACCCGAAATCCGGTTCAAAATAGTCCAGCGGCAGAATCCGGTCCAGCAGCTTCCAGAGAAAACGCCAAGTAAAAATCGGCGAGAATCGCAGGTGATTCTCGACGAATCGGCGAGAATCAGTTAGTGATTCTCGACGATTCGTCGAGAATCACTAATGATTCTCGCCGAATCATTTTTGATTCTCAATGAATATAACTTGGTATTCAGGATCTGCTCTGCGATGGGTTCGGCGAGAATCACTAGTGATTCTCGCCGAATCTTACTTGGCACCAATTTGAGGTAGCCGGTGGGAGTCGGCGAGAATCACTAATGATTCTCGACGATTCGGCGAGAATCACTTGGTGATTCTCGTCGAATTTTACTTGGACGAATTTTCGTCTTTCCACCCAAGAGCTGCCCCTTGACCGATCCTTGCTCCTTGACTTCTCTTGCATAAGCACGGCCCTGTACTTGAAAGTAAGTGCACTCCAATAGAGAGAGTACACGTAGGCCAACACACTGATCTGCTCAACGAGGGATTACGTCGTGCAGACCTGTGTATATTGACCTACTGCACCCTGACATTGGTGTGCACTTAGCGTGGAATAGCTGCAAGTACAACTTGAAAAGTTTCATCAAATACATTGTGAATTCATCTTAGCTTGACAGGTGGCTTCCTCAAATCCAGGTGATTGTGGATACAATACCCAACAATCTCCCCCTATTTGACGAAGCCAAAACCCTACTAGCTAAGATGAATAACACCAATCAAATAATAACAACAACATTCAGAAGTTAAACATGCAGCACAAGAGAATATAAGCAACCAGATCAGGACTTGAGTCATTCACGGATTCAAATAAATATACCAATATATATATATATATATACACACATATAATCTCAGAATTGTTCATGTAATAACAATAAGCATTAAATGTTCTTAAGAGAAAATGACAAGCTATAAATTGTTGACTATTTTTCTTTAGCTAAGTCATCCTTGAGTTTTTGCGCCAAGTATTTCTTCCTTTGCCTCTCCATATACTCTTTAGGCTTCGGATAATATCTGGGAGGAGGAACTTTATCTGCATCCGTGTTGTTTTTGAAGAAGATGTTTCGTTTCGCTTCATACGTCTTATGCATCTCCCATTCATACTGGCTGTATACCTCCTTTCGATTGATTTCCCCTGTTCCTGTAGCCATAAGGTGTCCAAGATGATATTCTTTGAAACTGAACTCCACTTTTCATTTCTTAGTTCCTCCTCACTCAGTCGAGTTCTCTTTTCAGCCTGTGTCTCCTTGGAGGTCCCTTCTTGAGCTTTTCTCTTCCCCCTGGCTTTTGCTAGGGCCTCTTGGTCAAACATGCTCATCAGTTTTGCTTTAGAAATTGCCCTAGCATCATCTCCACTCTTGGGAACCTCTGCCGCACTTACTCCCTCAGTAGCACTTACTCCCGCAGCAGCCGTAGAAGTCTCAGGAGCATGAATACCCGCAGGATTTTCAGGCAAGGCGACGCCTAACGCCTGGTGGAGCATCCACCAGCTGCTGTCATAGTCGTATTTGTTTGACTGTTCGAAGTTTTTGATCATGACTTCTCGGAGCTCAGCCATCTTAGCTATGTATTCCTTCTCCCCCTTTTTGGCTTCGACAGCGATGAAGTTTGCATAGGAGTGCAGGGAGTCATCAATATGCTTGGTGGTCCGGGAGAACTCAGTGACCAAGGCCTGCTGATTGGCATTGAGAGTGACCATATTACCGTCAAACTTTTGAATGTTGTTGGCTACAACATGAGCGTTCTGATTTACTACAGCAAGAGTATCGGTGTTCTTTTTCAATCCGGCCATAAGAAGTGTGACAGCTTTGTCGGTCGCGGTATACTTCTCTTCAAATTTCTTGTCCATCACGTCAAGTTTATGATTGATCTCCACCATATTTTTGAGCATGAGATTTTCAGACTTCTTAATTCTTTGCAGCAGGTTATTCTGAGCTTTATCAAAGGAGGCTTTAAGTTCATTCATTATGCCCTGAATGACATTTACAGTGTGAGTGGCTAGCTCATCTCGTAACGGAAGAGCTGGAGGCACTTCTTGTCCTTGCTCTTCAGCAGACGCATCTGTAGAGCTGGATACAAGCACAGTCTCTAATGGGGGAATGCTGACGGCCTCGATAGATTTTTCTGACTCCCCCTCCACTGATGCACCAATGTTTTCAGGAACGATTTCAGGTGCGTGCTTGTCAGATGGAGGTTCAATGAGATCCGGAGCCTCCAATGCTTCATGTCCCTCATTCTCGTCTTCCTCTCCGTCATCATCCATGAATTCATCTTCATCAGCAGCCTCTTCCGACTCTTTGTCAGCAGTCTCCAGCACAGTAGCTTCGGCTCCTTGATCGTTTCGGTTCAGGGCCTCCTCATGCTCCAGCTCAGGTTCACTTTCTACGTGTAGATCTGCCACAGCATCTCTGGCCAGCTGGGAGATGTCAGATACTACATCAGTATGAGGGGGTAGAGGCTCCCCCTCGATTCCTGCCGACAAAGTATCAGGAATTTCACTGGGGGATGTTGCTGGAGATACTTCCTGTTGTTCTTCCAAGGCAGCCTGCCCAATTCGCCTCTCCCATCTGTCAAACACACTTGAGTCCATCTTCTTCAGGTAGTGTAGAGGAACACCTTTGCTCATGTCAAACTTGTCTCCATTTAGTTGATTTAGATACAGACTTATGATTCGGCCAAAACTCGGAGTGCTCAAGGTGTCCTTTATCTTCTCGAACAGCAATGCCCCCCAGTTGAACCTTTTTCGGCAAACAATAGCCACCAGGATCTTGAACATATCTGCAGAGATATGGTCATGAGATCCTGGCTTGCAGATGAGTACCTTTCCAATGATGTCAGACATAAGCTTCCCTTCTTCATTCATATCCTTGCGCTTGATCGACCGAGTTCCTCGTGGGAGACCACAGAATAGGAGAGTCCTGCGTTTGTCATCGTCCTCAAGATAGTCCTCATCCTCCGAGCTAAAGAGCTGCAGGAAGCGGGTCAGCTTGCTGGCAGACATCTTGACCTTTGCCCCAGCCACCTTGCATTTGATTAGTGAGTCGCCATTCCGGAGTCTTGCGGTAGCGAAGAACTCCAGCACCTCTTTGTCCAAGATTTTGCAAGGGTGCTCCAGGACGAATGATAGCCCAGCCTCTTCCAGCATCAGAATGATGTTTCTGAATTCGTCAGAGGCGTGAGAGAACCCAGTTCGAACAAGCTCGCAACCAGTGACCAACCCAACTGTTGGGTACATTGGTCAAATGTACCTGATTTGAAGAAGCCTCACCTAACTCAATGATATACATCATAATGTATTTGATGTTTGTTTGAGTTACTTGTGCAGGTTAGGTATTCACTGGACTGAAGCTAAAAGTTTCTAAGTCCATGTGTCGACACCCAGAGGGAAAGTGTCGACACTTGAGAAAGCTTGTGTCGACACCCAGACAAGCAGTGTCGACACTTGGAGTAATTGTGTCGACACCTGAGAAGAAGAGTCGACACCAGACAGAAAGTGTCGACACTTGGAGCTGTGTCGACACTCAGTGAAGAAGAATGCAGAAAAGCTGTGTCGACACTTAGCAGAAGTGTCGACACCTAGAAGAGCTGAGTCTACATCAGAAAGTGTCGACACTTGGAGTTGTGTCGACACTCAGCAAAATTCTGCAGAGACTAAGGACAAGTGTCGACACTCAACACAATGTGTCGACACTCAATCAGCAGAGTCAACACATGAAGAATGTGTCGACACTCAGCACAATGTGTCGACACACACTCAAAGGAGTCAACACTTGAAGTATGTGTCGACACTCAGCACAATGTGTCGACACACAACCAGAAGAGTCAACACTTGAAGAAAGTATCGACACCCAGCACAATGTGTCGACACTTAGTTGAAGACTCTACACTTGAAGAAAGTGTCGACACAAGGAGCTGTGTCGACACTTAGCAAAGAACAGAAAAGTTTACAAAATATTCTAAGTACAAGTGTCGACACTAAGGGAATGTGTCGACACTCAGCTGAAGAAACAAAATTGAAGACTTGTGTCGACATCAAGAAGCAGTGTCGACACTTGACAGTTTCAACACATGAAGATGTGTCGACACAAAGGAGATGTGTCGACACTTAGAAGAATACTACAAGATACAGAAGATCAAGTACTTGTGTCGACACTTAATTTCAGTGTCGACACTTGAAGAAGAATCTGTGTCGAGACATACAAGGAGTTGTGTCGACACCTTGTAGACTTGTGTCGACACTTACACAACATGTGTCGACACTTGGTCTATAAGTGTCGACACTTAAGAACAGAAAGTCTCGACACTATCTGACAGTTAGAGAATTTCAAGAAGTGACTGGTTGACATGACAACTGCCGATCCAGCCGGTCTACAGCAACTGTCAGGGAAGTCAGAAGTTAGTTATGAACCGGACCAGCCGGTTACCATGAAGAAGGCCTATAAATAGGCACAGACTGTTTACAGAAATTGATTGATAAGGTGTTAATAAGAAGTTGTTAAAGCTATCTGAAGTAATAGATCAGATTATTCAAGTAATCAGAAAAGTGGTACACAGAGTATCAACACAAGAAGATCAGGCAGTCCAACTGCAGATCTAAGAAGTTGGAGAGAGAGAGCTCCAATTAAGAAATCAGTCATTGGAACTAAGGCTGAGAAGAAGGATTCAGAATCATCTGGATCTCAAGAAGCAGAGGTCAAGGATCAACTGCAGAGGATTCAGACTAATTCAGTTCTACTCAAGAAGCTTTGAAGGAAGCTAAGTCAGTTTGGATCTAGCTGAGTTCTTCCAAGAACTCTTCAAGAAACTCTCAACTCCTCTCTTATTTTCTGAGTTGTAGAGTTAGTTATTGTAATTCAATTTTAACTTGTAGGATCCATTGGATCTGAGTGAATTGTAAGCCTATATTATAAAGGCTGAGGGTAGGACTTGGTTGCCTGAGTGTAGGAGTTGAAGAACTTTGAGTGTAGGCCTTAATTGGCTGAGTGTAGGCCTTGATTGGCTGAGTGTAAGCCTGGGTGGCTGAGTGTAGGCCTTGGTGGCTGAGTGTAAGGCTTTGGGCCTGAGGTGTAGGAACCTAGTTGGGTTCTGAGATAGTGGAGAAGTTTGGCCGAATCTAGTACACTGCTAGATAGGCGAAGGGGGAAAGTGGATGTACCCAAAGATTGGGGAACCACTATAAATTTGTGTGTCTGCTGTGCTGTGCTGTGGATTAGCAGTTTATATTTTATTATTGCTGTTAGCTGTAGAAATCTGTGAGATAACTGTTTTGCTGCCAACAAAGTTTTAAAAAGGTTTAGGTCACCTATTCACCCCCCCCCCTCTAGGTGTTTAGGTACCATATCTTTCAAGTGGTATCAGAGCCAG
Source organism: Platanthera guangdongensis (assembly GCA_039583875.1). Taxonomy (NCBI): domain Eukaryota; kingdom Viridiplantae; phylum Streptophyta; class Magnoliopsida; order Asparagales; family Orchidaceae; genus Platanthera; species Platanthera guangdongensis. The sequence continues at coordinate 149,703,317 of CM077163.1, read as the reverse complement.
GTTCCTCAAAAAGGACTAACTATCTGAGGAGATCCAGTTTGGCAGATTCAGTGTAAGTCAGAACACAGTTTCAAGAAAATCAAGAAACATGGGTTCTTCAGAGAATCACAAGGAATTGGGTTCAATGAAACTGCCCATATGCAGAAAAGAGATATTTGGGATCTGGAAAGAAAGGGTTAGGCTATTTATGGAGGCCTCTGACCCTAGAATCTACATCACAGTCAAAGAGGGGCCATATGTGCCCATGAAGGTTTCAGTTTTGGATGCTACACAGAGAACTCCAAAGGATTTCTCTGAGATGACTAAGGATGAAATTGTCCTAGCCACTATGGACAAGAGGGCACAAAACATTATAGTAAGTGCCATTGATGATGCCACTTTTCAGAACTTAATTCACTGTAAAACAGCAAAAGAGATGTGGGATACTCTCATTGTCTATATGGAAGGTTCTGAAGAAGTTAGGCAAGATAGGAAGTCCTTGCTTAATCAAGAGTATGAGAGCTTTAGGCAAGGAAGAGGAGATAGCATCACTGAATGCTACAAGAAGTTCTATAGAATTGTTAATGAACTCATGTCCTATGGAAGAGAGTTCACTAACTATGAATTGAATGATAAGTTCTTAAGGTCCCTAACCAAAGATTGGGACACCAAGATCTGTGCCATCAGAGAAATGGCAAAGTTGGGAGAAATTCCTCCTCCCACACTGTTTGGCAAGTTGTTGTCTTATGAGATGCAGCTGTCAGTGAGAAAAGAGGAGGAAAAGTCAACAAGGACTGAGCACAGGGAAAGGACTGTTGCCTTCAAGTCAGAAGTACCTAGAAAGGGCAGGACTAAGTCATCAACTCCTCCTCCAGAGGTAGTTGAATCAGAATCTGATGAGTCTGTTAGCACAAAGTCTACAAGCAGTGAAAGTGATGAAGACTTTGCTGCATTCACCAGACATTTTCCGAAATTCCTGAAGAAGAAACAGTGGAGGTCCAGACCTTCATTTTCCAAAGGTAAAGAAGTCCAGTATCAGGAGAAGAAGCCTTCAAAGAAGGACAAGAAAAAGATAAAGACTAGCAAGGCAACTGGGTCTAAGATAGTGTGTTACTGCTGCAATAGACAGGGTCATGTTATTGCAGATTGTCCTGAGAGAAGAAAAGAATCCAGTGACAAAAAGAAGACTCACTTCAAAGGAAAGAAGGAGAAGTCCTTTGTTGCAAAGAATGAGAAGACTCTTTCAGACATTTCTTCTTCAGACACTGAGACAGATGCTGAAGCCTACATAGGGCTATTTGCTGAAGAAGAAGAAGAGTTTATGCAGATCATGGAATCAATCTATGAACAAGAAGAGTGTCAGTGCCAAGGACTGATGGCATTGACTGAAAGTACCAAAATCCTGGAGCAGCCAGGACCTAGTCAGGTACAAAGTCCAACTCAAAGTTCAGATTCCAGTTCTAGTTCAGAGTCAGATTCATCTTCATCAAGTGATGGAAGTGCTTCTGAATCTGAGGGAGATATTCATCAGCTCTTAGATGAATATAAAGTACTGTTGCAAGCCTATAAGAAAAGCAAGACCCTAGCCAAAAGTCAGGCAAAGGAGATTGCTGATCTCAAGGCAGCTGCAACAGATTTTGAGAAGAAATTTGATCAAAAGCTCAATGAGGTAGCCAGGCTGAAACACATTACTGTGATTCAGATGGGAACTATCACCTATAAAAATGATCAAATTAAGAGACTGGAGATCAATCTTCAGAAGGAAAGAGAGCTAGTTGCTAGGTTTTCAAAACCTAAATCAGTGCTACCCTTGATTGATGAGTTTGTTCATCATAAAGGAAAGGCTGGATTGGGTTTTATTAAACCAGCTAGGACTGTTCAGGATCAGTCCAAGTCCAAGGGCAAAGCCCCAACATTCAATAAGCCTGCTGTAGTCAAGACAGCCAAGTCTGTACCTAAGCAAAGGTACAACAAGTTTGAATGCTGGTGCTGTGGCAAAGTTGGCCACTTTGCCTTGGACTGTTGGCACAATGCAAGTGCCAATGGGAGTAGCAAGCTACCTGGTGGAAAGCCAGTAGGTAGCTATGTCATGTTGCAAACTAACAATCACCAAGGACCCAAGTTTACTTTGGGTTCTAAGGTTCATTAATTTGTTTTGCAGGTGAATCCAAGTGGCAATACCCCAACATGGTACTTGGATAGTGGATATTCCAGACATATGACTGGAACAAGGGGACTACTGAAGGACTACATTCCAATCAAAAATGGTCCTAAAGTGACCTTTGGTGGTTCTGAAAAAGGAATCATCAAAGGGTTTGGTAACATTTCTTCAAACCTTGTTACCATTACTCATGTGGCTTATGTTAAAGGGTTGAAACACAACCTTATAAGTATAAGTCAATTAAGTGATGTAGGGTATGACATCTCATTTGTTAAAGATGGTTGTCATATCAAGAGGTCAAGTGATCAAGAGATCATTTTGACAGGTTATAGGAAGAGAAATGTCTATTGTCTAGACATTATGGTTGAGAATAATAGTTCTCCAGTTTGTCTTGTAGCTGATGAGACAGTCTCTCAATGTGTCAAATGGCACAAGAGGCTTGCCCATCTTAATTACAAGACTATTAGCAAACTCTTTAGCAAAGAGTTAGTGAGGAATGGTCCTCAAGTTAAGTGTGTTAAAGATGGCATTTGCTCAGCTTGTCAAAAGGGCAAGCAGACCAAATCCACCTTTAAAAGCATTGAGAACAAAGATGCTGTGAGGTGCTTATACCTCTTGCATATGGATCTTTTTGGTCCAATGCCAGTTCACAGCTTAGGTAGGAAGGTCTACACCTTTGTAGTTGTAGATGACTACTCAAGGTTTTCCTGGGTGTTCTTCTTAAGACAGAAATCTGAAACACCTAGTGTTTTCCATAACTTTGTCAAGCAAATTCAGAATGAACTAAACAGTACAGTGGTCAAAATTAGAAGTGACCATGGCACTGAATTTCAGTCTGATAGCATGACAAGACTATGTGAAGACTTTGGGATATTTCAAGAATTTTCTTCACCTAGAACACCTCAGCAAAATGGCATTGCTGAAAGGAAGAATAGGACCTTGATAGAGGCTGGTAGGACCCTATTAAGTGATTCATCACTGCCAGAGTATTTCTGGGCTGAAGCAGTTAACACTGCATGCCATGTGATAAATAGGGCTACCATCACTAAAAGGTTAAATAAGACCCCCTATGAAGTTGTGAAAGGCAGGAAACCAAACCTATCCTATTTCAGGATTTTTGGTTGCAAATGCTTCATACTTAACAATGGGAAGTCTTACTTAACTAAGTTTGCTGCCAAGTCCCAAGAGGGAGTGTTTGTTGGGTACAGCAATAATAGTAAGGCTTATAGAGTCTACAACTTGACTACACAAGTTGTAGAGGAGTCTGTGCATGTAGTTTTTGATGAGACAAAACTTATTAACAATGAGTTGTCTAGTAGTGTGTGCAGCCCCACAGGTCTTACTAAGAAGATGGACAAGCTAACCATAGAAGATGTACCTGCTGCAAGACAGCAAGTAGAAGAAGATGGCTTATGTCCAGGGGGAGAACTACATGTACCAGGAGCTGAAGAAGTACAAGGAACTCAGCATGATGAAGATGCTGTAGAAGTACAACCAGAAGTAAGGATGCCTCCAGCCAACAGGCATCTAAGAGATCATCCAGTAGAGCTGATCATTGGAGATCCAAGACAAGGTGTTCAGACAAGGAGCAGAAATCAGAATGCTTGTAGTATATTCAAGTTTTCTGTCTCAAATAGAACCAAAGAAATTTGAAGAAGCTATACAAGATCCACAGTGGACTGAAGCTATGCAAGAAGAACTTAATCAGTTCAAAAGGTGCAAGGTTTGGGAACTGGTTCCTAAACCAAAAGACCACAATGTTATAGGAACTAAGTGGATCTACAGAAATAAGTTAGATGAACAAGGGGTCATCATTAAGAATAAAGCAAGACTGGTTGCAAAAGGATATAGGCAAGAAGAAGGTATTGATTTTGATCAAACCTTTGCCCCAGTAGCCAGACTGGAGGCCATAAGGATGTTCTTGGCCTATGCAACCTATCAAGGATTCAAGGTTTACCAGATGGATGTCAAGTCAGCATTCTTAAATGGTAATCTTAAGAAAGAAGTCTATGTGGAGCAGCCTTCAGGTTTTGTTGATCCAACTCAACCTCATTATGTCTATAGACTTAGGAAAGCATTGTATGGGTTAAAGCAAGCTCCTAGAGCTTGGTATGAAACCCTATCTAGTTTCCGCATTGAGAACAAGTTCACAAGGGGGAAAATAGATAAGACTCTATTCCTTAGGGAATCTAGAGGCAAAGTCATACTAGTCCAAATATATGTAGATGACATTATATTTGGGTCTACTGAAAGCAGCCTTTGCAAAAAGTTTGCAAAACTTATGCAAGGTCAATTTGAGATGAGTAGTATGGGAGAACTGAAGTTTTTCTTGGGTCTCCAAGTTAAACAGACTGAAAGTGGCTTGTCCATATGTCAGTCCAAGTTCACCCTAGAACTCATAAGGAAATATGGTATGTATTCATCCAGTACCATGAAGACTCCTATGGGGTCAAGTATGTCTCTTAGCAAGGATGATGCAGGGAAACCTGTAGATGAAACCTTGTATAGAGGGATAGTTGGCTCCTTACTATACTTGACTGCAAGTAGGCCTGACATTATGTATGCTACATGTGTTTGTGCCAGGTATCAAGCCTGCCCTAAAGAGTCTCACTTGACTGCAGTCAAGAGAATTTTGAGATATCTAAAGGGCACTCCTTATCTAGGCCTCTGGTACCCTAGGAATGGAGATTTTGATCTAACAGGCTATTCAGATGCAGACTTTGCTGGATGCAAAGAAGATAGAAAGAGCACTACTGGATCCTGTCAATTCCTAGGTGGAAGACTCATTTCATGGAGTAGTAAGAAGCAAACCAGTGTGGCTATCTCCACAGCTGAGTCAGAATATGTAGCTGCAGGAAGTTGCTGTGCTCAACTTCTGTGGATTCAATATCAGCTAGAAGACTATGGATTTCAGGTAAGTAGAACTCCACTTTTCTGTGATTCTACAAGTGCTATTTCAATAGCTAATAATCCTGTATCACATAGTAGAACTAAACATATTGAGATTAAATATCACTTTCTTAGGGAGCATGTAGAAAGAAATGATATTGCACTTGAATATGTTAAAACTGATAATCAAATAGCTGATATGTTTACTAAGCCCTTAGAAGAAGCTAAGTTCAATAGGTTCAAAATTGAACTAGGTATGATAAACTTAGACTAAGTTTACAAAACTAAAAATTGGCTAAGTAAAAAGGTGTCGACACATAGACAAGTCTATGTCGACACAGAATAGTAAGTGTCGACACTTCAGGGAAAAGGTGTCGACACATCTAGGAAGTTGGTGTCGACACTTCAGAATGTTAGTGTCGACACATGTCGAGTAGGTGTCGACACATCCAATGTGGTGTCGACACTTAAGTTTAACTCAGAATTTTCTATGTAACGTCTCGACTACATGTCGAGTAGTGTGGTGTCGACACATAACCAAGTGTCGACACATAAAATCTGTTGACTACACTTGTGTCGACACATGAGTGTCGAGACATTATAAGTCAGTGTCGACACTTATTGCCAGTGTCGACACATCTTTAGTAATCCATCCCGCCTGTTCGTCTTCAAACCAGCAAGGTATAAATAGGATTCTGTCTTTGTGTGTCGACACGCTTTCAGAGTTTCGAGACCAAACTACTGTGTCGACATTTCTCTTTTCTAAAGACTAATTCTACAAACCCTAATGGCTCCCAAGCTCGAGGAGAACGTCAATGAAGGCTATGAACTGGTTCGTGGCGCGTTCGACGATGGCGATCAAGAAATCAAATCGGTGGTAACCCTAGTCACCGATTCTGGATTGGAGTACTTGGTTTCAGAACCAACCAAAATATGGAAGAAGGAAGTTCTTGAATTTCTTACTGGAGCTGTAGTAGATGACTCAGGTTACAGAATCAAATCAAGAGTGCATGGAACCAAGGTCAAGGTTTCACCCAAAACTCTGAGAAAGGTACTTCAGCTACCTAAAATTCAAGCAGAAGAGGAAGTGACTACATCTAAGACCAGGGAAGCACTTACCTGGTGTGGTCTAGATCCTAAGATGAAGATAGGATCTGTATTCAACAGGAAAGGAATGAATAACCAAGGCAAATTCCTGTCTGAAATTGTGGGGAAAGTTATACTCAGCAAGACAGGAGGGCATGACAGGGTGTCAGCCTCCATGTTCAGTGTTATGACCAGAATTATCTTCAACCTAAAAACAGACTGGTCAATGGTTGTGTATGAGAAAATTAAGGAGAGTCTGAAGAAGCCCAATCTGGGCAGAATACTAAGTCTCTACCTGGCTGGTACAATACCAGAGGTAATGAGCAATGCTGCTGGTACTAAAATCAATCACATGAGAAGGATGGATCAAAGGATATTTTCCAGGTGGGAAAGAGTACTATCTAAAGAAATACCTACCCCAGAGAAGCAAGTTTCTAAGAAAGATTCACCTCCAAAGAAGAAGAGGAAGATAGCTCCTGTGACACAGGAGTCCTCCAGCAGTTCAGGTAGTGAAGAACAAGTTGTTTTCACTCCTGATAGTCAAGTAGAAGTGACTGCAGAGAAGTCTCCTGCTCCTCTAGAGACAGCTGAAATCCAGGGGGAGCTGCCTACAGCTAGCCCCATGCATAAGGATCCAAGCCAGGGGAGCTTCCAGCTGTAGAACAACCCTCTACACTGGAGAGTGAGCAAGCTACAATCATTATCCAAGAGGTACTTTCTGACCTCAATACTTTCGACTTTTCTGTAATAGATTCTGATTTGTCTGATGTCCATCAGCAAACTCAGCAAGCAAATCAAGAACCAGATGTTGTTCTCCAAGACACATCAGTAGTACAAGAAGTAGTTCCTGATAAAGTAGTCGATGAACCCAGTACTTCTCCTGCACAGTCTCCAGCTGAATACACAATGGAAGATCTATTTCTTAATTTAGATCAAGAGGATTTTGACATGGACAAGCATGCTGCTGCTGAAGAGAAGGGTGCTGCTGCTGAGGGGGAGACACTGCAAGTTCAGGAAGAGCCTATAAGGCAAGAAAGTGAGAAAGCACTTGATGTGCAAGCTGACCAACCATCAAGCCCTAAGGACAGGGTGAATATAGCCAGTACTTCAGAGTCTGAGGAAGATGAGACTGAACAAGCTAAAAAGAAGAAACTCTTTGTATTCAAGAGAAGAAGTCAGAGCTACAAGAAGGCTCTACAAACTGTTGCTAAACAATCCTTAGTCACACAAGCTCCATCTCCTGATTACAGTGCCTTAATGGTAGCCCTGCAAATCAAGCTGGATGAGCAAAGGAAGGCTATAGAGACTTATGTTGATGAAGGGCACAAGACCCTACAATTTGATCTGGCACAGGACATCAAGTCAATAAGGTTTGAAATGAACCTTAATAAAAAGGAGATGAATGAATGCTTCCACAAGGGTGGAAATGCAGTGGTGTTTCTGGCAACACATCAAGAGAAGATAAAGGAAAAAGTAGCTGATATAGCACTGAAGCAAGGCTATGTGCTGGAGAATCAGTTGAGAATGAATGATAATCTGACAGCTTCTCACAATGCTATAATCACTGAACTGAAGAATAAGACTGCTGAACCTTCAACATCATCTGCTGCAAAGGCTGAATTTGATAAAGCTTTTCAAGATGAAATTGCTGCTGTCAAGACTGCAATCAAGGATTCACAGAAGGTCATTTTTGAACAACTTACCAAGCTTAGACCTTACTTTAAGGATGGCATCAGGTACTTGGACAGTCAGATCAGATTCCAAAAGGATGATGTGAGAGACCATGTTGCACAAGAAGTCATAAAGGGGGAGAGGGTGTTAGTCAAAGCTAGCTCTGACCATGCCAAATGGATATCTAACTCCATCAGAGCTACACTGGGCTATCCTCCCCTGTGTGATGATGATAATGTTGCTGAATCTGGAATTCAAAGTGCATATCTTGGAGGTGAGCAACAGGAAGTAGCTCAGGTGATTTATCCACCTCCAGATTTTGACATGGTTCATGCAGAAGTAAGCACAATGTATAGCCCCCCAGCTGGAGAGTCCAAAGTTGTTCTGGAAAAGGTTGTTCAACCTGTTACAGCAGCTATGCAAGAGGCTTTGGACAAGGAAGAAGAGACAAGGCTGTCAAAGAAGAAGTTTAGGGAACTAGCTGAGCAGAAGCCAGATTTTGAACAGTGGAGCCCTACTTCTAGGAACATCATTCTCACAGCCTGGAAAGCAGCCAAGGACAATGCTCATGAAAGGAACAAATGGTTTTCAGAAGCAGAATGGAGGAAGCATGAGATTAGGCAGGAAGCCATTGTCCAGCATAGAAGGAAGGCTAAGTTAGGAAAGCTACCTCCTACAGCTGTGGAGCCTAGCAAGTACTTTCCTAAGCCCTATCATTACTTTGAGAGACAAAAGATCAAGGCTGATAAGCAAGATCTCAAAGGAAAGAAGACTGCTGATGCTGAGCCTACTGCTGCTGCTGCTGTAAAGGCCAAAGTACAAGCTGGGAAAGGAATAGTTATAAAAGAACCTAATCAGAATTAGACTAAGATTAGACTAAGGAACATTGTTGTAATCTTTTACATATGAAATATTTTTGTAAAACAATGGAAATGTATTAAAACAATGTTAGAACAATTTTTGATAAATATATCTCATGATTGATCAGAAGCATGTGTCTATTTCTTGTTTGTTCTGCAATGTTTAATGAGTATACATGTGTGCTTTATTACATGTTTAAGTTTATCCTGTTGACATATACCTGCTTTACATCATTTTCTAATTTTTAATTATGAGTGGTGTATATCATTGACTAAGGGTTATGACTTCTCCAAATAGGGGGAGATTGTTGGGTACATTGGTCAAATGTACCTGATTTGAAGAAGCCTCACCTAACTCAATGATATACATCATAATGTATTTGATGTTTGTTTGAGTTACTTGTGCAGGTTAGGTATTCACTGGACTGAAGCTAAAAGTTTCTAAGTCCATGTGTCGACACCCAGAGGGAAAGTGTCGACACTTGAGAAAGCTTGTGTCGACACCCAGACAAGCAGTGTCGACACTTGGAGTAATTGTGTCGACACCTGAGAAGAAGAGTCGACACCAGACAGAAAGTGTCGACACTTGGAGCTGTGTCGACACTCAGTGAAGAAGAATGCAGAAAAGTTATGTCGACACTTAGCAGAAGTATCGACACCTAGAAGAGCTGAGTCTACATCAGAAAGTGTCGACACTTGGAGTTGTGTCGACACTCAGCAAAATTCTGCAGATACTAAGGACAAGTGTCGACACTCAACACAATGTGTCGACACTCAATCAGCAAAGTCAACACATGAAGAATGTGTCGACACTCAGCACAATATGTCGACACACACTCAAAGGAGTCAACACTTGAAGTATGTGTCGACACTCAGCACAATGTGTCGACACACAACCAGAAGAGTCAACACTTGAAGAAAGTGTCGACACCCAGCACAATGTGTCGACACTTAGTTGAAGACTCTACACTTGAAGAAAGTGTCGACACAAGGAGCTGTGTCGACACTTAGCAAAGAACAGAAAAGTTTACAAAATATTCTAAGTACAAGTGTCGACACTAAGGGAATGTGTCGACACTCAGCTGAAGAAACAAAATTGAAGACTTGTGTCGACATCAAGAAGCAGTGTCGACACTTGACAGTTTCAACACATGAAGATGTGTCGACACAAAGGAGATGTGTCGACACTTAGAAGAATACTACAAGATACAGAAGATCAAGTACTTGTGTCGACACTTAATTTCAGTGTCGACACTTGAAGAAGAATCTGTGTCGAGACATACAAGGAGTTGTGTCGACACCTTGTCGACTTGTGTCGACACTTACACAACATGTGTCGACACTTGGTCTATAAGTGTCGACACTTAAGAACAGAAAGTCTCGACACTATCTGACAGTTAGAGAATTTCAAGAAGTGACTGGTTGACATGACAGCTGCCGATCCAGCCGGTCTACAGCAACTGTCAGGGAAGTCAGAAGTTAGTTATGAACCGGACCAGCCGGTTACCATGAAGAAGGCCTATAAATAGGCACAGACTGTTTACAGAAATTGATTGATAAGGTGTTAATAAGAAGTTGTTAAAGCTATCTGAAGTAATAGATCAGATTATTCAAGTAATCAGAAAAGTGGTACACAGAGTATCAACTCAAGAAGATCAGGCAGTCCAACTGCAGATCTAAGAAGTTGGAGAGAGAGAGCTCCAATCAAGAAATCAGTCATTGGAACTAAGGCTGAGAAGAAGGATTCAGAATCATCTGGATCTCAAGAAGCAGAGTTCAAGGATCAACTGCAGAGGATTCAGACTAATTCAGTTCTACTCAAGAAGCTTTGAAGGAAGCTAAGTCAGTTTGGATCTAGCTGAGTTCTTCCAAGAACTCTTCAAGAAACTCTCAACTCCTCTCTTATTTTCTGAGTTGTAGAGTTAGTTATTGTAATTCAATTTTAACTTGTAGGATCCATTGGATCTGAGTGAATTGTAAGCCTATATTATAAAGGCTGAGGGTAGGACTTGGTTGCCTGAGTGTAGAAGTTGAAGAACTCTGAGTGTAGGCCTTAATTGGCTGAGTGTAGGCCTTGATTGGCTGAGTGTAAGCCTGGGTGGCTGAGTGTAGGCCTTGGTGGCTGAGTGTAAGGCTTTGGGCCTGAGGTGTAGGAACCTAGTTGGGTTCTGAGATAGTGGAGAAGTTTGGCCGAATCTAGTACACTGCTAGATAGGCGAAGGGGGAAAGTGGATGTACCCAAAGATTGGGGAACCACTATAAATTTGTGTGTCTGCTGTGCTGTGCTGTGCTGTGGATTAGCAGTTTATATTTTGTTATTGCTGTTAGCTGTAGAAATCTGTGAGATAACTGTTTTGCTGCCAACAAAGTTTTAAAAAGGTTTAGGTCACCTATTCACCCCCCCTCTAGGTGTTTAGGTACCATATCTTTCACCAACAGTTGTGCTTGGAGCCATTGCAGATCTAAGGAGAGAAGCCCTATTCTACGCTTAATCAAAAATCAAAAAGGATGTGACACTAGCGATCAAGTCCAAGTAAGGGTGAGGGAGGGTTACCTAAAGGTGTAGACGGTGGGTTAGTGCGATGAAGACGAGGGACACCCGATGAGTGTACGCCGAGAAATTCCTGGAGGCAAGAATCGAAACCAGAAGAGCTTCCAAGAGCAAGGTGAGCGTCCTGCGGGAAACTTGCGATGAGCAACGATGAAAGGGGAAGACGATTAGGAGAGATTCTAGCGGGAATCGGCGGGAGACCTTTGATGGAGATCGGTTCGGCGAGATTCTTGCAGGAGTCGGCGAGTTTCCGGCGGAGGAGTTGATTCGGCGAGCTTTCCTGCGGCTTCGGCGAGTCGGCGGGTAAGGGAAGAGGCGGCGGAGGAACTCTTGCGGGATTTGGCGTATTTCCTGTGAAGTGCGGCGGGATTTGCTCCTTCGGCGGGATTCTTATGGAAGGCGAAGGGTCGGCAGGATTCTAAGTATATAAAGGGTCGGCGGAATTTCAGCTCATTCGACGAGTATGCTGCGGTAAGTTTCCCGTGGAAATGAAAGGTCGGCGGGATTTGTCTAAGTCGAAATCGAAAGGTTTCTTTGCTAGGAATCTTCAAGTTAAGAGGCATTGCAACATTTTCGAAATCTTCTGATGTCAAGTCAATTTAAAAATGATAAATATATATATATTTTAAAGCCAATCTATTTGGGTTTGAACGAGGCTTTTCCAAACACTTCTTGATGTCAATTGTGAGTTGTCGAGATTCACAATGACATATCTTCGTTAACTCTTTATTGATGTATAAAAGGTTTGTATGTATCGAGTTAACCTATCCTTAGATGTGCACACATACAGGTATAAGCATAAGTATAAATATACATATAGATAGAGATATATGTATAAATGTGGATGCAATATGACTCAAGTCCTTGAACTGATCAAAAGTACCTGGGATTATGAGAGTTAACATTTAGTCTCTCTGACTATAACATACCAGGTGCTCGATGTGAGTATGCTTATATATATCACTTCTGTTATTCCAGATGCATGTTCCAATTCAGTCGTGCAACACCTACTGTCTAGTTCCCATCATATTTACGGGAACCTAGACTACCCTGCAAAAAGGAATTACCTTACCTTAGGAACCTAAATCATGTTGGGTCCTAGGTTCCTGTTAGCATAAGCACTCGACGGCTTTCCCCCAGAAAACCTGTCAAGAGGACTACCTCTGTCCCGTGAATGTGGATAAGCCCTTGCCTTTGGCATAGAGGGGTTGTGCCAACAGTCGATGGCAAAGTGCCCCACTTTGCCACAACACCAACACGGGTGCATGTTGTATCGCCGTTTCTGACCTGATCTAATGACTGAGGTAGTCACGGTCCCAGGTCTAAACGGGATAGGGCATGATCTCCTCACAAAGTTTCCTCTTCTACTGTGACACGTGGAAGGGTGGAAGGAATGCACGTTGCAAGCGGCATGTGGCCGGGGAGGTGGTGCCTTCCTTTCAGGCATCCCCCTTCCTGAGGCCTCATGAAAACTTACACCATGACTCCTAACCTCCCTATCCTGTGTCCTCAGGTGGTGAGAAGTCTTCTGTGAGCTGGGACATGCAGATTCGCACCGAGTTGGGGCAGTGGCAGTGAATACAAAGGGCTCAGAATGAGCCTTAGGTATTCTCTCATGGGTGGCCACGACGGCCCTTGCACTACGGGTGTCTCCACATGGGGACAAATCACCCTTGCAGTGACCACGACTATTCCTGTGGTCATACCTGAAGGCATGATGAGTTGCCTTCCTGCTTGGAGTGGGGGGTCGGAATACCGTTTCCCCATTTCTCCACGACTTGATAATCCGGGAGATCCACCCGTTTTCTTGCTTTCTCTTTATAGCATCAACCTTGGAAAAGTTTGATACTATTCTTTTCTCATTCTCTAGACTACTCTCTAGAGTTGAGATCTTAGAGTCCTTGACCTTGTTGGACGCCAATTGGAGAACCAACAAGATCTTCAGTCGAGCAATCTCTTGAGCTTGCTCCTCAGCAAGTAGGTTGCTTTCCTGAAGGGCTCTTCAGGGAATCAGAATTTTCTGGAGGAGAGCAGTTCCTGTCTTCAGAAAGTTCAAAAGATATGGGGCAGGATGAAGAAGTTACCTGCTCTTCTGTATTATTGTCATTAGAGCCAGTGACCATTATTTCATCCTCATCAGAGCTGCTTTCCTCACTGCCCTCTTCAGTCTCTGACACGGACACTGGAGCTCTGATGTTGTCCGAGAGATCCATGCCTTCATCTTCAGAGGTGAGGACCCCCACATAGTCTTCATCCTCTGGTTGACTGCAGATTTCAACTTTCTCTGACCCCCCCCCCATCAACTCTGAGATCATCACCCACATAGATTTAGTAGTCCTGCATTTTTCCAATCTAGAGCGAGAAGCTCCAGACCAGATATCCAAGATAATTTGACGAATCCTCTCGTCCAAGTTAACTAGTGACAGTTCTGTCTCTGACATGTCTGCAATGCATTTGGGCGCTTCGATATTCTTTCCAGAGTAGGAGGTCTTCATAGGAACAAATGGACCCTCTTCCAGGATGAGAGATGCTTGAGGATCGATGGCCTCCAAGTGACATGACACCCCATCCTCCAGACGGGATAATACTCCTTTGTACATGCGGGAAGTCTTAGAGGCGATATCTCATAATCCAGCTCCATGCTTCTGACACCGGTGGCAGGATACTACTCAAGGAGTTAACCTTTTTGATGAGCAACCTCCCTCTGATACCACTTGAAAGTCCACCTAGTGTCAACTGTGTTCACCTATGGGGGGGGGATAGGTGACGTGCAGCGCTTTTGCGGATTTTAAGATTGTACCTGCACAATAGAAATAAACAACACATCACACAGAATACACAGGCAATTTATAGTGGTTGCCCGACTTGGGTATATCCACTTTCCTCCTTCGACCTATCTCCCAACAAGGGACGACTCGGTCTCTTCACCAACAGGATTGAAATCCAATCCTTGCACTAACGGAAGGAACCCTTCCACACGTAGGAGTCACCACTCCCACAAACCGGGTTGCACCCAACCCTTACAACACGGAACAAACGTTCCTTTATAACAAAAGTAATTCTAGAATGTACACGAGATACAAACTTCGTTTGGAGACTACGGTGTTACTCTTCGTTTGACGATGTTTTCGTGAAGTCAACGAAGAGTCTACAACCCTAGATCTCTCTTGGAGAGGATCTCCCCGGAACCGGCGGTGGCAAGAAGGGCGGCGGCTTGGTTCGGGATCGGTGGCAACGATGTTGCGCGGCTGCTGTACTTTGAGATCCAAACTTCGTAGCGAAGCTAGCTAGGTCTACCAACAGTCACACTAGGATCAATCGTCTCGATCGATTCGGATGGGGAAGACTTTCCCGATCTACAAATCGAGAGACAAGAGATCTCCGGTTAGACACGGGAGACGCTGAGCTTAGCTAGGCTTCTGTCGCAGGAGGATCTGGGCGAAACCACGATCAACCGGCGAACACCTTGTCGCGAGCGGCGGCGGCGACGACGGAGTGGAAGCGGCGATCTAGGTCACGTTACGGCTCGCGAATTTCTTATCTTCTTCGCTTGAATTACTGTTCAAAAATACCCGTGTATTTATACACTGTAGAAGCTAACAATATGACTGTTGTGGGTCCCACAAGTAGAAACCCGAAATCCGGTTCAAAATAGTCCAGCGGCAGAATCCGGTCCAGCAGCTTCCAGAGAAAACGCCAAGTAAAAATCGGCGAGAATCGCAGGTGATTCTCGACGAATCGGCGAGAATCAGTTAGTGATTCTCGACGATTCGTCGAGAATCACTAATGATTCTCGCCGAATCATTTTTGATTCTCAATGAATATAACTTGGTATTCAGGATCTGCTCTGCGATGGGTTCGGCGAGAATCACTAGTGATTCTCGCCGAATCTTACTTGGCACCAATTTTAGGTAGCCGGAGGGAGTCGGCGAGAATCACTAATGATTCTCGACGATTCGGCGAGAATCACTTGGTGATTCTCGTCGAATTTTACTTGGACGAATTTTCGTCTTTCCACCCAAGAGCTGCCGCTTGACCCATCCTTGCTCCTTGTTTTCTCTTGCATAAGCACGGCCCTGTACTTGAAAGTAAGTGCACACCAATAGAGAGAGTACACGTAGGCCAACACACTGATCTGCTCAACGAGGGATTACGTCGTGCAGACCCGTGTATATTGACCTACTGTACCCTGACATTGGTGTGCACTTAGCGTGGAATAGCAGCAAGTACAACTTGAAAAGTTTCATCAAATACATTGTGAATTCATCTTAGCTTGACAGGTGGCTTCCTCAAATCCAGGTGATTGTGGATACAATACCCAACAACCATCCTCTGCAGCAACCTTCACCTCCTTCCTGAACAACCCATCAAGGGAAGTCCAAACCTTCGCAGCTGACTGACATGCACTGATGTGGTCCAAGAGCTCCGATGAGATCACCTGCTTGAGAATAGACTCGGCTTTCGCATTTGTCTCCTTACAAGCTCTCATCTCTTCAGCATTTCCAGCAGTAGCCTCTTGTCTTTATGCTCCGCAGACAACCTCCCAATGGTCCTTGCCAAGAAGAAATCTCTCCATATAAGACTTCCACCTATCAAAGTTCGTCTCTATAAGGAGTTCAATTCCAAGACCACTTGTATCTTCCACTGCCATGGTTCAACCACTGGTTCCCTCTTCACAAGAGTGACAACCACTTCAGTTGATCACTGCTTATCCACTTCAGTCCAGCTCTGATACCATGTTAAAATTCAATAACCTGGCACTTCTACTACGTTGAATTTTCTCTAGGTGGTCAAAAAGATACTCTGCTGCCAAATAAATATTCTCAGCACTATCAAGATCACACCTTGATCACGCGGAAAATTTCCTGGAACCTGGAGTGAGTAGGGGTTATCTCAACCTAAGCCAATCAACCAGAAAACACATGCAGCACAAGCGTCTTTATTGATTCATAGCAATCTTCTCTACACAACGAGACATACATGGCGAGACATGCTTCACCAAACAACCACCAAAGGGAAAGCAGAGACTACAAATACAATGCAAGAGAAACAAGCCGCACGGACTCAAACATAAGCCGCCGGTCTACTGTTGTGGAGTCCTCTCAACGCGCCAGGTCGCCAAACTGCAACCTAAGTCGCGCAGACAACCCCTTATTCCAATGCTAGCCCTAGCCGCCGATCTGCAAGCTGCCTGACTGCGTGGTCGCCTAGCCTCCAGACCACACATGCAGCGATGCCAAATAGAGCAGTTCGCCTGAGGCAGGAGACTTCTTGAACCCCGAACCAAGTTGACAAAGAGAAGACCATCTGGTTGCTGTCCGCGACCTGCTGCTTTCCGCCTGTCGCTTAACCGCAGAGTCCGCACTATCCCTGACCGCAATCAGAGCCAAGTCCTTTCTTTCAACCGCTATCCGCACAACCTGCACAACACAACCCGGTCAACTCAACCAAACTATGCGGACACAAACGTCCAGTCCGCAGCAACAGTTGTGAGCTCAAGGTACTGCTCCCTTATGTATGGAGGTTACTTATTCCTGATGTGACATGGGTCCTATTTATAGGCATGATGATGAGTGTGGTCACCGCCCTAGCCGATAGTATTACCTCCACGTCCTGCAATAATACTTCTCCGCAGTCCGCGGATACATACCAGTCCGCCGCACCTGTGCAAGATAGCCAGCCCGCCTAGATTCTCCAAGGCCGGACACAATTACCACTCCGCCTTGTCGCCAAAGGCCAAACCACCAAGACATTACCAAGGCCGGATAGCAACACCAGTCCGCCTTGTCGTCGAAGGCTAAGCCAGGACCACCACAGCCGGACACTACAGCAATACTATCCGCTAATCCGCGGACAGAGCACCAGCCCGCTTATCCCGAGCACGCAGCCTCGCCACCAAGGTAACTACCAGACTCAGCGGACACCCGACTTCAGTCCGCACATCCCGAGCCCATGGCCTTGCAACAAAGGCACCTGTCGGACTCAGCGGACAGCACTAGTCTGCAAATACCTGCAGACACCCCAGTACGCATTCCTTGTAGACTTCTCCAGTCCACAAATCCGAGTCCATAGTCTTGTTACCAAGACACCTTCCGGACTCAGCGGACTCCAACACTAGTCTGCTTACACAGCAAACTTCCAATCCGCATAACCCAAGTCCACCGCCACGCCAGCAAGGCAGTTGTCGGACTCCGCGGACTCCAGCTCCATCCCACACATAGTTGCGGACACAATCTCCAGTCCGCTTATCCCCAAACTCACAACCAAGGCACATGCACCTCTGCCGAGCTTGGAGGTTTGAGAAGCAGTCCACGCTCCACTGCGTGATCTCCCCGGACTGAGCCAAACATGGACTTAGTTCAGACTCAACCAAGTCCACACCACTTGCCACAAGGTCCAGTCCGCACTTACTAGCAGACACTGGATCCAGTCTGCCAAACCCGGCGACCTATAGCACCTGTTCTCACTGACTGGCGGTCTCTGCGGCTTCCACTTGCCGTTGCACCAGAGCAAGACCAAGGAAACTTCCAAACCGGTCTGCCGAGCTCCAGTTCTCCAGTTCGCTTCATACAGGACTCTGCGACTAGCATTTATAGCCTCCTGGTTACTTCTTGGGATCCAACTGCCTGCTGAGCATAAGCCAGCCTGGCTAACCGCCGCTGCTGTCCGTGTAGTCCGCGCGAACAGACCACCCAGGCCGCTACAGAACAAACCGTCTGCAACATCCCTGCCGACTTAGCAGTCCGCCAACCCTGTCCGCGTAGGCCACGCGGATAGGTCCAAGTGCTCCATTCACCCACTTTAACTTCACAAATTTCAAAACTGCTGGTGGGTTGGGCGGCGCTAGGGGTCCTCCCTAGGTCGTTACACTTTACCCAAGGGTAATCGGTCCATACGCACGACCTAGCGGCTAGCTAGCGTATGGACAACAGACATAGAGACCACACATAGATTGTTGTTCTATGCGTCGTATACCTGTGGTAAACCTTAAGTTCTTACTTAAAGAGAAAATAAAGATCTTTAATTACTTAAAAAGATTTTATCTGTCCCAATGCTCTTTGATACTGAGTGCTAAGAGCGATTATCCACTCATCGGAATGGGGATGACTTATGAAAAGAAAAATTACATAATTAAAAAAGGCAAGTCCTAATCGAACTAGTAGGCGAGAAATGAAAGCAGTAAAGAAAGCGTTAAAGAAAGCAGTAAAATGCGAGTCCTACTCAAACGAGTATGCGGGAAATGAAATCGGTAAAATTACAAGTCCTACTCAAAGGATTAGGCGGGAAATGAAAGCGATAAATTGCGAGTCCTACTCAAACAAGTAGGCGAGAAATGGAAGCTGTAAAATTGCAAGTCCTACTCAAACGAGTAGGCGGGAAATGAAAGTTGTAAACTTACAAGTCCTACTCAAATGAGTAGGAGGGAAATTGCAAGTCCTACTTAAACAAGTAGACGGGAAATGATAAATCCCACTCAAACAAGTAGGGGGGAAATGAAAGCGGTAAAATTACAAGTCCTACTCAAACAGGTAGTCAGGAAATGAAAGTAGTAAAGGTAGAATGCGTGGGCGACTTACCAGAAGATGATGGATAGGGTCTTCTGAGAACAGAAGGGGAGGAATCTGGAGGTGTATGTAGATGACCTCATGATCAAGAGTCGAGACGTGGACTCTCACATCCAGGACCTGGAAGAGACCTTCACCACCCTTCACAAGATGAGATTGAACCCCCTAAAGTGCATTTTCGGGGCCAGCAGGTGGAAGTTCTTTAGACATCTCACCCCCGCGGAGGTCAATCCAAACCATGACAAAGTCCGAGCGATCCTGGAGGTGCAATGGCTGATAGGAAAATTGACAGGGTTGAGCAGGTTTCTATCTGAAAGTTTATAGTTGCCTACTTAAATCGCCTAGAGGGGGGTGAATTGGTGAGATGTGCATCTTTTTTGCAGAATACAAAATTACAAACCAAAGCACAGATCTATCTACCAATCAAATATAGACGGGACAAGATTTATAGTGGTTCCCCAACCTTGGGTAGATCCACTTTCCCTCACCGATCTAGCAATACAATAGACTCGGCTACTCCACTATCTCGGATTGAAAATCAATCCTACCCTCGAAACAATGTTCCTACAAACTCGATCCACAAAATGGATCTACACTCGGAAGATGAAACTTCCTACAATCTCAGAGTTGAAAAAAAACTCCTACACTCAGAGAAAACTTCTCCTACAATAATGAAATAAAATTGTAATGAAATACAAACAGTAATCTTCTTTTTCTGATCTACAATCTATCGGCCGGGATCTTCTTCTTCTAGGCGTTGAGGCTTTATCAGAGAGGTGAAGAAAATCTCGGCAAAATCAGATCTGGATCTTCTTGACTTTACACGATCGAAAAGAGGATGAAGAGTTGAGAGGAAATCTCGATCTATAAAATCTTCTTAATCTGAATCCTCTGAAAATGAAAACCCTAGCCGGTCGGGAATCTACGACGGCGGTGGAGGCAGATATCATTCCTTGGAGAGAGAGAGAGGATACAGAAATTCTTGAGAGTGGATGGCTGCAAAACTTCTTAAAATAATTATCTTAAAATTTAGAATTGTTAGGGTTTGTCGGTTTATACAAGACCTTTTATAGGAAAGGAGAAGATTAGCCATAATTGAGTCATTATGAGAGACACGTGGACCAATCACTTCAATGTTTATGAATAAGACCATTATACTGGACTTAACGATTTTCGGAAAAGTCAAAGTAAATTACTCGAGATATAATAGACTACTAGAGTACATGCAGCACTACTCGAGTAGGTAGAAGATGACTACTCGAGTACATGAGAAAAACTACTCGAGAGAGTATGAGATCATTACTCTAGTATATGGAGTCAACTACTCGAGTAAATAAGAATTCAAGGAATCCGCTACTCGAGTAACAAGAATAATATACTAGAGTACTTGAGTACTTACACGAGAGGTGGAGTAGATTACTCGAGTATAAGAAATACTACTCGAGTATATAAGAAATAACTACTCGAGTATATAAGAAACTACTCGAGTCATAGACTTAGAAAATTTCTGGACTGAAAAACAGAACTACTCGAGTATAGAAGTTGAACTACTCGAGACAAATAGAACTACTCGAGTATATGGAGATGACTACTCAAGTAATTCACTTAGAGAAATTTTCTGGAATGTAATTCTGGATTACACGAGTATAAACACTGGACTACTCGAGTAGTAGATGAACTACTCGAGTACATGACTTGGACTACTCGAGTAAGTGAGAACTACACGAGAGTCAGAATTCAACTACTCGAGACATAAGATAGAACTACTCGAGTATATAAGATGACTACTCGAGTATTTAACTTAGAAAAATTTGAGAAGATAATTTCTGTAAAACTCGAGAGGTAAAAGGAAACTACTCGAGTAATATCTTAACTACTCGAGTAAGAGTATTATTACTCGAGTATGAATTCAGTAACTTACTCGAGTAAATAAAGAACTACTCGAGTGCTTTACTTAGGAAATTTTTCTTGATAGAATTTTTCTTCTTCTAAGGGATGACCAGCATCAAGTCTTTTCACATAGTCCTAGAGCTTGAATATGAAGTGTAACCCAATAGAGATGCTACACATGAGTCAACACTTTGGAACACACAATGAGGGATTACATTGTATTGTCCTGTGTTTGGTGACCCATTGTAGACTGACATAGGTCTACACTTCCCATAAGATTCCTGCAAACACATAACTCAAACCAAGCATCAAATACAACTTAATTTATCTTAGTTCAAGGGCGACTTCATCAAATCTGGTTTAGTGTGGATACAATACCCAACAATCTCCCCCTATTTGTAGAAGTCAGAACCCTTTACACTAAGGTGAATTATGGACATAAAAAGAATGCTAAGTATATAAAGCAGTGCAAGCAAGCAAAAGACTATGAAAAGGACAATAAGATCAAAAACTTAGAATTATATAATTATGAATATTCAGAAATATCATTAAGAACAAAAATCATTTCAAAAACTCATGAGTCCTTTTGGGTAGTTCTGATGATGTTGTCTGTGCTGTTTCTCCTGTTTCTCCTGTTGTCTGTCCTGTCTCTCTTGCTGTCTTCTTTGATAGTTGTAAGGCTTAGGATAATACTTGGGGGGTCTTGGGGGGAGCAACATGATTGTTTCTTCCATATTCTTTGTCATATATCCTTCTTTTGGTCATAGATTTCTCATACAACTCCCATTCCTAGGAACTGTAGTGAATATTACTGCTCTCATGGTAGTCCATAACGAATTTGAGATTGTACAAAATGAGGGACTTAGAAGTGGGAGACCAAATCTCAGCATGTTCAGGAGCTAGAGTAGGAATGGACTTGCTGGCAGAAAGACCTTCACCATACTTTTTTTTTCTTTTTGTAAGTCTGAATTTCAGGAGGAGCCTTGAAGAGAATATCTGCAGGATCTTCATCCCAACCCTGAGTATAGGAATCAGGAGGAGCAACAGAATCACCAGGCCTAGGAGAGAATGTAGGTTGTGGAGCTTGAGCAGGAACATCAGCAGCTAGTGGGTTCAAATGATGAGGGATAATGTTTGGATAACTAGCAAATTCAGGAAGGATCTGGTTATGCATCCAGACAGCAGTGTCATAGGTGTGGAATTTGACACTCTGAATTTGAGCTAGGACATCATCATGGATCTCTTTCACTATTTCTTTCCAAAGCTCTTGCATGACAACATTTGATTTTTCTAAGTATTCTTTTACCAACTTCTCCCCCTTTCTGACTTCAACAGATAGCTGAGAGATGACATCATCTTCAAAAGTGCCAACTTCTTCACAGATTTTCATCTTAGTGGCTTCGACTCTTTTGTCCAATTCCATCTGATTATTAGCAAGAGTCAGACCTTGTTCCATCACTTGACCAACACTAGTGATGGTGTGGTTTAATGCTTTGCCAGCAATTTGGAATAAATGTTTTAACTGATCAGTATTATGCTGGATCTCAGCAAATCCTCTACTCATCTAAGTTTGTTGAGCAGTTACCTTATCAGTGACAGTCTTGATACAAGTATCAAAGTAAGATTTCTGTTCTTGAAGGAGAAGTACAATCTGAGTCATCAAATCTAAGGAGGAAGGAGCTGTAGCAGCAGGAGGAGCAGAAGTAGATGGAGCAGAAGGAATAAGATGAGCTACCCATGGAGATATTTCTGTGAGGGTAACAGATCTCTCATCTCTTGTAGTGGGTAGGAGGCCATCTCATTCCATTATCTGAGGGAGAGAGAAATCCAAATTCCTAAGAGGAGCTTCAGCTAGCTCAGGTGAGAGCTCATCAGAAATGGAGATTGTGTCTGACTGTTCTTGGTGAGATTGAGCTGGAGTTCTTGCTGGAGAGATTTCTGGAGACTTTGCTGGAGATTTTTCTAAAGATTGTTCAGGAGTGGGATACTTGGGAATTTCAGTGGATGGAGCTTTTAGAGATATAGGAGGAGGAAATGCAACTGCTGAGGATATTGATGGAAACATCAGTAGATAGGAGAATTTCTTGAAGTTGTTGATCTGAGGGAATGTCTTCTGGGGTAACTGGTGGAGGATTAGGTGCTGGAGGAGTAGGCATCCTGGTTGAACCAGAAGGAGCAGGCTCCCCCTCAATAGGTGCACCAGAGGAGCTGGGGACCTTAGATGGAGAGGGAGATGAAGACTTGTCCTCTCTGTCTGCAACTTCAGTAACCTTAGCAGCTTGAGAAGGATTCTACAACTTTAACTCCCATCTCTGTATGGAGGAAATGGAGACTTTCTTCATGTGGTGAATAATACTCCCCTTGGAGAAACTGAATACCTCTGGATTTATCTTATGGAGAAGCAGGGAAATGATTCTGTCATAGTTGGGAGATTTAATGTTGTCTTTAATCTTGTCCAAGATCATCATACCAAACATAAATCTCTTTCTGCAGACTATTGCTTGCATAATATCAAAGAAATAAAGGGGTATGGCTCTGATGGAGTTTGTTTTGCACAGAAGAATTTTGCCAATGTCATCAACCAAGAATTTTCCTTCAGCATTCATATCAGACCTATTGATGTATTTTGCATCAGCAGAAATTCCACAATATAAGCAAGTTCTGGTACACTCTTCATCACCCAGAAAATCATCTGCTTCTGTAAGTGGCAGTCGAAGAAGTCGAGAAATAGAGGTTGGAGTAAGTTTGATGTTGATACATTTAACTGTAGGCTTCAAAACTGTCCCATGGTACTTCACCTTGAGGTTCCTGAAAAACTCTGCAACTTCGGGGAAGAGGATTCGACATTGTTCTTGTAGAACGAAGGTTAATCCGTCGGTGGCGAGCAAAATCATTAGATTATGGAAGTCGTCGGAGAGTTCTGCAATCCCGGCAGTGACTAATTCTGAACCCACACCGATTTTAGAGGTGGCGGCCATGATTCAGAAGTCTTGGAGATGCAGAAACCATAGATTGGTTCGACGGGGTGAAGGAAATCGCGTGGCTCTACAACTGACGGAGGAAGGCGAAGAGGCAGCCGGGTACTCGAGAGAGCGGAAATGATTTCGTGTAGGGAAATTTCCGCATTTTCTTATTTATATAACCCTAGTTTTAGGTCTAATTATACAACAATGAAGAATTAAACCATAGAAGAGGCGGCATTAGCCTTGGTTTGTTCATAAGAAAATTTGAAAAACAAACGACTCGGCATGTCCACGAGTGAGGAAAATTGACACGAGTAGATAACTCTGGAATTACTTGGGTAAGTATACAGAAGTACTCGAGTAGATGAACTGAAGTACTCGAGTATGTCAGTGAGGTACTCGAGAATGTGAATTTGACTATTCGATTATGTCAGTCTGCTACTCGAGTAGGTCAAGTCGACTACATGAGTATATCATTCCACTACTCGAGTAGTTCAAGTCGACTACACGAGTAGGTCATTCTACTACTTGAGTAGGTAATATGCTTACTCGAGTAGGTTGAGTCTAACTCGAGTCAAAGAGTTAGAATTTTGAAAAATTTCAGTATTTGACTAACCTTTGAACCTTGAGCCTTCATGAAAGTCGAGCTTCTCTAGTCTTCTTTGTTGAGCATCCCAAGTTCTATTTTGAAGAATGAGAACTTGGTCTCGTCCAGCGGCTTCGTAAAAATGTCAGCAATTTGCCTATCTGTAGAGACATATTGAAGGTCTATGTCCCCATGCTCCACATGCTCCCGGATGAAGTGATACCTTAGCTCTATATGCTTTGTCCGGCTGTGCGAGACTGGGTTGTTGGCTATTTCTATTGCGCTGGAAGAGTCGCAAAATAATGGAATCTTTTCAAACTTCATGTTGTAGTCCTCAAATTGATTCTTTATCCAGAGTAACTATGCACAACAACTGCCTGCAGAGATGTACTCTGACTCAGCCGTTGAAAATGCCACACAGTTTTGCTTCTTTCTACTCCAGGAGATAAGTCTTCTTCCAAAGAATTGACATGTCCCGGAAGTGCTTTTCCTGTCTTCTTTGCTCCATGCAAAATCTACATCTAAAAAACCTATTAGTTCCTTGTCATTACTTCTTGGGTATCATAAGCCAAGATTTGGTGTACCATTAAGGTATCTCAAAATCCGCTTTGCAGTAGCGTAGTGAGATTCTTTAGAGTTCACCTAAAATCTTGCACAGACACATGTTGAGAACATTATATCAGGTCTACTTGCAGTAAGGTAAAGCAAGGATCCAATTATGCTTCTGTACTTGGTTTCATCAAAAGTTTTCCCTTTTTCATCCTTGTCCAAAGATATATTTGAACCCATTTGAGTCCTCATCGAGGTTGCGTTCTCCATTCTGAATTTCTTAATAAGCTCTTTGGTGAACTTGGTCTGCGAGATGAAAATTCCATCTTCAGACTGTTTCACTTGAAGCCCTAAGAAATACTTCAGCTCGCCCATACTGCTTATTTCAAACTTCCCTTGCATAAGTTTTGAAAATTTCTTGCAAAGGTTGTCATCAGTAGAGCGAAAAATAATGTCATCGACATAGATTTGCACTAGCAAAATCTTGCCTTTAATTTCCCTAAGAAATAATGTCTTGTCTATCTTTCCCCTTGTGAACTTGTTCTCAAGTGAAAGCTAGACAGCCTCTCATACCAAGCTCGAGGAGCTTGTTTCACACCATATAATGCTTTATGCAGTAAATAAACGTAATCAGGAAAGTTAGAATCAACGAAACCTGGAGGTTGTTCCACATACACCTCTTCCTTTATGTCACCATTAAGAAAGGCAGACTTCACGTCCATCTGGTAGACAGTGAAGCCTTTGAGTGCAACATATGCTAGGAATAACCTTATTGCCTCCAGCCTTGCCACTAGAGCGTACGTCTGGTCAAAGTCGATTCCTTCTTCTTGACGATAGCCTTTTGCGACAAGTCTGGCCTTGTTCTTTACTATTGTTCCATCCTCGTCCATCATGTTCCTGTAGACCCATTTTGTCTTAATGACGTTCTTACATTTGGGTCTTGGAACAAGATTCCATACTTTGCATCGCTTGAACTGGTTTAGTTCTTCTTCTATCGCCATTATCCACGATGCGTCAGAGTTTGCTTTCTCAAAGTTCTTTGGTTCAACCTGCGAGAGAAAACCTAAATATAGATTCTCATTAGTTGTACCTCTTCGAGTTCTGATACCATCCCGGGGATCTCCAATGATCTGGTCCATGGGGTGATCCTTTAGATGTCTGAGCTCTAGAGTCCTTGCATTTGGATTGTCTTCTATCACCGGAGTGACTTCTTCATCTTGGACTCCTTCTTCATCTTGATCATCAACCTCTCCAATAGGGGTTGGAGTGGTGATCTTGATGAACCTTTCACCTTTTTCTTCGTACGGTCAGTCCAAGCTAATTTCTTTCAGCTTTGCACCTGCATCTTCAATAAGCATACTAGAAGAGTTGCTTTGTAGCAAACTCGTCTCATCAAATACAACATGTATCGATTCTTCGACAACCAGAGTTTTTCTATTAAAGATCCTGTATGCCTTACTATGGCTACTATAACCTACAAAAACACCTTCAAAACTCTTTTCGCTAAACTTAGTAGTATGATACTTGTCATTGTTGAGCATGAAGCATTTACAGGCAAAAATTCTAAAATATGAGACTGTTGGTTTCCTGCCCTTCAGAAGTTCGTAAGGTGTCTTATCGTGGTTTTTGTTTATGAGGGATCGATTATGTACGTGGCATGCAGTGTTGACGGCTTTAGCCCAAAAATATTCCAGAAGTGAAGCATCACTCAACATGGTCCTGTAGTCCTCTATGAGTGTTCTATTCCTTCTCTCGGCCACTCCATTCTGTTGTGGAGTACGAGGATAGGAAAACTCATGAAAAATACCTAAGCTTTCACAAAATTCTGTCATGGCCCGAGACTTGAGTTCTGTTTCATTGTCACTTCTGATTTTGACTATGGAGCAGTTGTACTCATTCTGAACTTGTCTGGCAAAATTTGTAAAGATGTCGAAGGTATCTGACTTGTGTTTCAGAAAGAACACCCACGCAAAGCGCGAGTAATCATCAACAATTACCAACGTATAATCCTTTCCTCCCAAACTTCTAATTTAAAGTGGACCAAACAAGTCCATATGCAGTAGATGAAGACATCTATTAGAATCCTTGCCAATAACGCTTTTAAAGATAGCCCTTATTTGCTTGCCTTTTACACATGCATGACAAAGTCTATCTTTGACATACTTGACATTTGGGGAATCATGTACTAAGTTCATTGAAAATAATGTATTAAGAGTTTTGAAATTAATATGTGCTAGTCTCTTGTGCCATTGGTCACCAAGCGACGCACTATCTTTTACTAAAAAGCACACTGGTGTTGAAGAATCTATACAAATGAAATTTAAATAGAAAATGTTTCTACTTCGAGCGCCGGATAGAATCGTTTCCATATTGTCAACAGATTTTATCAAGCACTTATCAGCGTGAAACTTAACTATGTATCCTTTATTGCATAATTGGCTTATTCTTATAAGGTTATGTTCCAAACCTTCAACGTAAGCAACATCTGAGAATGATACATTAACATTCATAATCATACCGTAGTATTTAGTGATACCACGGTCTGAACCTCCAAAGGTGACCTTCGGTCCATTCACTATTGGAGTAAATTTCGGTATTAAGCTTCTTGTCCCTGTCATATGTCGAGAGCATCAACTGTCCAAATACTAGATTGGCGTTTTGGTGGCCTTTGGACATACTTGAAATCACAATTAGTTTGCCTTAGGAACCCAAATACGTTTGGGTC
Organism: Platanthera guangdongensis; assembly: GCA_039583875.1. Lineage (NCBI taxonomy): Eukaryota > Viridiplantae > Streptophyta > Magnoliopsida > Asparagales > Orchidaceae > Platanthera > Platanthera guangdongensis. Next base: position 149,675,842 of record CM077163.1, on the reverse strand, counting down.
CTTGGTCTCGGGTTAGAACACTCCCCCTACGAATATTAGCATTAGGAGTGGTCTTCCTCATATTGCCAACATGTGGGGTTGCAGCATTTCTGGGATTAAACCAATAATCAATGGCAAAGTGACCAATTCTGCCACAACACCAACAGTCAAATCAGTTGTATCTTTACCTTATGTTCTCCTGCTTGACCTTTTGGAATTGAGGTCTAACAGGGGCAGCATTCTTGGAGGAAGAAGCTTCACGATGATGACAATCACATATTTTCTTCTCCTTCACTGGCTTTTCTACAACAGGCTTTGCCTTTGGTGCCTTCTTGAAGTTATGACAATGATTGAAAGGGTCATAGCTCGGAAAAATGACATCTTTATAAGGTGCCTTAAAGACACTTTCGCCAAAGTTTCTGGGTCGAGTCCATCCTTGATAACGGGAATTTAGCTCTACATAGGTAGGCCTAGCAAAGTGTCCATAAGATGAGTCAAGATCAAACTCGTTTGAAGGAAATATAACCTTTTTGAACGTGGTCTGATCTTGAGGGGCTTTCCCCTTCTCTTTGGCTAAGGCCTTTTTGGCGGCCTTATTCTTCCGTTGTGCCTTATTTCTCCTAGAAAACTTACTAGGAGCTTCTTCATGGCCTAGTCCAGCACCCTTGGCCTTGGATGAGAATTCAGCATCGAAAGGAAGAACTGTCTTGGGCTTTGAGAAACTTTCAACTAGTTTGTTTTCAGCAGCAAGTTGGGCTTACATCTCTTTGATGATTTTCTCTTTAAGGTCGAGGTGCTCAAGAGCTTTGCTATATTCTTCAATAGTATTATTGAAGTTCTCTTCGAGCGAGTCAGTCTTTGAGACTTTCTCTCTCAAGATGATCTCTTCAGCTTTGAGAGTCTTTATCTCTTTAGCCTGAGTTTTCATGACTCGGCGACATTTGTCGTAAGCCATGATTAACTCCTTATATTGGGGCATGCGTTCTAACTCATCGTCAGAAGAGCTATCCTCATAATCATGTTCACAAACTTCAGAATCTGAAAGAGGAGTGTGAGAGTTTACCTTACTAGTGAACTGGGGCTCTTGTTCATCATCAGTTTGAGCCATGAGTCCAAAATAAGCTTCTTCTTCTTCTTCACTGGACTCAAATGAGTCAGAGTCACTAAGAGTCTTGCTCTTTTATCCATCAAGCTCTTCTATGTCCTCTTCTTGTTGTACGAGGACTTCTTTTCCTCTCTTCTACCACCCTCCTTCTTCTTGTGAGGGTAGTCAGCGATGACGTGTCCTGGCTTATTACAACAATAGCAAATAATGTCAGTAGAAACATGTTTGTTCTGTTTAGAATTATACCTGTCATGACTGCTTGAGCCTTTTCATTGATGATCACCATCATGTCGTGATCTTCTATAGGAGGCATCCTTGCCTTTCCATTGCTTCTTTTTGTTCAAGAATTTCTTGAACTGTCGAGAGAGTAGTGAGAACACTCCTTCTGATAGTTCAGAGCCTGAGGTGCTTGGCTCTGAGGTTTCTTCTTCACTGGCTTCGTGTGCTGGAGTAGGAGGAACAACCTTTATCTTCTTAGAGGTGTCTGCCTTTAAAGCAACAAACTTCTCTTTGAATGCAGACCTGCCCTTCTCTTCTTCAGCCTTTCTGGTGTTGAGTTGAAGCTCATATGACATAAGCTTCCCGAAGAGATTCTGAGGATCTGTCTTGGCCAGTTTTCCAAACTCCCTTATAGCACAGACCTTGTTATCCCATTCCTTAGTCAGGGATCTCAAGAATTTATCATTTAATTCTCCATTAGTGAAGACTCTGCCATAGACCCTTAGCCCATTCACTATCTTGAAGAAATTCTCAAATGTGTCAGCAATGGTATCTTTGTATCCTTGTCGGAAAGCTTCATACTTCTGATTTAGAAGGGATCTTCTATCATCCCTCACTTCTTCTGTACCTTCCTGTCATAACCCGCATTTCCTCAACGAGTACATCGTATCAGAGCAAGAGGAACTATGGGTTATGATGCCACGTCGTGCAGTGGATAACTGCACACGCTCAGGCAAACCCTTGACGCTTACTTTATGAGTTGAAATCCATCAATTAAATGCAAGAAAACCGTTTAGTTTAATGGTCGTATCCCTCGGCCTTAGGAATCAAAATGTGTGTTTGTACGCGACGGAAATACTTTGTTTACTTATGACGATCACCTATATGCAGTCTATATTTATAAGAATATAAGAAATCATCTTTGTTTACGTTATTTGAAAAATACTTGTTCGGTGACCAAAACATGTTATGCATGTTATACAATAATAGGTTTTGTTTAGCTTAAAAATACCAAATGCAACCTACCATAAATCGTTCCCAAGAGCAAGTAGACATCATCGCATCCAAATGAGTCACATTAGCAGTCTAGCATTCATATATATCACAAGTAAAGAAAACCACCAATGGGCGCCAACAAGCTGACACGAACCCATTGGGGTGTATGTATGTCTGTACAACAAAGAAAAGAACTACCTCGCTAAGTAAGCTCGACTAGCTCCAAAGAAACTCTACCCAAGCACTAGCCGCTCAACCGGCTACAACCTGCACCTGAGTCATTCAAGAAAGAACACCTCAACAATCATCAAAGCTACACAATAAAGTATGAAGTTCAGCAAATTTGACGAAGGGGTTTACCGACCCCGTAGCAAGGTTTCATGTAAGTAAAATGAGTGAAAAGAACAGGTGGAAAACAAGTATTCAACACTGTCAATCCAAAGTGTCAAATGCACCAAGTGCGCGCAATTCTCATCAAGTCCTGCTCATCCCGCAAGAGCAAAAAGGCAATACACATGCCCAATCCATCATCTTTAGCACAAGAAACAACCATACAAGTGAAACATAAGCAGCGGTTAAGTTCGATTCCACAAGGGTCTTTTGGTGGCGGCCCTAAAGTGGAACGCACCAATAAAAGCTAGCCCAAATCGGGGTCAAAATGGTGCTCTACACCACAAATCCAAACCCGGTGGCCACCAAGGCTTAAACCACACCACCTCTTACCGAATCCTCACACAAATGCTCCTGCCATGGTTCACAATTCGCCTCGCAAAACTCACCATAAGCGAACCCAAGCTCAACCCCATAAGCAAATCTCACCATAACCCAAGTTACACACGTTTCCTTCCTTCGTCCGCACTCATGACGACAAATTGCCCAAGTTATGTCAAACTTGCTAGAGTTTGATTAATTGAACAAGAAAGAATCACATGAGTATGATATGAACAAGAAAGAATCACATGAACAAGAAAGGCTACATGAATCAAACTAACTACATGAATCAAATTAGCTACGTGCATCACATGAACAAGAAAAGCTACATGAAACAACTTAGCATAAGCCTGAATTGAGCATAGGGAAATTCGATAATAAGGTGGTAAGCATGTAAGACATGAGGATCAAGAGGATTCATGACTAAACCAAAACAAGAATAACAAGCCTAGTGAGGTACAACACAAAACAAGAAGAACAAGCTAGGAAAATTGAAAGAGGCAAACTAGCTAAACTTGCACAATCAAAGAACAAGAAAACAAGATTGGAAAGGGTGAAGAACACCGCTTGCCTGAACCGCGATGACACCGCGACAGCTGCTCCTCTCTTTCCTTCCCTTGCCTTAGCTTTTCTGCCTTGATGTCCTTTTGGAATGAGAAAGAAGATGAAGAAGAAGGTGAAATGAGGAGGAGAAATCTCTGTTTCGGCCTTATTTCCTCCAGAATAGGGTTGGACCATTAGATCCAGAATCAGAGAAATGAACGGCACAAAAAAAACTGAAAAAGTCGATTTTCGGCCCTGTCACGCCCTGTGACACGCCCGTGTCACAGGGCATGTACCTTAAGCGGCGCAGAATCCGACAATTTCCAGTTTATCCACAAGGTACACGGCCGGGTACACGCCCGTGACCGATAGGTCATGCCCGTGACCTAGGGCGTGTAACCCGTGTCTCGACCTCTCGTCGACTCAAAGTGTCGACACTCGACAAAGCTGGACACGCCCTGTGACATGCCCGTGTCACAGGCCGTGTCCCCTCTCTCGACACCCGACACCCGACACTCGACACTCGACACTCGACATAGCGGGACACGGCCCGTGACACGCCCGTGTCACAGGGCGTGTACCTCAGTCGTCGAGCTCAACTCGACGCAAGAAAATTCGTCGAGTTCAGGAGGTCACGCCCCAGGTCACGCCCTGGGTCACGCCCCGACACGCCCGTGTCGGGGGGCGTGTCACGCACAAAAACGACCATTTTTCCCTGTTGTGAAAAGTGTTTCTGTGTCGTCCTAGACCATTTCTTCCGTAAGAACTTTTTACCCTTTTTTTTCTGTACCCATCTTCCATACCATCAACCCGTTTTGAGCAACTTTACCCGGGCTCGAAAAAGTGCAAGCATTCCCTAAGAGGCCTCACCGAGCCCCCACAAGTGGACTCCGGCTTGCTGGGGAATCGTGCAACTAGGCTACCAAAACAGCCACGCGAAAGCCCGCGGGAAAACCATGCTCGAACAACGGTCAAAGCCAACGTAACGCACATCAAGCGTATGCAAACAAAATCCGGGGCGTTACAGTCACTCCCCCTAATAAAAAGTTTCGCCTCGAAACTTTTCAATCATTTTGATCTAAATCAAATGAGTTATCAAACCAAAACACTAATTCAACAAAAATACCAATTCACATACCAGTTAATTTACGGGAACAAATGAGGGTGAGCCGCCCTCATTGTTGACTCGAGCTCCCACATCGCACTTTCCACATGCTGATTTTTCCATAGCACCTTGACCATAGGAATCTTCTTTTTCCGCAACACGCGCTCTTGGGCGTCCAAAATATGGATGAGCATCTCCACATAGGAAAGGTTTGGCACCAATTGCGGCACAACGTCCAACACTTGCTTGTCATCCCGCACACACTTGCGAAGTTGGCTGACATGAAACACGTCGTGAACACCAGGAAAGTTCACGGGTAATTCTATTTTGTAAGCGGATGCACCAACTCACGCAAGAATCTTGAAGGGACCCACAAATCTTGTGTCTAATTTGCGCTCTTTTCCAAACCGTTTAATTCCAACCATTGGGGAGACTTTCAGGAAGACGAAATCCCCCACAGCAAATTCTAACTCCGTCCTTCGCCGATTGGCGTACTTTTCATATCGTTCTTGGGTGATCCGGAGCTTCTCCCGAATAAGTCGTACGACAACTTCCATGTCCTCGAGCGCCTCTGGGCCCAATAAAGGCCGCTCGCCAACCTCGGCCCAAAATAGGGGAGTCCAACATCGACGCCCATATAAAGCTTCGAACGGAGCCATTTGCAAGCTTTCTTGATAGCTATTATTATATGCGAATTCCATAAGCCGCAAACGTTCATCCCATGCTCCGCCATACTCAAGAATGTAGCATCGAATCATATCTTCCACAATTTGGTTGACTCGTTCCGTTTGGCCATTCGTCTGAGGGTGGTAAGTAGTGGAATACCTCAAATCCGACCCCAAACCCTCTTATAGACTTTTCCAGAAACGAGAAGTAAATCGGGAATCCCGGTCTGAAATGATATTGACTGGCACACCATGCAGTCGGATGATCTCGTTTACATATAGCTCTGTTATTGTCTTCATCGGGTAGTTGACCTTAAAGGGTATGAAATGAGCACACTTGGTCAACCTATCCACGATCACCCATACGGAGTCATGTCCTCGTGGAGATCTTGGTAAGCCTATAATAAAATCCATTGAAATGCTTTCCCATTTCCATGTTGGAATCTCCAATGGCGTCAACTTGCCACCAGGCCTCCCATGATCAGCTTTCACCCGCTTGCAGGTATGACATTCAGATACAAATTGCGTTATATCTCTTTTCATTCCATGCCACCACACAATTTGTTTCAAATCACGGTACATTTTAGTTGAGCCTGGATGGTAGGCCATACTTGAGCCATGTGCTTCTCGACATACCATATCGCGAATGTCTCCAACTGCGGGGATACAAAATCGACCGTGATACTTTAACGTGCCCCCATCATCAATAGCAAAATCTGGTAAGTCACCCTTTTAAGTCCGCAGAAATAAATGTAAAAGCTCAGGATCATCCCTTTGATGTTGTCTTACAAGCACCATCCATGAAGGTTCTTCTACTGCCGAATGACTTTGTGGTTCATATCGTCCCACGGAAATATCCATCAATAGAAATTCCTCCACTAGACGGTCGGCTGAAAGATGAAATAATTTCCCTGTCTTCCGACTCAAAGCATCGGCCACAACATTAGCTTTCCCCGGATGATACTGAATTTCCACATCATAATCAGCGACATATTCAAGCCATCGCCGTTGGCGCAGATTAAGTTCCTTTTGCGTGAAGACGTACTTCAAACTTTTATGATTTGTAAAGATTTTACACTGTGCACCATATAGTAAGTGTCTCCACAATTTCAATGCAAATATCACCGCTGCGAACTCCAAATCATGCGTTGGGTAGTTCTTTTCATGACTTTTCAACTGCCGAGACCCATACACAATCATCTTTTTGTCTTGCATTAAAACACATCCAAGTCCAACCTGCGACGCATCCACAAAAACGTCATAATCTATCCCTTCTGTCGGTAAGATCAACACAGGAGCGATACATAACCTGTTCTTGAGTTCAAGGAATGATACCTCACACTGGTCATTCCACTCAAATGCCACATTATTCTGGGTTAAGCGAGTCAAAGGTGCGGCCAATGTAGCAAAACCTTCTACAAATCTGCGATAATAGCCGGCCAATCCCAAGAAGCTCCGAATCTCCTTGGGTGTCTCCGGTCTCCTCCACTCCATAACTGCCTCAATCTTTTCGGGATCCATTGAAATTCCATGTTGATTAATAACATGACCCAGAAATGGAACCTGCGGTAACCAAAACTCACATTTGCTTAACTTGGCGAACAACTTTTGGTCTAGCAAAGTGGCCAATACCAATCGCAGATGCTGTTCATGATCCTCAGCACTGCAGGAGTAAACAAGAACTTCGTCAATAAAAACCACCACAAACCGATCCAAGTAATCCTTGAACACCCAGTTCATCATATCCATGAAGGCTGATGGTGCGTTGGTCAAACCAAACGACATCACAAGAAATTCAAAATGGCCATGTCTTGATCGAAATGCAGTCCGCGGATTATCAGACTCCCGGACCTTGAGCTGATGATAGCCCGAGCGGCGATCAATCTTCGAAAATACTGAACTGCCACGTAGTTGATCAAACAAATCATCAATTCTTTGCAGTGGGTACTTGTTTTCAATCGTCACCTTGTTCAATTCCCGGTAATCGATGCAAAGCCGCATCGACCCATCTTTCTTGTTCACAAATAACATAGGTGCACCCCAAGGTGATGAACTTGGCCTGATAAACCCCTTTGCCAATAAGTCATCCAGCTGGGTACATAACTCTGCTAGCTCACGCGGGGCCATTCTATACGGTGCTTTCGCAATAGGCCGCGTACCCGGCTCCAAATTAATGACAAACTCGACATCACGATCAGGTGGAAGACCAGGAAGATCAGTAGGAAAAAAACATCTGGAAATTCACGCACAACAGGAATCTCCTCCAAACGCGGCAAAACAGCACTAGTCCCCATAACTAGACGAGACAAGCAAAATAGTCGGAAACAAATAACATCCGAACACATTCCGCCGAAATCCCTGGAGGATCCTGGCAAGAATCACCATAAACACTTCCCGGCTGACCATTGTCCTTGATAAAATCCAAGCGCTTTCCTTTGCACTGGATGACAACGTCATAGCGGGATAACCAGTCCATGCCCAGAATGACATCAAAATCTTCCAAATCGATCACTTTGAAATCGGCCTTCGCTAAGAAATCCCCCAACAAAATGGGACAATCAAGCAGACCCCAGTCTGCAACCACAGAAGCACCAGAAGGAAAGTTCACCAAAAAGGCATTCCCCACTCAATCTGGTGTCAAATGATACCGATCCAGAAAGGTTCGAGCCACAAATGAATGGGTCGCGCCAGAATCGAAGAGAACACGCGCCCAACGGTTCTTTACATTAAAGTTTCCTATAAGGGTACATATGTAGCTAAGTACTACGCACAAGAGTCATAAACAAAACGTGAACCAGAGGAAGGAATCGAACCTGAGATAACCTGAGGTGACATCTGAGCTTCCTCTGAAGAGATTACACTTAACTTCCCTTTTCCTTTGTCCAAACGTGGAGGCGGAGGCAAAGCCTGGAGTGGCCTTGGCTGCAGCACGGGCTGGTTTTGTGGGCACCTTGCCTTGAGATGTCCCTGTTTGCCACACTGATAACAGGCTTTCTCTTTGGCCCAACAACAGGCAGAATCATGTCCCTTCCATCCACACACTGCACACTCCAAGTTTCTGGTTGGCGCACCCTGAATGGCGTGCACCTGCTCCTTCTTCTGCATCCCCAACCGCTTGAAGCATTTCTCAAACGGTTGACCTGATCGTCCACAGAAGCTACATGTCTCCTTCTTCTTCTTCCTTACGTCTGATTCGTGGGAGATTTTTTCTCCCACCAGCTATCTCTTGCCCTGCCTCATCAGCTGCCCTCTTTATTTTGCAGCTTCTATAGCTTCCACCTTCAAAGCAGCCTCAACCACACTGGTATAACTTGTCGCTCCATAAGCACTTGCAAACTGCTGAACATCGCTTCGGAGTCCGCCAAGAAATCTCTTCACTCGGTCAGCTTCCGTAGTCACCAAGCTCGGAGCGAACCGACTTAGCTTGCTAAACTCAATTTCTTACTCACTAACTGTGAGTTTCCTCTGCTTCAGGTATAAGAAGTCATTCATCAAGCGGTCCCTTTCCACTGACGGCAGAAACTTGCGCCGTAACATTTCTTTGAAGGCTTCCCCCGAACATCCCGCCCCTAGGCTTTCCTTTTCTCGCAACCACCAACCTTTTGCTAACCCTTTTAGTTGATAGGCGGCAAGCATCACCTTCTGGTCCTCGGTAATGCTAGAATAGATTCCAACGTGATCACCCAATCATCCAAGATCACAAAGTCCGCTTTTCCATCATAAGTCGGTGGTCCAAGTCGCTGAAAATGCGTGATAAAAGTCATCGCAGGAGGAACCACAACTGGGGGTATCAACGCCACGGAAGGAGTAGAAATGGTGGGGCCTCTGATAGTCTCTTGCCCTCTTGGTGCCAGCCCAGACATCGCTGATGACATAGCTTGGAACTGGGACTGCACATCCTGCACCTGTCTTGTCAACGCCTCATTACTTTGGCGTAGACTATCCATCAGGGCATTATTCTGCGCGCCCGAAGACTCGCCCTCGGATTGGGGAGTTTGCCTTGTCACTGGACGCTTCGACATACTATAAACACGTTCACCCTTATCAAGCTCAAACCCAACAAAACACACAACTGCTATGTACAGACTAGACATGTATAACTATGAACATCAACTGCTAACTTGCTCTGGGAGTTTAAGAATGATGTGATGCCTAGCCTAAGATGACTCACTGTCATCCCACTAACTTGTGCATAAACCATGAATGCATGAATTTATGTGACCCAAAACCATGAGTGTACAGGTGTCATCAGGTGCATCTTTAGCTTGGCACGTTGTGCCCATGAAATGTTATGTTATGCGTGCTGTGCTATGCATTCTAAAAAAGGCCTTAATGCATGCCATGAGCGATCATACGCATCACAATGCTATGCATCCCATACTACATAGCATTGTATGCAACGAAGAAAAGAAAACGTGCTAGTCGCATCCATGTGGTAAGGTTATGCATCCCATACTACATAACCCGCACATGTTGCCCCTATGGTGGATCCATATACAACCACATATTATGCATCCCATACTACATAATATGCCTCGTATACTTCTGTTCATGCCATGAGTGTAGTGTGCGTGCTTCGGCCAAGACATACTGATGGCACCTCGGTGTGTGTATGATATGATGCTTACGACAATGACAAAAAGGAAAGTTTGCCCGACAAATTGTCAAGCAAACCTCCCTCTGATACCAACTGTCACAACCCGCATTTCCTCAACGAGTACATCGTATCATAGCAAGAGGAACTATGGGTTATGATGCCATGTCGTGCAGGGGATAACTGCACACGCTCAGGCAAACCCTTGACGCTTACTTTATGAGTTGAAATCCATCAGTTAAATGCAAGAAAACCGTTTAGTTTAATGGCCGTATCCCTCGGCCTTAGGAATCAAAATGTGTGTTTGTACGCGACGGAAATACTTTGTTTACTTATGACGATCACCTATATGCAGTCTATATTTATAAGAATATAAGAAATCATCTTTGTTTATGTTATTTGGAAAATACTTGTTCGGTGACTAAAACATGTTATGCATGTTATACAATAATAGGTTTTGTTTAGCTTAAAAATACCTAATGCAACCTGCCATAAATCCTTCCCAAGAGCAAGTAGGCATCATCGCATCCAAATGAGTCACATTAGCAGTCTAGCATTCATATATATCACAAGTAAAGAAAACCACCAATGGGCGCCAACAAGCTGACACGAACCCATTGGGGCGTATGTATGTCTGTACAATAAAGAAAAGAACTACCTCGCTAAGTAAGTTCGGCTAGCTCCAAAGAAACTCTACCCAAGCACTAGCCGCTCAACCGGCTACAACCTGCACCTGAGGCATTCAAGAAAGAACACCTCAGCAATCATCAAAGCTACACAATAAAGTATGAAGTTCAGCAAATATGACGAAGGGGCTTACCGACCCCGTAGCAAGGTTTCATGTAAGTAAAATGAGTGAAAAGAACAGGTGGAAAACAAGTATTCAACACTGTCAATCCAAAGTGTCAAACGCACCAAGTGCGCGCAATTCTCATCAAGTCATGCTCATCCCGCAGGAGCAAAAAGGCAATACACATGCCCAATCCATCATATTTAGCACAAGAAACAACCATACGAGTGAAACATAAGTGATGACTAATATTTCTGTTATTATTTTGAATAGTATTTTATATTATATTTTGATATTTACGTGTTCTCTTTTCTTTATTTTTATACAAAATTATCTTAAAAAATTACTAATTATGATTCTAACATTATATTTTATTTTGTAGGAATTCGACAGGCCTCGGGTGATTTTATTTCAATCTGCAAAAGTCCGCTCCATCGCCTCCACCTTTGCATGTTGTCATCGCCATCACCGCCATGCTCACCGACACCTTTGCAAGAGGTCGTCACATTCGCCTTCGTGTGCCTGTTCATGTCGCCATCGTCGCGCCGTCAATAATCATACCGCAACGCCATCGCCACACCATCCCTCTACAAGTGCAGCCCTTTGAAGATTATAATTGGAGCAGCCCGGCCACTTCAACCATGCAGCCGGCCAGCCCTCAAAGTGCAGCCCTTTTAAGATCTGACCCTCTACAAGTGCAGCCCAAGCCTCCTCCAAATGCAGCTCACTCCATGCAGCCCACTTCAACATTGATGCAGCCCGCCCCCCCTCCATGGTGCAGCCCAACATCTCTCCAAATCACCCTACCCGAGCCTACATCAAACTCCACACCAAGCAGCCCACTCATTTGCATTGGCCGGCCGCATTCATGCATGTCCTCTCTCTCTCCCTCTCATTTATTGCATGCATGTATCCACTTTGCATGCATTTCCTTATCAATTGACCGGCCACTCCCTTCTCACTCTCCATTTATTATTTTCTTTCTCCTCTTGTATTCTCATTCACCCCCCTTCTCCCTCTTTCATCCGCAATTAAATCTCATCCATCTCCCCTCTTTTAAATTTCTACTTTCTATTTTTATTTTTAATAAAATGCATGCATGTAACTCTTTCTCTCTCCATCTCATTAAACCACATTCATGTATTTAGCCTCCTCTCTCTTCCCTCCCATTTATTATCATGGATGAACATCTCCTCCCATGCATAGCCGCCCCCCCCCCTTTCTCTCTTCATTTTCTCCATCTAGAACATTCTCCCTCTCCTATAAAAGGACCCCATCCCTCAAGCTTTAGGGGGATGTAGAAAGTAGAGTGTTGATGTAGAGAGTTAGAATATTTTAGAGAGCAAGCTTACATTTCAAATATTTGTATTTCCTTGTTGTTTTTCCATTTCTCCAAGCACTAGTTTAGTATTTTTTTTTCATTTTGTTCCTTGTTTAATGAAAGGCAATTTTCTTTTCTTTTGTTTACTCGCTCTCTAATACTTAGCTAATTTTCTTGTTTGTGCCCGATCACGATAATCTTTGAGATAAAATAATATCTTTCATTTTATGTTGCATTGGTATTTTTATTTTTGATCCGACCTTGATCAATATCGTATCGACTCCGTATTTCTTGTATACGGTGGTAGATTCCGATCTCATATTCGAGTAGCCGAGAGGCTCGTGAACGTGAAAGATCACTCAAGGAAGGAAGGAGTTGCACGCAATCCTAGAGATAGGACGACGTAAATCCTCCGGATTGGAGTCAAATCCAATAGTGCGGATCACCTCGATAATGCGACTTTAGCCCTTTTGATTTGCAAAGAGATTTCGGTCGAACCGTCTAAAAGTTAGGAGATTTAATGCTCTTGCGAGATTATTTCTTATTTTCGGATCCGTCACGGTCTTTATAAAATTACGAATGTTAAACTAAATTATTCCGTTATTTTCTTTCAAAGTGAATCGTCGATCGAGCACTCTTTTGCAATAGTTTATTTCTCCTTTAACTAAGTTTAGTTTATTTTTATTTTCAAAACTCAATCAATCGTTCGGTAGGAGAATAGAGTCGTTGTGAGTAATACTACTTGCCTGCCCCGAGTTTTTATACGACCTTGATATATTTTTATCACTATCCTATAAAACGATAGGTACACTTGCCTATTCGGATTGTAGTCTGTGAGACGATTTTTACCCATCAAGTTTTTGGCGCCGTTGCCGGGGATTATTTTGGCAATATTACGAAAGCATCGAGTTTATTACTTCTACTAAAATTCTAAAAACAAAAATATTTTTTTAAACACAAAAAAATATCAAAAAAATTAAGTTTTCTTTTTCTTTTTGGTAACAGTTTTTTTTATGGAATCGTCTTATTTTGGCGCGTTTTGTAATTTTTGCGGGTCGGCGGACCACTTTTATTCGGAATGTCTTTCGGGAACCCCTCCCTATTTTGATTTCAATTTTTTCAGAGCAGGTCAAAGTGGCCAATTTGACACGTACTCTAATTTTTATCCTACTTGGGAGATGGGGAACCCGTCTTGTTTTTCTTATGATTTTGCCCCACAAAGCGCCGTGCCTCTAAATTTTAATTCAATCGATAATGCGTATTTTGAATTACAAACTTCTCTTGATAATATTATTTCGCATTTGAACACCATTCTCGATTATTTTTCTCGTGAGGCCGCTTCATTTTCTTCGTCTTCTTCTCCGTCTCCTCCAATTTCATCGTGTAATGAGTCACCGGATATCCCGACTTGTCTTTTTTCTCTCGAGGGGGATAACTATTCGGATATTCCGGATTGTTTCCTTCCTCCTTTGGATGACGCCCCTATGGATACTCTGGCATGCTTCTTACCTTTTGAGGATGACAAGACGTTTCATCATTCTCTTTCTTTTTCTGAAGACGTATGTGATTCCTTTTCGCTTCAAACTTTAACTGTTCCAACTTTTTCTAGTTTTAGCGAGTCTTTTTCTTCTTCTTCTTTTATTTTAGATAATTCTTCTTTAGTCCTCTCTACCCCTTCTTCTCCCGAAATTTCACAAGTCTCTCCTGCTCCTTGTGAAATTTCCGTTGATGAAATTTCTTTTTCTACTTCCTCTTTTGATGACCCCTTCTTTCCCATTTTACATACAACGGAGTTCTTCTATAACTCCGTCCATTCATTATCGGGCATCATTCCCTTGAAGATTCCACTGCATGTCGGTGCGCTTCTTCACTTCTTTTTTTTAATTTACTCTCCTAAGCGCATACTTAGGAAGTTACCACTTCACCTTACTTTTTATTATCCATTTAGCTAACCATTAACGTCGGGCTCAGCCGACGTTAAACAAAGAGCGCTCTTGGGAGGCACCCCTTGCTTATCCTTTTTGTTATTTCTTTTTCTTTTTGTTTGCTTATTTTGTTTTGCAGGAATAAAACCTCCGGCGGTTCGTTTGGCTCCATCATTTTTTTTCTTTCTCTTCCTTAGGCCTGAGCCGGTGTCCAGCTTAAGCATGGGGGAACGAAATCTGCATTCGGCCTTACGAATCTGGGGAAGTTGTTTTCTTTTTAAGAATTTACTTTATTGCATCCCCCTCTTCTTTTATTCTTGTCTTTTTCTTTCCTCATATTTACTATTCAACATTGGGGACAATGTTGAACTTTAAGCATGGGGGAGTATTTTCCCTTTCTTTTTAAGTCTTTTAAATCAAAAAATTACAAAAATGAAAACAAAACAAAAGCACAAAAAATTCGAAAACTCCAAAAAAAAAACTGGAAAATACAAAAAATTCATGTCTTTTGTATTTGTCTTGTTCTTAGGCTTTGTTGTACTTGTTTAGCAAAAATAAAATTTTCTAATCTTTCATGTTAGCTATGTTTCTTTGAGTATTATGTTGAGTCCTACAGTGTTCCTAATTAGGGTAGTATGTTAGTGTGAAAATTTTGTTTGAAAATTGCGCTTTTGCGTAGCTATCTTTTTATATTTTTCACTTTTATAAAATTTATCATTCGTTGTTTTTCTCTTTTTAATTCTATGTAATGTTGATAAATGATTAGTGCAGTAGGTGTGAATAAATCTGGATGCTTATTAATTTCATTTTCATGAAGAATTTTTGTTTCTTACTTCCTAGTTAGGACTTGTCTATTTGATTTTTCAATACTTTACTTTAGATAGACTCAGTAGAAGCATGAAAATGATTTCGGCCTCCTCTTGATTCATCTGAGCCTTTGCATACTGAACCAAAAATATTAACCGTTGCTAGCCATTTTGTGCTTTATCCGCGTGCCTTTTGTAGCCCCACTTATTTTTTACCAAAGCCAAAGAGCCATCCCATGTTGCACACTTAAATTTTGAGCTTTATTTGTACTAGTGTGTGCTTCCATTTTGTGAAAAATAGTGAATGTTCAAAAATATTATCCGTTTGCTACAAAAAAAAGGGACAGAGAAATGTTCAAAAGGATGAAGAAAATTTGAAAAATTATCATGTATTTATTTAGACCCCTAACTTTATGTTTCAAAATTATTTGAGGTGTCAAGATTTATTTTTGCTAGCACAACTGTTTTTGCAAAGCTCTTCTTTTTATTTAAGTGTGCTTTAACCCTTCATGTTTATCTTTTGCTATCTACACCTTAAACCTATGCCTAAACGCTACACCTAATGCAAGTCCTTTTGATTCATGCTTCTTTGGTCTATTTTTAGTATTGTAACGAGAATGATTTTGGGTAAGTTTTATAGGTAGGAGTAAGAGCTTAATTAAGATTGATGTGATTTTAATGGGTCTCTTAGGTTTTAGTAACAACTCAATGTACTTTTTTTTTGACATTTTACTTAGCTTTTGAATTTGCAAAAACATTGGATGATTTATTTTTATGCTAGTGAAATTTGTAAATTTATATGCTATGTTTAAGTAATCTATTTCACTTCTTTTTCATCACTCTCCCTATCTCTAATTTCGCATCGTACTCATAGCGATATGGTTAGATTATTTGATTAGGCTATTTTATTTTTGCTAACTTGTATGTCTTTGCTTGGGGGCAAGCAAATGCTCAAGCATGGGGGTATTTGATGACTAATATTTCTGTTATTATTTTGAATAGTATTTTATATTATATTTTGATATTTACGTGTTCTCTTTTCTTTATTATTATACAAAATTATCTTAAAAAAATACTAATTATGATTCTAACATTATATTTTATTTTGTAGGAATTCGACAGGCCTCAGGTGATTTTATTTCAATCTGCAAAAGTCCGCTCCATCGCCGCCACCTTTTCATGTTGTCATCGCCATCACCGCCATGCTCACCGCCATGCTCACCGCCACCTTTGCAAGAGGTCGTCACATTCGCCTTCGTGTGCTCGTTCATGTCGCCATCGTGGCACCGTCAATAATCATGCCGCAATGCCATCGCCGCACCAGCCCTCTACAAGTGCAGCCCTTTGAAGATTATAATTGGAGCAGCCCGGCCACTTCAACCATGCAGCCGGCCAGCCCTCAAAGTGCAGCCCTTTTAAGATCTGACCCTCTACAAGTGTAGCACAAGCCTCCTCCAAATGCAGCTCACTCCATGCAGCCCACTTCAACATTGATGCAGCCCGCCCCCTCCATCGTGCAGCCCAACATCTCTCCAAATCACCCTACCCGAGCCTACATCAAACTCCACACCAAGCAGCCCACTCATTTGCATTGGCCGACCACATTCATGCATGTCCTCTCTCTCTCTCCCTCTCATTTATTGCATGCATGTATCCACTTTGCATGCATTTCCTTATCAATTGACCGGTCACTCCCTTCTCACTCTCCATTTATTATTTTCTTTCTCCTCTTTTATTCTCATTCACCCCCCTTCTGCCTCTTTCATCCGCAATTAAATCTCATCCATCTCCCCTCTTTTATATTTCTACTTTCTATTTTTATTTTTAATAAAATGCATGCATGTAACTCTTTCTCTCTCCATCTCATTAAACCCCATTCATGTATTTAGCCTCCTCTCTCTTCCCTCCCATTTATTATCATGCATGAACATCTCCTCCCATGCATAGCCGCCCCCCCTTTCTCTCTTCATTTTCTCCATCTAGAACATTCTCCCTCTCCTATAAAAGGACCCCATCCCTCAAGCTTTAGGGGGATGTAGAAAGTAGAGTGTTGATGTAGAGAGTTAGAATATTTTAGAGAGAAAGCTTACATTTCAAATATTTGTATTTCCTTGTTGTTTTTCCATTTCTCCAAGCACTAGCTAGTTTAGTTTTTTTTTTTCATTTTGTTCCTTGTTTAATGAAAGGCAATTTTCTTTTCTTTTGTTTACTCGCTCTCTAATACTTTGCTAATTTTCTTGTTTATGCCCGATCACGATAATCTTTGCGATAAAATAATATCTTTCATTTTATGTTGCATTGGTATTTTTATTTTTGATCCGACCTTGATCAATATCGTATCGACTCCGTATTTCTAGTATACGGTGGTAGATTCCGATCTCATATTCGAGTAGCCGAGAGGCTCATGAACCTGAAAGATCACTCAAGGAAGGAAGGAGTTGCACGCAATCCTAGAGATAGGACGACGTAAATCCTTCGGATTGGAGTCAATCCAATAGTGCGGATCACGTCGATAATGCGACTTTAGCCCTTTTGATTTGCAAAGAGATTTCGGTCGAAACGTCTAAAAGTTAGGAGATTTAATGCTCTAGCGAGATTATTTCTTATTTTCGGATCCGTCACGGTCTTTATAAAATTACGAATGTTAAACTAAATTATTCCGTTATTTTCTTTCAAAGTGAATCGTCGATCGAGCACTTTTTTGCAATAGTTTATTTCTCTTTTAACTAAGTTTAGTTTATTTTTATTTTCAAAACTCAATCAATCGTTCGGTAGGACAATAGAGTCGTTGTGAGTAATAGTACTTGCTTACCCCGAGTTTTTATACGACCTTGATATATTTTTATCACTATACTATAAAACGATAGGTACACTTGCCTATTCGGATTGTAGTCTCTGAGACGATTTTTACCCATCAATAAGCAGCGGTTAAGTTAGATTCCGCAAGGGTCTTTTGGTGGCGGCCCTAAAGTGGAACGCACCAATAAAAGCTAGCCCAAATCGGGGCCAAAATGGTGCTCTACACCACAAATCCAAACCCGGTGGCCACCAAGGCTTAAACCACACCACCCCTTACCGAATCCTCACACAAACGCTCCTGTCATGGTTTACAATTCGCCTCGCAAAACTGACCATAAGCGAACCCAAGCTCAACCCCATAAGCAAATCTCACCATAACCCAAGTTACACACGTTTCCTTCCTTCGTCCTCACTCATGACGACAAATTGCCCAAGTTATGTCAAACTTGCTAGAGTTTGATTAATTGAACAAGAAAGAATCACATGAGTATGATATGAACAAGAAAGAATCACATGAATAAAAAAAGGCTACATGAATCAAACTAACTACACGAATCAAATTAGCTACATGCATCACATGAGCAAGAAAAGCTACATGAAGCAACTTAGCATAAGCCTGAATTGAGCATAGGGAAATTCGATAATAAGGTGGTAAGCATGTAAGACATGAGGATCAAGAGGATTCATGACTAAACCAAAACAAGAATAACAAGGCTAGTGAGGTACAACACAAAACAAGAAGAACAAGCTAGGAAAATTGAAAGAGGCAAACTAGCTAAACATGCACAATCAAAGAACAAGAAAACAAGTTTGGCAAGGGTGAAGAACACCGCTTGCCTGAACCGCGATGACACCGCGACGGCTGCTCCTCTCTTTCCTTCCCTTGCCTTAGCTTTTCTCCCTTGATGTCCTTTTGGAATGAGAAAGAAGATGAAGAAGAAGGTGAAATGAGGAGGAGAAATCTCTGTTTCGGCCTTATTTTCTCCAGAACAGAGCTGGACCATTAGATCCAGAATCAGAGAAATGAACGACACAAAAAAAACTGAAAAAGTCGATTTTCGGCCCTGTCACGCCCTGTGACACGCCCGTGTCACAGGGCGTGTACCTTAAGCGGCACAGAATCCGACAATTTCCAGTTTATCCACAAGGTACATGGCCGGGTGCACGCCCGTGACCGATAGGTCACGCCCGTGACCTAGGGCGTGTAACCCGTGTCTCGACCTCTCGTCGACTCAAAGTGTCGACACTCGATAAAGCTGGATACGCCCTGTGACACGCCCGTGTCACAGGCCGTGTCCCCTCTCTCGACACCCGACACTCGACACTCGACACACGACACTCGACATAGCGGGACACGGCCCGTGACACGCCCGTGTCACAGGGCGTGTACCTCAGTCATCGAGCTCAACTCGACGCAAGAAAATTCATCGAGTTCAGGAGGTCACGCCCCAGGTCACACCCTAGGTCACGCCCCGACACGCCCGTGTCGGGGGGGCGTGTCACGCACAAAAACGACCATTTTTCCCTGTTGTGAAAAGTGTTTCTGTGTCGTCCTAGACCATTTCTTCCGTAAGAACTTTTTACCCTTTTTTTTCTGTACCCATCTTCCATACCATCAACCCGTTTTGAGCAACTTTACCCGGGCTCGAAAAAGTGCAAGCATTCCCTAAGAGGCCTCACCAAGTCCCCACAAGTAGACTCCGGCTTGCTGGGGAATCGTGCAACTAGGCTACCAAAACAGCCACGCGAAAGCCCGCGGGAAAACCTTGCTCGAACAACGGTCAAAGCCAACGTAACGCCCATCAAGCGTATGCAATCAAAATCCGGGGCGTTACACTTCCATCAAGGTAACTAGTGACTGCCACATCTCTTTCGCAGACTGGCAGTGAATCAGGTTTTGCAGCATTGAATCATCGAATGCACTTGCTATAATATTTTTTTCCTTTTTGTCCTATGAGACAAGTGCAATCTCATCCTTATCTAGATCCATGAGTTTCTTTGGGACTTTCTTAGTGGGATCTATAGTGGAGACGGTCATGGGAATGTAAGGACCTTCTTCAATTATCGTGAAGATCCTTGGATCCACAGCTTCCATAAAGAACTTGATTCTCTCTTTCCTCATGGGAAAATTATTCTTGGTGCACAAAGGAAGCTTGGCAAAATCTTTAGCCTTGTCCATTTTTTTGGTAGATCTCAAAAGACAACTATTGAAGGATCTGATCAAGGTGTTAACCTTTTAACGATCAACCTCTCTCTGATACCAATTAAAACTTTATAGTTGCCTACCTAAATCACCTAGAGGGGGGTGAATAGGTGAGATGTGCGTCTTTTTTGCGGAATAAAAAATTACAAACCAAAGCACAGATCTATCTACCAATCAAACATAGACGAGACAAGATTTATCGTGGTTCCCCAAAATTGGGTACATCCACTTTCCCTCACCTATCTAGCAATACAATAGACTCAGCTACTCCACTATCTCGGATTGAAAATCAATCCTACCCTCGGAACAACGTTCCTACAAACTCGATCTACAAAACGGATCTACACTCGGAAGATGAAACTTCTTACAATCTCAAAGTTGAAAAAAACTCCTACACTCGGAGAAAACTTCTCCTACAATAATGAAATGAAATTGTAAAGAAATACAAACAGTAATCTTCTTTTTCAGATCTGTAAACTGTCGGCCATGATCTTCTTCTTCTAGGCGTTGAGGCTTTATCAGAGAGGTGAAGAAAATCTCGGTAAAATCAGATCTGGATCTTCTTGACTTTACACGATCTAATAGAGGATGGAGAGTTGAGTGGAAATCTCGATCTGTAAAATCTTCTTAATCTGAATCCTCTGAAAATGAAAAACCAAGCCGGTCAAGAATCTGCGACGGTGGCAGCGGCGGATTTCGTTTCTTGGTGAGAGAGAGAGGAGATAGAAATTCTTGAGAGAGTACAGCTTCAAAACTTCTTAAAATAATCTTCTTAAAATTTAGAATTGTTAGGGTTTGTTGGTTTCAACAAGACCTTCTATAGGAGAAGAGAAGATTAGCCATAATTGATTCATTATGAGAGACATGTGGACCAATCACATCAAAGTTTATGAATAAGAACGTTATACTAGACTTAACGATTTTCGGAAAAGTCAAAGTAAATTACTCGAGATGTAATAGACTACTCGAGTACATGCAACACTACTCGAGTAGGTAGAAGATGACTACTCGAGTACATGAGAAAAACTACTGAGAGAGTATGAGATCATTACTCGAGTACATGGAGTCAACTACTCGAGTAAATAATAATTCAAGGAATCAGCTACTCGAGTAACAAGAATAATATACTCGACTACTTACACGAGAGGTGGAGTAGATTACTCGAGTATAAGAAATACTACTCGAGTATATAAGAAAGAACTACTCAAGTAAATAAGAAACTACTCGAGTCATAGACTTAGAAAATTTCTGGACTAGAAAACAGAACTACTCGAGCATAGAAGTTGAACTACTTGAGACAAATAGAACTACTTGAGTATATGGAGATGACTACTCGAGTAATTCACTTAGAGAAATTTTCTGGAATGGAATTCTGGATTACACGAGTATAAACATTGGACTACTCGAGTAGTAGATGAACTACTCAAGTACATGACTTAGACTACTCGAGTAAGTGAGAACTACACGAGAGTCAAAATTCATCTACTCGAGACAGAAGATAGAACTACTTGAGTATATAAGATGACTACTCGATTATTTAACTTAGAAAAATTTGAGAAGATAATTTCTGTAAAACTCGAGAGGTAAAAGGAAACTACTCGAGTAATATCTTAACTACTCAAGTAATAGTATTATTACTCGAGTATGAATTCAGTAACTTACTCGAGTAAATAAAGAACTACTCGAGTACTTTACTTAGGAAATTTTTCTTGACATAATTTTTCTTCTTCTAAGGGATGACCAGCATCAAGTCTTTTTACATAATCCTAGAGATTGAATATGAAGTGTATCCCAATAGAGAGACTACACATGAGTTAACACTTTGGAACACACAATGAGGGATTACATTGTATGGTCCTATGTTTGGTGACCCATTGTAGACTGACATTGGTCAACACTTCCCATAAGATTCCTGCAAACACATAAATCAAACCAAGCATCAAATACAACTTAATTCATCTTAGTTCAAGTGTGAATTCATCAAATCTGGGTTAGTGTGGATACAATACCGAACACTCTCCCAGGCCGGAGAGAAGTGCTCCCACTTCTTCAAGACATTGGGGGGTGGGCAAGAAGTCCGAGTTGACTGGGGAATGCGAGGTGGCGTTCCAGGCCTTGAAGAGGAAGTTGACTCAAGCCCCCTGCTCCAAGGGCCAAAAGAGGGGGAGGACATGTCTTTATATCTCAGGGTCGGATCAGAGGCCTTGAGATCCATCCTGGTTCGAGAAGAGGAGAAGAAGCAGTTGCCCATCTGCCAGGTCCTGAGAAAGGCAGAGCTTTAGTATCCCATCTTGGAGAAACTGGCCTTTGCTCTGGTCATCTCGGCTCGGAGGCTCCGACCCTACTTCCAGGCACACTCAATCCGAGTGGTGACTGACCACACCCTCCATAACATCTTCGAGGGTGTGGAGCATTCATGCAAGTTGGCCAAGTGGTCGGTGGAACTGAGTGAGTTCGATATCTCCTTTGTCCCCTGCCTCTCGATCGAGGCCCAAGCAATGACCGACTTTTTGGCTAACTACGTGGTCGAGGTGTCAGAGGAAGAGCTCACTGACCCAGCACTATGGAAGGTGAAGGTATATGGAGCTTTTGGGAGGCATTCCCTAGGGGTGGGGTAATAATAAAAATCCCCCAGGGAATAAGAATCGAACAGACGGTGGTGGTGTACTTTCTCATCACTAACAACTAGGGCGAGTATGAGGTCGTGATAGCAGGGTTGTGCCTGGCCAGAGAGCTAGGGGTTCTTGACGTAGAGGTCCTCACTGACAACATTGTGGTGGCTTCACAGATCAATGGGGAGTTCGAGGTAAGGGAGCCAACCCTCCAGTTATACTTAGCAAAGGAGAAGTGATCATCGACATGTTCTAGAACTTCTTTATTCAACACGTACCCAGGGAGGAGAATGAGCAGGCCAATCAGTTGGCAAAGCATAGTGTCCCCGGGTGGGAGGTACCATCACCGACCTATTCCTCCCTTCCATCGAAGAGGGAGAATTAATGGAGGTGGATCAACACCCCTTGTGGATGGACCCTTTAACAACGTTCCTTTCCACAGGGGAGTACTCGGATGGGATGAACAAAAAGAAGTTGAAGTACAAGTCAACATACTATCTCATCTACGATGGGCAGTTGTACAGAAAGACCCTCTCAGGGTTGTTGGCACGTTGCGTGGATGAGAGGGAGGTCTAGAGAATCTTAGAAGAATTCGCTACGGGGAATGTGGGAGTCATTCTATGAGTCATACCCTGGAAGGAAGGATAGTCAGGCAAGGGTACTTCTGTCCTACCCTGGTCCACGACGCTATAGAATTTATGAAAAGGTGTCACAAGTGCCAGTTGTTCGTCCCCCTCCAATTACAAACAGCCCAGCGCCTCAGAAGTATCACGACCCCTTGGCCCTTTTCCATTTGGGGAATGGACTTGGTAGGGCCTTTCCCCCAGGCCAGCGGGCAGAGGAGGTTCTTACCTGTCATGATATATTACTTCTCTAAGTGGTTGGAGGTGAAGGTGCTAGCTAAGGTGACTTCCCAAGTTATCAGGAATTTTGTGTGGGGGGAGATCATCTGCCGGCACGGGCTACCCCAGGCCATTTTCACAGACAATGGGCCTTAGGTTGCCAGCGCCAAGTTCATAAACTTCTAAAGGCAGCTCGGAATTGATCTCAGATTTTCCTCGGTCCATCACCCCAGGAGCAACGAGCAGGTGGAGTTGGCAAACAAAATCATAGTGAACCTCCTGAAGAAAAAAGTTGAAAATTTAAAGGGCAGCTAGGTGGAGCAGCTTCCTTCGGTTCTCTGGGCCCTAAGAACCACTCCCAACACGGCTACAGAGGAGACCACCATCAAGATCTCCCATGGCTGCGAAGCAGTGCTTTCCATAGAGTTTGAAGTCTAGACACCTCGGGTGGCAGAGGCCCGGGAAGGCTGGTAGGAATGGAGAACTGAAAATGAGGAGGAGCTATAACTCTCCCTTGATATAGTGGAGGAGCTACGTGATCTCTCCTCCATCTGACAGGAAGAAGTGAAAAGATAAATGGCTAAGTACTTTGACAAGCACGTCAGGGTCAAATAATGCACGGAGGGGGACTTGGTCCTGAAAAAGGTGGATACAGCAGGAAGATCAGTAGCCATGGGGATGCTCAACACTAACTGGGAGGGTCCGTACATTGTAAAAGAAACATTGAAATCAGGAGGGTATCGCCTCTGGAATGTGGAGGGAGAGACCCTAAGTCTCACCTAGAGTGGGGATGACTTGAAGCACTTTTACCCTTAAGCTATGTAAGTGATGTCCTTTTTTCTAATAAAGATTCCTGATATGTCAATTCTCCCGCAGTAATCCATGTGAGTAGGTAAAGAACTCACTTAGTAGACCCCGAGCAGATACCGCTGCCAGGCTCTCATCTAGCTGGCAGGGCTGGATGTCGCTCGAGAGAGTCTACCCAGACACCAGGCAGATCCCGCTGTCAGGCTCTAACCTAGCTGGCATGGCTGGATGTCACTCGAGAGAGTCTACCCAGACCCCGAGAAGATCCCGCTGCCAGGCTCTCACCTAGCTGGCAGGGCTGGATGTCACTCGAGAGAGTCTACCCAGACCCCAAACATATCCCCCTACCAGGCTCTCACCTAGCTGGCAGGGCTGGATGTCACTCGAGAGAGTCTACACAGACCCCGAGCAAATCCCGATGCCAGGCTCTCACCTAGCTGATAGGGATGGATGTCACTCGAGAGAATTTACCCAGACCCCGAACAGATCCTACTGTTAGGCTCTCACCTAGCTGGCAGGGCTGGATGTCACTCAAGAGAGTCTTCTTATACACTGATTAGATCCCACTTTCAAGCTCTCACCAAGATGACAGGGCTGGATGTCACTCGAGAGAGTTTACCATGACCCCGAGCAAATCTAGCTGCCAGGCTCTTACCTAGCTGACATGGCTGGATGTCACTTGAGAGAGTCTACCCATACCCCGAGCAGATCCCGCTGTCAGGCTCTCACCTAGCTGGCAGGGCTGGATGTCACTCAAGAGAGTCTACCTATACCCCGTGTAGATTCCGCTGTCAGGCTCTCACCTAGCTGGCAGGGATGGATGTCACACGAGAGAGTGTAACCAGACCCCGAGCAGATCCCGCTGCTAGGCTCTCATCTAGCTGGCAGGGCTAGATGTAACTCTAGAGAGTCTACCCAGACCCCGAGCAGATCCAGTGACCAGGCTCTCACCTAGCTGGCAGGGCCGGATGTCACTCGAGAGAGTCTACCAGGACCCCGAGCAGATCCTACTAATAGGCTACCATCTAGCTAGTAGGGCTGGATGTCACTCGAGAGAGTCTACCATGACCTTGAGCAGATCCCACTGCCAGGCTCTCACCTAGCTGGCAGGGCTGGATGTCACTCGAGAGAGTTTACCCGGACCCTGATCAGATCCTGCTGCCAAGCTCTCACGTAGGTGGAATAGCTGAATATCACTCGAGAGAGTCTACCCAGACTCCAAGCAGATCTCGCTGCCAGGCTCCATCCTCCTCTTCTCTTTCCTCCCTTCCTCTTCTTTTGGCTCCTTTTCCTCTACTTCAATATTATTTTGGAAGTTTGGACTTCTTCTTAAAAAAATAGGGAGAGAAGAATCCTCACATGCGAGTTGGAACTCGTGGGCTCAGCTCGACAAAAGGGTGGCGAGCCAAGTCCTCGACATCCACTGAAGAAGCCGAGCTCCAGCAGTGCACTCCACTCCCTTCATGTTTAAATTGTGAAATTTTAACAGTTTCGGTTTGATGCTGGTAAAAAAGAAGGCAGCTTGCGAGCAAGCTGGGTGGTGGCGAGCCCAGCGCGACAAGTGGTCCACCCCCTGATTGCCTTGGGCTGGCGAGCTCTCAAGGTCTACCCGCGCGTACGAATCCTAACACGCATTCTATCGACGAGTTCTATTCTAGTGAGGTCACCCAAGGAGGAAAGCTCGCAGGTGAGTGTCACAGAAAGAGGGTTCAAGGAAAAGAAGATAGAAATTTTTAATTTTTTATTAAGTAAAATTTTATTATATAAGTGAGAGCTCGCCTAGGCGAGGTTACAAAATTAAGGGAGGGGTAGAATTACACAAAAAATGGAAAAAGGGGTGCGGGTCAGCTCTCGCCTCCCCCCCCCCCACCGAGACTAGCGTTCTTCGCTCGCCCCTCTGGAGAAATCATCCTTGTAGTCCTTCCCAAAAAGCATGTCGAAGCTGTCCTCCTTCTCGCGAGGCAGCGTGGATGGTAACAGGTTTGGCATTAGGTCCCAGGCTGTTATCTCCTCGTAGCCCTCCACCAGCACCCTCGTGTCCTTCATAATATGTAGGGTGCATTCGGCGTACTCGATTGAGTTGACCCGCAGCCACTTGGCAACGTCAGCCTCGCCAAAGATCCTCGGCCTCCTGTATGGAAGGGTGGGGTCGCTGCTACCTGGTGGAAGGAAGGGTTTCGCCTGGAGGATGATCTCGCTGTTAAGACCCTTGATCTTGTACTTCAGCTTCCCATTGTCCGCCTCCAGCTCGGCAACGCGAGCCTGCAGCTTGACGACACAACCACCCAGCTGGCCATTCTCTTCTTCCAGCTCGATGCCACGAGCCCGCGGCTCACCAGCGGCGTTGGCATCCTGTGAAGCAGGAGTAAGTAAACCTGTTGTGGAAAATTCAGGAAATTATAAGTAAAAAGGAAATAAGCAATCTGTACTCACCAGCCCGTTAGTAGCTTTGGCGAGCAGGTCCTCGATAATGTCGAGTTTTCTTGCCAGGTTAGCAGCCTTGTCTTGGGTGACATTGCGGTTATGCTCGGCCTTTTGTAAGTGGTGGCTGAGATTGAAGCAGCGGCGAACCATCATATGGTGCAGCTCTAGGGCCCGCATGTGAGCTTGCATGCCCTCATGTCCGAGCTGGCGTAGTGTCATGCCCTTATAGGCGTCGGCATCCTTGTGCCCGTAAAGGACAAAGCAAAGTGCGAAGGCATGACCAGTGGAGAGTTGGCGGTCCGTTCAGGAAGGTTGGAGGGTGGAGATAGATACCCGGTGGGCCAGCTCGTCCCATTGGACCATGGGCTCACCGGCTGAGTCCTTCCACCTCCCCCCGAAGCTGAAGAGAGGGGTGGCTCTTCTACAGGCTGGGCTCGCGGGCTGCATCCTTCTTAGTAGTAGGGGGAGCAGAGGACTCGCCACCCCTGCCCTTTGTCCAACGTCTCCTTCAGGGAGCTGTCCGGCGACCTGTTGGGGGTGGTCTCGGGAGAGCTCATGTACGTTGTCATTTTTTGTTGTTGTCTCGCCGGGTGGACCACCGCGACCCTTTTCATCTTCTTCTGCGACGGCTGGTGGCGGGGCAAGCTGTGTAACGTCCCGAATCGCTCTAGGCCCCTAGTGTGTGTGTTTTTGAGTCAGGAGGGTTGACTCGAGTCCTGAGAAGTGCAGGGAATTGGACTACACTTATGGAGAAGTGGAGAAATCAGTGTAAAAAGACACGGGTAGTGATACAGGTAGTGACACGGGTAGTGACACGGGTAGTGACACGGGTAGCGACACGGGTAGCGACACGGCCGTGTCCCTACCCGTGTGCGTCGAGTTGAGCTCGACGAGCCGTGTCGAGATCGTCGAACTGTGTCGACACTAAGTGACACGGGTAGTGACACGGCCGTGTTCCTACCCGTGTGCGTCGAGTTGAGCTCGACGAGCCGTGTCGAGACTGACGGCCTGTGTCGACACCAAGTGACATGGGTAGGGACACGGCCGTGTCCATACCCGTGTGCGTCGAGTTGAGCTCGACGAGCCGTGTCGAGACTGACGGCCTGTGTCGACACCAAGTGACACGGGTAGGGACACGGCCGTGTACCTACCCGTGTGCGTCGAGTTGAGCTCGACGAGCCGTGTCGAGACTGACGGCCTGTGTCGACACCAAGTGACACGGGTAGGGACACGGCCGTGTTCCTACCCGTGTGTGTCGAGTTGAGCTCGACGAGAAGTGTCGAGATGCAACCCGAGAAGTACACGGCCGGTGACATGGCTATGCACACGGCCGTGTCATGTGGACATGGGTCGGGACACGGGCGTGTCCCAACCCGTGTCAAGTATTGAACCGACATGGAAACTGTCGTTGCCGCTTCGCCAGGCAGGACACAGGTAAGGACACGGCCGTGTCCCTACCTGTGTCACATTTTATATATATAGGGGAGAGAAAACCCTAGCCGTTTTCATTCTCTTTTCTTCCCCTATTTCCAGTGAGAACTCCTGTGAGAGGGAAAACTGCAGGAGCAAGTCCTACCGAAGGAGATCCGCCATCGCCGTGAAAGAGAAGATGCCGCCAAGGAGAACTACGAGATCCATGGCTAGAAATGGTGGTACCGCTGGAGCCAATGTGAGTTTCCTACCCTCTCCCTTGGTGCTAGATCTATAGTCATTTTCCTAGGAGAGACATCGACTCAAGAGAGTCTTGATGGAGAGGAGAAGATTTCTAGGTTAGGCCATGTTAGAACTTGTGTTCTAGATTTTAGATCTCTTCAACCCTTCCCCTTTTATTCAATATGACGATGGGTGGATGGTCTCGTGAGGAGTTTATGGCCTTTGAGGTTGAATAAGGGAGGAGAATATTTCTGGAAAATTTAGGAACGATCGCCTTGAGGAGGAAGACGAACCGATGCCGTTCATTTTCCTTTAAGATGCGCGCAAAATCTGTATTCTGCGCGCAGCGATCTTATAGGCCCTTTTTATGTAGGATATGGGCAGATCTGGGCTTTTGGCTAAACACGAACGTTGTAGCCCTTGGAAATACCTTTCCAACGAGTGGTTGCACGACTTCAGGTGAGGTCTGTGGCCCCAGAAAAACCTAATCGAGTTTGCTGCCCGGCAATTCCTGTACACAGAAATTGTGTTCTGTGCGCAGTGAACTTTGAAGCCGATTTCGAGTAAGTTATTGTCAGATCTGGGTTGTGACCTGAATATGAAAGTTGTAGATCATGAAAAGATCTTTCCAACGAGGGGTCACACGCCTCCACCGGATTCCTGAAACTTCTGGAAACTCCGGTCGAAGTTGCTGTCCAGACTATTCCTGCACTTAAAAATTTGGGTTTATAACATTTGGATTTGGATTCGGAGAAATTAATATTACAGGTAACCCTGAGGCTTGGATAAACTCTTATGAATAATTAATTCAGTTGCATAAATGATGAAGATTATTAATCGGATTCCATGTGATCGAATTGTAAGATAGTATACTTGAATGATTTGACTTGTTAGCAGTTAGTAGATTTTTATACATGTGCATCTTGATATATTGTGTTGAAATCACCTGATATGACATATAGAAGGATAACTCATGGCCATGTGAATGTTGAATAGTGGATTGAATTTGGTAGTCCAATACTTAGAGTGTCGCCTTCCTATGGGTAGTATTGTGTAAGTTTGTAAGTGCGGTGTTGACCGCCACTTGTTTTGGTTGTGTTGAGATAAGGTGTGGATGGATGGTTGGGATGTGCCCTCGTGTTTGCTTCCGAGGCCCCTTCCATGTTATGTTGATGTGGTATTTGCATGTGGTGTGAGTCGACACGCGGTGTCGTAATCCCGGGTTCAGGATAGTGTGGCAGGTCTACGGGCTCGCCAGTCGTCACACCGACGGGAGTTGGCAGTTAGACTTGGTCGGTTTGGGCTGTGTCCTCGGTGTTCACGTCCCGAGGCCCCTCCGACCATGTGAACGGTTGGGCTGTGTCCTCGTGCTTTCTTCCGAGGCCCCTTCCGGGTCACGCAAGGCCAGTTCGGGCTGTGTTCTTGGTGCACATCTACCCAAGACCCCGCTGGGCCATAGTACGCATGGGCTCCGCTGTTGTGTTCTTAGCGTTGAGGCGTACGGAGGCCTAGGTGAAGTAGTGTGATACCCGCCTAGTAGTAGAAGTGCCTGTTCTACTGTCACCGCCTGGCCACGACGGCTGATGCCTGAGAGGTTAGCTACCTGCTCGAAAAGTGGGAACTATAGTCTGTGTCGACATAGCAATTGCATGGGTGTACATGGGTGAGTCATTGCATAGCATTCATAGCATTTCATATCATTGCACCACAAGATCCTCATCGTATAAGTTTGTATGGGCACTCTTATACGATGAGTTACTTTTATGTAACCCGATCCTTAACTTATAAGTTTGTATGGGCATTCTTATAAGTTAAGTTACTTTCCTGCTGTTACTTATACTTGCTAGTTTAGTGTAGCTCTTACTTAAATGCTGATTATGATGTTGTTACTCTTACATTACCTTGCCACCTGCTTGTACTTCCTTTACTTGCATACTTATTATATACTATACTCTTGTTCCTTTTCTCCGCCGGGTGCCGAGGAGTCGCCGGGGGAGCGGATGTGAAACCACTTAGTCGTTTCGACTAACGGTTGCTACGTCTTCCTTTTTAGGAGGTCACGCCGCAGGTAGAGCAGCCGCAGACTACGCAGCAGGACAGCCAGGCCAGGACGACAGGGCCTGATGTGACGGTGCCGTCGATACCGTCTGTTACAGATGTTAGTGTTTTGATTACTCTGATGTAGCCCGTTTGGGCAATGTTTAGCTGTACTCTGATATATGGTAGAAGCATGTTTTAGCTTCTCATTATTGAAGTATTTGGACATTATAACTTAGTGTGGATTTTGACTTCTGGATGTTTATTTATTTGGTTGGGTTGGCATGATTTATTGATATTGTTGTAGCCGGCGGGATAGGCGTCTTGTGGTACAGGTTAGCCCGTGTGCTAATGCTACCGCAAGGCGGCTGTTCCGGGCATAAGACTCCCCCTTCGTGCCGTGTTTTGGGATCCGGGAGGGGGGGTCTTA
Organism: Platanthera guangdongensis; assembly: GCA_039583875.1. NCBI lineage: Eukaryota > Viridiplantae > Streptophyta > Magnoliopsida > Asparagales > Orchidaceae > Platanthera > Platanthera guangdongensis. The sequence goes on along the minus strand of CM077163.1, from coordinate 149,645,276 downwards.
CAAATGGTATCAGTTTGCCACGATCCTCAACTACGAAGTCATTCAACAATGGTGCCACCCCCGTTTGGTTAGTCAGTTTGGGGACAAACTGACTTAGCGGAAGCAGTGGTGTGCCCATATGTAATTCACATTAAGTTTGTCCAACTTAGACCTTAAGTTTAGCCAACATGACCACAAATTTGTCGTGTATGTGTAGGTTCCACTGCATGTTGAGCCGATGGGGGGTACTCCTACCCCTCCCATACCCACTCAGTTCGAACAATCTGAGTTGGGGCAGACGCTCACCGCCATTCTTAATGCTTTTAAGGCACAGCAGACTCCGGTGCAACAACAGGCCCCGAGCTCCAACTGGCTGAGCACCTTCCGGGCTCTCTCCCCTCCCGTCTACCTTGGGACGGAGTCAGCCGTACGTATAGAGGAATGGCTAGACACGATATAGGAGTTGTTGGCCGGTATCCGTTGCCCAGCCAACATGGCAGTGACATTGGCAGTGTCTGTCTTGGACTTACATGCGAAGAGGTGGTGGAAGTCCCTCATGGGCTCTACCTTCCAAGGCCGGATCTACACAGAGATAAGTTGGAATGAATTCTCTGGTGTTTTCTTGGAGCACTTTATCCCTACATCGGCCCGAGATGAGCTTGAGCAGAGGTTCCTTCTACTAAAGCAGGGATCAAAGTCGGTTACAGAATACCAGCGGGAATTCCAGCATCTCGCAAGGTTTGCGGACTCTTATGAGTTGGATGACAGAGGTTATGCCAAACGTTTCTATAAAGGGCTGCGAGATCCCCTAAGGCAGTCCCTTTTGTTTATAGCGGATGGTAGCCTGGCGGAGATCATTGATATGGCGAAAAGATTGGAGGCGGACCACCTGGGATGTAGTAAGAGGCCTGCGGAGGACGTGATGGAAGCCGGCCCAAGTAATAGAAGGAGACGGGACTTCAGAGGAGGAAGAGGTTATCAAAGAGGTGGAGGGCGTGTCCACCGAAACTATAGGGTGGAGCATCCAGTTCCGCAGCCGCCTGCGTTGCCTCCACCCCCACAGCATCAGCGATTTCAACAACCTGAAGGGCGTCGTGGTCTGGTGTGCTTCGAATGCAACCAGCCGGGCCACATCCGGCGTTTTTGCCCGCAGCTATATGGGAACGCCCCTCCTGCTCTCCCTCCTGCTCTCCCTCCTGCTCTCCCTCCTGCTCTCCCTCCAGCAGCTCCACGAGGGCGGGGATTTGTTGGGTATTGTATCCACGATTACCTAGATTTGAGGAAGCCCCCTGTCAAGCTAAGATGAATTCACAATGTATTTGATGAAACTTTTTCAAGTTGTACTTGCAGTTTCTCCACGCTAAGTGCACACCAATGTCAGGGTGCAGTAGGTCAATATACACGAGTCTGCACGACGTAATCCCTCGTTGAGCAGATCAGTGTGTTGGCCTATGTGTACTCTCTCTATTGGAGTGCACTTACTTTCAAGTACAGGGCCGTTCATATGCAAGAGAAGACAAGGAGCATGGAGGATCAAGGAGCAGCTCCTAGGTGGAAGATGAAAAATCGTCCAAGGCAAATTCGACGAGAATCACCAAGTGATTCTCGCCGAATCGGCGAGAATCACTAGTGATTCTCGCCGAATCGACGAGAATCATCAGTGATTCTCCCCGACTCCTTCTGGCCATCTCAAAATGTTGCCAAGTAAGATTCGGCGAGAATCACTTGTGATTCCCGCCGAACCAGTGGTCAAGCAGCCCATGTATAAAGTCAAATTCGTTGAGAATCGACAAGTGATTCGACGAGAATCACAAACGATTCTCGACGAATCGTCGAGAATCACTTGGTGATTCTCGCCGATTCGTCGAGAATCGTCTGCGATTCTCGCCGATTTTTACTTGGCGTTTTCTCAGAATGCTGCTGGACCGGATTCTGCTTCTGGACTAGTTTGAACCGGAATTTGGGGATTCCTTTTGTGGGTCCCACAAACAGTCAAAATTGCTGTATCTTCAGGGTATAAATACATGGGTATTTTGAACAGTAAATCTACGGAGAAGACAGAAAAATACGCCGAGCTCACGGAAACCCTAAGATCGCGAAATCTTTCCTCCGCCTCCGTCGCCGCTCGCGCAAGTCCGTCGCCGCCACTGATCGATCTTCTTCCCGATCTCCGGCGACAGTAGCCTAGCAAGGCTTGAGTCTCACGCGTCTATCCAGAGATCCTTTGTCTCTCGATTTGTTGATCGGAAACACTTCCCATCCGAATCGATTGAGACGACCGATCCTCGTGTGACCGTTGGAAGACCGAGCTTGCTTCGCAACGAAGTTTGGATCTCCATGTTCAGCAGCTGCTCTTCATCGTAGCCGCCGATCCCGAAGCTAGCCGCCGCTCGTGTGCCGCCGCCGGTTCCGGGGAAATCCTCTCCAAGAGAGACCAAGGTCGTAGACTCTTCATCGACTTCAAGAACACGTCGTCGAACAAAGAGGAACACCGTAGTCTCCAAGAGAAGTTTGTATCACGTGTACATTCTACATTTATTTTATTGTAAAGGAACTTTTGTTCCGTGTTGTAAGGGTTGGGTGCAACCCGTTTTGTGGGAGTGTTGACTCTCACGTGTGGAAGGGCTCCTTCCGTTAGTGAAGGGATTGGATTTCAATCCCGTTGGAGAAGTGACCGAGTCGTCCCTTGTTGGGGAGATAGGTCGTAGGGGGAAAGTGGATGTACCCAAGTCGGGGAACCACTATAAATTTGCTGTGTATTCTGTGTGCTGTGGTTTTTGTTTTGATTGTGCAGGTACATCCGTAAATTCCGCAGAAGAACCACACGTCACCTTTCCCCCCCCCCCCCATAGGTGCACATAGTTGACACTAGGTGTACTTTCAAGTGGTATCAGAGGTAGGTTACTCTTCAAAAAGGTTAACACCTTGAGTAGAATCCTGCCACCAGTGTCAGAAGCATGGATCTGGATTATGACGTATTGCCACTCAAACTCCCTGCATGCACAAAGGATTATTATCCCATCTGGAGGATGAGAGTGTTATTTCACCTGGATGCCATCGATCCATGAGCATCCCTCATCCTAGAAGAGGGTCCGTTTATCCCCATGAAGACCTCCGACTCTGGGATCCAAGTGCCCATGGGCATTGCTGAGATGTCTGAGATGGAACTATCTCTATTTCTCTTGGACGAGAGGATTCGACAAATTATCATGGATGTCTGGTCTGGAGCCTCTCGCTCTAGATTGGAAAAATGTACAACGGCTAAATCTCTGTGGATGATGATCTCAGAGCTGATGGGGGGGTCAGAGAAAGCTGAAATATGCTGCCAATCAGAGGATGAGGCGTATGTGGGGGTCCTCACTTCTGAAGATGAATGCAAGGATCCTTCGGATTGCATCAGAGCTCCAGTATCCTTGTCAGAGACTGAAGAAGATAGTGAGGAAAGCAGCTCCGACGAGGACGAAACATTGGTCACTGATTCTAATGACAATAACTCAGATGAGAAGGTATCATCTTCATCCTGCCCCATATCTTTCGACTTTTCTGAAGACAGAAACTGCTCTCCTCCAGAAAATACTGATTCCCTGAAGAGAGCCCTTCAGGAAAGCAATCTACTTGCTGAGGAACAAGCTCGAGAGATTGCTCGACTGAAGATCTTGTTGGTTCTCCAATTGGCATCCAACAAGGTCAAGGACTCCAAGATCTCAACTCTAGAGAATAGTCTAGATAATGAGAAACGTATAGTATCAAACTTTTCCAAAGTTGATGCTATAAAGAGAAAGCAAGAAACCGGGTGGATTTCCCGGATTATTCAGGGATGGAGAAATGGGGAAACGGTATTCCGACCCCCCACTCCAAGCAGGAAGGCAACTCATCATGCCTTCAGGTATGACCACAGGAATAGTCGTGGTCACTGCAAGGATGATCTGTCCCCATGTGGAGACACCCGGCGTGCAAGGGCCGGCATGGCCACCCACGAGAGAATACCTAAGGCTCATTCTGAGCCCTTTGTATTCACAGCCACTGCCACAACAAAGTGTGGATCTGCATGTCCCAGCTCACAGGAGACCTCTCACCATTCGAGGACACGGGATAGGGAGGATAGAAGTCATGATGTCAGGCTTCATGGGGCCTCAGCAAGGGAGATGCCTGAAAGAATGGCACCACCTTCTCGGCCTCATAACGCTCACATCATGCATTCGTTCCACCCTTCCTCGTGTCACGATGGAAGAGGAATTTGTGTGGCAAGAACATGCCCTATCCCGTTTAGACCTAGGACCGTGACTTCATCAGTCACTAGATCAGGTCGAAAAAGGCGATACAACATTCACCCTTGTTGGTGCTGCGGCAAAGTGGGGCACTTTGCCATTGACTGTTGGCACAACCCCTCTGTGCCCACAGCAAGGGCTTATCCACATTCTAGGGACAGAGGTAGTCTTCCAGACAGGTTTTCTGAAGGAAGGCAGTTGCGTGCTTATGCAAATAGAAACCTAGGACCCAATATGATTTGGGTTCCTAAGGTGAAGTAATTCTGTTTTGCAGGGTAGTCTAGGTCCCCGTAAATACGATGGGATCTGGACAGTAGGTGGCTCAAGGCTAACTTGGAACAAGCGTCTGCAATAACAGATGTGCTACCTGTTGAGCATACTCACTTTAAGCTACTAATGTGTTCTACCTGTGGGACTAAGACGATGACTCTCAAAATCCCAGGTAATTTTGATCAGTTCAAGGACTTGTGTCATAATGGATCCTCATTCAAAAAATATATATACTTATATATATCATCATATACAGATCCTTCTTTGTATATTAGTGTATGTATGCACGTCTAAGGATTGGTTAACTCGATGCATGCAAACCTTTACACCTCAATAAAGGGTTAACGAAGACATGTCGTTGTAAATCTCGACAACATACAATTGACATTAAGAAGACTTTGCAAAAACCTCAGTAAAATTCAAATAGATTGACTTTAGAATATACTTGTATTTATCATTCTTGTTATTGACTTGACATCGGAAAATTTCTAAAATATTGCAAGCTTCTCAAATGTGAAAATCCCTAGTCAAGAGACCCCTCAATTTCGAATCAGATACATAGTATCAGAAGCCGAATTAACCAAATCTCCTGAATCCCGCCGAATTTGACAAAGCCGAATCATTTAAATCCCGTAAAACCCTTCGCCTTCCTCACAACTCCCGCGTCACGCTGCAGCAAGTTCCCCGACACCCTGGTGACCACAGTGGGAGCTTCGCCGATTCTCCGCAACCCGCAGGAGTTCTTCCGCCGATTCGCAGCAGCTCGTGAGGTCTCCTCCTAAGCTCCCGCTAGGGTCTCGCAAAGTTCTCTTCGAAAGGATCCCGACGACTCTCGCCGAAACCCGCAGCCCTCCGACGCTCTCGTCGAAGTGAGCGAATCGCTGCTGTGTTTCCCACAGGATACTCTTCCTTCCACCGAAGATCTTCCCGAAGCTCATCAACTCTCTTCCGTGTAAGCCCTTAGGTAACCTTCTCCTCAACCGCACTTGGACGCGCTCACTAGTGATGCTTTCTTTTTGAATGTTCACTAATGCTTAGAGTAGGGCTTCTCTCTAGATCTTCAATGGCTCCAAGGACTACTGCAGGCTTGATTTCTGGCTGCGAGGTGGTTCGCACTGGATTCTCTCATGCCTCGGACGAGTTCCGGAATATCATTCTCATGCTGGAAGAGGCCGGGCTAACCTTCATATTGGAGCACCCTTGCAAAGTCCTGGATAAAGAGGTGCTGGAGTTCTTCTCTACCGCAAGACTCCGAGATAGAGACTCCATCATCAAGAGCAAGGTGGCTGGGACAAAAGTAAAGATGTCTGCCAGTAAGCTAACTCGCTACCTGCAGCTCTCAAGTTCGGAGCAGGAAGATTATCTGGAGGACGAGGACAAAGCCAGAACCCTCTTGTTCTGCGGTCTTCCAAGAGGCACTCGATCAGTAAAGAGAAAAGAGATGAATGAAGAAGGGAAGCTCCTATCTGACGTCATAGGAAAAGTACTCATCTGCAAGCCAGGCTCCCATGATCATATCTCCGGAGATATGTTCAAAATTCTCATAGCTGTGGTCTGCCGAAAGAGGTTCAACTGGGGGGAGTTGCTGTTCCAAAAGATCAAGGACACTCTGGGCACTCCAAGCTTCGGCCGCATCATTAGTCTATATCTCAACCAGCTCAACGGAGACATATTCGACATGAGCAAAGGAGTTCCTCTCCATTACTTGAAAAAGATGGATGCTACTGTGTTTGATCGATGGGAGCGACGCATCGGGCAGCCTACTGTGGAAGAGCAAGAGAAAGTATCTCCAGCAGCCTCCCCCAGTGAAATTCCTGATACTGTGCCTGCAGGAATCGAGGGGGAGACTCTACCCACTCATATGGATATAATATCTGAAATCTCCCAGGTGGCCAAGGATGCGGTGGCCGAAATTCATGAAGTAAGTGAACCTGAGTTGGAGTATGAGGAGGGCTTGAACAGAAACACTCAAAGAACTGAAGCTGAAGCACTGGACACTGCTGATCAAGAAGTGGAAGAAGCTGCTGATATGGATGAATTTTTGGATGAGGACGGAGAGGACGATGAGAATGAGGACCATGAAGTGTTGGAGACTCCGGATCCCGTAGAACCTCCATCTGATAAGTCTGCACCAGTGGAGGGGGAGTTTGATAAACCTCAAGAGGCCGCCAACATTCCTTCTATAGTGGCTGTGATTGTATCCAGCTCTACCGATGCATCTGCTGCAGAGCACGAGCAAGGGCAAGAAGTACCTCAGACCATACCGTTGCGAGATGAGCTGGCCACTCACACCATCAATGTCATTCAAGGAATAGTGAACGAGCTTAAAGATTCTTTTGATACAGCTCAGAAAACACTGCTGAAAAAGATCAAGACTTCTGAAGATCTCATGCTGCAGAATATGGTGGAAATCAACCACAAACTGGATGTGATGGAGAAGAAATTCGAAGAAAAGTATACCGCGGCCGGCGAAGCTGTCACACTCTTAATGGCCGGTTTGAAAAAGAGTACTGATACTTTGGCTGTTGTAAATCAGAACGCACACGTTGTAGCCAACAATATTCAGAAATTTGATGGTAATATGGTAACCTTAAATGCAAATCAGCAGGCCCTAATCACTGAATTCAGCAAGACAACTAAGCATATTGATGACTCTCTGCACTCATATGCCAATTGCATAGCTGACGAAGCCAAAAAGGGGGAGAAGGAGTATATCGCTAAGCTGGCCGAGCTCCAAGAAAGCATGGATGCAAACTTTGCACAATCAAGCAAATACGTCTATGAGAGTTGCTGGTGGATGCTACAACAGGCACTGGGCACGTTAGGCGTCGTCCTACCTGACCAACCTGCCGGTATTCAGGTTCCTGAGACTTCTAAGGCTGCTGAGGAAGTAAATATTGCTGAGGATGTAAGTACAAGTGCTGCAGAAATTTTCACTGATAAAGCTGATGCTAGGGCCATCTCCAAATCTAAGCTGAGGAGTATGTTTGACCAGGAGGCTTTAGCTAAAGCCAGGGAAAAGAGGAAAGTTCAGGAAGGGACATCCAAGGAGACACAGGCTGCAAAGAGAATTCGAATGAATGAGGAGGATGTACGAAATGAAAGGTGGAGTCCAGTCTCAAGGAATATAATCTTAGACACCTTCTGGCTACAAGAAAGAGGAGAGATCAATCGAAACGAGGTATATAGCCAATATGAGTGGGAGACACACAAGACGTTTGAAGCAAAACACAACATTTTCTTCAGAAACAACAAGGATCCAGACAAAGTTGCTCCTCCTAGGTACTACCCGAAGCCCAAGGAATACATGGAAAGGCAAAGCAAAAAGTACTTGGCTCAAACTCTGAAGGGTGACGTAGCTAAGGACAAATAGTCATTATGTTATAGCTGGTCACTGTGTCTTAAGAACGTTTAATGATTATTACTGTCATATGAACAATTCTGAATTATATGTGAATATATTTCTCTTGGTATATATATATATTCTTGAATGTGTGAATGACTCAAGTCCTGTTCTGATTGCATATATTCCCTTGTGTTGCATATTTAATTTTTAAATGCTATAATTATTATTTGATAGGTGTTATTCATCTTAGCTAGTAGGGTTTTGGCTTCGTCAAATATGGGGAGATTGTTGGGTATTGTATCCACGATTACCTAGATTTGAGGAAGCCCCCTGTCAAGCTAAGATGAATTCACAATGTATTTGATGAAACTTTTTCAAGTTGTACTTGCAGTTTCTCCACGCTAAGTGCACACCAATGTCAGGGTGCAGTAGGTCAATATACACGGGTCTGCACGACGTAATCCCTCGTTGAGCAGATCAGTGTGTTGGCCTATGTGTACTCTCTCTATTGGAGTGCACTTACTTTCAAGTACAGGGCCGTTCATATGCAAGAGAAGACAAGGAGCATGGAGGATCAAGGAGCAGCTCCTAGGTGGAAGACGAAAAATCGTCCAAGGCAAATTCGACGAGAATCACCAAGTGATTCTCCCCGACTCCTTCTGGCCATCTCAAAATGGTGCCAAGTAAGATTCAGCGAGAATCACTTGTGATTCCCGCCGAACCAGTGGTCAAGCAGCCCATGTATAAAGTAAAATTCGTTGAGAATCGACAAGTGATTCGACGAGAATCACAAACGATTCTCGACGAATCGTCGAGAATCACTTGGTGATTCTCGCCGATTCGTCAAGAATCGTCTGCGATTCTCGCCGATTTTTACTTGGCGTTTTCTCAGAATGCTGCTGGACCGAATTCTGCTTCTGGACTAGTTTGAACTGGAATTTGGGGATTCCTTTTGTGGGTCCCACAAACGGTCAAAATTGCTGTATCTTCAGGGTATAAATACATGGGTATTTTGAACAGTAAATCTACGGAGAAGACAGAAAAATACGCCGAGCTCACGGAAACCCTAAGATCGCGAAATCTTTCCGCCGCCTCCGTCGCCGCTCGCGCAAGTCCGTCGCCGCCACTGATCGATCTTCTTCCCGATCTCCGGCGACAGTAGCCTAGCAAGGCTTGAGTCTCACGCGTCTATCCAGAGATCCTTTGTCTCTCGATTTGTTGATCGGAAACACTTCCCATCCGAATCGATTGAGACGACCGATCCTCGTGTGACCGTTGGAAGACCGAGCTTGCTTCGCAACGAAGTTTGGATCTCCATGTTCAGCAGCTGCTCTTCATCGTAGCCGCCGATCCCGAAGCTAGCCGCCGCTCGTGTGCCGCCGCCGGTTCCGGGGAAATCCTCTCCAAGAGAGACCAAGGTCGTAGACTCTTCATCGACTTCAAGAACACGTCGTCGAACAAAGAGGAACACCGTAGTCTCCAAGAGAAGTTTGTATCACGTGTACATTCTACATTTATTTTATTGTAAAGGAACTTTTGTTCCATGTTGTAAGGGTTGGGTGCAACCCGTTTTGTGGGAGTGTTGACTCTCACGTGTGGAAGGGCTCCTTCCGTTAGTGAAGGGATTGGATTTCAATCCCGTTGGAGAAGTGACCGAGTCGTCCCTTGTTGGGGAGATAGGTCGTAGGGGGAAAGTGGATGTACCCAAGTCGGGGAACCACTATAAATTTGCTGTGTATTCTGTGTGCTGTGGTTTTTGTTTTGATTGTGCAGGTACATCCGTAAATTCTGCAGAAGAACCACACGTCACCTTTCCCCCCCCCCCCATAGGTGCACATAGTTGACACTAGGTGTACTTTCAGGATATATGCGCGGTCGAGGACGAGGACCGCCAAGAGGAAACCCCGGACCGGTCCGGGATCAGGTGTACGCGCTTGACATGGCGCAGGAACAGAACCCACAAGATGTGATTGCAGGTATGATTTAATTAGTTTACATATTTGCATGGTTCAACTTGAATTGATTAGAACTTACTAGCCACTAGCAATAAGTTTTGGTTGTTGGTACTTAGGCACCGCGATTATTGGCGGGAAGACAGCCTATGCGCTGTTCGATACCAGTGCCTCACACTCCTTTGTGTCCGAGGATTTCATAAAAGACATGGGGGATGTACAGTACTTCACTGGCATAGCCCGACGTGTACGCCTTCCGGACGGCTCGGAGATGATCGCAACCGCCAAGTGCGAGTTGGAGTTATTTATTGATGGGAAGGCCTTTGATACACCGGCCACGGTTCTGAGAATGCCGGAGTTTGACATCATTTTGGGCATGGCATGGCTCGATTGGCACTTCGCAAGGATCGAATGTGCGGAGAAGCGGATCTATTTGAGACATGGAGACTCTAACGTCATCTTCCAAGGTATTGGCTTCGCTCCTCGCATGATGTTATCTTCCGTCCAGGTTGTGAAAGCTCATATGAAGGGGGACGAGGTCTTCATGATCTGGTTCGAGTTGAAGGAGGAAGCGTTGGAATTAAAGGATGTACGGGTTGTGCGGGATTTTCCCGAGGTATTTCCTGAGAAGCTACCAGGATTACCACCGCATAGAGAGGTCGATTTCCAGATTAATTTAGTACCAGGTGCCAAGCCTGTATCTAAGGCTCCGTACAGAATGGCCCCGAAAGAACTCGCGGAGTTTAGAGTTCAATTGCAAGAACTGGTGGATTCAGGGTTCGTTCGCCCCAGTTCATCACCATGGGGAGCCCCTGTGCTGTTCGTGAAGAAGAAGGATGGAACACTGCGATTGTGCATAGATTATCGGGAACTCAATCGGTTGACGGTGCGGAACACTTATCCGCTACCGCGGATCGATGAGTTGTTCGATCAACTAGTGGGAGCACATTGGTTTTCTAAATTGGATTTGCGCTCCGGATACTATCAGTTGAGGATACATGAGGGGGATATTCAGAAAACAGCATTCAGTTCGAGATATGGTTTGTATGAGTTCACAGTAATGCCGTTTGGGCTCACAAATGCCCCTTCGGCCTTCATGAGTTTGATGAATAAGGTGTTTGAACCGTATTTGGACATCTTCGTCATTGTTTTCATCGACGACATCTTGGTCTACTCAAAGACGGAGGAGGAGCATGTCGAGCACCTGACCTTGGTTTTGAAGAAATTGAAGGAGCACGCCTTGTATGCCAAGTTTAGCAAGTGTGAATTCTGGCTTAAGGAGGTTGCCTTCTTGGGGCATGTGATCAGTGGAGCAGGGTTAGCAGTGGATCCAGCAAAGGTGCGGTCCGTGAAGGAGTGGTCGCCCCTGAAGTCGGCGGCTGATGTACGAAGCTTTCTTGGACTTGCTGGCTACTACCGCAAGTTCGTGAAAGGATTTTCCAAGATTGCCCTTCCTCTTACCTCCTTGACGAAGAAGGGTGTGCCATTTGAGTGGACACCTCAATGTGAAGCGGCATTTCAAGAATTGAAAGATAGGCTTACCTCCGCCCCCATCCTTGCACTTCCGTCGGGGAAGGAAGGATTCCAAGTTTACACGGATGCATCATATCAAGGGATGGGAGCGGTGCTGATGCAGCACGGGCATGTGATCGCTTATGCTTCAAGGCAGTTAAAGAAACATGAAATCAATTACCCGGTTCATGATTTGGAGTTGGGAGCAGTGGTGTTCGCTTTGAAAGTCTGGAGGCATTATTTATATGGCGTGCACTGCGAGATCTTTTCCGATCACAAAAACTTGAAGTATGTTCACACTCAGAAGGAGTTGAACCTGAGACAACGGCGGTGGTTGGAATTTCTATGCGACTATGAGTTCACCATGAACTACCACCTCGGGAAAGCGAACTCGGTAGCCGATGCCTTGAGTAGAAAAGTGCCAGGCTCTAGCCCAGAGTCTCGGCTGATGAGCATGGAGCTGGCTCGGATGATCGAGGAGATGGAAATTACTCTAGTATTCAAGGCTCCTTTGGCAGAGCATGCGGAGTATTTGGCCAACATGAGCATAATTTGTGATATCCGAGACCGGATTCGGGTGGAGCAAGGAATGGATGCGGCCTTGGCCCCGACAATCAAGGCAATTGAAGATGGGACCACCGATGAGTACACACTCAAAGACGGCCTCATTTATTTTCGTGGCCGACTCTATATTCCCATGGGCGGCAAAATTCGGGAGGATATCTTGAGAGAGGCACACTCCTCTCAATATTCAGTGCACCATGGTATTGCTAAGATGTACGCCGGATTGCGGAAGACCATGTGTTGGCCGGGAATGAAGAAGGATGTTCGCTACTATGTTACACATTGCGAAGCTTGCCAAAGAGTGAAGGCTGAATGCAGGAGTCCCGGTGGTTTGTTGCAGTCGCTGCCCATCCCCGAATGGAAGTTCGAGGATATCTCCATGGACTTTGTTCATGGGTTACCTCGTTCCCGCTCCGGGAATGATTCAGTGTGGGTTATTGTGGATCGACTAACAAAGGTGTCCCGGTTCATCCCAATGAAGAAGGAAGTACACGTGGATGTTTTGGTACGCCTTTTTGTGGAGCAATTTGTATGGTATCATGGTGTGCCCAAGACAATTGTTTCGGATCGGGATGGTCGGTTTACATCCAATGAGTGGAAGGCGGTACAGGCGTATTTGGGCTCACGCCTAACCTTTAGTACCGCATTTCATCCTCAGACGGACGGGCAGTCAGAGCGGACCATCAGAACACTGGAGGATTTATTGAGGTTATGTGTGTTGGACAGAGGAGAGCCATGGGAAAGGCTCTTGCCACTAGTGGAATTCTCCTATAATAATAGCCATCAGGCAAGCATCGGCATGGCGCCCCATGAAGCCCTTTACGGAAGAAGGTGCAGGACTCCCTTGTCTTGGGTGCAGGATGAAGATACGAAGGAATTGGGAAATGAATACATAGATGATACTGATGCGGCGGTCAGATTGATACGGGATCGCATGTTGGAGGCTCAAAGTCGACAGGCGAAATATTACAATAAAAAGCACCGGATGGTGGAGTTCCAAGTGGGCGAAAAAGTGTTCCTCAAGATTCGGCCGATGCATGGAGTGTCGCGGGTGCGTGGAGTGAAAAAGCTCAGCCCAAGGTATGTTGGGCCTTATACTATATTGGAAAGGATTGGCCCGTTGGCCTATCGGTTGGAGTTACCACCAGAACTAGAAAATCTCCACGACGTGTTCCATGTGTCGTCGCTTCGAAGAGAACTGTTGCGGCCCGACCAGTATATTCCCACTACTGATGGTGCAGTGGCATCAGATAGGTCTGTGCGACTAGAGCCGGTGCGGATTGTTGACAGCGAGACAAGAACTTTGCGCCGCAAAAGTGTTCCCTTAGTGAAGGTGCTATGGTTGAATCATGGGAAGGAGGAGTATACATGGGAGCCAATGGATTTAATGCAGCAACGCTACCCGGAGTTGTTTGCTCAAGGTAATCTTATTTAAAAGCATGTGTTAAATTTCCTGTTATGCACTTCTCCCCACAGCCTAAGCCTGATTTCGGGGACGAAATCTTTTATTTTGTTTATAGGATTTGTAACGTCCCGAATCTCTCTAGGCCCCTAGTGTGTGTGTTTTTGAGTCAGGAGGGTTGACTCGAGTCCTGAGAAGTGCAGGGAATTGGACTGCACTTGTGGAGAAGTGGAGAAATCAGTGTAAAAAGACACGGGTAGTGACACGGGTAGTGACACGGGTAGTGACACGGGTAGTGACACGGGTAGTGATACGGGTAGTGACACGGGTAACGACACGGGTAGCGACACGGCCGTGTCCCTACCCGTGTGCGTCGAGTTGAGCTCGACGAGCCGTGTCGAGATCGTCGAACTGTGTCGACACTAAGTGACACGGGTAGTGACACGGCCGTGTTCCTACCCGTGTGCGTCGAGTTGAGCTCGACGAGCCGTGTCGAGACTGACGGCCTGTGTCGACACCAAGTGACATGGGTAGGGACACGGCCGTGTCCATACCCGTGTGCGTCGAGTTGAGCTCGACGAGCCGTGTCGAGACTGACGACCTGTGTCGACACCAAGTGACACGGGTAGGGACACGGCCGTGTACCTACCCGTGTGCGTCGAGTTGAGCTCGACGAGCCGTGTCGAGACTGACGGCCTGTGTCGACACCAAGTGACACGGGTAGGGACACGGTCGTGTTCCTACCCGTGTGCGTCGAGTTGAGCTCGACGAGAAGTGTCGAGATGCAACCCGAGAAGTACACGGCCGGTGACATGGCTATGCACACGGCCGTGTCATGTGGACACGGGTCGGGACACGGGCGTGTCCCAACCCGTGTCAAGTATTGAACCGACATGGAAACTGTCGTTGCCGCTTCGCCAGGCAGGACACGGGTAAGGACACAGCCGTGTCCCTAGCCGTGTCACATTTTATATATATAGGGGAGAGAAAACCCTAGCCGTTTTCATTCTCTTTTCTTCCCCTATTTCCAGTGAGAACTCCTGTGAGAGGGAAAACTGCAGGAGCAAGTCCTACCGAAGGAGATCCGCCATCGCCGTGAAAGAGAAGATGCCGCCAAGGAGAACTACGAGATCCATGGCTAGAAATGGCGGTACCGCTGGAGCCAATGTGAGTTTCCTACCCTCTCCCTTGGTGCTAGATCTATAGTCATTTTCCTAGGAGAGACATCGACTCAAGAGAGTCTTGATGGAGAGGAGAAGATTTCTAGGTTAGGCCATGTTAGAACTTGTGTTCTAGATTTTAGATCTCTTTAACCCTTCCCCTTTTCTTCAATATGACGATGGGTGGATGGTCTCGTGAGGAGTTTATGGCCTTTGAGGTTGAATAAGGGAGGAGAATATTTCTGGAAAATTTAGGAACGATCGCCTTGAGGAGGAAGACGAACCGATGCCGTTCATTTTCCTTTAAGATGCGTGCAGAATCTGTATTCTGCGCGCAGCGATCTTATAGGCCCTTTTTATGTAGGATATGGGCAGATCTGGGCTTTTGGCTAAACACGAAAGTTGTAGCCCTTGGAAATACCTTTCCAACGAGTGGTTGCACGACTTCAGGTGAGGTCTGTGGCCCCGGGAAAACCTAATCGAGTTTGCTGCCCGCCAATTCCTGTACACAGAAATTGGGTTCTGTGCGCAGTGAACTTTGAAGCCGATTTCGAGTAAGTTATTTTCAGATCTGGGTTGTGACCTGAATATGAAAGTTGTAGATCATGAAAAGATCTTTCCAACGAGGGGTTACACGCCTCCACCGGATTCCTGAAACTTCTGGAAACTCCGGTCGAAGTTGCTGTCCAGACTATTCCTGCACTTAAAAATTTGGGTTTATAACATTTGGATTTGGATTCGGAGAAATTAATATTACAGGTAACCCTGAGGCTTGGATAAACTCTTATGAATAATTAATTCAGTTGCATAAATGATGAAGATTATTAATCGGATTCCATGTGATCGAATTGTAAGATAGTATACTTGAATGATTTGACTTGTTAGCAGTTAGTAGATTTTTATACATGTGCATCTTGATATATTGTGTTGAAATCACCTGATATGACATATAGAAGGATAACTCATGGCCATGTGAATGTTGAATAGTTGATTGAATTTGGTAGTCCAATACTTAGAGTGTCACCTTCCTATGGGTAGTATTGTGTAAGTTTGTAAGTGCGGTGTTGACCGCCACTTGTTTTGGTTGTGTTGAGATAAGGTGTGGATGGATGGTTGGGCTGTGCCCTCGTGTTTGCTTCCGAGGCCCCTTCCATGTTATGTTGATGTGGTATTTGCATGTGGTGTGAGTCGACACGCGGTGTCGTAATCCCGGGTTCAGGATAGTGTGGCAGGTCTACGGGCTCGCCACTCGTCACACCGACGGGAGTTGGCAGTTAGACTTGGTCGGTTTGGGCTGTGTCCTCGGTGTTCACGTCCCGAGGCCCCTCCGACCATGTGAACGGTTGGGTTGTGTCCTCGTGCTTTCTTCCGAGGCCCCTTCCGGGTCACGCAAGGCCAGTTCGGGCTGTGTTCTTGGTGCACATCTACCCAAGACCCCGCTGGGCCATAGTACGCATGGGCTCCGCTGTTGTGTTCTTAGCGTTGAGGCGTACGGAGGCCTAGGTGAAGTAGTGTGATACCCGCCTAGTAGTAGAAGTGCCCGTTCTACTGTCACCGCCTGGCCACGGCGGCTGATGCCTGAGAGGTTAGCTACCTGCTCGAAAAGTGGGAACTATAGTCTGTGTCGACATAGCAATTGCATGGGTGTGCATGGGTGAGTCATTGCATAGCATTCATAGCATTTCATATCATTGCACCACAAGATCCTCATCGTATAAGTTTGTATGGGCACTCTTATACGATGAGTTACTTTTATGTAACCCGATCCTTAACTTATAAGTTTGTATGGGCATTCTTATAAGTTAAGTTACTTTCCTGCTGTTACTTATACTTGCTAGTTTAGTGTAGCTCTTACTTAAATGCTGATTATGATGTTGTTACTCTTACATTACCTTGCCACCTGCTTGTACTTCCTTTACTTGCATACTTATTATATACTATACTCTTGTTCCTTTTCTCCGCCCGGTGCCGAGGAGTCGCCGGGGGAGCGGATGTGAAACCACTTAGTCGTTTCGACTAACGGTTGCTACGTCTTCCTTTTTAGGAGGTCACACCGCAGGTAGAGCAGCCGCAGACTACGCAGCAGGACAGCCAGGCCAGGACGACAGGGCCTGATGTGACTGTGCCGTCGATACCGTCTGTTACAGATGTTAGTGTTTTGATTACTCTGATGTAGCCCGTTTGGGCAATGTTTAGCTGTACTCTGATATATGGTAGAAGCATGTTTTAGCTTCTCATTATTGATGTATTTGGACATTATAACATAGTGTGGATTTTGACTTCTGGATGTTTATTTATTTGGTTGGGTTGGCATGATTTATTGATATTGTTGTAGCCGGCGGGATAGGCGTCTTGTGGTACAGGTTAGCCCGTGTGCTAATGCTACCGCAAGGAGGCTGTTCCGGGCATAAGACTCCCCCTTCGTGCCTTGTTTTGGGATCCGGGAGGGGGGGTCTTACAAGCTGGACCCCATGGGATAAGGTCGTTGCTTGCTAGATGTGGGCTTGGATGAAGCGAGCTCATCTCGGCAAGCATCTGCGGCCGCCCTCTCGCTTGTGAGTGGGCCATGGAATATTCCCCAGTTCGGGAAGGGCGGGTTCGCGGGAATCAGTCGCTCCCCTGCATGAAAAAACTTAGTCAGAAAAATTCTATTGATTCGGTGAGCTGGGCAAGAAGAAAAAGTGAGAGGAATACCTTTGTCGGGAAGGACGGGGAAGAGCGAGTCGATGCCCCTTCGGAGGAAGGCGACTTCAAAATCTTTGTGGAGGAAAAATTTGTGGAGCTCAGCAACATTGTCGGACATGGCAGGAGGTATGTACACCTCCTCGCCCTTCTATAGAGGCGAGTAGGGGATGTTGCCGAGATCTCCCTTGATGAAGATGATCTTGGTCATCTAGTTGTGGTTCTTGTTCGCGATCTCGCGAACTTTGATGAAGGAGCGCCCAAAGTAGGCGACGACATCTGCAGTCGCCTTGTAGGTGAAGCGTTTCCTGAAGACAGTCAGGTTGACCTCTATTCACTCCCTGCAGAGGAAGCACGTGAATGCCACCATCATGACGATGGCGTTCGAGTTCAACTATGCGTGCACCACGCCATAGTACTTCAGGATCTGGCGGACTTCTGGCCAGAGCGGTAGCGCAACCCCACATTGAAATGCGAGATGGGGAAGGTGAGCTCGTGAGGGTAGAATGTATTGATGGTCTCTCCTGTGCTGGGCCGGCGCGCCTCAAAGCTGGGGGGCACGTAGTCGGTAAGGAACTCTGCGAACTCCCCCTCAGTTATGTTCCCCTCAAAAAAGCAGTAGTTGGTGAAGTGATGAGAACATTTGGAGCAACCGTCGGCATCGGGGTTGGTCTTGACCAAGCTCGCAGGAAGGTTAAGGCGCGAGTACATGTAGGGGAAAAAGCGAGAAGAGGGGGTATGAAAAGAAATAAAGGTAGTGGACTGGGGTTGGTGAGGGGGCCTATTTGTAGAAAAAGAAATCCAAGACCGAGCTGACCGATCAGTCTAGCTCGCCTGGCCTAGCTCGCCAAGCCCAGCTCGCCGACTTCCGAGGCTTGTCCCATCACATGCCGAGCTGAACCTAAAGGGCGATATAATATTCAAATAACAAGCTTTGAAATCAAAAAATATTTCAAGTTATTACAGACTAGGCGCAAATACTGTCCGAAGAAATTAAATGCAGAAGAAGAAGAAGAAAGGAAAAGTTCAATAAGTGCGAGTTGAGGGGGCCAGAGGCGAGTGCCGGTAGGCTTAGTAATGGAGCCGTTTTTATCTGCCCCGACCTCACATCTCCTTCCCAGTAGGTCACCGCAAGTTGTGGACTTCGCGAATCCACCCCAAGTTGCTCTGGGCGATCTGGAGGTTCTCGTCGATCTCATCCAAGAGCCGAGAAGGAGACATCGCCATGCCTGCCAGGTTACCCCTCACCTCGTCAGCTAGTCAAATGTAGTCGCTTTGCAATGCCTCGTTGTCCTCCTGCACCTTGCGCAGCCCGTGCACCAGCTCCTTGAAGATGTCGATCCCTCGCCTCGTCAGCTCGCCGTTCTCCACCTCGGAGCCCAGAAAGGAGTCTAGCGATCTTGGAGAAGGGAGGGGCGAGTAGCGGGTCTACTCTGAGGAAACGCTAGCCTCAGATCTGCTGGGAAGAGCTGAAAAAGCATTTAAATTGAATATCAGCATGAAAGGCTAGTACCCCAGGAAATTGCGGGATAAGAACCGCTGAAGGTCAAAGCTTACCTGGCGAGCTCGGCGCCCACAAGAAAGTGCGGGATGAGGGTAGGCTCAGATTCTTATCATGGCCTAGACGATATGTTCTTGGTGGGAGGAGGTTGAAGCCGACACGGCAATGGCTTCAACACCTCCCCGCACATTCCCGGTAGGAAGTTGCTATGGGGAGGGGGTGCAAGCCAGTGAATTCGGCCTCTGCGAGTCCAGCCCTAGGTTACCAAAGGGTGGTAACGGGTCTCGCAGGCGATTGTCCGGGGTTTTCAGGTGCGAGTTGCCGAGCGGGGTCTTGACTCGCGGCCTCACCGTCATCCTGTTGGCTGTCCGGGTCGGCGTAAAGGTCGAAGATGTTTTTCTCCTTCTCAGAGGTGGGCAGGGTAGAGGAGATGACCTTGTGCTCCAGGGTTGTTTTCAAGTCATTGAAGATAGGCTCAGCCGCTTGGAGAAATGGTTTTGACCTCTTAGCGGGATTGGGTCCAACCGGACCGCTCTGCGGGACGCTATGAGGAACCGCGGTCAAGCTGACAATACGAGCAGAGGAAACCTCGCGAGCTCTGGAAATCCTTTCTTGGATCTCTTTGGGGATATGCATCTCGGCAGGTTCAAAGCAAAGGGAATAACAAAAGTCACTTAGGTACGCAGATGTATATATATGTATAGCCACAGGTGGACCCCACACGAAGATTCTCTCTGGTTCCTGCCTCACTCGCCGAACACTTGGGGTTGGATGATTCTTTTCGAGCTTTGCCAAACTCAAAAAGAGCGGGGATTGTGTACAACCCCGTATCCGGCGAATAGGGTCGCTAGGAGCCAAACTAGCCAGCTTGCTTTTTCCCAAGTCCTGGTCAAGCACACAGGGGGCCAGTGCTCGGCAGCCCCCACCTCGCCCAAGTGAGGTGGAATTACCGGGGAGAAGAGTGGACCCGGAGTGCCCGCACTCACCCATGCAAGCCCGACAAGTGGCAGGCGAGTAGGGCCAGCCTAGCCCATACTCTCCAAAGTACGGGGAGAGGCAGCGAGTGTCAGGTCCATCGAGCACTCACCGCCCCAGGCGAGGAGAGGTTTGAGGGGACCACTCACCTAACAATCTATGATGTTTTTACAATTTTGCCCCCATTGGCCTGCCTGTAGTATGTTATAACAGCGGAGTTACGCTATTGGCAGGCCAACCTGGACTGCACATAGCTGTTCAGAACAACGGAGGTTGGCTATTTACATGTCGTTTTCAGAAATCTACAAATAGGACCCAAGAGGTACCTCAGAAGGCATGCTCACTTATTCCACAGTCTTCTAGCACTTTTTGAGGCTGCCTTAGCTCGGCTTTTGTCTAAGGAGGGGAAGTGCTCTAATATCTTCCGGGTGTGTGGTGGGACCTCCACACTGAGCCCTTGGGACTGTCCCTTGTTCTCTTTTCTTTGTTGTTTAGCTCGCAAGAGGGAAGTAAGTCTGCGATCACCCCTTCCCCAAGGGTGAACTCCACAATAGACCAAATTCTCGGTTTCAACATTATTGTCGATAGATTGACAAAGTGTGCTCACTTTGTGCCTTTGAAAATTTACTATTATATGGAAAAGATAGCAGAGCTTTATCTGGACGAAGTCATCATGTTGCATGGTGTACCTACGAGTATTGTGTCAGACCGAGACTCCAGGTTCTTGTCTCATTTCTGGCAATGCTTCTTGGGAGCTTTAGGCACTGATCTTAGATATTCTACTGCCTACCTTCCTTAAACTAATGGTCAGACGGAAAGAGTGAATCATATTTGGGAGGACATAATTAGATGCTATATTCTGGACCATGGTGAAGCTTGGGATAAATGATTTGGACTGATGGAGCACGCGTACAATAACAACTCTCAGAATAGTTTGCATATGGCCCCCTTTGAAGCCTTATACGGGATACGTTGTCGAACTCCACTATTTTGGGCAGAAGTTGGTGAGAAGACTTTGCTCGGTCTAGAAGCTTTGGAAGTCTCTCTGATGCCAGGTGTTAATAGATTTGGAAGGAACCACAAGTTGGATCCCAGGTATATGGGACCTTTCCAGATTGTGGAGCGCATCAGAGTTTTTACCTATAGACTTCAATTACCTGCTTCTTTCCCTGGTGTTCCCGACGTGTTTCACGTGAGAAAGTTGCGAAAGTGTGTTTGTAGTGATCGACATGTCCTTGACTCATTGCCCCAGTTGCAACCTAATCTCTTGTATGTCAAAGTGCTTGTCCGTATTTTGCAGACTCAAGATCGAGTGCTGAGAAAGAAAATGATCCCAATGGTTAAAGTTCTCTGGCGAAATCAGGATGTCAGGGGTGCAACTTGGGAATTGGAGTCCGCAATGAGAGAATCTCATCCTCAGCTGTTGTCCTAGTCTTTTCTGCTTAGTATTCCTATATAGCGAATTTTTATCTCATCTCTCCCTTTGTCCTCTTGTTTCGTTTTGCGTTCTAAGTTTTGGGATGAAACATTCTTTTTGGAGGTGTGACTGTAACATCCAAATTTTTCTGGTGATTATTTTATCCTCTTGGTGACATCATAATGACGTATGTGCGTTACGTTAGCGTAGAGTTGACGGCGCGTCGTCGTTAGTGCGTTTTCGCGTCCGTTAGGTCGAGCCGACCAAATCTTTGGATTTTCATCGAAACTGTAAAATTTCACGATACATAATTAAATCAATTAATTTTGAATTTGACGTCAAATTTCATCGCGATTCGAGCATTATTGGAGCCTCGGCGAATTCTCGAAGTTTTGTAGATATTATGTTCGCCGTAAACTTGGGAAATTTATATCTTGAGAACAGCTCGTCGAATTTTGTTTTTGTCTTCGCCGTTGAGTTCGTAGCGTCGGTATTCGGCTATGGCGCGAATTTCGTAGGATTCGACACGCGTTTGACCCTCCGTAACAATATAATATTATAACATTAATATTTCTATTATTAATAATACTAATAATATTATTATTATTATTACTGATACACTCACTGACCGAATTACACTTATCACTCACTGAATCACCACTTTCACTCACCGAATCCCCCACCCCATTTCATCCCACTCATATATACACATATATATGCACATATATATCTTCTCCTTCCTGTGCAAAGACAGAACCCCCTTCTTCCCCATGTTCATTTCGGCCGAACCAGAGCATTTCGGAAACCCTTCCGGTCGCCGGTGTCGGAGCTCCAATGCATGAAATTCTCGCTGGAGCATAGATTTGGAAATCTCTCGTCGAGAGATACGCGTGCGCGGTAAGATTTCTATGGTTCGTAGATTTTTGGAACGTGCGCTTTTGACCTAACCCTCGTTTTGCTCCAAAAAGTTTCAGGAATCGAAGACGGGGGAGCGGCCGATCGTCGAAGTGGAGCTCGTGAGAGGTTGTTTTCCAGACGTTTAGAGGCAAGGGACATTTTCTCCCTTTGATCCTCTTGTTCAATCCTTTTGCACTCCACTATTTCCAGTCTAGAGTTCGAGTAAAACTTTTGGCGTGATTTTGAGTATAGCATGTTGTCGTCTCGGGAGAGTCATCGAGCGGAACTTTCGTCGAACAGAATTTTCGTCTCAAATTATCGGGTTTGTCTGTGTTGTTCGTCGGACGTCGTGTCAGGCGCTACACTCATCCAATTCATTGTGTGACCTTTAAAATTTTGTCAGATGCGTCAAGATTTTAGTCAGATTCTGTTATTGACCGAATAACCAGGATGTTATGATGAAACTCTTATAAGATAATGAATATAGAATGATTTGTTGGGCTATGCGCTTTGTGGACCTTTTCCTTGGCACTGTACCATGTTTATTGTGTTGTGGGCATTGTGGACCTTTTCCCCGGCACAGTACCATATTCATTTGGTGGTGCACGTTGTGGACCTTTTCCCCGACACAATACCCCTCTTTGTTTGAAGATCATACACCCAGGCTTGCTCAGTGTTTTGATTCCCTTCTTGAGTTGACCAGTCTCATTTAAATTTGGAAAATGATAAGATTTAAAGAAAGATAAACATAACCTTATGACACTTGTACTATGTTTCTATTCGGTCTTTTGTTGTATAGTTTTTGTTGTGTAGCTAGATCTTTTATTCTGTTTCTGTTGATTCGTACTGACTTTTGTTGCTATCTTGTCTTTTGAGTCCAGCCAACTTAAAGGTTTGTCGGGTTCTTTTACTTCTTTCTACACCCCTTGTAACCTGCTTCTAAGGTGTTCTTCTTTTGAATGCACTAGGTTCAGAGCAGTAGCAAGTTTGGCTGGTTGAGTCCGTGGTTTTAGGTCTGCGGCTAGTTGCTGTCGCTTGCCTTTCACCTCAGTTTAGAGAGGTAGATGTTTCTTTGTTTCAGACTATACTATTTTCCTATGGGTTCATGTCAGTTTGTTGACGCCTATAGTTTTTGTTCTAGTGTTAGCTACTTGCTAGTTGTACTGTTGTTACTTACTGATAGTTTTATACTTGCTCTCTGGGAAGGTTTTATGTTAGAATGTATGTTAGTTTTTTTAACTATAAAAGTTGCATTTTAGCATAGTTCCATAACATGTTTTTAAAATGACAAACTACTATTTTAAGAGCTACAAAATTGCTTTCCTACTAATAATAAATCTAGAAGTCACATCTTCATTGATTTATATGCTGAGTCTTCATCCTCACTTAGGATAACAAATGAATCAAACTTAATAATTTTTTGCTGTGTAAACCTATACTTTCTCACTCGTGGACTAGTTGATCTACCAGACCGAGGGACACGATCAGTAAACTTAAGAATATAACTGTAACGACTCCATCCATTCACAGGTATATACTAGAAGGTCAGTAAACCTAAGAATATAACAGGCAGGGAAGTCACGTAGTGATACCAGAGTTGCGCATCCTAACTCATTGCATTCTAGCGGAAGCCTATAACACGAAGCTGAACTCACACACAGGAATGTCCACCATAAAGCTCCACAGTTATATAAATAGGAATCATAGCACATACAAAGTCAACTGGCCTTATGGCCTTACAGAGCTTTACATAACAATGGCCTCAACATTTGGCGCGCAGGTCGGCCACATATAATCAAACATAGTATTTTCATTTAGCCTTCGAGGGCTAGTAATAGCAGCAGCAGCAGGAACTTCAACCTTTATGCGTCCCGCTTGGCTCTCCAGCACCTGCACAGGGACAGCCCACCCAACAGTGGCAAACAGGCAACGGTCAGCATTCAGCTGACAAAATTATAACGACCCCACCCCTTTCCCGGGGCAGTGGTATTCCTTCCCTACAGGCATAGCATTTCACAGGCAAACATGTATATCATATAATGTGCTCTTGAGCACATACATGTCATCACAACCGTCAGTCATGCGGCCCGACGATCCATGCACTCAAGGCACATTCTTGGTGTAATGGCGAACAAGGGTCCCACCACTGCATCAGGGTCGCAACCCAACGATAACTATTGAGCATTTTTCTCCATGGCGTACATCGGAAGACGTTAGTCTTAATGCACCGGGATTGGCCCGTAGCACCCATTGTGTCATGGTGCGCAGACCTAAGACTCTTGCTATGCACTCCAACAGACCACACTTTCAGGTCTCACATTGGACGGACAAAGCACAAGTCGGATCATCCACCCCCATTGCTCAAACCTCCTTGCCATCACCGAGTACGGCGTACTCGCGGCTACATAAAAGGCACGGGTCGGTTTCACCTTTCCTGTTTCCTTTAGGTGAACTCATCAGTTCACACATAACCAACCCATTCTCACAGAACTGACTTCACATTCAGCGGTTACCTAGGAGCCACGCTTCGCGTTAGTGACAGAACTCATTTTCCATCCCTAGGCTTCACCGTACATCACTTGAGGGTATTTTCCTGGACTGCCAAGCCAGTACTTCCTGCTACTTCCCTTCACAGGCACAACCCACCAAGCATTCCAAGCATCAATGGTATTTCCTGGCTTATTATGCCAGTACTTCCTGCTACTGCCCTTCGCAGGTACAACCCAACAACACAAGCATTATACGGGTATTTTCCTGGACTACCACTCCAGTACTTCCTTCTACTGCCCTTCGTAGGTCTAACCCGTCGACTCCTTAAACTACATGTTTATCACGTAGTCTTCTCCGATGTGTATATGCAACATCACCAATCCAGACCAACCTGTCCAGATGTGCTTCACACAACATGTCTATTCCGTACTCCTTTTCCGAATCTATATGCCAAATTATTGAGGATTCCATGTATCAACCCAAGAGACTCCCATAACACGCCACCTGATAGATATGGTACCTAAACACCTAGAGGGGGGGGGGGTGAATAGGTGACCTAATCCTTATTAAACTTTAATGGTAGCAATCAGTTATATCACAGATTTCTAACTACTTTTGCACAGCAATAACAAAGCATACACAGCAAATAACAATCACAGCACGGCAGACACAGTGATTTATAGTGGTTCCCCAAGCTTTGGGTACATCCACTTTCCCCCTTCGCCTATCTAGCAGTGTACTAGATTCGGCCAAACTTCTCCACTGTCTCAGAACCCAAATTGGTTCCTACTCCTCAGGCCCAAGGCCTTACAACTCAACTTTTCCCAAAGCCTACACTCAGCCACAAAGGCCTACACTCAGCCAATCAAGGCCTACACTCAGCCAACAAGGCCTACACTCAGAGATTTCAATCTCCTATACTCAGGCTCTCAAGCCCTACCCTCAGCCTTTATAAATACAGGCTTACAATTCACTCAGATCCAAAGGATCCTACAAGTTAAAATGATTTTACAAATATTAACTCTACAACTCAGAAATAAGAAAGGGGAGTTGAGAGTTTCTTGATGAGTTCTTGGAAGAACTCAGCTGGATCCAATCTGACTTAGCTTTCTTCAAAGCTTCTTGAAAGTAGAACTGAATAAGAATGAATCCTTCTGCAGTTGTTCCTTAACCTCTGCCACTTAGAATTCAGAATAAATCTGAACCCTTCTTCTCAGCCTAGTTACAAAGGCTGATTTCTTGGATGGAGCCCTCTCTCTCCAACTTCTTAGATCTGCACTTCGACTGCAAGATCTTCTTGTGTTGATACTCTATGTACCACTTTAACAACTTGTTTTTCAACAATCTGAACTCTCTTTTCTGTAAACTGTAGGTGCCTATTTATAGGCCTTCTTCATGGTAACCGGCTGATTCGGTTCATAACTGTCTTCTGACATCTCTGACAGGTGCTGTAGACCGGCTGGAACGGCAGCTGTCAAGTCATCCAGTCATTTCTTGAAAATCTCTAACTGTCTGAAAGTGTCGAGACTTTCTGTCTTTAAGTGTCGACACTTATAGTCCAAGTGTCGACACATGCTGTGTAAGTGTCGACACAAGTCTACAAGGTGTCGACATAACTCCTTGTATGTCTCGACACAGATTATTCTTCAGGTGTCGACACTGAAATTGAGTGTCGACACAAGTACTTGATCTTCTATCTTTAACTGAATTCTTCTAAGTGTCGACACATCACCTTTGTGTCAACACAACTTCTTGTGTTGAATCTGTTAAGTGTCGACACTGCTTCTTGGAGTTGACACATAGTCTTCTATGTTGATACTTGCTAAGTATCGACACAGCTCCTTGTGTCGACACTTGATTCTTCTGTCGAGACTTCAGCTGAGTGTCGACACATTCCCTTAGTGTCGATACTTGTACTTAGAACATTTTGTTGATAATTCTGTTCTTTACTAAGTGTCGACACAGCTCCTTGTGTCGACACTTTCTTCAAGTGTAGAGTCTTCAGCTGAGTGTCGACACATTGTTCTAGGTGTCGACACTTACTTCATGTGTTGACTCTTCTGTTGAGTGTCGACACTTTGTTTTTGGTGTCGACACTTTCTTCAAGTGCTGACTCTTCTTGTTGTGTCGACACATTGTTCTGGGTGTCGACACTTTAACTTAGTCTCTGCTGACTTTTGCTGAGTGTCGACACAGCTTCAAGTGTCGACACTTTCTGGTGTAGACACAGCTTTACTGTGTGTCGACACAGCTCCTTGTGTCGACACTTTCTGTCTGCACTTTTCTTCACTGAGTGTCGACACAGCTCCTTATGTCGACACTTTCTGTCTGGTGTCGACTCTGCATCCCAAGTGTCGACACAATGACTCCAAGTGTCGACACTGCTTGTCTGGGTGTCGACACAAGCCTTCTTAAGTGTCGACACTTTCCCTCTGGGTGTCGACACATGGACTTAGAAACTTTTTGCTTCAGTCCAGTGATTACTTAACCTGCACAAGTAAACTCAACATACATCAAATACATTATGATGTATATCATTGAGTTGGGTGAGGCTTCTTCAAATCAGGTACATTTAACCAATGTACCCAACAATCTCCCCCTATTTGGAGAAGTCATAACCCTTAGTCAATGATATACACTATTCATAATTAAAAATTACAAAATGATGTAAAGCGGGATAATGTACAGCAGGGTAAACATAAACATGTATAAATCACACATGTATACACATACATCAACACAGAACAAATAAGAAATAGACATATTCACAGAACAATCATGAATTATATTGATCACATATTGTTCTAACATTTGTCTTATACATTTTCAGTAGTTCACAAAAATGTTTTACATTCAAAAGATTACAAAATAATCTTCAAGTAAATTCTTAAACTATTTCTGTTCAGGTTCCTTGATAACTATTCCCTTGCCAGCTTGAACTTGAGCTTTGACAGGGGCATCAACAGTTTCAGCATCAGCAGGCTTCTTGCCTTTCAGATCTTTCTTTTTGAGCTCTTCAGCTTTGATCTTCTGCCTCTCAAAATAGTGATATGGCTTTGGAAAGTACTTGCTAGGCTCCACTGCAGTAGGAGGTAGCTTTCCCATCTTTGCCTTCCTTCTATACTGAACTATTGCCTCCTGCCTGATCTCATGTTTTCTCCATTCAGCTTCAGAAAACCATTTGTTCCTGTCATGAGTGTTATCCTTGGCAGCTTTCCAGGCAGTTAATATTATTTTTCTAGAGGTAGGGCTCCACTGTTCAAAGTCTGGCCTTTGTTCTGCTTGTTCCCTAAACCTCTTCTTAGACAACCTTGTCTCTTCCTCCTTCTGTAATGCCTCTTGCATGGCTTCTGAAATAGGTTGAACCACTTTCTCCATAATAACATTAGACTTCCCTTCAGTTGGGCTATATATATGATGAATGTCAGCTTGCACCATGTCAAAATCTGGTGGAGGATAGATCACTTGAGCTACCTCTGGTTGCTCACCTCCAAGATATGCAGGTTGAATTCCAGAAATTCCAAATTCTGCCACATTGTCATCATCACAAAGTGGAGGATAGCCCAGTGTAGCTCTGATGGAATTTGATATCCACTTTGCATGGTCAGAGCTAGCTTTGACTAAAACCCTCTCCCCCTTTATGACTTCTCTAGCCATATGATCTCTGACATCATCCTTTTGAAATCTTATTTGACTATCCAAGTATCTGATTCCCTCTTTAAAGAATTTTTTGAGCTTTTGAAGTTGTTCAGAGATGGCTTTCTGGGAGGCTTGGATTGCAGACTTAACAACAGAAATTTCTTCTTGAAAGGCTTTGTCAAATTCAGCTTTAGCAGCAGTAGAAGTAGAAGGTTCAGCAGCCTTGTTCTTCAATTCAGTGACTATAGCATTATGTGAAGCAGTCAAGTTGTCATTCATTCTTAACTGATTTTCAAGAACATATCCTTGCTTCAATGCTATGTCATCCACTTGGGCTTTTATCTTTTCCTGGTGGGTTGCCAAGTACACCACTGCATTGCCACCCTTATGGAAGCAGTCTGTCATCTCCTTCTTGTTAAGGTTCATTTCAAACCTTATAGACTTGATGTCCTGGGCTAGATCAAATTGTAAGGATTTCTGCCCTTCATCCACATAAGCTTCTATGGCTTTTCTTTGTTCATCCAATTTAATCTGCATGGCAATCATCAAAGCACTATAATCAACAGTTGGAGCTTGCTGAACTATAGGCTGTGGGGCAATAGATTGCAGAGCTTTCTTATAACTTTGACTTCTTCTCTTGAAGACATACAGTTTCTTCTTCTTTGCCCTTGCACTCTCCTTATCTTCAGAGGCAGAAGTGCTGGCTATGTCAACCCTGTCTTTAGGGCTTGAAGGCTTCTCAGGTTGCACATCAAGTGCCTTCTCAGTTTCTTGCCTTATAGGCTCTTCCAAAACTTGCACTTGCTCCCCCTCAGCAGCAGCATTCTTATTCTCAGTAGCATCTGTTTCCTTATCAAAATCTGCTTGATCAAGATTTAGGAATAAATCTTCCATTGTGTATTCTGGTGGTGAAGGAGCTGGAGACAGTCTTTGCTCTTCAACCACTGGATCAGGAATCACTTGTACAGCAGATGTGTCATCTTCAACAACATCTGGTACTGGACTATCCAGTTGAGTTTGCTGAGGAACATCAGATAAATCAGCATCTTCTATAAGATATTCTAAAGTATTTAGGTCAGTGAGTACCTCTTGTATAATGGTGGTGGCTTGCTCACTTTCCAGTGTAGAGGGTTCTTCTACAACTGGAGGCTCCCCCTAGCTGTGATCCTTGTGGATGGGGCTAGCTTGAGGCAGCTCCCCCTGGATCTCAGCACCCTCTTGAGGAGCAGGAGATTTCACGGCAGTCTCTTCCTCTTGGTCAGCTGGAGTGAAAACAACTTGTTCTTCACTTTCAGAACTGCTGGAGGACTCTTGTGCCACTGGATCAGTTTTTCTCTTTTTCTTTGGAGGAATCTCCTTCTCAGTAACTGCCTTCTCAGGGGTTGGCATTTCCTTTGACAACACCCTGTCCCATCTAGAAAAGATCCTTTGATCCATCTTCCTCATATGATTTATCTTGCTGCCAGCAGCAGTATTCATTACCTCTGGTATGGTACCAGCTAGGTAGAGACTTAAGATTCTGCCCAGATTGGGCTTCTTCAAGCTTTCCTTGATTTTCTCATAAACTACTATAGACCAGTCAGTCTTAAGAGAGAAGATAATCCTTATCATTATTCCAAACATATAGGCAGACACTCTATCATGCCCTCCAGGCTTGCTGAGTAAGACCTTACCAACAATCTCAGACATGAATTTTCCTTGGCTGTTCATGCCTTTCCTGTTAAAAATAGAACCTATCTTCATTTTAGGATCCAGACCACACCAGGTTAGAGCTTCCCTGGTCTTGGATGCAGTAACTTCTTCTTCATCTTGAGTTTTTGGAAGCTGTAGAATCTTCCTTAGACTCTTTGGTGATACCTTGACCTTCGTTCCATGAACTCTGGATTTGATTCTGTATCCAGACTCATCTACTTCAGCTCCATTTAGAAATTCAAGAACCTCTTTCTTCCAAATCTTTGTAGGTTCAGAAACTAAGTATTCTAACCCTGAATCAGCAACTAGGGTTACAACCGCCTGGATTTCTGCATCAGCATCGTCGAAAGCGCCGCGCACCAGCTCATATCCTTCGTTGACGTTCTCCTCTAGCTTAGGCGCCATTAGGGTTGTAGAATTTGTCTTGAGAGAAGAGAGGTGTCGACACAGTAGTTTTGGTCTCGAAACTTTGAAAGCGTGTCGACAAACAAAGACCGAACCCTATTTATACCTTTCTGATTTTGAAGATGAACAGGCGGGATAGTTAACCTAAAATGTGTCGACACTGGCAATAAGTGTCGACACTGACTTATAATGTCTCGACACATATGTGTCGACACAAGTTTAGTCAACAGATTTTATGTGTCGACACTTGGTTATGTGTCGACACAACATAACTCGACACATTGTCGAGACTTTACTTAGAAAATTCTGAGTAAAACTTAAGTGTCGACACCACATTGGATGTGTCGACACCTACTGGACATGTGTCGACACCAACATTCTGAAGTGTCGACACCAACATCCTAGATGTGTCGACACTTATTTCCTGAAGTGTCGACACTACTATACTGTGTCGACATAGACTTGTCTATGTGACGACACCTTTTTACTTAGCCAATTTTAATTCTATAAAATTACTCTAAGTTTATCATTCCTTGTTCAATTTTGAATCTATTGAACTTAGCTTCTTCTAGGGGCTTAGTAAACATATCAGCTACTTGATTATCAGTTTTAACATATTCTAATAAAATATTTTCTCTTTCTACATGCTCCCTAAGAAAATGATATTTAATTTCAATATGTTTAGTTCTACTATGAGATACAGGGTTATTAGCTATTGAAATAGCACTTGTAGAATCACAGAAAAGTGGAGTTCTACTTACCTGAAATCCATAGTCCTCTAGCTGATGTTGTATCCATAGAAGTTGAGCACAACAACTTCCTGCAGCCACATACTCTGACTCTGCTGTGGAGATAGCCACATTGGTTTGCTTTTTGCTACTCCATGAAATTAGTCTCCCACCTAGGAATTGACAGGTTCCAGTAGTGCTCTTTCTATCTTCTTTGCATCCTGCAAAGTCTGCATCTGAATAACATGTTAGATCAAAATCTCCATTCCTAGGGTACCAGGGGCCTAGATAGGGAGTGCCCTTTAGATATCTCAATATTCTTTTGACTGCTGTCAAATGAGACTCTTTAGGGCAGGCTTGATACCTGCCACAAACACATGTAGCATACATGATGTCAGGTCTACTAGCAGTCAAGTATAATAGGGAGCCAACTATCCCTCTATACAAAGTTTCATCTACAGGTTTCCCTGCATCATCCTTGCTAAGAGACATACTTGACCCCATAGGAGTCTTCATGGTGCTGGATGAATCCATACCATACTTCCTTATGAGTTCTAGGGTGAACTTGGACTGACAAATGGATAAACCACTCTCAGTCTGTTTAACTTGGAGACCCAAGAAAAACTTCAGCTCTCCCATACTACTCATCTCAAACTGACCTTACATAAGTTTTGCAAACTTTTTGCAAAGGCTGCTTTCAGTAGACCCAAATATAATGTCATCTACATATATTTGGACTAGTATAACTTTGCCTCTAGATTCCCTAAGGAATAGAGTCTTATCTATTTTCCCCCTTGAGAACTTATTCTCAATGAGAAAACTAGATAGGGTTTCATACCAAGCCCTAGGGGCTTGCTTTAACCCATATAAAGATTTCCTAAGTCTATAGACATGATGAGGTAGAGTTGGATCAACAAAACCTGAAGGCTGTTCCACATAGACTTCTTCCTTAAGATTATCATTTAGGAATGCTGACTTGACATCCATTTGGTAAACCTTGAATCCTTGATAGGTTACATAGGCTAAGAACATCCTTATGGCTTCCAGTCTGGCTACTGGAGCAAAGGTTTGATCAAAATCAATACCTTCTTCTTGCCTATATCCTTTAGCAACCAGTCTAGCCTTATTCTTGATGATGACCCCTTGTTCATCCATCTTATTCCTGTATATCCACTTATTTCCTATTATATTGTGGTCTTTAGGTTTAGGAACAAGTTCCCAAACCTTGCACCTCTTGAACTGATTAAGCTCTTCTTGCATTGCTTCAGTCCATTGTGGATCTTGTATTGCTTCTTCAAATTTCTTAGGTTCAACTTGAGAAAGGAAACTGGAGTAGATTGCTGCATTCATGTATCTGCTCCTGGTTTGTACTCCTTGTCGTGGATCTCCAATAATCTGCTCTACTGGATGATCTCTTAGATGCATGTTGGCTGGAGGCATCCTTACTTCTGGTTGAACCTCTTCAACATCTCCATCATGCTGTATTTCTTGTACTTCATCAGCAATTGGCACATGTAGTTCTCCCCCTGGACAACAGCTATTCTCCTCTCCTTGCTGTCTTGCAGCAAGTACTTCTTCTATAGTAAGCTTGTCCAATTTCTTTGTTAAACCTGTGGGGCTGCATACACTACTAGACAACTCATTGTTAATAAGTTTAGTCTCATCAAAAACTACATGCACAGATTCTTCTACAACTTGTGTAGTCAAGTTGTAGACTCTATAAGCCTTACTATTATTGCTGTACCCAACAAAAATTCCCTCTTGGGACTTGGCAGCAAACTTAGTTAAGTAAGACTTCCCATTGTTAAGTATGAAGCATTTGCAACCAAAGATCCTGAAGTAGGATAGGTTTGGTTCCCTGCCTTTCACAACTTCATAGGGGGTCTTGTTAAGCCTTTTAGTGATGGTAGCCCTATTTATAACATGGCATGCAGTATTAACTGCTTCAGCCCAGAAATACTCTGGCAGTGATGTATCACTTAATAGGGTCCTACCAGCCTCTCTCAAGGTTCTATTCTTCCTCTCAGCAATGCCATTTTGCTGAGGTGTTGTAGGTGAAGAGAATTCTTGAAATATCCCAAAGTCTTCACATAGTTTTGTCATGCTATCAAACTGAAATTCAGTACCATGGTCACTTCTAATTTTGAGCACTGTACTATTTAGTTCATTCTGAATTTGCTTGACAAAGCTATAGAAGACACTAGGTGTTTCAGATTTCTGTCTTAAGAAGAACACCCAGGAAAACCTTGAGTAGTCATCTACAACTACAAAGGTATAGACCTTCCTACCTAAGCTGTGAACTGGCATTGGACCAAAGAGATCCAAGTGCAAGAGGTATAAACACCTCACAGCATCTTTGTTTTCTATGCTTCTAAAGGTGGATTTAGTCTGCTTGCCCTTTTGACAAGCTGAGCAAATACCATCTTTAACACACTTAACTTGAGGACCATTCCTCACTAACTCTTTGCTAAAGAGTTTGCTAATAGTCTTGTAGTTAAGATGGGCTAGCCTCTTGTGCCATTTGACACAATGAGAGACTGTCTCATCAGCTACAAGACAAACTGGAGAACCATTGTTCTCAATCATAATGTCTAGGCAGTAGACATTCCTCTTTCTATAACCTGTCAAAATGATCTCTTGATCACTTGACCTCTTGATATGACAACCATTTTTAACAAATGAGATGCCATACCCTACATCACTTAATTGACTTATACTTATTAGGTTGTGTTTCAACCCTTTAACATAAGCCACTTGAGTAATGGTAACCAAGTTGATAGAAATGTTACCAAATCCTTTGATGATTCCTTTTTCAGAACCACCAAAAGTGACTTTTGGACCATCTTTTATTGGTATGTAGTCCTTTAGTAATCCTCTAGTTCCAGTTATATGTCTGGAACATCCACTGTCCAAGTACCATGTTGGGGTATGGCCACTTGGACTCACCTGCAAAACAGATTAATGAACCTTAGAACCCAAAGAATTCTTGGGTCCTTGGTACTTGTTAGTTTGCAATCTGACAAAGCTACCTACTGGCTTTCCAACAGGTAGTTTGGTACTCACTTTGGCACTAGCATTGTGCCAACAGTCCACTGCAAAATGGCCAACTTTGCCATAACACCAACATTCAAACTTATTGTACCTTTGCTTAGGTACTGTCTTGGCTGTCTTGTCTACAGCAGACTTGTTGAATGTTGGGGCTTTGCCCTTGGACTTAGACTTGGACTGCTCAGTCCTTGCAGGTCTAATAAAGCCTAGTCCAGCCTTGCCTTTATGATGAACAAATTCATCAATTAAAGGTAGCACTGACTTAGGTTTAGAAAACCTAGCAACAAGCTCTCTCTCTTTCTGAAGATTGATCTCCAGACTCTTGATTTGATCATTCTTAAAGGTGATAGTCCCCATCTAAATCACAGTTATGTGTTTCAGCCTGGCTATCTCATTCAGCTTTTGATCAAATTGCTTCTCAAAATCTATTGCAGCAGCTTTAAGATCAGCAATTTCCTTTGCCTGACTTTTGGCTAGGGACTTGCTTTTCTTGTAAGCCTACAACAACACCTTATATTCATCTATAAGCTGATGAATATCATCCTCTGACTCAGATACATTCTCATCACTTGATGAAGATGAATCTGATTCTGAACTAGAACAAGAAACTGAACTAAGAGTTGAACTTTGTACCTTACTGGGTCCTGGCTGCTCCAGGATTTTGTCACTCTCAGTCAATGCCATCAGTCCTTGGCACTGACAGTCTTCTTGTTCATAGATAGACTCCATTATCTGCATGAATTCTACTTCTTCTTCTTCAGCAAACAGCCCTATGTAGGCCTCAGCCTCAGACTCAGTTTCTGAAGAAGAGATATCTGATAGAGTCTTCTCTTTCTTGGCTACAAAAGACTTCTCTTTCTTGCCTTTGAAATGAGTCTTTTTCCTGTCACCAGATTCTTTCCTCTTTTCAGGACAGTCTGCAATAACATGACCCTGTCTATTGCAGCAATAACACACTATCTTAGAACTAGTTGTCTTGCTAGATTTTGTTCTTTTCCTGTCCTTCTTTGAAGCCTTTTTATCTTGATAAAAATCTTCTTTTCCTTTTGAAGTAGAAGGCCTTGATCTCCACTGTTTTTTCTTCAGGAATTTCAGAAAGTGTCTAGTGAAAGCAGCAAAGTCTTCATCACTTTCACTGCTTGCAGATTTGGTGCTGACTGACTCATCTGACTCAGATTCAACTACCTTTGGAGGTGGAGTTGATGACTTATTTTTGCACTTCCTGGAGGCTTATGTCTTGAAGGCTACTGTTCTTTCCTTGTGCTCAGTTCTTGTTGATTTCTCCTCCTCTTTTCTCACAGTCAATTGCATTTCATAAGACAATAACTTGCCAAACAGTGTAGGAGGAGGAATTTCCCCCAAATTAGCCATTTCTCTTATGACACAGATCTTGGTGTCCCAATCTTTGGTTAGGGACCTTAAGAACTTGTCATTTAGTTCATAGTTACTGAACTCTCTTCCATAAGACATGAGTTCATTCACTATTCTGTAGAACTTCTTATAGCACTCAGTTATGCTATCACCTTTTCCTTGTCTAAAACTCTCATACTCCTGATTTAGCAAGTATTTTCTATCTTGTCTAACTTCTTCAGATCCTTCCATATACACTATAAGAGTGTCCCACATCTCTTTGGCTGTCTTACAGTATATAAGATTCTGAAATGTTGCATCATCTATGACACTCACTATAATGTTTTGTGCCCTCTTGTCCATGGTAGCTAGGATAATCTCATCCTTAGTCATCTCAGAGAAATCCTTTGGAGTTCTCTGATTTGCATCTAGAACTGAAATCTTCATGGGCACATTAGGCCCTTCCTTTACTGTGATGTAGATTCTAGGGTCTGAGGCCTCCATAAACAGCCTTACCCTTTCCTTCCAGATCCCAAAGATCTCTTTCCTGCATATGGGCAATTTCATGGAACCCAATTCCTTGTGATTCTCAGAGGAACCCATGTTTCTTGATTTTCTTGAATCTGTATTTTCTTGAATCTGTATGTTGCCTTACACTGAATCTGCCAATCAGGATCTCCTCAGACTGTTAGTCCTTTTAAGCAACCTCGCTTTGATACCACTTGAAAGATATGGTACCTAAACACCTAGAGGGGGGGGGGTGAATAGGTGACCTAATCCTTATTAAACTTTAATGACAGCAATCAGTTATATCACAGATTTCTAACTACTTTTGCACAGCAATAACAAAGCATACACAGCAAATAACAATCGCAGCACAGCAGACACAGTGATTTATAGTGGTTCCCCAAGCTTTGGGTACATCCACTTTCCCCCTTCGTCTATCTAGCAGTGTACTAGATTCGGCCAAACTTCTCCACTGTCTCAGAACCCAAATTGGTTCCTACTCCTCAGGCCCAAGGCCTTACAACTCAGCTTTTCCCAAAGCCTACACTCAGCCACAAAGGCCTACACTCAGCCAATCAAGGCCTACACTCAGCCAACAAGGCCTACACTCAGAGATTTCAATCTCCTACACTCAGGCTCTCAAGCCCTACCCTCAGCCTTTATAAATACAGGCTTACAATTCACTCAGATCCAAAGGATCCTACAAGTTAAAATGATTTTACAAATATTAACTCTACAACTCAGAAACAAGAGAGGGGAGTTGAGAGTTTCTTGATGAGTTCTTGGAAGAACTCAGCTGGATCCAATCTGACTTAGCTTTCTTCAAAGCTTCTTGAAAGTAGAACTGAATAAGAATGAATCCTTCTGTAGTTGTTCCTTGACCTCTGCCACTTAGAATTCAGAATAAATCTGAACCCTTCTTCTCAGCCTAGTTCCAAAGGCTGATTTCTTGGATGGAGCCCTCTCTCTCCAACTTCTTAGATCTGCACTTCGACTGCAAGATCTTCTTGTGTTGATACTCTATGTACCACTTTAACAACTTGTTTTTCAACAATCTGAACTCTCTTTTCTGTAAACTATAGGTGCCTATTTATAGGCCTTCTTCATGGTAACCGGCTGGTCTGGTTCATAACTGTCTTCTGACATCTCTGACAGGTGCTGTAGACCGGCTGGAACGGCAGCTGTCAAGTCATCCAGTCATTTCTTGAAAATCTCTAACTGTCTGAAAGTGTCGAGACTTTCTGTCTTTAAGTGTCGACACTTATAGTCCAAGTGTCGACACATGCTGTGTAAGTGTCGACACAAGTCTACAAGGTGTCGACACAACTCCTTGTATGTCTCGACACAGATTCTTCTTCAGGTGTCGACACTGAAATTGAGTGTCGACAAAAGTACTTGATCTTCTATCTTTAACTGAATTCTTCTAAGTGTCGACACATCACCTTTGTGTCGACACAACTTCTTGTGTTGAATCTGTTAAGTGTCGACACTGCTTCTTGGTGTCGACACGTAGTCTTCTATGTTGATACTTGCTAAGTGTCGACACAGCTCCTTGTGTCGACACTTGATTCTTCTGTCGAGACTTCAGCTGAGTGTCGACACATTCCCTTAGTGTCGACACTTGTACTTAGAATATTTTGTTGATAATTCTGTTCTTTACTAAGTTTCGACACAGTTCCTTGTGTCGACACTTTCTTCAAGTGTGGAGTCTTTAGCTGAGTGTCGACACATTGTTCTAGGTGTCGACACTTACTTCATGTGTTGACTCTTCTGTTGAGTGTCGACACTTTGTTTTTTGGTGTCGACAATTTCTTCAAGTTCTGACTCTTCTTGTTGTGTCGACACATTTTTCTGGGTATCGACACTTTAACTTAGTCTCTGCTGACTTTTGCTGAGTGTCGACAAAGCTCCAAGTGTCGACACTTTCTGGTGTAGACACAGCTTTACTGGGTGTCGACACAGCTCCTTGTGTCGACACTTTCTGTCTGCACTTTTCTTCACTGAGTGTCGACACAGCTCCTTGTGTCGACACTTTCTGTCTGGTGTCGACTTTGCATCCCAGGTGTCGACACAATGACTCCAAGTGTCGACACTACTTGTCTGGGTGTCGACACAAGCCTTCTTAAGTGTCGACACTTTCCCTCTGGGTGTCGACACATGGACTTAGAAACTTTTTGCTTCAGTCCAGTTATTACTTAACCTGCACAAGTAAACTCAACATACATCAAATACATTATGATGTATATCATTGAGTTGGGTGAGGCTTCTTCAAATCAGGTACATTTAACCAATGTACCCAACACCACCCTCTGGTAGGGGAATCATATGCACATGCCAAAAAGGAAGCCTTCACATGGCTAGGAAGAAAAGTCGTTACCCTCGAAGATCGCTTCGGCGCCATGAGCTCCTAGCTGGCTGGAAAGAACCGTAATGGCTTTTCCTTCGCAACGCTGGCCTCAGATCTCTTATCGGAACTCCGCAGCACCACCTGTGGCCAACTCCTCTTCCTCCTCCTCCTTCTTCCTCTCTTTCTCTCCCTAGGAATTTAGAAAGATGAAGGCCAAATGAGAAATGAGAGTTCCCTTCTCATCAATGGCCATAAGGAAGCAGGGAGGCAGCTCAGCCACAGGATCATAACTAAAGGAAATGAACGACCACGATTTTGCCAGAAAATCATATTTTTTGCCTTACACGGCCTGTGACACGCCCGTGTCCCATACCATGTACCTCAAGCGGTGCTCAACTGACTTATCCAATATAATACACGCTCATGTGACACACCCGTGTCATGGGCCGTGTCACCCGACACGCCTTCAGACACGCCCGTGTCTGTGGCCATGTTCTTCAGGTTGCACAAAATAAAGATCAACCCGAGAGGGACACGGCCTGTGACACGCACGTGTCCCAGGTCGTGTGCCCGTACACGACACTAGACACGCCCTAGCTCAACTTCGTCGAGCTAAAATTTTTCAAACCGCGATGACACGCCCTGTGACACGCCCGTGTCACAGGCCGTGTGCTCTGCACTCGACAATTTTCGACCGAATCAACTTCGTCGACCTGAAATTCGTCGACCTGCGAGGACACGCCCTGTGACACACCCGTGTCCCAGGCCGTGTATCCTCTACTCGACAATTGTCGACCAAATTTTGTCAACCACTCGTCGATTGCTCACCCAAGAAGGACACACCCTGGGACATGCCCGTGTCCTAGGCCGTATCACCCAATTTTTCCCAACTCTAGAATTTTGGGTGTTATAACCCTCCCCTCCTTACAAAAATTTCGTCCCCAAAATTTGCAGAAAGTAGGGACTCAAATAGAAGGATTCTATTTCACAAACGTTCATTACAACTCGATACACACTGCATAACAGTTACACAAAGAGGTCGGGAAACTCAGCTCGCATGGTCTGCTCTCGCTCCCATTTGAGTTCTTCACGGCCGCAATTGTCCCACAAGACTTTGACCATCCCAATCATCTTGTTCCGCAACTGTTTCTCGGCATGATCCTCGATCCGGATGGGTCAAACCTTCATCGTTAGCACATACTCCACCTGCACACGATTATTCTCGATCACTTGAGCTGGATCCTTCACGGCTTTCCGCAGCACTGAGATGTGAAACACATCATGTAATCCACTCAAGTCTGCCGACAAAGCTAGCCGATATGCAGCTTCCCCGACGCGCTCCACCACTTCAAATGGACCAAGGTACCGTGGACTCAACTTTTTCAGACGCCGAATCCTGGATAAGCCTTTGAAGGG
Source organism: Platanthera guangdongensis (assembly GCA_039583875.1). Classification (NCBI taxonomy): domain Eukaryota; kingdom Viridiplantae; phylum Streptophyta; class Magnoliopsida; order Asparagales; family Orchidaceae; genus Platanthera; species Platanthera guangdongensis. Next base: position 149,605,729 of record CM077163.1, on the reverse strand, counting down.
TTTGATCTTCAAGTATACCCAGTCGCCCACCGCGAACTCCACATTCCGGTGCTTGGCGTTGTAGTATTTTGCTTGTCGATCTTGAGCTATCAGTAGCCTGTCTCGAATAGTGCGTATCGTCGAGTTTGCTTCATCGACTTCATTACGCCTATACAACTTGGATTCGCCTGCTTCTGCCCAAGCCGGAGGAGTACGACACTTCCGTCCATACAGAGCTTCATACGATGCCATACCAATGCTCTCTTGGTAGCTGTTATTGTAGGCAAACTCCACCATGTAGAGATGATCTTCCCATCTCTTCCCAAAGTCCAGGGCACACATCCAGAGCATATCCTCCATCGTTCTGTTGGTCCTTTCAGTTTGGCCATCTGTTTGGGGATGAAAGGCCATACTGAACATCAACTTCGTGCCCAACAACTGATGGACCAGCCTCCAATCATTCGAAGTTAATCGCCCATCTCTATCGCTCACGATGCACCAAGGAACACCATGTAGCCGTACAATCTGTTCAACGTACAGCTTTGCCAAACTTTCTACTGAATCGTCCCGCCTATTCGGAAGGAAGTGTGCCACTTTTGTCAGCCGGCCCACAATCACCCAGATTGAATCGTTTTCGCGCTGAGATCTCGGCAACCAGTGCAGGAAATCCATGGAAATATCGTCGAACTTCCACTCCGGAATCGACAACGACTTCAAGAAACCGCTAGGTTTCTGGCATTCCGCCTTCACCATAGCACAAGTTTGGTATTTGGCCACATACTGAGTGATATCTTTCTTCAGTCTTAGCCACCAGAACAACTTTTTCATGTCCCTGAACATCTTTGTGCTCTCAGGGTGAATTGAGTACTTCTTATAGTGCGCTACGTACATCAACTCTTCCCTCAATTTGCCCAAACTCGGGACGCACAAACAGCCTTCTTTTCGCAAAAGCCCGTCATCCCAGGAGAATTTTCCCTTTGGACCATCCTTGGCATAGCGTTGGAGACTCTCATCTAGCTCTGTTGCTCGTCGAACTCTGTCTGCAAGGTCACACTGCACCTCTGTCCAGTTCAAACATGCATCGGCTATAACATTCTTGTCAACACAAGAAATCTCTAATGCTTCCAACTGTTGGATTAGACGTTCATCATGCCTCTGCAACCAGCTTGCGCTTGTCGGAGCTCTTCGACTCAAGGCATCAACAACAGCATTTCCCTTCCCGGGAGTATAATGAATACAAAGGTGTAGTTCGCAAGTAACTCCAACCACCTTCGTTGCCGCATATTCAAGTCCTTCTGCTCCAACAGGTACTTTAGGCTCTTGTGGTCTGTATAGATCTCCACCTTCACGCCATACAGATAATGCCTCCACAATTTCAGTGCAAAGATCACCGCCGCCAAATCTAGGTCGTGGACGGGATAATTTCTCTCGTGCACTTTCAGCTGGCGCGAGCCATAAGAAATTACTTTCCCATTTTGCAGAAGAATGCAGCCTAAGCCGCTTCCTGACGCATCACTGTAGATTTCAAATCCTTCAGTACCACATGGCGATGTCAACGCAGGTGTCGTGGTTAACTGACGCTTCAGCTCTTCAAAAGCTCGTGCGCACTCCGGCGTCCAAACGAACTTCTGATCCTTTCTCGTCAGTGTGGTTAGCGGCAAAGCGATCAGCGAGAAGTTCGCAGCAAATCTTCTATAGTAGCCCGCTAGTCCAAGGAAGCTCCTGACTTCAGCCACAGAAGACAACACTGTCCACTCCTGTATGACCCTTATCTTTGCCGGATCCACTGCTATGCCCTCTCCGCTTACCACATGGCCCAGAAAAGCTACCGACGACAACCAAAACTCACACTTCAATAACTTGGTGTAGAGCTGAGTATTCTTCAATGTTTGCAACACCAACTACAAGTGCTTTTCATGATCGGCATCAGATCGAGAGTAGACCATAATATCATCAATGAATACTATCACGAACAGGTCTAGATACTCTCGGAATGTTCAGTGCATCAAGTCCATGAACACAGATGGCGTATTGCACAGCCCAAACAACATCACTGCGAACTCATAGTGCCCGTAACGTGTTCCAAATGCGGTGTTGGGAATGTCACCTTCCCGAATCCTCAACTGGTATTAACCAGACTTCAAGTCCAACTTCGAGTAGACGGTTGATCCCAAAAGCTGATCGAACAACTCTTCAATCCATGGAATCAGATACTTATTCTTCTCGCTGAGTTTGTTCAGTTCCCAGTAATCAATACATAACCGCAAACCACCGTCTTTCTACTTCACAAACAGAATAGGCGCGCTCCAAGGTGAGATGCTTGGGCGAATATAACCCTGCTCCAACAACTCCTGCAGTTGGACTTTCAACTCCGCCATTTCCTTTGGCGCAATGCGATATTGCGAGCAGGCCACAGGTTTCGCACCTGGCACCAACTCGATCGTGAAGTCAAACTCTCGCTGGGGTGGTAGCCCAGGGAGATCCTTGGAAAAAACATCTGCATATTCTGATACCACCGGAACATCGCTCACACCGGCCTTAGGCTCCATAGCCTGAATTAGCGTGAAGTAACACTCTGCGGCCTTCCGAACAGCCTTAACTACTTGGAGTGCAGACATCAACGTCCCGCCCACTCCTCGTATTCCCACGAACTTAGTCTCCTGCTCGGTATTCTGGCCCAATGTGATCTCTTTGGCATTGCAATCATTCAAGGCATGCTGCTCCACGAGCCAATCCATACCAAAGATCACGTCAAATTCCGATATCAGCAAGACATATGCAGTCAAACAGAAGTCCCGACTTCCTATTTGGACCGCCACATCGCAAGCTCGATCCGCGAGCATCAAACAACGATTCGGAATCACCACCCTAACACTATCTATCTTTGCGCAACTAGGTATCCCAAGTCGAGCTATGAAATCATGAGACAGAAAAGAATGCAAAGCACCCGTATCAAACAGTGCTCGCACCAGCTTATTCCGAATCATCACAAATCCTGTGACAAGCATGTCACACACACAAACAGCATACAAATATGCAACACAAAGCATGCAATAAACAAACTAGTACAATAACTTTACTCGTACCTGTGACGACGTCACTCTGCTTAATAGCCTCCTGCAGGCCACGATTGTAGACTTAGGGCAGCCCCTGCGAGGCAGAGGACTCCATGACTGCCTTTCCTTTCTCCGCATACGACGCTCACGCCTTCTTCTCACCCTTTGCTGGACCACTTCGACAGTCACGGGCTATAGGCCCCACTTTTCCACATGTAAAGCATGTACGATTATCCGGCCTTGAAGAGGCCCCCGATGTTTCTCCCGATGCCACGGTAGAAGGGGCTTGTCCAGCCGACTTGGACCTCTTGCCCGATCTCTTCTTAAAAAATGACTTCGCTGGTCGGGACACTTTGAATTCCGGCTGTGTCACAGCTAAGGCACTCTTACCCTGTATAACGGTCCAGTCCCATCAACATGGGACCTAGCTGGAACCGCCAGCCTACAAGAGTCCAGACCCGGGCCCAATACTGGTAGTCAACCTATCACATTCAAGCCTGCAGGCCATGCACCCCAACCCCTCTCCTCGCCTGTTTATCAATAACGGCAGGTTGTTGCCACTGGGGATCGAACCCAGGACCTTGATAAGAGAGCTTTACGCCACTCCCTCATCACCAACTGAGCTGTAGCTCAGTTGGTGATGAGGGAGTGCCGTAAAGCTCTCTTATCAAGGTCCTGGGTTTGATCCCCAGTGGCAACAACCCGCCGCTTCTGATAAACAGGCGCGAAGAGGGGTTGGGGTGCATGGCCTGCAGGCTTGAATGTGATAGGCTGACAACCAGCAGTGTACTCGGGTCTGGACTCTGGATGGCCGACGGTTCTAGCTGGGTCCCATGTTGATGGGCCTGGACCATTATAAAAAGTGCACTTTTTTATTGTAACGTCCCCTTTGCCATCCGTGGATCAACACCACTAGGCCTCCGGCGGACCGTTACCGGGCTGCAGCCCAAGCACCCCAACCCCTCTCCCTCCACAGGCGGGTTGTTGGTGGCCGCAGCCTCCCTATGATGAGCGAACTCGACAGTTAAGCTGGGTCGTACGAGGACTTCCCAGGAGGTCACCCATCCCATTACTACTCTCACCCAAGCACGCTTAACTATGGAGTTCTTCCACTTCTTATCAATAGTTGATCTGCACTTGTAAGACCCCCTTTTTTTCCTTTAAAACAACGGGGTCTTAGGCCCAGAAGCGCCGCTTTGCGGTGACACCTTAGCACCCTGGAAGATCATCACTATAAAATGCCGATCCTGCCGGCCAAATCGATCACAACTGTAGAAAAAAAATAAAGGCAAGTACACAGAAATCACATAAATAGTAAATAAACTTCACGATGGGAGTGTCCACAGATATAATGAAATACTAAAATCTTGGGCTCATGCCTAGTACATCAATGCCCCACTACAAATCTCTCATCGTGGAAGCAAAAGTAAAACAACTAGTTGCGAATAGGACTCACAGTCCCTGCCGTCTAGACTCCGGTACTAGACTGCCCCATCTCGAAGTGTGGCGACCTCCGGGGCTGCTCTTCCATGCTGGGCTCCACGGTCCCCTAAAATGATGTGGTTCGAAAACCTTTAGTTTAAAATACTAAGCTCTATCATCCCCCGCCCCTTGCCCCATGGCTCCTAGGCACCGAGCGGGGAGAAGGAAAGGAGAGGACATGAAAGCGGAGAATAACAAATAAACATATGGCGGCGAAACTAATCTAGCAGTTCTATAGTATATATGGCAGTAAATAAGGTGTGAAAAACTGAACAAGAAAGTAACCTTAACTTATATGAAAACACATAAGCCAAGGGATCTTTTGCAGGGCTCTTATCGTATAAAAAGTCCCATACAAATTTATACGATAGGGTGTCGGTTTTCTAGCAAGCATATATTTTACTGAATAAAACCTTAACTTATAATCATGCTCGCACAAACTTATAAACCAAGGGGTCGTTTTGCAGGGCCTATTGTATAAAGCGTCCCATACCACTTATACAATAGGTGTCGGGTTATATGCGATGATTATGCTATGAAATACAATTATGTCATGATGTGATCATGCAAGTGCAACTCACCCACCCGACTATGTGTACACAGACCTTTAGTTCCCCCTTTTTGGAGACAAACCTCCCAGGATACCTCCGCAGTGTCAAATGGAAGCGGTGGGTTGGGCCTCGCCCACCTTTAAACCGATAATTGCACTACCAGTCAGACCTATCGTATGCCTCAATGCTGGTGCACTAAGCGGAGCTCCTGCGTACTCTTGCCGGCTAGCGCACCGGACTTTATTTGGCCAAGTGCTAACCATACTCGCCGAGTCAACGTATTGGCGTCGGTCGATCGACTCACCAATACCGAAGACCCACCACCTTATACCTTATGCACATGCAACCTTATGTATCAGCTATCGAGCCAAAGCTCCCATGACCATCCCGTCCGTCATAAACAACAACCGAGCCAAAGCTCGCCGAGCCAACCTGCCCATCACACACCATTACCGAGCCAAAGCTTGTCGGGCTAACCTGCCCATCACCAAAACCACTGGGCCTACTGCCTGAGTGACCCAACCTATCTCCCTGAGACATCGAGGTATGTGAAGGTGAAACCTTAGATTTACTATTTACTCTTGAATTCAAATTTTGCCTACAGTTTAGTTTTAGCCCAGGACTGCCCAAGGTATTCCCCGTGAAGGGTTCTCGAGGGCACTAGGAACTATGATGGGATTACACCCAAAGCTCCCTTTCACAATGCACTTACTATTATTGGTTAATACCCAACTCCTAGTCTCTTAAATGTTGTATTGGATATAACCCTAGTGTAATTGCCACTTCCTCTCCTACGGGGAAGACAATATTTCGTCGACCCCGAGCACACTTAACACTAGCCAAACCAACACCCTACTCATCCTATCTTCTAATGGTGAAATCATTTTTAATTATCCAACCAGCAAACATCTAACCCCAACTCATGTGACCAAATTCATATTCCAAATTAAATTCTGCAGTTTTAGTAAATGCAGACCTCCCTAAGCTATATGACGTCTACAAAGGGAGGTACCCCAAATTTTCATCCAATGACCCTAAAATATTTAATGGGGGTCTATCATGAGACGTTTAATCTAAATCAGGAGGTTCACAATTTTCATAATTAATTTGGTAATTAATAAATTTCCTAAGATATCCAAATGCCCTAGTGTTTGTACATGATGTACCATTTTTAGTCATGCAAAATACTTCACAAAATTATAATAAATACTAGTCATCTAGTTTACTGTAAATTCAAGGCCTCATAATTTTTCAGCAATATTTAAACCTCTAAACATAATTGTTGAACATAACTTACATTTATCAATATAATGAAACAAGTACTTCTAATACACTTCCCAAAATTCCATAAAAATATACAGAGTTTTATAATGACATCAAAGGTCCTCTGACCAAATTTCACCAAATTCCAATGAGTGGTTAATTCAAAATAAATTCCTAAGTAGATAGTGCAATTTGAAGGGTTGTGAATGAAGTACTTTTTTATTGATCTAAAATTCATAACAAAATTTCCAGAGATGAGTAACACTATAAAAATACTTTTACCAAAAGTTCATCATGAATCAAGGTCATATGACCCACTAATTAATTCCTAGGGTGTAAAGACCTAAATATTTATTTTGTGGTTTAAGTGGGGTGTATGTGTCCAACTACTGCCCAATCCCTTCCTAGGGCATTTCAACCTCCTAGGATTACATGGACTAAACCCCAAGTCCATTCAAGAACATATAACCCTATGTCCTTCACAAACCTCCAAAGTTCAACCTTAGGGTTTGAACTTCAGTCCTAGGGCAAACCCACCCCAATCCACCCCATAATCCATGTAGGGGTGCTTACTGTCATAACAAGCCAGTGGACCAAATTTCAGCCTCTGTTGAGGTGATTTGGCCACTTAAACCCACAAGGGGCATTTTGACCTACTTACCCCCTTTAGCCAAATCTAGGGTTTACTAAATCGCCAACCAAATCATCACTAAATGGGATGAAATTTTATTCAGAGTCCAATAATGACCCCAAGAGCCTCTCACCAAAATTTGGAAGAATTTGGAGGTCATTAGACCCATTAATTAATTCATACTAATATTATTAAATGTTTACAAAAACTATAGAAATGTTTTCTCCATAAATTTCCTTTTTTGGACATAAACTAGGTATAGGTAAGTTTGACTCTCTGCCCAAATTTCAGGTCATTTGGACATGTGGTGAAGTGGGGGCACTCATTTTAATCTCTGACTAGCCCTATGTATAGATCTCACCAAAATGAGTTCTGTGGTCTGACCTCTTATCCAAATTAGTTGAAACAAATTTTATATTAAACTAGACTTCAAGAGCTACAATTTGTATGTTGGACACGTTTCCTAGTTTGGCATCTAAGTATTTTTCATATTTAATCTATCATGGCTAAAAATAGGAGGCAAAAAATACACTAATTAATTTATAAATTTTCTTGATCCTGCGCATATCGTAAAGCAGGATCCACTGGCTCCTGTACTTCTACTTCCTCCAGCCGATGGGTATGATCTACCCGACCTGGAGCCTACTCCAAGGTTGTTTCCCGACCACCTATCCCCTCCCTAGCCGGCCACCACCGCCAACACCTTCGTTGAGGTGGGGGCTATCGCCGGTCGGCGGCACGGACGCCGGAGGGGCGGTTTCCGGCAATCCGACCACTCCATTTTTTTTGAAAAACCATTGAAATTCAGAAATTTTCTCACTCCAATCGGGCTCAATTGAGCCCGATTCTTGGCCCTATTTATTCCTATGATCTAACCATAGAAGAGGAGGAAGGGGAGGACCTTTGCGGCGATATGAAGTCGCGCCGATCGCCGAGTTGACATGGTGGTGGTGGTGGTGGTCGGATTTCTACGATTACACAGTGGGATAACTTGGATCCTTTAGGTAAGGGTTGGAAATGAACCCCTAGAGTCCAGTGAAGCCTTTAAGATGAAAAGAAGGGGGGGGGGTAGGTGTAGGTTGCCATGGCCATTAATGGCCCCCTTTAGGAAAATTCGGCCATGGTGGATGGAGGATGAGGCATGGCTCATTTCAGTCAAAGGCCAGTTGGTTGCAATGGGGCTGCACTCCCCTTGTCAAAGTGGATTGAATGGGGGGAGGTTGGGGAAGGGGAAGGGTGAGCCTCAAAGTCTTCCCCATTACTCCCCTCTCTTTCTCTCTCTTCCATTTTTGGGATTTTTCTCTCTCCTACTCACCAAGCCTGAATTTGACTCCCACCTAGCCTAATGGCAACCCACATGATCATTTCATCCACCCATACAAGGTTAGCCCAAGTGAATTGGGCTTGAGCTTGAGTTAGCCCACTTGGGCTAGCTTGACCTAAACCTTGACTAGGTTTGACCTTGATCAATTTGGTCTTTGAGGTTGCCTCTAATGGGTCCTTGGTGACCCATTGGTCTCCTCTAAGGTCTAGGTGGGGTTGACTTGGCCCTTTGGAGGTCACTTGACCCTTAAACATGACACTTTGACCACTTTAGGGCTAGATTTGACTTGAGTCAACTAAGCCTTTTTGGTTGACCCCAATGGGTCCTTGGTGACCCATTGGCCTCTCACTAGGGTTAGGAAGGTATGTGTGGGGTCCACTTGGGCTAAGGGAACTTCAATTGGCCCTGTGCAGGTCAGTTTGACCCATTGTTGGTCAGTTTGACCCATTGTTGGTCAGTTTGACCCATTTAGGGTTAGAGTTGACTTTGGTCAACTTAACCTCTTGGATTTACCCCAATGAGTCATAGGTGACCCATTGACCTTAATATAGGGTTAGGAGGACATGAGTGGGTTCCACTTGGCTAAGGGAAGGTTAGTTGACCCTATGTAGGTCAGGTTGACCCACTTAGGGTTAGAGTTGACTTTGGTCAACTTAACCACTTTGACTGCCCTCCATGGGTCCTTAGTGACCCATTGGCCCCACGTTAGGTCTAGGAAGGCCCTGGTAGGGTTAGTTGGGCTTTATTATGGCACACTGCTCTTAGTTAGGGCACCTTGCCCAATTTAGGCCTAGAGTGGTTCTAGGTCTACTTGGCCACCATAGGTCGACTTCAATGGACCCTTAGGGCTATAATGGACCTTATAATGGGTTGATGAGACAATGGTGGGGTCTTGAATTCTTGGTGAAGCCCCATGGTCATCATAAACTAGGGTTCAAAAATTTAATATTTGCAGACCATAGTGGTCTCACCTACATTCCTAGGTTCACTTGTCACTCTGGGGCTTCCTAGGGTTTTGTCATGAAATAGTCATGACAAAACCACTCCTAGGGGTCTAGGTGTTTGAGGGATGTTACACCCTGCACCCTTTTTATATCCTTCTCCAGCGCACACACAGTGTCGACCAACGCCTAGAAGCCTTGGTTCATAGAACTAGAGAGCAGGAATCATAACTCGTCCCACAGTCCTTCATAGAACCTATTCATCTTCCTCTGCTCATCGGCAAAGATCGAACCCGCATATCATCCCAACCTCGTGAACTCATACAGATACATGGTAATATGCTGTGCCGCCGGGAGGTGCTTTGCTAGGAAGAGTCTCGAGAATTCTTCCATCGACACTTGTGTTAACGGTAGACCAGCTATGTGGTTTAGTTCCATCTCATCCCACCATAAATGAGCCTCTCCATCCAGCAAGAATGTGGCTAAGGTGACTTTCTAATTTTCTTCCATTCCAATCGCCGTCATAATTCGCTTGACGCACGATAACCAATCCTCAGCCTGCGTTGGGAATCTCAGACCCGTAAACGTAGGCGGGTTGAAACTAATGAACTGCTTCAACAGCTTCTTAGCTGCTCGAGGATCCACAACTGCTATAGGTTCTGGACTCGCAACAACCTGTTCTGGCCTCAATGTCGGCTGCGCCTGCCCATGCGCCTGTCCAATCGGCTATACTTGGATCTTGACAAACAATGCCTCAGCAACTAATCGAACAGTTTCCGTAGAAGGCGGAGGTGCAGTGACCTCAGCTGGTGCCGTACTTTCATCAGAACGTTGGGGCTCCGATTGCCCCGCACCACTCCGCGTCACCTATAGGTGAACAAGACACTCACATTAGCGACCGTACACAAGCAATAACAACAAAATAGGAACGCACAGGTTCCTCAAACACATGTATTTACATTCCTAAGGTGGACATTCATGAGTTCATTAGTGTTAACATGGTTCGCACAGACACGTGCTCGCCACCCCACAAAATAATTCGTCCATGAATTCGAAAGGGAAAGACCGAGATAGCTGATACCAAAAATGTAACGACTCCATCCGTTCACAGGTATATACTAGAACGTCCGGTCGGGGCCCCACATCATATACCATAAAAAAGGTGGGGAAGTCACGTAGTGATACCAGAGTTGTGCATCCTAACTCATTGCATTCTAGCGGAAGCCTATAATATGAAGCTAAACTCACACACAGGAATGTCCACCAGAAAGCTCCACAGTTATATAAACAAGAATCGTAGCACATACAAAGTCAACTGGCCTTATGGCCGTACAGGGCTTTACACAATAGTGGCCTCAACATAGTAATAGCAGCCACGTATAATCAAACATAGTATTTTCATTTAGCCTTCGAGGGATAGCAATAGCAGCAACATCAGCAGGAACCTCAACTTTTATGTGTCTCGCTTTGCTCTCCAGCACCTGCACAGGGACAACCCACACAACGGTGGAAAACAAGCAACGGTCAGCATTCAGTTGACCAAATTATAACGACCCCACCCCTTTCCCGGGGCGGTGGTATTCCTTCCCTGCAGGCATAACATTTCACAGGCAAACATGTATATCATACAATATGCTCTCACGCACATACATGCCATCACAACCATCAGCCATGCTGCCCGACGATCCATGCACTCAGGGCACATTCTTAGTGTACCGGCGAACCAGGGTCCCACCATCGCATTAGGGTCGCAACCCAACGGTAACTATTGAGCATTTTGCTCCATGGCGTACACCCGAAGACGTTAGTATTAATGCACCGGGATTGGATCGTAGCCCCCATTGTGTCATGGCACGCATGCCTAAGACTCTTGCTAAGCGCTCCAACAGACCACACTTTCAGGTCTCACATCGGATGGACATAGCGCAGGTCGGATCATCCACCCCTGTTGCTCAAATCGCCTTGCCATCACCAAGTACGGCGTACTCGCGGGTACATAAAAGGCGCGGGTCGGTTTCACCTTGCCTATTTCCTTTAGGTGAACTCATCAGTTCACATATAACCAGGCCATTCTCATAGAACTGGCTTCACATTCAGCAGTTACCTAGGAGTCACGCTTCACGTTAGCGACATAACTCATTTTCCATCCCTAGGCTTAACCGTACATCACTTGAGGGTATTTTCCTGGACTACCAAGCCAGTACTTCATGCTAATTACCTTTACAGGCACAACCCACCAAGCATTCCAAGCATCAAGGGTATTTCCTAGCTTATCACGCCAGTACTTCCTGCAACTGCCATTCGCAGGTACAACCCAACAACACAAGCATTATACGGGTATTTTCCTGGACTACCACTCCAGTACTTCCTGCTACTGCCCTTCGCAGGTCTAACCCATCGACTCCTTAAACTACACGTTTATCACGGAGTCTTTTCCGATGCGTATATGCAACATCACCAATCCAGACCAACCTCTCCAGATGGGCTTCACACAGCATGCCTATTCCGTAATCCTTTTTTGGATCTATATGCCAAATGATTGGGGATTCCATGAATCAACCCAAGAGACTCCCATAACACGCCACCCTCTGGTGGGGGAATCATATGCACATGAAAAAAAGGAGGGATTCACATGGATAGGAAAAAAATTCATTACCCTCAAAGATCGCTTCAGCGCCATGAGCTCCTAGCTGGCTGGAAAGAACCATAATGGCTTTTCCTCCGCAACGCTGGCCTCGGATCTCTTGTCGGAACTCCGCAGCACCACCAGTGGCCAACTCCTCTTCCTCCTCTTCCTTCTTCCTCTCTTTCTCTCTCTAAGACTTTAGAAAGATGAAGGCAAATGAGAAATGAGAAATCCCTTCTCATCCACGGCCATAAGGAAGCAGGGAGGCACCTCAGCCATAGGATAACAGCTGAAGGAAATGAACGGCCACAATTTTGCCAGAAAATCATATTTTTTTCCTGACACGGCCTGTGACATTCCCGTGTCCCAGGCCGTGTACCTCAAGCGGTGCTCAACCGACTTATCCAATCCAGTACACGCCCATGTGACACACCCGTGTCACGGGCCGTATCACCCGACACACCTTCAGACACGCCAGTGTCTGTGGTCGTGTTCTTCAGGCTGCACAAAATCGAGATCAACCCGTGAGGGACACGACCTGTGGCACGCCCGTGTCCCAGGCCGTGTGCCCATACATGGCACTAGACACGCCGCAGAACCACTTCGTCGAGCTGAAATTAGTCGAACCGCGAGGACACACCCTGTGACACGCCCGTGTCACAGGCCGTGTACTCTGCACTCGACAATCGTCGACTGAATCAACTTCGTCGACCTGAAATTCATCGACCCACGAGGACACGCCCTGTGACACGCCCGTGTCCCAGGCCGTGTACCCTCTACTCGACAATCGTCGACCGAATTTTATCGACCACTCGTTGACTGCTCCCCAGCTACAGCTCCCTGTCTCCCAACCTTAGTCCCTGGAATGTTGTCGTCTGAAAACCGTTAATCAAAAAGACTAAGTCTTATCATCCCCTACCCCTCACCCATGGCTCCTAGGCTCCGAGCGGTGAGGAGGAAAGGGAAGCTATGAAGGTGGAGAGTAAACAAAGCAGGTGACAGTGGAACTATTCTAGCAGTTAATTATAATGTATATACAACTAAGGAAGAAAGGTAGAAGCTAGCAGTTCTATGATAGTAAGCAGTAAGGTAAACAAGTAGAACAAGCAACACATGTAAGAAAGACATACTAAGAAGTAAGTAACCTTAACTTATACGAATGCCCATACAAACTTATAAGTTAAGGGGTCTTCTGCAAGGCTCCCATCGTGTAAAAAGTCCCATACTGATTTATATGATGGGGTGTCAGGTTTAAATGCAAGTATGAGTGTAGAGCTATGTTATGCCATGATTCATGCAAGTGCAACTTACACACATGACTCTATGCGCACAGACCTTTACTTTCCCCCATTTGGGCAGCTAGCTTCACTCCCAGGAACCTCCGTAGTGGCAAACGTAGATAGTGGGTCGGGCCCACCACTCCAAGGCTGGTATCCACACTACCAGGCCTAGCCCTTATGTACCCCTCTAGAAGGACACAACCTAGAGTCACTAGATTCTAGTGCTGGCCGTATCCACCAGACTTTCTTTGGCTAAGTGTCTACCACACCTGCAGAGATAATGTATCGACGTCGGTGTGAACGACCGTCCAATACCGAAGACCCACAACCTTATTTATGTTTCCAAATCCTTCAGAGCCACCGGCTCCTCGGACTATCTCGTCCGTTACATTTACCTTCCGAACCTACCATTCGGGACACTAATCAAAATAACCTAACCAACCTCCCGAGCTAACGGGGTGTGTGAATTGTGAATCCCTACTTATACTAATTGCTCTTTTAAATTTATTCTTACAATTTAGGTTAGCCTAGGACTGCCCAAGGTATTCCCGATGAAGGGCTCTCGAGGCACTAGGAACTACGATGGGCTGAAGACCAAAGCTCGCTTTCGCAAGGCACTACTGTTATTAGTTAATACCCGATTCTCGATCCCTTTTTAATATTACTCTGGATCTAACCTAGTGTGTTTTGACTCTTCCTCTCCGCGGGAAAGACGATCTCTCGTCGAACCAGAGCACCACCTACTCTAGTTAACCCAACATTATTCCCAATGATGAACTCCTTAGTACCTGACCTCACCCAATAGCCTAATATCCCAACTCTCTGAGTCCATTTTGCAGTTTTACTATGGGCAGACCATCCTAAGCTATATAATGTACATGATAGAAGGTACTCCAAATTTTCATCCAAAAGCCTTAAGATAATTAATAGGGGTCTATCATGTCATGATTAGCCTAAATCCAGAAATTTATAATTTTCTAATTAAGTTTGATATTTAATTAATTTTTCCCAAACATAATCCATGGGTGATTTGAACATGAAGTACTAGTTTTACTTAGGGTATGACCATTCAAAAATTATGAACACTGTAGGTTAACACGATATCAGTAAAAACTAAATATCATAAACTTTCATAAAACATTTAACCTCTAAATTTTTATTCCAAAATAATTCATATAAATAGGGGTATTGAAAGAAGTACCAAAAATACTTCTCCAAACATTCTTCCAAAATTAGCAGAGCTACATTATGATCATAAAATTTCACTTCCTAAGTTTCATGAAATTCCCAAGTTATTGAACCAGGTAAAAGATTATCCTAAGGAAAACCATCATAAGGCACTTTATGAAGACACACCCATGTAATCTCAAATAAATAACATTTAACAATTTTTCCATACTTCTATATGTCCTAGTATGTTCCTTGACTAAGTATCACAATTTTCTAGCAAGCTATGTTATTTATTTCCTATTTATCCAGGTAAGGTGCACTAATTACTTTACAAAGGAGGTACTTCAAATAAAGCTTCAACTACTCCAAATAAACTACTAAATCATCCTAATATCATTTGATTATCTATTACGGAATTTCAAACCATTCTACTACCTATACATCATATTTTCATCATTAACATCAAAAGGGAAATATGGAAGTTACTACTACAAGGATGATCTACTGATCTCTAAACACCATAAGATAATTACCATAGGCTAATAATACTATGAAATTGTCCATGCCAAAATATCATCAAGATTCAAGGTCATTTGCCCCATAAGATAATTTCTAGGGTTTAAAGTCATAAATGCTTATTATGTGTTTTATGTGGGGTGCATGTGTCTAAGTACCACCATATCCATTCCTAGGGCATTTCACCAGCCTAGGATCTAATGAACTGATCCATAAGTCCATCCAAGAACATAACCCCTTATGTCCTTCACAAGCCCCCAAAGTTCAACCTTAGGGTTAGAACAAGGATCCAATGGCAAATCCACCCTAATCCACCCCATAATCCATATGAGGCTGCAAAATATCATGTCAAACCAGTGGCCAAAATTTCAACCTCTGTTGAGGTGGTTTGGCCACTCAAACTCACAAGGGGCACTTTTGACCTAAATACCCCTTTTAGGGCATGGCTAGGGTTTTCTTATTTCCAAACCAAATCATCACCAAATGGGATGAAAATTTATACAAAGCCTTATGATGACCCCAAGGACCACTCACAAAAATGTGGGAGGGTTTGGAGGTAACTAGGTCCCCTAAATAAATTACCCTATGATTATTAAATAATTTCAAAAACTATAGCAAATTGTCTCCAAAAATTCCCATTTTTGGCATGACCTAGATATAGGTTAGAATGACTCCCTGTCCAAATTTCAGATCATTTCGACATGTGGTGAAGTCGGGACACACATTTAAGTATCTGTCTAGCCATAGGTACCAATTTCATGTTGATCATTTGCTCTGAAACAGCACCTAGGTATTTTTAATATTTAATTTAAAACCAGCCCCGTAATGGGTCAAAAATTAATAAAATAGGAATTAATAAAATCAGATCCAGCAATGATCTTAAAGCAAATCCAAGGGCCCTGACATCATCTTCTTCCTCTAGCCAAAGGCCAGGATTCACCTAACCTAGAGCACCTTCCAAGCCGATTTCCCGGCCACCCAGCCACCTCCCTGGCCGGCGACCACCGCCACCACCTTCGTTGAGGTGGGGGCTATCGCTGGGCGGCAGCACGGCAGCCGGAGTGGTGGTTTCCGGCGAACCCGAAAGGTTGAAAACCATGGAAATTCCGAAAATTCTCTCTCCCAATCGGGCTCAATTGAGCCCAATTTCTATACTAAAATATCTAAAGATCTAGCCCACGAAGAGAGGAGTAGAGGAGGACCTTATTGGTGGTCTGGTGTCGAGCCGATCGCTGGGTTGCCATTTGCGGTGGAGGGGTCGCCAGAGTTATGCAACAATACAGTCAAGTGGCTCGAAATCTTTAGGGAAGGTGTGGAAATGACTCCTCTGGTCCTAAGGAAGCTTTTAAAACCATCAAATGGGGGAGGGGAAGGGTGTAGCATTAATGGCCATGAATGGGAAATTTCGTCCATGGTGGTGAGGGGTGAACCTGGGCTCAAACTGGCACGGAAACGGCTGGAAACTACTCCTCTTCCCCAGAGGAGTTGAATCCAGCAATAAATGGTGGCCCTTGGCCTCCCTATGCCATGGATGACCTTCTCCCTCATTTTCTCTCTCCTCCATTAAAGAGAAAAAATAAAGTTTTCTCTCTCCTAATCATCATGGCCCATTTTGATCTCTCCTCCAGCCTATTGGCACCCCACTAACTCATAATATTAGATAATTGACATGAGGTTAGCCCAATTGGATAGGGCTTGAGATTGGGTTAGCCCATTTGAGCTAAGTTTGACCTAACACTTGAATAGAGTTGACCTTGGTCAACATGGCCACTTGTGTTGACCCCAATGGGTCCTTGGTGACCTATTTGCCTTCCCCAAGGTCTAGGAAGTCTTGGGTAGGGTTGGTTGGGCATCTTTGGGTCACTTGACCCTTAGTTTGGGCACTTTGACCTTTTTGGAGCTATGGTTGACTTGGGTCAACTTAGCCTCTTTGGTTGACCCCAATGGGTCCTTGGTGACCCATTAGCCTCCCCTAAGATCTAGGAAGGGTTGGGTAGGGTTGTCTTGACACTTTGGTGGTCACTTGCCATTAGGAAGGGTACTTTGTCCAAATTAGGGTTAGGGTTGGCTTTTGTCAACCTAGACTCTTGGGTTGACCCTAATGGGTCCTTGGTGACCCATTGACCTAACTTTAGGGTTAGGAAGGCATGTGTGGGGTCCTATTGGCTAAGGAAGGGTCATCTGACCCCAAGTAGGTCAGTTTGACCCATTTATGGTTAGGGTGGACTTAAGCTAACTTGGCCACTTTGCCTGTCCCCATGTTGAAATTTCACAAGTCAATCAGCTGATAGTTTTGGTATCAAGTAAAACACTTCCAACAAACTATCAAGCTGATCACTTGATTAAGTGGAAGACGAGCACCATGCACATGAACACTCCAACCATAAACTGAGCGAAGTATATATGACAATGAAGAGCACACACAGATCTTGCATTAACAACTATCAACTTTACAAGGCAAGGTTTACAAGACGAGACATGATTTCACCAAGTACAATGAGAGAAAATAAGAGCCACAAACTAAGAGGAGCGGACTACCTCCCAGACCGCTAAGTCTGCCGAGACCGCCGAGACTGCCAGGCCAGTGCTGCTATACTGAAGATATGGAGTCTGCACAAGCCGCGCGAACAACCCGTTATTCTGCTGATGTCTGCTCTACATGCCGTTGCCGAACTGAATGAAAAAACGGCCAAGTACGCCTAGATGGTGACCTGGTTATTGAACTTGGATCAAACTGAGAGAGAAAATGGCTGGCTGCGACCTGCTGCAATTGCTAACTATAAACCGCAAGCTCCACTACTTCCTGACCTTGATCAGAACCAGACGCCCGACTTCACAGTTCTAGCCACACAACCTGCAAACACCAAATAGTTAAAGTCAAACCGTGCCACCTGGAAAATCGAGTCCGCAACAATTTGATCTGCGCTAAGCTTACTGTTCACTTTATTACTGTATACGTGTCGGGTACTGGAACACGGCACGCTACACGACCATGTACTGGATGACACGGGTGTGTCAAGTCGGACATGGGTGTGTCAAGAACACGTGTAATTTTTGGGACGTTTCGGTTTCAACGGCGAATGGGGAACACAGCCCTGGAAACGGGAGTGTCACAGGCCGTGTTCGGCCCAGATTTTGCATTTCAAGTCCGGATAGTGGCCGTCTGTTTCCTTATTTTGGGATCCGATGGCTGGGGGTTGTTCCTGCTGGGTTATACCCGGGAATAGGGTTTCAGAGACCTCATTTCTCTTACTCAATCTCTTTCTAAAGTTCTAGAGAGAAGGGAGAGCAAGAAAGAAGAAGGAGGCTAGATCCGGTCACCGACGGAGCTTCGGAGCTCCAAATCGCAAGCCGACTTCGGATCTACGGAGGCGAGGACAACGCGGTTCTTTTCATTCGCATAGATTTCCATGGCACTAAGGAAAAGTTCTAGGGTAACGATTCTCATCCTAGGACATGTGAAGTCCTCTTTTCCTTTGCATAGGAAGCCTGCTCCCACGAGTTTGCGGTGAGTTTGAGGCGTTCCTTCGGGTAGACATGAATAGTCTCCGTTGTGTACATGTAGAGTCCGTAATCGAGAATCAGACATGGGCATGATGTGTGAAGCCTACCCGGACAAGTTGTTCTGGATCGGTGATGTTGCATTGCATGAATGGCCGGAGAAGACTCCGCGCGAATGGTTTTTTTTCAGGTTTTCTATGCGGTAGATTGTAACAGGGAGCCTTGGGGACTAACTCCAAGGTGCACCCGGAAAACTGGGCAGATACGTGATTCTGCCAAACATGGTGGTCTGGGAGCCAACTTGTACATAACTGGGTTATGTAAAGTGTGTGATCGATTTGGGACTCGGGAAAGCTTGACCCGTGCATATGGCTTAAATTGATGTTGCGATATGAGCATCGGGTTAGGTGGAACCATACCCGCTCTATGTCGTTCGGTAGGAGCCAATGGCATAGATGGAGGTTCTTAGGCGGTCTATGACTTAAATTGACGTGATGAATGCCGGAAAGACAAAATGCTCAGGAGATTGGCTGTCCAAGTGTCAGTGGTAAGACCGCAATATCTATGGCTTAAATTGATGTGACGTTGACTGGTTCACCGAGAAGGTGCCCTGAAAGCATATAGTGTGTGGTCGTGCGTGACCACGCCCATGTTGAAGTGTTTTTACACTATACTGCTTGGTTATGCTAATAAAGTGCAGGGAAGGAGCATTGCCGCCCCGCGTTCGGGGGAGGGATCATTATAATTTGGTCAGCATAGCTGACCGTTGCCTTTGTTTGCCACCATTGCGGTGGATTGTTGCTTGCAGGTGTTGCGGAGCCAAGTGGTAAATAGCGTGCAAAAGCCCATATTGCTTTGCCAGCCCTCGAAGGCCTAATTTTGAGTGTTTACTTGTATTATTCATGTGTGACCGGCCTGCGTGCCGTGATATGGAAAACACTGTAAATTGAGTAAACTATTGTAAGTACTTAAGGCCATTGTACTTGTGTATTGTACGTTCATTCCTATTGGGTTTTGTTGTGGACATTCATGCTTATGCCGGGTTCTTTGTTTTACAACCTTTTAAATTGCTTCCGCTAGAATATACTCTGTGTAGGACGTTGATTCTTAGTTGGATGGTTTTCATTGAGTAACCTTCCGGTCTATCTGTGGTATATGGCGTCGGGCCCCGGCCAGACCTACTGCTATATGCTATGCGACAGATAGGGGGTGTTACACTGGGCACCCCATGATAGCGCACAAACTGCTCGACGAACCTCCGTAGTAGCACACTGGCCGGAGCGTCCATCGCAATCGAAATGAACCTATCCACCTTAGTCAGTATATCGACAATAACCTAGATCGAATCATTCCCCACACGAGATCGGGGTAGCCCATGTATAAAATCCATGGATATGTCCTCAAACTTCCACTGTGGGACTGGAAATGGCTGTAGTAACCCGACCGAATTCTTGCACTCTGCCTTTACGAGCTGACAAGCCTCGCAATGCGTCACAAAATATGTAATGACCTTCTTCATACCCGGCCAATACTTCGTCTTTTTCAGGTCTGCTTCCATCTTAGTGATCACTGGGTGCACTGTGTATCTGCTACAATGTGCCTCTGACATGATATCCTCCCGAATCTAATCTCCTGCCGGTATATAGACCCTGCCTATAAAACATAGCAGTCCATCCATCAAGGAGTAATCCCCTACCGTGACTTCCTCTAAGGCTTTGAATATCGGCTCTGCCCTCACATCTAGCCTCTGCCGGTCCCTGATGTGATCCTGAATGTCATCGGTGGCAGTCATCGATGCCTGCTACTCTGTATATAGCACTGGGTCATCCTCAGACACTAAGGATATATGCATCTCCTCCAACAGCTTCACCAACTCCAAGCCAATCAACTGAGGACCTGCTCCTGACGTAGTTGCTCTCCGGCTCAGAGTGTCTGCCACCACGTTTGCCTTCACAGGATGGTAGTGCATAGTGTACTGATAGTCTAACAAAAACTCTACCCATCGTCTCCGTCCGATGTTTAGCTCCTTATGCGTGTCCACGTACTTCAAGTTTTTATGATCCGAGAATATATCGTAGTGGACCCGGTAGAGATAGTGATGCCAGTTCTTCAGATCAAAAATAACCGCCCCCATCTCCAAGTCGTGCACCGGGTAGTTCTGCTCATGTTTCATCAACTGACGGGAGGCGTAAGCTATCACGTGCCTATTCTGCATTAGAACTGCACCCATCCCCTAATATGATGCATCGGTGTAATCCTGGAAACCTTCCTTCCACGATAGAAGAGCAAGGATAAGGGCCGAGGTAAGCCGACCATTTAGCTCCAGAAAGGCAGCCTTACACTATGGCGTCCAAACAAATGGAGGCTCCTTCTTCATCAGAGATGTGAGAGGGAGAGCAATCCGAGAGAATCCCTCCACTAACTTCCAGTAGTATCCAGCAAGCCCTAAGAATCTCCTGACATCCGTTGCCATCTTTAGTAGTGGCCAATCCCGTACTGCCTGGATCTTCGCTCGATCTATCGCCAATCATGCTCTACTGATAATATGGCCCAAAAAGGCCACCTCTTTTAGCCAGAACTGGAACTTACTGATCTTAGCAAATAGCTTATGCTCTCGAAGCTTTTCCAGCGTCAGAGCCAGGTTTTTCGCATGCTCCTCTTTTGTCCTTGAGTAGATGAGAATGTCGTCAATAAACACGATGATGAAGACATCCAGATATAGCTCAAATACCCGGTTCACCAAACTCATGAATGCGGAGGATGCATTCATGAGCCCAAAGGGCATCACGGTAAACTCGTACAATCTGTATCTACTGCTGAAGGTTGTCTTCGGGATGTCCTCCTCCTAAATGCGGAGCTGGTAGTACCCCGACCTTAGATGCAGCTTAGAAAACCAGTGAGCTCCCTCCAACTGATCAAATAGTTCTTTTATCCTTGGCAGAGGATACGTGTTCCGGACCGTCATCTTGTTCAAGGCCCGGTAGTCAATATATAATCTAAGTGTCCCATCCTTCTTCTTGACGAACAATAGTAGAGCTCCCCATGGTGAAGAGCTAGGCCAGACAAATCTGGCTTCCACTAGCTCCTGTAGCTGGCTTCGAAACTCCACCAACTCCTTTGGGGCCATGCGGTAAGAAGCTTTGGATGCCGGCTTAGCCCCCGACACGAGCTGAATCTGAAAATCCTTCTCCCGTTGCGGGGGTAGCCCTGGTAGCTTCTCTGGAAATACATCAGAAAAATCCCGCACCACCGGTATATTCTGAATGGAACCTTTGGCCTTGACCATCTCAAAAAGCACCCGATACACCTCGTCTTCCTATAGATTGGCCTTGACAACTTTAATGGAAGATAACAGCATACGAGGTACGAGTTCAATTCCTTGGAAAATGACCTCCGAGTCCTCATGCCTCAAGACAATTTGCTTTTCTGGAAAGTCAATTCTGGCGTGGTGCCAACACAACCATGCCATGGACAAAAAAAGATCGAATCCCGGTATTTCCAATACCTTTGTCGGGGTTTCGAAGGTCTTTCCTCCAATAGAAACTTCCATATTGCACTTTGAGGACGAAGTCATGATGGAGCCGTCTGGGAGGCGTACCCTCCAAGTGATTCCGGTAAGCGGTGCTCGTCACTTAAGTCTTTAGCGAAGTCCGTTGAAACGAATGAGTGTGTGGTACCAGTGTCGAACGGAGTATAAGCGGGCTTGCCGTTGATAGAGACTATGCCTGAGGTAGTTAAATGTTTTAGAATTCTAGTTATGGTTTTCTTTCCTATTTCTAACTATTATATATCCATGAATCTAGTTTTTTTTGAAAGGAAAGAACTTAAAATTTACTGGCATACCTGCTATCACCCGCACTGGATTCCAAGGTCGTGCCAGGTCGAGGACATATACTTGCCCTCTCTCTTGCCTGAGGGCTCTGTCCTGAAATCCACGTCCTCGATCGCGTCCTCGGACTCCAAACTACCGAGATGGTGGGGCATCCTGAAGTGTTGGTCGGGGTGCTTCCCTCATGGGGCAGTTCCTCTTGAAGTCTCCCGCTGGTTGCACCGAAAACATGTCGGTGCCTTCTCCACTATCCTTGGCATCTCTAACATCTATAAAGGATAAGGAGCCAGTACGTTCGGGCTCCTCTGCTCCTGCCTATCCTTCCGGCAAGGTTGATCCCCATTCCTCCTTTCCCCAATAACCTGACCTCGAGGACAGTCTCTACGACCTCCAATCACTACGTCGTCGACTGATCTCTTCCATCTCCTGACCGTGAGCTGATCGGCCTCTCACTTCTTGGCCATTTCCAAAATCTTGGCCAAGCTCCCCTCAAAGATGAAGAGGAGGGCCTGTCTCATGTCGTCATGAAGACCCTTGTAGAATCTCTTTGAGTAGCTCGCATCATCCAACTGATAGGACTCCGCATAGCGGGCTAGGTGAATAAACTCCTGGTAGTACTCTAGCACGGTCTTGTTTCCTTGCCTTAACTGCAGGAACATATACTCCAACTCGTCCCTCAATGACTGAGGTACAAAATGTCCCAGTAAAGCTTCTCTAAACTCCTCCCAGGAGATGTCTGCGCAATCCACTCCAGCAAAGTTGGTTTCCAGCTGTGACATCCACCACCTCTTCCCATGTGACTCTAGGTAGGAAACTGCCAAAGCAACCGCCTCCTCTGTCGGGCATCGAATCCCCGCAAGCATCTCGTAGATGGTGTCCAACCACTCCTCCATGCGGATTGCCAACTACGTCCCTTGGTAGGATGGAGGAGAAAGCCCCCGGAAGGCACTGATCCGGTTGGCCTCTGGATTTGGCTATGGATCCGGGGCCTGCTAAGCCCTGAAGGCCTCCAGAATGGCCGTCAATGTTTGCCCCATCTCCATCTACTAGAATGGAGTAGGGGCCTATGGGGGTGGAACCATATTCCATGCCTGAGTTGTTCCCTGCTGTGCGGTGGGAATCGTCGCAGGCTACAAGGAAGAATTCCAATTGTTAGATAGCGTACAAATGGAATGAATGGAAGAGATAAAGTGGACTTTTACATGTGATTACCCTTATGGGCACACCACTGGTTCTGCTGCTAGTTTGTCCGCAAACTAAGCTCGCGCGGGGTGGCCCAGCATTTTTGTGGACTTCTTCTCTCGGATCGATGTTAGCCTTGATACCAGTTTGTGTGACCCCATTTTTTTTATTTTTCAACCCCGTGGTCTTATGCCTAGAACCACCGTTTTGCGGTGATAAGTCCACAATCACATGTAATATACGTAAAGCAAATCACATCAAGTCCACATATAATAAAATACTGAAATAAAACAGTACAAGGAATTATAAACGGGCTCAAGCCCGGTACATCAATCCTCACTACAAACTCTCACGGAAGCAAAGTAAACTAATCACTCACAGAGCTAGTAGTCGGTGCTCCTGTGCTAGACTGGCCCACCTCCATGTGCACCATACTCTGTTGGTGTTGTATCCCCTGCTGCAGCTCCCTGTCTCCAACCCTGAGTCCCTGGAATGTTGTGGTCTGAAAACCGTTAGTCAAAAAGAATAAGTCCTATCATCCCCTACCCCTCCCCCATGGCTCTTAGGCACCGAGCGGGGAGGAGGAAAGCGAAGCAATAAAGGTGGAGAGTAAACAAAGCATGTGACAAGAGAACTATTCTAGCAGTTAGTTATAATATATATACGGCTAAGGAAGAAAGGTACAAGCTAGTAGTTCTATGATAGTAAGCAGTAAGGTAAACAAGTAGAACAAGCAACACATGTAAGAAAGACATACTAATAAGTAAGTAACCTTAACTTATATGAATGCCCGTACAAACCTATAAGTTAAGGGGTCTTCTACAAGGCTCCCATCGTATAAAAAGTCCCATACTGATTTATACGATGGGGTTTCAAGTTTAAATGCAAGTATGAGTGTAGTGCTATGTTATGCCATGATTCATGCAAGTGCAACTCATACACACAACTCTATGCACACAGACCTTTAGTTCCCCCCATTTGGGCAGCTAGCTTCACTCCAAAGAACCTCCGTAGTGGCAAATAGAGACAGTGGGTCGGGCCCCCCACTCCTAGGCGGGTATCCACACTACCAGGCCTAGCCATTACGTACGCCTCTAGAAGGACACAAACTAGAGTCACCACGTACTAGTGCTGGCCATATCCACCAGACTTTCTTTGGCTAAGTGTCAACCACACCCGCGGAGTCAACGTATCGACGTCGGTGTGAACTGTCGTCCAATACCGAAGACCCACCACCTTATTTATGTATCCAAATCCTTCCGAGCCACCGGCTCCCCGGACTATCCCGTCCGTTACATTTACC
This sequence comes from Platanthera guangdongensis, assembly GCA_039583875.1. Classification (NCBI taxonomy): domain Eukaryota; kingdom Viridiplantae; phylum Streptophyta; class Magnoliopsida; order Asparagales; family Orchidaceae; genus Platanthera; species Platanthera guangdongensis. The sequence continues at coordinate 149,581,095 of CM077163.1, read as the reverse complement.
TTCCGAACCTATCGTTCGGGAGACTAATCAAACTAACCTAACTAACGTCCCGAGCTAACGGGGTGTGTGAATTGTGAATCCCTACTTAAACTAATTGCTCTTTTAAATTTATTCTCATAATTTAGGTTAGCCTAGGACAGCCCAAGGTATTCCCCATGAAGGGCTCTCGAGGCACTAGGAACTAGGATAGGATGAAGCCCAAAGCTCCGTTTCGCAAGACACTACAGTTATTGGTTAATACCCGATTCCCGATCCCTTTTTAATATTACTCTCGATCTAACCCTAATGTGTTTTGATTCTTCCTCTCCATGGGAAAGACGATCCCTCGTCGAACCCGAGCAACACCTACTCTAATTAACCCAACATTATTCCCAATGATGAACTCCTTAGTACCTGGCCTCGCCCAATAGACTAATATCCCAACTCTCCGAGTTCATTTTGCAGTTTTACTATGTGCAGACCATCCTAAGCCATATGATGTACATGATATGCGGTTCTCCAAATTTTCATCCAAAAGCCTTAATATAATTAATGGGGGTCTATCATATCATGATTAGCCTAAATCCAGAAATTTATAATTTTCTAATTAAATTTGATATTTAAGTAATTTTTCCCAATCTTAATCCATGGGTGATTTGAACATGAAGTACTAGTTTTACTTAGGGTATCACCATTCAAAAATTATGAACTTTGTAGGTTAACAAGATATCCGTGAATACTAAATATCATAAACTTTCATAAAACATTTGACCTCTAAATATTTATTCCAAAATAATTCATATAAATAGGAGTATTGAAGGAAGTATCAAAAATACTACTCCAAAAAATTCCTCACAAATTAACAGAGCTACAATATGATCATAAAACGTCACTTCCTAAGTTTCATGAAATTCCCAAGTCAGTGAACAAGGTAAAAGATTATCCTAAGAAAACCATCATAAGGGACTTTATGAAGACAGACCCTTGTAATCTCAATTAAACAACATTTAATAATTTTTCCATGCTTCTATATGCCCTAATATGTTCCTTGACTAAGTATCATAATTTTTCAGCAAGCTATGTTATTTATTTCCTATTTATCCAGGTTAGGTGTACTAATTTACTTTACAACAGAGGTTCTTCAAATAAAGCATCAACTACTCCAAATAAACAACTAGAGCATCATAATGTCATTTGATTATCTATTACAAAATTTCAAACTATTCTACCACCTATACATCATATTTTCATCATTAATATCAAAAGGGAAATATGGAAGTTACTACTACAAGGATGATCTACTGATCTCTAAACACCATAAGATAATTACCAGAGGTTAATAATACTATGAAATTGTCCATGCCAAAATATGATCAAGATTCAAGGTCAGTTGACCCATAAGATAATTTCTATGGTTTAAAGTCATAAATGCTTATTAAGTGTTTTATGTGGGGTGTATGTGTCTAAGTACCACCATATCCCTTCCTAGGGCATTTCACCACCCTAGGATCTCATGGACTAATCCCCAAATCCATCCAATAACATAACCCCTTATGTCCTTCACAAGCCCCCAAAGGTCAACCTTATGGTTAGAACTAGGATCCAAGGGCAAATCCACCCTAATCCACCCCATAATACAAATGAGGGTGCTAAATGTCATGTCAAACCAGTTGCCAAAATATCAACCTCTGTTGAGGTGGTTTGGCCACTCAAACCCACAAGGGGCACTTTTGACCTAAATACCCCTTTTAGGGCATGGCTAGTGTTTGCTTATTTCCAAATCAAATCATCACCTAATGGGATGAAAATTTATACAGAGCCTTATGATGATCCCAAGGACCACTCACCAAAATTTGGGAGGGTTTGGAGGTCATTAGTTTCCCTAAATAAATTACCCTAGGATTACTAAATAATTTCAAAAACTATAGAAAATGTGTCTCCAAAAATTCCCATTTTTGGGCATGACCTAGATATAGGTAGAATGACTCCATGTCCAAATTCTAGATCATTTGGACTTGTGGTGAAGTGGGGGAACAAATTTAAGTTTCTGACTAGCCCTAGGTATAGATCACACAAAAATGAGTTTTGTGGTCAAACCACTTGAACAAATTGGATGATAAAATTCTAAAATAAAGTAGACCCATAGAGCTACAGTTTTCATGTTGATCATGTTCTCTGAAACAGAACCTAGGTATTTTTAATATTTAATTTAAAAATAGCCCAGTAATGGGACAAAAATTTATAAATCAGGAATTACTAAAATCAGATACAACACGGATCTTAAAGCAAAAAAAGGGTCCCTGACACCATGTTCTTCCTCTATCCAAAGTCCAGGATTCACCCGACCTGGAGCACCTTGCAAGCTGATTACCAGCCACCCAGCCACCTCCATGGCAGGCCACAACTACCACCACCTTCGTTGAGGTGGGGGCTATCACCGGGCCGCATCACGGCCGCTGGAGGGGTGATTTCCGGCAAACCCGAAAGGTTGAAAAACCATGGAAAATACGAAAATTATCTCTCCTAATTGGGCTCAATTGAGCCCGATTTCTCTCCTAAAATATCTAAAGTTCTAGCCCACGAAGAGAGGAGTAGAGGACGACCTTATTGGTGGTCTGGAGTCGAGCCGATCACCGGGTTGACCTTTACGGTGGAGGGGTCGCCAGATTTATGCAACAGTACAATCAAGTGGCTCAAAATCTTTAGGGAGGGTGTGGAAACGACTCCTCTGCTCGTAAGAAAGCTTTTAAAACCATCAAATGGGGGAGGGGAAGGGTGAGCATCAATGACCATTAATGGCCATGAATAAGAAATTTCGGCCATGGTGGTGAGGGGTGAACCTGGGCTCAAACTGGTTGGGAAATGGCTGGAAAATCCTCCTCTTCCATAAAGGAGTTGAATCTAGCAATAAAGGGTGGCCCTTGGCCTCCCTATGCCATGGATGGCCTTCTCCCTAATTTTCTCTCTCCTCCATTAAAGGGCAAAAATGAAGTTTTCTCTCTCCTAGTCATCATGGCTGATTTTGATCTCTCCTCCAGCATATTGGGACCCCACTAACTCATAATATTAGATAATTAACATGAGGCTAGCCCAAGTGGATAGGGCTTGAGCTTGGGTTAGCCCATTTGAGTTAAGTTTGACCCAACACTTGAATAAAGTTGGCCTTTGTCAAGATGACCATTTGGGTTGACCCCAATGGGTCCTTGGTGATCCTATGTCCTTCCCCAAGGTCTGGGGAGACTTAGGTAGAGTTGGTTGTGCATCTTGAGGGTCAATTGACCCTTAGTTAGGGCACTTTGACCTTTTTGGAGCTAGGGTTGACTTGTGTCAACTTAGCATCTTTGGTTGACCCCAATGGGTCCTTGGTGACCCATTAGCCTCCCCTAAGATCTAGGAAGGGTTGGGTAGGGTTTTCTTGGAACTTTGGAGGTCACCTGCCCTTAGGAAGGGTACTTTGACCAAATTAGGGTTAAGGTTGGCTTTTGTCAACCTAGACTCTTGGTTTGACCCCAATGTGTCCTTGGTGACCCATTGACCAAACTTTAGGGTTAGGAAGGCATGTGTGGGGTCCTCGTAGCTAAGGAAGGGTCATCTGACCCCAAGTAGGCCAGTTTGACCCATTTAGTGTTATGGTGGACTTAAGCCAACTTGGCCACTTTGCCTGTCCCAATTGGGTCCTTAGTGACCCTATGGACCACCCAAGGGGGTTTAGGGTGTTGTGGTAGGGTCATGGGGTGAAGTTGGAGCCCTAAAGTCAAAACTTAAGTCTGGTGGTGAGGCTGTGCTATAGGCAGATCAAGGTGATTTTCACCTTGGCCCTTGTTCACTTGGTCCTTTGAGCTTCTTATGGTTTTGTCATGACCCAGTCATGACCCAGTCATGACCCAGTCATGACAAAACCATTCCTAAGGGTCTAATTGTTTGAGGGATGTTACATGCTGAGGCTGAGCTTTAAAAGCTTGGAGGAGGAGATTCCTTTATCGAAATAACGAGCTGAAGCAAGATCCGTGAAGGAGAAAGTGAGGCGATCCTTTACATCTGGATAGAAGACTTCATCATGGATCTAAAATGATCTACGAGGGTAATGATCTTCCTTCTTGGACAATTGAAGTCCTCCTTTTGCATATGGATGGAATCCCCCACCAAAAGGTGGAAAAGTGAAGGGAATTCTAATGGGTTGATATGTGATATCCCAAGGTAATTTTGCATATAGAATCCGGAAATCACAGTACAGAATAGGCATTTTGTGTGAAGCCCATCCGGACAGGTTAGTCTAGATTGGTGATTTTGTAGTCTGCGTGCTGGAGAAGACTCAGAGTATAAATATATAGTTTATGGAGTCTGAGGGGTTGTGGCTGTGAAATGAGTAGCAGGAATTACTGGGGATGTGCTCCAGAAAAACACCCAGAAAATATCACGGCTTTTGGATAACTGTGGATGTTGTCGGGCGATAGTGAGTATCGCTTGCGATAGCTCTGCATGAGCTAAACTTTGTGAAAGTCCATTTTTCTGGCACTACAGGATGCTGGTGTTATGTGTTGGAAAGATGTTCCAGTTATGACTGAGTCTGGAGACAGAAAGAAGTGTTATGTTGTTAATGCTGGGCGATAGTGGCTATCACTAGCGATAGCTCCCAGATTGAATTGTAATTGCGAAGCCTGTCTCATGGAGACCGTGTGGCTAGCAGGTGAGCTGTGAGCCTGGGTGTCCAGCTTTGGTGGCCTTGAGAGCCATTGAACATAATGTTGGTTATGTTTTGGATTACAGGCATGGGGAAGCTGACCCACGTCATGTCGATTGGCCATGAAGGTTCCTGCTTTTGGCGATGACATGACAATTTGAGCAATGGGTTGTGGTTGAACTGTACCAGTATTATGCCAGTCAGATTCGTAGGCCTAAAGTAATTGGCTTAGTAGATCTCATAATGAGAGTCTTAGGCTATGTGCCAGAGAGACTAAAATGCTAAATATTGACCATTATGTCTTGGACCTCAGAACGGTGGTGGGCTCGGTATTTCTAGTACACCGAGAATGTGTCCTGAGTGCACAGAACATTTGATAGTTGATGCAGGCATTTGTGATATATTGAATGGTGCTTGAGTTGTGCCTTCTTGTGATATATCTATATATATGGTTCCTATGCATGCAGGGAAGGTAAACCACTTCCTTGGGTATAGTGTAGGGTCGTTATAAATTGGTGAGGTAAAGCTGACCGTTGCCTTATTTGCTATCATTGTGCTAGATTGTCCCTGTGCAGGTGCTGGAGAGCCGAGCAGAAAATAGTGGGTTGCAGCCCTTGATGCTATGCTGTCCCTCAAAGGCCATATGAAGAATTTTATTGTTTTCATGTGTGGCCAGCCTGCGTGCCGATGTTTGTATGCCACCTTGTTGAAAAATAATTTTAAGGCATTAAGGAAAGAACTTTTGTTTATTTTGTAAAACATTCATGTTATATATATTAGTTGACATTCACATGTATTGAGATCAATTTAACCCATGAAGCTTCCGCTAGAATGCTCTGATTTAGGATTCGTTTGATCTTATAATATTTAACCTGTAAACCTGCTGACTGTCTGTGGAATATAGCATGGGGCCCCTGCCAGACCCTCTATTATATTTTATGTGACGGATGGAGGTGTTACAATTTGGTATCAGCTTGTCTCGATCTTCCTTCTGCGAATTCGTGGTTGAATTCTTTTGAGGGGTGGCGAGCACGTGTATGTGCTTACTGTTATAACAAAATGAACTCAAGAATGTCCACTTAGGAATGAAAATACCTATATGTGAGAAACCTGTGCGTTCCTATTAGTGTTGGTGTATCTTGTATGTGGTCTCTAAATTGTGTATTTTACACTTAGGTAACTCGAAGTGGTGTGAGGCAGTCTGAACAACAACGTTTTGTGGAAAGTGCAACATCAGCTGATGTGCCAACACCTCCCCCTTCTACGAAAACAATATGCTTAGTTGTTGAGGCAGTGTTTGCTATGATAAATGCACAGCCAATTAGGTAGGAGCGGCCTGCGATGGTACTCGTATATTTGGTTGAGCCGAGCCTATAGATATTAGACAGGTGCCTGCAGAGGCTTTGGTTGATAGGCGAGTGACTGAAAGGCAACTGAAACACTTCATGAGTTTTAGTCCTCATATGTTCACGGGTGCAGGATCCCCAATGCAGGCAGAGGGCTGGATTTTGCGTGTCAAGAGAGTGTTGACAGCGATTGAAATAGAGGAGAAGCAGAAGCTAACCTTGGCCACTTTCCTGTTGGAAGGACATGCTTGGTGGGATGAGTTGGAGTTACACCACTTTGTGGGAAGACGACTTTCTGAGATCTTGATAGATGAGTTTTTGAGATTGTTCTTGGCAAAGCATGTGCCTTCATCGCAGTGGATTTCCATGGAAAATAAATTCCAGCGTTTGAATCAGGACAAGGGTAGTGTGGATAACTACTTGTATGAGTTTACTAGGTTGGGACACAATGCGAGGTCTACTTTCGCAGACAAGGAGCATAATACCAATAGGTTCTACGAGGGACTGTGGGATGAGCTGTGGTTACTGCTCTACGGACCAATGAATCAAGATTTTTAAGTATTGGTTAATATAGCTCGTTCGTTAGAGAAGGACATGAAGAGGGTGAAGGGCAAGATGGACTTGGCTGTGATAAAGCCCGAGATCAATGTGTCGTGTTTTTCGAAGCAGCTCTATCGGAAGTGGGATAAAAAGTCCAAGTCTTCTGGGCAGGCTCCATCTATTGCTGTTTCTCGAGCAACATCTGGGCAAAGCATACATACATGTTATACCTGTGTCTGACGGGACATATAGCCGATGATTATTGAAATGGTCCTCCAAAGGTGGATAAAAAGGCAGGAGCATCTTACGCTGAGATGGGAAAGGCGGTGGAGTCCACTACATCGCAATATGCTCCAGCTCAGCCATGGGTTTGCAATCTTAGCCAACAGGTGGCCATGTAACAAGCTGATGTAGACATAGGTTCGAGTAGTATATAAATTTCATGCTTTATATACTTTATACCTTTTGAATTGCTTGTGTATAACTTGATGAATGTAAGCTTCGTCATTATTTGGGACTATCCGGCGAGAGTACAGTTTGATACAGGTGCTTCTCATTTGTTTCTATCAGAGGACTTCGTATCGTGGATTAGAGTGCCTACTCTTATATTGATAAATAGATTGAAGGTGTTGTTACCTAACAAATGCGTAAAGCATGCAGATAGGTCATGCTGTGTTGAAGTGCGGATTGGAAGTCAGGATTTTGGGCTGGAAGCATCAGTGCTACCGATATCTAAGTTCGATGTAGTCTTTGGCATGGACTGGCTCTCGGAGCAGTGCGCCTATATAGATTACAACTCTAAGGAAGTCGAACAGGGATAGAACACTGAACGAGAGACTAAATTTGTTGGTTTGCGAGGATCGATCAAGATATTGATGTCTGCTCTCCAGGTAGTCAAGGCTGTTCGGAATGGCACGAAGTTGTTTTTCACGCTGTTGGAGGATGTTTATCCGAAGTCCAGTTTCAGTGACGTTCCTATTATATCAGACTATGCATATGTTTTTCCTAAGGATCTCCCCAGGTTACTGCCCCAGTGAGAGATTGACTTTGCTATTGAGTTGGTGTTAGGTGCGAAACCTGTGGCCCGCTCACAATACCGAGTGCTGCCAAAAGAGATGGCAGAACTGAAAGTTCAATTATAGGAATTGCTAGAGCAAGGCTATATACATCCAAGTTTGTCACCTTGGTGTGCACTAGTCCTCTTTGCGAAGAAGAAGGACGAAAGCTTACGTCTATGCATTGATTATCATGAATTGATCAAGATGGCAGAGAAAACAAGTATTCGATTCCACGGATAGTTGACTTGTTTGCTCAATTGGTGGGATCAACTGTAATACCCCAAAAATAGATTTGGGTTTCAGGTGGGGTGACATGGCCTGGGACACGGGCGTGTCCCAGGGCGTGTCGTGCCTGGATTGAGGAGTTGGGTGTCTGGTCGACGAATTTTCGGTCGACGAAGTGTTTGGGTGGTCACGCCCTGTAACACGGGCGTGACAGGGGGCGTGTCCCCTCGGTTTGACGATTTGGTTTATCGATCGTCGAACGTCAATCGTCGAGCATCGATCGTCGAGCGGCAATCGTCGAGTAGGGGTACACGGCCTGTGACACGTGCGTGTCACAGGGCGTGTCAGCGTGGTCATGGGCACATGGCCTGAGACATGGGCTTGTCCCAGGGTCGTGTGTGTCTCAGGTTATTTTGAGGTTGTGCAGCCTGATGAACACGGGTGTCCAACACGGGCGTGTCAGGTATGACACGGGCGTGTAGGGTGTGACACGGGCGTGTAGGGTGTGACACGGGCGTGTCACACGGCCGTGTACTGGCTGGCTTTAAGTCGGTTGATTGCTGCTTAAGGGACACAGCCTGTGACACGGGCGTGTCACAGGGCATGTCAGGCCATGTTCATGCATTTCTGGACAAATCTGAGTCGTTTGATTCCCTATTCCTAGATCCAAGGGATATGCTCTGTTCATGTGTTAATAAGGCTGGGGAAAAGGGGATTTAAACCCTTCCTCTTCATCATCTTCTTCTTCTTCTCATTTCAAGAGAGAGAAAGAATAGGGGAGTGCAAGGGAAGGAAGGAGGAAGAGAAGCCAGCTGCTGGAGGAGCTGCGGAGTGCGGAGCGAAGATCCGAGAGCGGATTCGTGAAGGCTAAGTCAAGGCGGTGACTTCCGTCCGGCTACTTCATGGCACCGAAGCGATCTTCAAGGGTAACGATCTCCTTCTTGGACATCGAAGTCCTTTCTTTATGCATATGCGTGGAATCCTCCATAAAAAGGTGGATTCGTGAAGCGATTCCGTTGTTGAGTCTGCATCTAGAGCCGGAATTGTGGAGTACGACATAGGCATGCTGTGTGAAGACCATCTGGACCGTTAGTCTGGATTGGTGATGATCTTGGGTAAACCGGAGAAGACTCCGTAGGTTTCCAAAGGTGTTATGTGCTTTATGCCTTGGATGAATGAATGCTATGTGTGGATGGTATGCTCATGCGTGAGCTGGCCATGGATATGATCTTGAATGCTTTGTGTAAGCTCCTTGTGATGTGAGCGCTGCGTGTGCTCGTTTGCTCTACGAGAGTGGAAAGCTACGGCTACCCAGGAAGGGAAGGCTGACCCGCGTCACGGTGCGCCAGTGACGATGTGAGCACGGGCAAGGCTAACCTATACCTGGGCATGTTGGAGAGATCGATTGGTGGCAGTGTTCGGGAGCGTGCGATAGCCCGACTTGCTACACTGAAATAAAAGCAGGTCGATCTGATGGATTAATGCACATGTTTGCCATGCGGTACCGACATCTGCTTGGTTTGGGCGGAATACAACCAGCATGCGTGTTGGGGTGACTAGGACCAGCCAGCTAACAAGTTAATTACCATTCGTTGGTGGTGTTACCACGGGTTTCCGGTACACCGTAAGGTTCCCTGAGTGCACGAAGCGTCTGGCTGCGGTCGACGTTTGTGATTTGATGTGTGTGATTGTGATTGTTAGCTATTATACTTGCAAATGCATACATGGAAGGAACCGCTGCCCCGGGCATGGGGTAGGGTCGTTATAATTGGTCAGCTGTAGCTGACCGTTACTTTGTTTGCCGCTCTTTGGTGGATGTCTATTTGCAGGTGCTGCGGCTTGAAATGAAATAAGCGGATTGAAAGCTTGCTGCTACGGCCCTTGAAGGCCAAGAGAATCGTGGTTGGATTTCATGTGTGGCCGGCCTGCGTGCCGATGTAAGAACCTGTATATGTGTAAAATGAGAAACCTGTAAGGCCTTAAGGACATATGTGTGTGGGTTGTATACATTCCTGGTTTGGATATATATAAATGTGGAATTTATGTATTAGTGGACATTCCTGGAGTTGAGTTCATAGAACTTAAAAATGTTGTGCTATAATGGATTGGGTTAAGGATACGAATAGAATTTGATCACCACAAGTAATTCTGCCACTTGTCTGTGACCTATGGCGTGGGTCCCCGGCCGGACCCACCGTTATATGTCATGTGACGAGTGGGGGCGTTACAAAGCAGCTCAATTGGTGATGAGAGTTGAAAGAACTCCATAGTTTACCGTGCTCGGGCCGGAGAATACTGGGATGGGTGACCTCCTGGGAAGTCCCCGTAGCGCAGGCTTCACTATCAAGTTTATCTCATCAAAGGGAGGCTGCGGCCACTAACAACCCGCCCGTGGAGGGTGAGGGGTTGGGGTGCTTAGCCTGCAGCCCGTTAATGGTCTAACGGAGGCCTAGTGGGCCGAGGCCCACGGACGGCCCAAGGGACGTTACATCAACTGTCAATTCAAAGCTAGATTTAAAGTCTGACTATTACCAGTTGCGGATTAGGGAATGTGACATTCCCAAGACAGCGTTCGGTACACGCTATGGTCACTATGAGTTCATTGTAATGTCATTTGGGATAACAAACGCGCCATCGGTATTCATGGACTTAATGCACCAAACGTTTTCGGAGTACTTAGATAAGTTTGTGATCATTTTTATTGATGACATACGGGTATACTCTTAATCAGGAGAAGATCATGCAAATCACTTGAGGATGGTTTTGCATACCCTGAGAAGGAATAAACTCTATGCCAAGTTCTCAAAGTGCGAGTTTTGGTTGTCTTCAGTGGCTTTTCTAGGCCATGCAGTTTGTGGAGAGGATATTGCAGTGGATCCGATGAAGATAGATGTGATACGAGAATGGCCTGTGTTGGCTATGGTAGCGGAAGTCTGGAGTTTCCTTGGACTTGCTGGCTACTACAGGCGCTTCGTGAAGAACGTTTCATGGATAGACTTACCTCTCACTACACTGACAAGAAAAGATCAGAAGTTCGTTTGGACATCGGAGTGCACACGAGCTTTTGAGGAGTTAAAGAGTTGTTTGACTACGATGTCTATCTTGAGTTCGCCATGTGGTACAGATGGCTATGAGTTATATATTGATGCTTCAGGGAGCGGCTTAGGCTACGTTCTTCTGCAATTCAGAAAAGTTATAGGTTATGGCTCACACCAGTTGAAAGTGCATGAGTGAAACTATCCAGTCCACAACTTGGAGTTCGCGGCTTTGATTTTTGCACTTAAGCTGTTGCGTCACTACTTGTATGGCGTGAAAGTTGATATATTCACGGATCATAAAAGCCTTAAGTACGTAATAGATCAGAATGATCTGAACATGCGACAACGGAGATGGATGGAGCTCCTCAGGAACTACACTTTCCAATATATAACACTCCCAGGAAGGGAAATGTTGTCGCAGATGCCTTGAGATGTAGGACTCCAGTATGGGCAAGTTGGCTACAGATGCATGATGAACATTTGATCAGGAGTTGGAGGCATTATATATTTCTTGTGTTGACAAGAATGCCACTGCAATTGCGTGCTTGAACTGGATATAGGTACAAAGATTTACAAGTACATGAAAAAGATGTTCTGGTGGCCGGCTTTAAAGAAAGACAAAGCTCTTTATGTGGCAAAGTCCCAAATTTGTGTCTTGGTAAAAGCTGAATGTTAAAAGCCTGGAGGTTTCCTGAAGTTATTACGAATTTCGGTGTGCAAAATCGATGATATCTCTATGGATTTTGTGCATGGGTTGCCGAGATCACAGAGGGGGAATGATGTCATGTGGGTGATTATTGACCGATTGACAAAGGTATCACACTTCATACTGAACAAGAATGACGATCTAGTTGAAAAATTGGCTAAGTTGTGCATTGACAACATAGTACGTTTACACGGTGTGCCCCATAGCATCGTTAGTGACAGAGATGGGTGCTTTACTTCAAATGATTGGAGGCTCATGCACCAGTTGTGGGGTACTAAACTGAAGTTCAGTACGGCCTTTAATCCACAAAAGGATGGTCAGACCGAGAGGACCAACAAGATAATGGAGGACATGCTCCGTATATGCGCCGTGGATTTCAGGAAGAGGTGGGAGGACAATCTCTATATGATCCAGTTCTTCTATAATACTAGCTATCAAACTAGCATTCAGATGGAGCCCTTCGAAGCTTTATATGGTAGGAAGTGTTGTACTCCTTTAGCTTGTGCGGAAACAGGCGAATATAAGTTGTATATGAGTAAAGAAGTCGAATTTGCAAATTTGACTATAAGAATTATACGAGAGTGGCTATTGGTTGCCTAAGATAGACAAGCAAAGTATTACAATGCCAGGCACTGAAACACGGAGTTTTAGGTTGGCGATTTGTTATTTCTGAGGATAAAGCCATTCAAAGGTGTGTCCAGGATTCAACGCTTGAAAAAGTTGAGTCTGAGGTATCTTGGTCTGTTTGAAGTGGTTGAGCGGGTTGGAGAAGTTGCCTATCAATTATCTCTTTTGACGGAGCTAAGTGGTTTGCACGATGTGTTTCACATATCGGTGCTACAGAAAGCTTTGCAAGAGCCAACACAAGTGACTGCAGATGATCAGGTACCGGTTGATGGTGGGCTGACAACAAAGGTTAGAACCATTCAGATCGAGGATATGGAGATCAGGCAACTACGAAACAAGACAATCAAGATGGTCAAAGTCCGTTATGTAACATCCCATGTTACTTGTAGACCCCTTAACTTAGATTTGGTTGGGCATGGGGTGGGTGTTAGGGAAATTAGCTAGGTTTGACCCTAGGTAGTGGGTTGTAGCCATGTGGGGCCCACTATAGGGCCCAAGTCAAACTAGATCAAACTAGCCTAAATAGTAACCTTAGCCACACCATAACCCCACCAAATTGCCCTTAACCCTAAAATAATCTAAGTGGACCCTAGGGCATGTCACTAGGTCAACGCTTTGACCCTAGTTGACCAAAGTCAACCTTAGCCCTAAGTTGGTCAAACCTATACCTATAGGCCCACTTAGCCCAAGTAGAGCATCCCCTTGACCCAACCCAAGTTGGGTAGTGCCATTGGGGTCATTACCTTCAAGTTGGGTCAGCTACTCATCATGCTTAACCAAGTCAACTCAAAAGTCAACTTAGTCAACAAAATGTCCTAAAGAGTGAAAATGAGCCCAAGTCACTTCCCCTTGGGCCAAGCCCGCCAAACTTGGCCCATGGCTAGCCCAAGTGGACAAGGACAACCCCTACCCCTCTGGATTAAGAGAGAGAATACATGTATGGGGGTAAAGTGAGAATTTTAGGAGAGAGAAGAGGAGTGAGAAGAGGAAAAGAGGGAATGGTAGCCACATGGCCTCATTCCTTCTACCCAAGCTTGCTGGAAGGCCTCCCAAAGTGATTCCAGAGGAAATGAGGACATGGTGGACACTTGGCACCATGGGTGAAGCATCCAAAGCACCAACCCGAGCTCACCTTGATTTTATCTCCATACACAGCCACCTCCAGCCAAAACCAACCCCACCAATAGCTTTAGAGAGAGGAAACGAGTGGAGATCGAGTCCTATAGCAAGAGAATTGGTGGAGAATCAAGGTTTTGAGCAGGAGATCGCCGGAGCAGCTCGGCCATGGCCAACCGCCGCCGCACTCTCCTCCAAGGCTTGAATCAAGTTTGTTTCACTTCACCTCTACCTGTACTAGCTTTCTAGATCAATTAGGGGAGATGTTGGGCTCAATTGAGCCCGATGACATGTGAGGAAAAGCTGGATTTTCCGAGTTTTTCATGATGCTCGGGATCGCCGGAGGAGCCGCCTCCGACCGCCACACCGTCGGGAAACGCTGGCCCTCACCTCAACGGAGGTGGGGGCAATAATCTCCGGCAGTGGAGCCGGCTCAGGTGGCCGGAGATGGCCAGACAAAGTGACCCAGCCAGAATCAATCTCCAACGTTGCTGATCAGGGACGATGAACGGATGTCGTTCATTTGATTGAATTTTGTTAATAGTTTAATTAATTTTGAATAATGTATTAACTGTGACATTTTATCAGTCTACTTAAATGCAAAATTAGGCCTCCTAAGTGCCAATTCAGGACCAGACATCAACATGAAAAATATAGGCTTAGGTCTTATCTTTCATTTTCACCCTAAACATCAAATTTGGTATAGTAGATTGGGCTGTAGGTCTGTGCTACTAGGCCTGGTCCTAGGCTAGGGCAAAAACCAATATAATTTCCCAAGCCAAACCAGATATCCAAATGACCCGAGATTTTGGGCATGTACTCAATTAGGGCATATCTAGCCCCTGCCCAAAAATGGGAATTTTAGGGAGCAATTGTTTTATAGTATTTGTCATATTACCCATAATTAAATAAATGAAATAATTTGAGTAATATGACTCCAAATGGCCCCAAATTTTGGTGCCATGGCCTTGGGGTCAGTATATACCCATGGTTAAATTTTCAGCCTCATTGGACCAATACATGTTGGGTAATCTCACTTGCATGTGTTGGATATACATAGGTTTGGGGTGCATATAGCCATATTTACCAAAATGTAAATTTACCCCTTATTACACATTGCATGACTACAAAACTCTGGACATTAGTCTACTGGGATGGAGTTTACCCCTCCTAGAAATATTGGAATTTTTGGAAACAAAAATCTTATTATTTGGAATTTTTGAATATTAGACTATTTTATGATAGAAAATTTAAAAATAGGGATATTGATGATTTTAAGCCCTTAGAATCTGACAAAATAAAAGAGAGGTCATAATTGACTCATGAAAATTTTTATCTTTCTGTTTGAGAATTTTGGAGTAAAATACATGAGAATTACCATTTTACCCTTATTGCATTTAGTTACAAACTGGGGGAAATATATATCAGAAAATTTTGGAACAAAATTCTAGTGTTGTATATTTGTATGATTAGCCTTGTATAATTATCCCAAAATTTTTGGATATCCTAAAAATGTTTTAAACAAGCATAATGTCATTTTTATAAATTATTAGGAATTGGAATTGAAGGCCATTACATTATAGAGGCTGATGAAACTCTGTCATTAGTATTAAATTAATGATATATATGCTCTGTAAATTTCTTAGAATTTTGAGTAATGTATTCGTTATACTTCGTTTGGAAAATGACAATTATGTGAGTTTTGTATTAATTAAGGAATAAATAGAAATAGTCAAAGGAAAATTATGAATTTTTGTAGACAGCAATATGTTACCAAGATGCAACTCAAGAAAACTTCCTTATGTCAGTGGATTATAATTTGTAATACTTCATGTATTAAATGACCTAGGGGATTAATTAAATGATTTAATTAGATGCTTTAATGACTTAAGAAAATTATGAAAATCAATATGCTCACTTCATTAATCCATATCATACTAGGATAAATAGTTAGGGGCAGGTGGCCCAAGGAATTGGAAGTTCAATTTTGGGGAGATATTAGGTCATGAGTTGCGCATAGTGTAAGTAGGTTATACTATAAGGACCATCGGGGATAGATCGACGGATGAGCTAGAGATTATAATTGGAGAATAACCTTGGTGGGTAGTATTATCTTAGTGACGAGAGTAAAAGTGCTAGCCCTTGGATAGCAACTGGAGTGGAGGACGGCGGAAGACCATCGCACTTCTGAGAACATATTAAGTCATTAGGATCATCCAGAGCAACAACGAGAGATGGGGGTGAATTATGGGTACTCATCAACTAAAGTAAACATCCTTGACAAAGGGAGCTTTGGGCGTAATCCCATCGTAGTCCCTAGTGCCCCCGAGAGCCCTTCACCGGGTATATCCTGGGCAGTCCTGGATTTACCCTAAGTCACTATGCATAATAAACTATAGGCAAGAGTAGATTAATAAGCCATGATAAACATAACATATTCTCACCTGTATAGGGTTGGAGGGTTTTGAGGTAACATCTCACCCATATATGGTTGGAGGGTTTGAGGCAACATCTCACCCGTATAGGGTTGGAGGGATATATGTTGCGGGCTCACCCGTGAAGGGTTTGAGGGAATCAGGGCAGGTTGGTCCTGCGAGCTGAAGACTCGAGATGAAATACTTGCATGTGCATAAATTTAGTGGCGAGTAATGCGGTACTGGGCCGATCGTCACACCGATGGCAGTACAGTGACTCAGGCGGGTGTGAGGGTTTGAGGGGCCAGTGGGTTGTTTTACACTGCGGTCTGGAGGACGATGCCCAATAACGCACACCTGACCCAACAAGACTGACAGGTAGTCAGTATAATAAGTACACAGACTCTAGAGTGTACCTAGGATGTGTACAGAGGTGTTTGAGAGGGGTCTAGGTTTGGTAGTGTGTATACCTGCCTAGAAGTGGAGACACCCATTTCGCTGCTGCCGTAGCCACAACGGTGGTACCCGAGAGTGAAGCTAGCTCTCAAAAAGTGGGAACTAAAGGTCTATGATCACAGAGTCATTATGTGTGAGTTGCACTTGCCTGTTGCATAAATTGCATCATAAACATTCATTCATATTAGGACATACGTTTCATAGATCCTTATCATATAAATTAGTATGAGCTCTTTTATATAATAAGTTAAAGTTTCTGGAAACCTTAACTTATAAATTTGTATGGGCATTTTTATAAGTTAAGGTACGTTTGTGATGGTAGAGTAGTGGTAGCATAGCTTTACTTTTCTGCTCTTACTTTCAGTTCTTTACTTACTTGTATTGTACATGCTTTACTTTTGTACTATATACATAGAACTACTAGTGTAGATTTACTGCTTACACTCTTACTTGATAGCATAGATTCCTTGTCAACTGCTTCCTTTTGTTACCCATTGATAGTCCTCCGCTTCGTCCTCCCGTACGGTGCCTAGGAGTTGCGGGGCGAGGTGCGGAGGAAATGACTTAGTCTTTTTGACTAATGGTCGGTGACCAAACTATTTTTAGGTGCTCGAGGAGATGGAGCACCAACACGACCGGCAGGATGAGGTGACAGGGCGTGAGGAGTTGATACCACCTACTACTACTACAACGCTACCTCAGGTGGGATGAGTTCGATGATGATAGATTTGCTTCCGTAGTTTATTTTGTGAGGAGAGTTGATATTCATGTACAGGGCATAAGCCCTTTTTACTCTTCATATTTTGTACTCATTGTGGACTGGATGTACTTTCATTTTGTTATTTGATATGTACTGTGACTGTGGACTGGTTGTAGTTTATTTCTACATTACCGCTATACTTCTACTTCTCATATTGGCCTATAGGTTATATGATCGTATTAGCCGGCAGAATCGGCGTGTTACGGTGTCGACTAACCCATGTGTTAGTGCCACCGTAAGACGACGGTTCTGGGCATAAGACCGGGAGCCTCCTTGGTAAGGGGTGGGGTCTTACAAACTGGTATCACTTGAGCAAACGATCAAATGAGAAAGAAGTCCACAACAATGGACCACCCCGCTCGAACAATAGTTTGCGGACAAACTATGCAGTGGAAGCAATGGTGTGCCCATGTGTAAAAAGTCACATAAAACAGTCCATTAAATATAATGAGTTAGGTCAGTTCTGTCTTAACCTTACCTTTATGCAACCTCCACAGGTCGTTGCGCCGCAGAATGTGGTTCCTCCCCCTCCTACTGCCACGCCCTTTCTATAGACAGAGATGGGGCAAACTTTGACGGCTATCCTGGAATCCTTCAAAGCCCAGCAGGTCCCAGCTCCGCAGCCAAATCCGGGGTCAACCTAGTTGAGTGCCTTCAAGAGCCTGTCCCCGCCGATGTACCGTGGGACAGAGGATGCTGTGAAGACTGAGGAATGGCTGGAGGCCATACATGAGATATTGGCAGGCATCAGCTGCCCGGTCAGCCAGGCAGTTCCTCTAGCCACCTCTGCATTAGATGATCATGCAAAAAGATGGTGGAAGTTTGTGCGAGAGTCCACTTATGCTGACTGGGAGCTATCAGACATATCTTGGGAGGATTTCGGCGAAGTATTCTTGGATCACTTCGTATCCACCACAGGCATAGATGCACTGGAAGAGAGGTTTCTGAACCTCAGGCAGTGGAGCAGATTGGTGATTGAATACCAGAGGGAGTTTTCCCACCTTGCCAGGTTCAGAGGGATACATGATACAGACGACAGGAGGTATGTCAAGAGATTCTACCGGGGCCTTAGAGATGACTTATGGTAGGCCCTATTGTTCATTTCTCACGGCACATCAGCCCAGATCATCGAGATGGCCAAAAAGCTGGAGGCAGACCAGCTGATGGTGCAGAATAGAGGAAAGAGGCCGCTGGACGGGTCATCACCCGGGGAGAGTAGCAGGGGATCCCAGCGAGGCAGATTCATTGGATATAAGAGGGGTGGGGGACGTTGTCGTCACAACTTCAGGCAAGAGCAGGGGCCTCCTACAGTGTTAGCTCCCCCCACCTCTATAGGCGCATGTTCCGAGGAGGCAAGATGACCGTGGCCACCGGCCGGTAGTTTGTTATGGATGCCACCAGCCCAGGCATATTAGATCGGAGTGTCCGCATCAGTTCCATCCACCTCCTCCTCCTCCACCTCCAGTGGCACCTCCAGTACAGCAGGGCCGAGGCCGATGAAGAGGCCGAGGCCGAGGCCGGGGATATCACGACTGAGGACGTAACCAGGAGCAGATCTATGCATTGGACCTCACAGAGCAAAGGAACCCCGAGGAAGTGATTACAGGTACTTAATTTATTTTAATTGGAAATTTCAACCTTAGTAGTGCCTTGAAAACAATAGAAATAACCTCCATTTTAACTCAAATAAATCTCAGGCATAGTTATGATCAGTGACAAGCCCGCTCATACCCTCTTCGACACGGGTGCTTTGCACTTATTTGTGTCAGACACTTTTATTGAAGGACTAGAGGGTATGGAGAGATTCCCTGGCATAGGGATGCAGGTGCGTCTTCCTGATGGCTTTGTGCTACGGACCATGGATAGCTGCAACATGGAGGCCGAGATAGGAGGCAAGACATTCGAAGCTCTGGCGGCGGTCTTGAGATTGCCGGACTTTGATTTGATTTTGGGCATGACCTTGCTTCATTGGAACCATGCCCAGTTCGACTGCCCCGTGAAGAGGATCACACTCAGGCATGGAGACTCCTACGTCACTATTGAAGGTATCCGACCTATACCTCATCTTTCATTAACTTCTGTATAGGCTGCCAAGGCCAATGAGCAGGGTGAAGAGGTGTACCTTATCTGCTTCGAGATGGTGGCAGCAGAGAGTTCTATAGCTGATATCCCAGTGGTTCGGGATTTCTCTGATGTATTCCCGAAGAAATTGCCCGAACTACCACCAGCTCGGGACTTGGATTTCAGGATTTAGTTGGTGCCGGGGGCGAGGACAGTGTCCTGGGCACCTTGCAGGATGGATCCTAGAGAGTTGGCAGAATTCAGGACTCAGCTTCAGGAGATTGTGGAATCAGGATTTGTGCGGCCGAGCTCGTCTCCGTGGGGAGCACTGGTTCTTTTTGTGAAGAAGAAAGATGGATCATTGCGGCTGTGCATAGATTACAGGGAGATGAACCGGTTGATGGTCCAGAATACCTATCTACTGCCTTGGATAGACAAACTATTTGATCAGCTTCAGGGGGCCTTCTGGTTCTCTAAGCTGGATTGGAGATCTAGTTACTATCAGCTGCGCATCCGAGAGGAAGACATACCGAAGATGGCTTTCAGCTCACGATACGGGTTATACGAGTTCACAGTGATGCCTTTTGGGCTAACGAATGCCCTTTCCGCATTCATGAGTCTAATGAATCGTGTATTAGAGCACTACTTGGACCGCTTCATCATTGTATTCATCGATGATATTCTGATCTATTCCCGGACTCAGGAGGAGCACACAGAGCATTTGGCACAGGTTTTGCAGAGGCTGAGGGAGTCCCAGATGTATGCGAAGTTTTCTAAGTGCCAGTTCTGGCTACATGAGGTGGCCTTCTTGGGGCATACGATCAGTGGAGTTGGATTGGCCGTGGATCCAGCCAAGATAGAGGCAGTGATAGATTCGCCACGACCGAAGATAGCGTCAGACATTCACAGCTTCTTGGAATTAGTAGGTTATTATCATAAGTTCGTGGAGGGGTTCTCGAGGATAGCACTCCCCTCACCTCCTTGACGAGGAAGGATGTAGAGTTTGCTTGGACAGAGCAGTGCGAGACAACCTTTCAGGGGTGGAAGAACTGACTCACCTCATCCCCTATCCTTGCACTCCCATCTAGGAATGAGGGATTTCAGATCCATACGGATTCCCCTTATCAGGGGATGGGTTCTGTACTGATGCAGCACAGATATGTTATTGCTTATGCTTCGAGACAATTGAAGAAGCATGAGCATAACTACTCGGTGCATGACTTGGAGCTCGGGGCGGTGGTATTCGCACTGAAGATATGGATACACTACTTGTATGGGGTTCATTGTGATATCTACTCGGATCACAAAAACCTCAAATATGTCGACACGCAGAAAGATCTGAACCTTCGGCAGAGGAGATGCTGGAATTTCTTTGCGATTATGATTACAATATCACTCGGGGAAAGCGAACACTGTGGCAGATGCGTTTAGCAAGAGAGCCGACACTACTAGACCGGAGCCCCGGGTGATGTATATGGTATTGATGTAGATGATGGATGATATGCATATCACCATGGTTTCAGAGGATGAGCCAGCAGTCTACCGGGAATATCTGAACTCCTTCATCGGGGAGAATGATCTTCGGGAGCGCATTATGGCGCATCAGAGGATGGATGCTGCATTGGAGCTGATTTTCAGTGCCCTGGAAAGGGGCAAGGTTGAGGATTACACGCTGTAGGATGATCTCTTTCGATTTTGTGGACACGTTTATATACCAGCAGGGGACGGTATCCGGGATGATATACTTAAAGAGGCACACTGCTCCGGATATTCAATGCATCCTGGCATCACCAAAATATGGGCAGATTTACGGAAGACTATGTACTGGCCTGGGATGAAGAGGGATATCACCCACTTTGTGACATATTGCGAGACGTGCCAGCATGTGAAGGCGGAATGCAAGAGCCCGGGAGGTCTATTACAGCCACTGCCGTTCCAGAGTGGAAGTTCGAGGACATTGCTATGGATTTTATGCACGGACTACCTCGCTCCCACTCTGGGCACGATTCCATATGGGTCATAGTCGACGGGGTAACCAAGGTAGCGCGGTTTTTTCCAGTCAGGAAGGATGCTATAGTTGCTGTTCTGGTGAGATTATTCGTGGAGCAATTCGTCAGGTACCATGGCATCCCCAGAACAATCGTCTCGGACCAAGATGGTCGGTTCACATCGAGGGAATGGAGGGCTGTGAATGCTTACTTTGGTTCTCGGCTCACTTTTAGCACCGCCTTCCACCCGTAGACCGACGGCCAGACCGAGCGGACCATCCTAACCATGGAGGATCTGCTTCGTCTATGCATATTGGATACAGGGAAGCCTTGGGAGAGGCTGCTACCATTGATCGAGTTCTCTTACAATAACAGTCACCAGACAAGCCTCAGGATGGTGCGTTACGAGGCATTGTACGGAAGGAAGTGTCAGACGCCTCTGTCTTGGGTTTAGGATGTGGACACGAGGACTTTTGGTTCTGATTATGTGAAGGATATGGAGGCTCAGGTTCGTTTGATTAGCGATTGGCTGCTAGAGGCCCGGAGTAGGCAGGCGAAGTATTATGATGCTCGGCACCGGAAAGTGGAATTCCAGGTTGGAGACAGAGTTTTCTTGAAGGTACGTCCGGTACACGGTGTCTCTCGGGTGCGTAGGCATAAGAAGCTCAGTCCTCGATACATGGGGCCATACTTGATCCTGGAGCGGATCGGCCCCTTAGCTTACCGACTGCAGCTGCCACCGGAGTTAAGTACCCTACACGACGTCTTCCATGTATCTTCCTTACGAAGAGCTCTCCTACGGCCGGAGTAGCACGTTACTACTACAGCTGGTCCGATGGCGCCAAAGAGATCCGTTAGATTGGAGCCGATCCGGATTGATGATACAAATGTTTGAGTGTTGCGGAAGAAGAAGGTCCCTCTCGTGAAGGTGTTATGGTCCAACCATGGCTGGGAGGAGCATACCTGTGAGCCGAGGGATCTGATGATGGAGAAACACCCAAAGCTTTTTACTTCAGGTATACTTTAGTTTATGCGTTTAAATTTCTTATAACTCTTGCAAGTAGAACCCTGTAGACCCAAACTTAAATTTCGGGGACGAAATTATTATTTTTTGTTTATAGGATTTGTAACATCCCATGTTATTTCTAGACCCCTTAACTTAGATTGGGTTGGGCATGGGGTGGGTGTTAGGGAAATTATCTAGGTTTGACCGTAGGTAGTGGGTTGTAGCCATGTGGGCCCACTACAGGGCCCAAGTCAAACCAGGTCAAACTAGCCTAAATAGGAACCCTAGCCAGACCATAACCCCAGCACATTGCCCTTAACCCTAAAATAATCTAAGTGGACCCAATGGCATGTCACTAAGTCAACCCTTTGACCCTAGTTGACTAAAGTCAACCTTAGCCCTAAGTTGGTCAAACCTATACCTATAGGCCCACTTAGCCCAAGTGGAGCATCACCTTGACCCAACCCAAGTTGGGTAGTGCCATTGGGGTCATTACCTTCGAGTGGATTCAGCCACTCATCATGCTTGACCAAGTCAACTCAAAAGTCAACTTAGTGAACTAATTGTCCTAAAAAGTGAAAATAAGCCCAAGCCACTTCCCCTTGCGCCAAGCCCACCAAACTTTGCCCATGGACAACCCAAGTGGACAAGGACAACCTCTACCCCTATGGATTAAGAGAGAGAATACATGCATGGGGGTAAAGTGGGAGTTTTAGGAGAGAGAAGAGGAGTGAGAAGAGGAAAAGAGGGAATGGTAGCCACATGGCCTCATTCCTTCTGCCCAAGCTTGCTGGCAGGCCTCCCAAAATGGTTCCAGAGGAAATGAGGACATGGTGGACACTTGGCACCATGGGTGAAGCATCGAAAGCCCCAACCCGAGCTCACCTTGGTTGTATCTCCATATACAACCACCTCCAGCCAAAACCAACCCCAGCAACAGCTTCAGAGAGAGGAAATGAGTGGAGATCGAGTCCTGGAGCAAGATAATTGGTGGAGAATCAAGGTTTTGAGCAGGAGATCGCCGGAGCAGCTCGACCATGGCCAACCGCCGCCGCACTCGCCGCCAATGCCTAAATCAAGTTCGTTTCACTTCACCTCTACCTGTACTAGCTTCCTAGATCAATTATGAGAGATATCGGGCTCAATTGAGCCCGATGCCATGTGAGGAAAAGCTGGATTTTCCGAGTTTTTCATGATGCTCGGGATCGCCGGATGAGCCGCCTTCGACCGCCACACCGCCGGGAAACGCTGGCCCCCACATCAACGGAGGTGGTGGCAATAATCTCCGGCAGTGGCGCCGGCCCAGGTGGCCGGAGATGGCCTGACAAAGTGACCCAACCAGAATCAATCTCCACTGTTGCTGATCGGGGACGATGAACGAATGCCGTTCATTTGATTGAATTTTGTTAATATTTTAATTAATTATGAATAGTGTATTAACTATCACATTTTATCAGTCTACTTGCATGCAAGAATTAGGCCTCTTAAGGGCAAATGCAGGACTAGACATCAACATGAAAAATGTAGGCTTAGGTCTTATATTTCATTTGCCACCCTATACATCAAATTTGGTATAATATATTGGGATGTAGGTCTGTTCTACTTGGAATGGTCCTAGGCTAGGTCAGAAACCAAAATAATTGCCCAAGTCAAACCACATATCCAAATGACCTGAGATTTTGGGCATGTGCTCAATTAGGGCATATCTAGTCCTGCCCAAAAATGGGAATTTTTGGGAGTAATATTTCTATAGTATTTGTCATATTACACATAATTAAATAAATGAAATAATTGGGGTAATATGACTCCAAATGGCCCCAACTTTTGGTTGCATGGCCTTGGCATCAGTATATACCCATGGTTAAATTTTCAGCCTCATTGGACCAGTGCATGTTGGGTAATCCCACTTGCATGTATTGGATATACATAGTCTTAGGGTGCATATATCCATATTCACCAAAATGTAAATTTACCCATTATTACACATTGTATGACTACAAAACTCTGGACATGAGTCTATAGGGATGGATTTTACCCCTCCTAGAAATATTGGGATTTTTGGAAACAAAAATCCCATTATTTGGAATTTTTGAATATTAGGCTATTTTATGATAGAAAAATTTAAAAATAGGGATATTCATGATTTTAAACCCTTAGAATCTGTCAAAATAAAACTGACATCATAATTGACTCATGAAAATTTTTATCTTTCTATTTAAGAATTTTGGAGTAAAATACATGAGAATTATCATTTTACCCTTATTGCATTTATTTACAAACTGATGGAAATATATATCAGAAAATTTTGAAAAAACTTTCTAGCGTTGTATATTTGTATGATTAGCCTTGAATAATTATGTATGATTAGCCTTGAATAATTATCTAAGAATTTTTGGATGTCCTAATAATTTTTAAACTAGCATAATGACGTTTTTGTAAATTATTACGAATTGGAATTGGTAGGCCATTACATTATAGAGGTTGATGAAACTCGACCATTAGCCTTAACTTAATGATATATATGCTCTGTAAGTTTCTTAGAATTTTGAGTAATGTATTCCTTATACTTCATTTGGAAAATGATAATTATGTGAGTTTTGTATTAATTAAAGAATAAATAGAAATAATCAAAGGAAAATTATGAATTTTGGTAGACAACATTATGTTACCAAGATGCAACTCAAGAAAAAAATCCTTAGGTCAGTGGATTAAAATTTGTAAAACTTCATGTATTAAATGACCTAGGGGATTAATTAAATGATTTAATTAGAGGCCTTAATGACTTGAGAAACTTATGAAAATCAATATACTCACTTCATTAGTCCATACCATCCTAGCAAAAATAGTTAGGGGCAGGTGGCCCAAGGAATTGGAAGTTCTATTTCGGGGTGGTATTAGGTCATGGGTTGCGCATAGTGTAAGTAGGTTATACTATAAGGACCACCGGGGGATAGATCGACGGATGAGCTAGAGATTACAATTGGAGAATAACCTTGGTGGGTAGCGTTATATTAGTGATGAGAGTAAAAGTGCAAGCCCTTGAATAGTAACTGGAGTGGAGGACGGCGGAAGACCGTCACCCTTCTGAGAACATCTTAAGTCATTAGGATCATCCATAGCAACAACGAGAGCTGGGGGTGAATTATGGGTAGTCATCAGCTAAAGTAAATATCCTTGAGAAAGGGAGCTTTGGGCGTAATCACATCGTAGTTCCTAGTGCGCCCGAGAGCTCTTCACCGGGTATACCATGGGCAGTCCTGGGATTAACCCTAAGTCACTAAGCATAATAAACTTTAGGCAAGAGTAGATTAATAGGCCAAGGTAAACATAGCATATTCTCACCTGTATAGGGTTGGAGGGTTTTTGAGGTAACATCTCACCCGTATAGGGTTGGAGGGTTTGAGGCAACATCTCACCCGTATAGGGTTGGAGGTATATATATTACGGGCTCACCCGTGAATGGTTTGAGGGAATCAGGATAGGTTGGTCCTACGAGCTGAAGGCTCGAGATGAAATACTTGCATGTGCATAAATTTAGTGGCGAGTCATGCGGTACTGGGCCGATCATCACACCGATGGCAGTACAGTGACTCAGGTGGGTGTGAGGGTTTGAGGGGCCAGTGGGTTGTTTTACACTGCGGTCTGGAGGAAGATCCCCGATAACGCACACCCGACCCAACAAGACTGACAGGTAGTCAGCAAAATACGTACGCAGACTCTAGAGTGCACCTAGGACGTGTACAGAGGCGTATGAGAGGGGTCTAGGTTTGGTAGTGTGCATACCTGCCTAGAAGTGGAGACGCCCGCTCCGCTGCTGCCATAGCCACAACGGTGGTACCCAAGAGTGAAGTTAGCTCTCAAAAAGTGGGAACTAAAGGTCTGTGATCACAGAGTCATTGTGTGTGAGTTGCACTTGCTTGTTGCATAAATTGCATCATAAACATTCAGTCATATTAGGACGCACGCTTCATAGATCCTTATCATATAAATTAGTATGCGCTCTTTTATATGATAAGTTAAAATTTCTGGAAACCTTAACTTATAAATTTGTTTGGGCATTTTTATAAGTTAAGGTACGTTTGTGATGGTAGAGTAGTGGTAGCATAGCTTTACTTTTTTGCTCTTACTTTCAGTTCTTTACTTACTTGTACTGTACATGCTTTTACTTTTGCACTATATACGTAGAACTGCTAGTGTAGATTTACTGCTTACACTCTTACTTGGTAGCATAGATTCCTTATCACCTGCTTCATTTTATTACCCCTTGATAGTCCTCCGCTTCATCCTCCCGCACGGTGCCTAGTAGTTGCGGGGCGAGGTGCGCAGGAAACGACTTAGTCTTTTTGACTAATGGTCGGTGACCAAACTATTTTTAGGAGCTCGAGGAGATGGAGCACCAGCACGACCGGCAGGACAAGGTGATAGGGCGTGAGGAGTTGATACCACATACTACTACTACTACAATGCTACCTCAGGTGGGATGAGTTTGAGGATGATAGATTTTCTTCTGCGGTTTATTTTGTGAGGAGATTTGATATTCATGTACTGGGAATAAGCCCTTTTTACTCTTCATATTTTGTAATCATTGTGGACTGGATGTACTTTCATTTTGTTATTTGATATGTACTGTGACTATGGACTGGTTGTAGTTTATTTCTACATTACTGCTATACTTCTATTTCTTATATTGGCATACAGGTTATATGATCGTATTAGCTGGTAGAATCGGCGTGTTACGGTGTCGACTAACCCGTGCGTTAGTGCCACCGTAAGACAGCGGTTCTGGGCATAAGACCGGGAGCCTCCTTGGCAAGGGGAAGGGTCTTACATGTTGGGACAACTGTGGCTATGAAGAACTAACATTGGAGCGTGAGCAAACCATGCGAGATGAGTTTCCCGAGTTCTTCTTGTAAAGTGGTGTTGTAAAAGTTTGTACTATTTTTCCTTTAACTGAATAAAATTTTGGGACGAACATTCTTTAAGTAGGGGAGGATTGTAACACCACAAAAAATGGAAACCAAAACTAAAGGTTGTTATCACCAGTCGATACTGGCTATTGCTGGCGATACCACTCGATACTCTCAACGCACTCGATGCACTCAATGTACTCGATGAATCATCAAGTAGACTATCACATGACAATAGTGGATATCGCTCGGCGATAGACAGACACATGTCAAATGGCCAGAAAGCGGCTGAAGAGCGGTGTTGACTGGGGTCAAAGAAGCTACCGACGATATCGGCCAGGCGATAGCGGATATTGCCCGATGATAGCGATATGTTTGACTTATCAGCTGAAATTATGGCCCTTAATTCCTATTGATGAGAGGATCGTGTGGCTAGGGATATTATCGAGGCTGCTTAACAAGATAAGAGGTAAAGAGAATATTCATTTCTCTTCACTTATTCTCTCTCATCCCTCTCATCAAGCTCTTGGAAGAAAGGAAGAAGAAGGCTGAGGCAGAGATTTACAAGCTTGGATGAGGAGCTTCCGTGGTCGGAATCAAGAGTTGAAGGAAGATCCGTGAAGAGGAAAGCGAGGCAATACTTTCCATCTAGATAGAATACTTTGTCATGGCCCTAAACGATGTACGAGTGTAACGATCTTTCTTCTTGGACAAGTGAAGTCCTACTTTTGCATATGCATGGAATCCCCAACCAAAACGTGAAAAAGTGAAGGGAATTTTGATGGGTTGATACGTGATATCCCCGGGTAGTTTTGCATATAGAATTCGGAAATCACAGTATGAAATAGGAATGCTGGGTGAAGCCCATCCGGACAAGTTGGTCTGGACTGGTGATATTTTAGTTTGCATGCCGGAGAAGACTCCGAGTATAAACAGGTAGTTTATGGAGTCTGAAGAGTTATGTCTGTGAATTCAGTAACAAGAAGTACTGAGGATGCTGTCACGACCCCCATTTTCTCAACAATAAAATCATATCAGAGCAAGAGAAAATACGTTTCATGATGCCACGTTGTGCAGGGGATAACTGCACAAGCTCAGGCAAAACCCGAGACTCTAATTCTTTGGATAAAATCATAATTTAATATGAAAGAAAACAAGTTAAGTTTGATGGCGTATCCCTCGGCACAGTGGATCAGCAAGTCCACAATTAAAAATATATTTATAAGCAGCGAAAAATACTTTGACTAAGTTGATTTGACATCCTACATGAGTGTAAACGTCCCCGAAGAACAACTCATGGAATGCAGTACTCTAGATTTATCATAGTATTAGAAAAATAGCTTTTTCTTCTACGTTACTTGGTAAAGTAGTGCTTTAGTTTTATAAACATGACGTGCATGAGGTACAGATAGTAATACTCTTAGGATTTAAAAAAATACCTAACATGCAACCTATCATAAAAGATTCTCAGAAGCAAGTAAACAACAACCAAAAAGGCAAAAATAACAATTCTCATTTCATCTCTAGCATCACAAGCAAGTAACTAGTATGCGTTAACAACCTGACACGAACCCACTGGTGAGTATGTATGCCTATACATAAAGAAGAAAACTACCTCACCAAATCAAGGAACAGTAAACTCAGCTACCCCGAAGGCCACAAGCAAGCTCCACCAGAACACTAGCCACTCAATCGGCCACAACCCGAACCTGAGGCATTCAAAGAAAGAATACCTCAGTAAGAATAGAATGAAAAGAAGTGGAGCATTAGATTCATAAGTAATAAAAGAGGGTCTTACCAACCCCACAACAAGTTCTATCAAAAGAGCGAAGGTAAAATGAACAATGCAGCAAGGGTAAAACACTGCCTAAGGCAAGATCAAAATGCACCAAGTGCGAGAAATAAACAACATGCCCTGCTAAAAACCTACAGCAGCAACAAGACCAGCATATGCCAAAATAACAACTTTACAGAAAGGAACTAACTGTAATGCCCCGGATTTTTTTTTCGTTGATTGCATACGCTTGATGGGCGTTGCGTTGGCTCTGACCGTTGTTTGAGCATGGTTTTCATGCGGGCTTTCGAGTGGTTGTTTTGGTAGCCTAGTAGCACGGTTCCCCAGCAAGCCAAAGTCTATTTTTGGGGACTTGGTGAGGCCTCTTATGGAATGCATGCACTTTCTCGAGCCTGAGTCGTGTTGCTCAAAACGGGTTGAGTGTATGGAATTTTGTATGGAAGATGTGGAGTTAGTAGATAAAAGCATGTTTGCTGGTTTTTACCACCTCAGGTGCCAAAATTATGGTTGCAGTTTCTTATAGCAGGGGAGAGGTGTAAGAGGTCAAAGACCTGGAGCACATTTGGGTGACACGGACTGGGACACGGCCATATCCCAGGGCGTGTCGGGGTACACGGCCTGTGGCACGGGCGTGTCCCGGGTGTTCGACGAATTTCGGTGACAAAGTTCACTCGACGAGTGTCGAGTGTTGAGAGAAGGGGTACACAGCCTGTGACACGGGCGTGTCACAGGGCGTGACCCGCTCTCGACGAACTTTGCTCGACGAAATTCACTCGACGAGTGTCAAGTGTCGAGAGAAGGGGTACACGGCCTGTGACACGGGCGTGTCACAGGGCGTGTCCCACGGTTGACGAACTTCGCTCGACGAAGTTCACTCGACGAGTGTCGAGTATGGGTGACACGGTTTAGGATACGGGCGTGTCCCCAGGCCGTGTCCTTCTCGGGTTGTTTAGCGGGTGTTGTGGGCTGTGTCACGGCCGTGTGACACGGCCGTGTAGATAGGCGTGTTCAGTGACACGGCCTATGACACGGGCGTATCATAGGTCATGTACTGTTTGGAGGTGAGGCAGTTGCCCACCGCTTAAGTGACACGGCCTGTGACACGGGCGTCTCACAGGGCGTGTCAGGGCCGAAAATCAATTTTTCCAGTTTTTTTGTGTCGTTCATTTCTCTGATTCTGGATCAAACAGTCCAGCACTGTTCTGGAAGATATAAGATCGAGAAAGAGATTCTTCCTCCTCACTTATCCCTTTATTCACCTTCTTCTTCATTCTCAATGAGAAAGCAAGGGAGAAAAGCTAAGGCAAGGGAAGGAAAGAGAGGAGCAGCTGTCGCGGTGTCATCTCGGTTCAGGCAAGTGGTGTTCTTCACCCTTTCCAATCTTGTTTTCTTGTTCTTTGATTGTGCAAGTTTAGCTAGCTTTCCCCTTTCAATTTTACTAGCTTGTTCTTCTTGTTTTGCACCTCACTTTGTCTAAATATGTTAGCCTTGTTACTCTTACTTTTGTTTAGTACTCACAAGCATAAATCCTCTTGTTCCTTCAAGTATTATATGCTTACCGCCTAATTATCTAATTTCCCTATGCTCAATTATTTCTTATGCCTGTAATTCTTAATTGTATTCATGTAGCTTTACCTTTCTCATTTATGTACTTTTTGCTTGTTCATGTGATTCCTTCTGGTTCATGTCATAGTCATGTTATGATAAGCTTGTTGGTTTGGTCGGCGTTGTTACTTGTGGAGTTCGCTTATGGTGAAGTAGATACCCAAACTCTATCAAGTTAATATAACTTGGGTGATTTGTGGTCATGTTTGGGAACGATGTAGTGAGTGTGTTGAGGTTGGATTATGAAGAGTTTTGAGCTCGCGTCGTGCGTTTGGTGTGTGGTGTCATTTGCTGGCTCTGTGAGGGGCGGTGTGGTTATGCCTTGGTGTCCACCGTTTATTGCCCTAGAGGGGGGGGGGAGGGTTTCTTTGTGGTACGTTGCACCTGTTTTGGCCCGATCTGGCCCGGTGTGTTGCACTTCTGGGCTACCACCGTTGAGCCCTTGAGTACTAGTGACTTACCACTACCACAAGTGCACGTGTTCGACCTGTGAGGTTATACGGTTATGGTGTTGGAATATGTCGTCTTGTTGCTACTGCAGGTTTGGGAAGGGCATGAGGGTTGTTATATGCTCTTGGTGTGTTTTACTCGTTGGGTTGGCAGTGTTTGATACTTAGTTTCCACCCTGTTCTTTCCACTCATTTTATATGAAAATTATTATGGGGTCGGTAAGCCCCTTCGTCATATTTTATGAACTTAATGCTCTATGTTGTAGCCTTGATGATTGCTGAGGTGTTCTTTCTTGAATGCCTCAGGTACAGGTTGTAGCCGGTTGAGCGGCTAGAGTTTGGTGAAATTTACTTGGAGCTTGCCGAGCTTGTTGGGCGAGGTAGTACTTTACTTTATTGTACAGACATACATAAGCCCCAATGGGTTCGTGTCAGCTTGTTGGCGCCCATTGGTGACTTTCTTTACTTGCTACATATGAATGCTAGACTGCTAATATGAATCATTTGGATGAGATGATGTCTACTTGATCTTGGGAAGGACTTACGCTATGTTGCATTAGATATTTTAAAGTTAAACCAAACCTACTATTCTATATCATGCATACATGTTTTGGTAAACTAAGACGTATTTCCAAACCTCGTAAAAAACAGACGATTGCCTATGGTATAATAAATCTAGAGTGTATATAGGAAAAATCATAACTAACGTAAATTATTTTCCGCCGCATACAACCACATTTTGCTCTACTAGGCCGAGGGATATGGCCATCAAACTCAACGGTTTTCATGCATATAACATATGATTTTACTCTAGTCTAATAAGTGTAAAGGTTTGCCTGAGCGTGTGCAGTTATCCCCTGCACGA
Organism: Platanthera guangdongensis; assembly: GCA_039583875.1. Classification (NCBI taxonomy): domain Eukaryota; kingdom Viridiplantae; phylum Streptophyta; class Magnoliopsida; order Asparagales; family Orchidaceae; genus Platanthera; species Platanthera guangdongensis. The sequence continues at coordinate 149,549,473 of CM077163.1, read as the reverse complement.
CGTGGCATCATAACCCATTTTTTCTCTTGCTCTGATACGTCGTGCTCGTTGAGGAAATGCGGGTTGTGACAGTTGGTATCAGAGCGAGGTTTGCTTGACAATTGGTAGGGCAAACTTTCCTTTTTGTAATACGTATTAATCATCATATCATTCACACACCGAGCTGTCATCAGTACGTCTTGGCCGAAGCACGAACACTACACTCATGGCATGAACAGAAGTATACGGGGCATATTATGTAGTATGGGATGCATAATATGTGGTTGTATATGGATCCACCATAGGGGCAACATGTGAGGGTTATGTAGTATGGGATGCATAACCTCACCACATGAATGCGACTAGCTCGTTTTCTTTTATTCGTTGCATGCAATGTTATGTAGTATGGGATGCATAGCATTGTGATGCGTACGACCGCTCATGGCATGCATTAAGGCCTTTTCTAGAATGCATAGCACAGCACACATAACATAACATTGCATGAGCACAACGTGCCAAGCTAAAGATTTACATGATGACACATGTACACACATGGTTTTGGGTCAAATAAATTCATGCATTCATCGTTTAGGCACAAGTTAGTGGGATGACGGTGAGTCATCTTAGGCTAGGCATAACATCATTCTCAAACTATCAGAGCAAGTTAGCAGTTGATGTTCATATTTATATATGTATTTTCTGTACATCATCGTTATGTGTTGATTGTTGGGTTTGAGTTTGATTTAGAGTGAAATGGTTTATAGGATGTCGAAGCGTCCAGTGACAAGGCAGACTCCCCAATCTGAGGGCGAGTCTTCGGCCGCACAGAATAATGCCCTGATGGATAGTCTACGATAAAGTAATGATTCTTTGACTAGGCAAGTGCAGGATGTGAAACCCCAGCTCCAAGCTATGTCATCAGTGATGTCTGGCCTGGCACCAAGAGTGCAAGAGCCTGTTAGAGGCCTCGCTGTTTATACTCCTTCCGTGGCGTTGATACCCCCAGTTGTGGTTCCTCCTGTGATGACTTTTATCTCGCAGTTTCAGCGACTTGGACCACCTACCTATAATGGCAAAGCGGACTTTGTGATCTTGGATGATTGGGTGATCACGTTGGAAGAATGTTTGTCTATTCTGGCGTTACCGAGGACCAGAAGGTGATGCTTTTCGCCTACCAACTAAAAGGACTGGCAAAAAGTTGGTGGTTGCGAGAAAAGGAAAGCTTAGTGGCGGGATGTTCATGGGAAGTTTTCAAAGAAATGCTACAACGCAAATTTCTACCGTCGGTCGAAAGGGACCGCCTGATGAATGACTTCGTGTACCTGAAGTAGAGGAAACTCACACTTAGTGAGTATAAAATTGAGTTTAGCAAGCTAAATCGGTTCGCTCCGGGCCTGGTGACTATGAAAGCTAACCGAGTGAAGAGATTTCTTGGCGGACTCCGGAGCGATGTCCAGCAGTTCGCAAGCGCTTATAGAGCGACGAGTTATACCAGTGTGGTTGAGGCTGCTTTGAAGGTTGAAGCTATAGAAAATGCAAAACAAAGAGGGAAGTTGATGAGGAAGAACAAGAGAAAGCTAGTGGAAGGGAAAAGCTCCCAAGAAGCTGCTGGGAGAAAGAAGAATAAGGAGACGTGTAGCTTCTGTGGCCGGTCAGGTCACCCGTTTGAGAGATGTTTCAAGCGATTGGGAATGAAGAAGAAGGAGCAGGTGCACGCCATTCAGGGTGCGCCAACCAGAGAGTTGGAGTGTGCAGTATGTGGACGAAAGGGGCATGAGACTGCCCGTTGCTGGGCCAAAGAGAAAGCCTGTTATCAGTGTGGCAGACAAGGACATCTCAGAGCAAGGTGCTCGCAGATCCAACCTGTTATGCACCCTGTACCACTCCAGGCCTTGCCTCCACCACAGCCGGTGGACAAAGGAAAGGGGAAGTTAAATGTGATCTCTTCAGAGGAAGCTCAGATGTCACCTCAGGTTATCTTAGGTTCGATTCCTTCCTCTGGTTCACATTTTGTTTATGACTCTTAAGCGTAGTTCTTAGATACATATGTACCCTTATAGGAAAATTTAAGGTAAAGAACCGTTGGGTGCGTGTTCTCTTCGATTCTAGAGCGAACCATTCATTTGTGGCTCGAACATTTGTGGATCGGTATCATTTGACACCAGATCGAGTGGGGAATGCCTTTTTGATGAGGTTTCCTTCCGGTGCTTCTGTGATTGCAGACTGGGGTCTTCTTGATTGTCCCATTTTATTGGGGGATTTCTTAGCGAAGGATGATTTGAAGGTGATCGATTTGGAAGATTTTGACGTTATCTTGGGCATGTACTGGTTATCCCGCTATGATGCCGTGATCCAGTGCAAAGGAAAGCGCTTGGATTTTATCAAGGACAATGGTCCGCCGGGAAGTGTTTATGGTGATTCATGCCATGATTCTCCAGGGATTTCGGCGGTATGTGTTCGGACGTTGTTTGTTTCCGAATGTTTTGCTTGTCTAGTCTCAGTTGTGGGGACTAGTGCTGTTTTGCCGCGTTTGGAGGAGATTCCTGTTGTGCGTGAATTTCCAGATGTTTTTTTCCTACTGATCTTCCTGGTCTTCCACCTGATCGTGATGTCGAGTTTGTCATTAATTTGGAGCCGGGTACGCGGCCTATTGCGAAAGCACCGTATAGAATGGCCCCGCGTGAGCTAGCAGAGTTATGTACCCAGCTGGATGACTTATTGGCAAAGGGGTTTATCAGGCCAAGTTCATCACCTTGGGGTGCACCTATGTTATTTGTGAACAAGAAAGATGGGTCGATGCGGCTTTGCATCGATTACCGGGAATTGAACAAGGTGACGATTGAAAACAAGTACCCACTGCAAAGAATTGATGATTTGTTTGATCAACTACGTGGCAGTTCAGTATTCTCGAAGATTGATCTCCGCTCGGGCTATCATCAGCTAAAGGTCCGGGAGTCTGATATTCCGCGGACTGCGTTTCGATCGAGACATGACCATTTTGAATTTCTTGTGATGTCGTTTGGTTTGACCAACGCACCATCAGCCTTCACGGATATGATGAACCGGGTGTTCAAGGACTGCTTGGATAGGTTTGTGGTGGTTTTTATTGACGACGTTCTCGTCTACTCCCGCAGTGCTGAGGAGCATGAACAGCATCTGCGATTGGTATTGGCCACTTTGCGCGACCAAAAGTTGTTCGCCAAGCTAAGCAAATGCGAGTTTTGGTTGCCTCAGGTTGCATTTCTTGGGCATGTTATTAATCAACATGGAATTTCAGTGCATCCCGAAAAGATTGCTGCAGTCATGGAGTGGAGGAGACCGGAGACACCCAAGGAGATTCGGAGCTTCTTGGGATTAGCCGGCTATTATCGTCGATTTGTAGAAGGGTTTGCTACCTTAGCTGCACCTTTGACTCGCTTAACCCAGAATAATATGGCGTTTGATTGGAATGACAAGTGTGAGGCATCATTCCTTGAACTCAAGAATAGATTATGTACCGCTCCTGTGTTGATATTACCAACAGAAGGGATAGATTATGAGGTTTTTGTGGATGCATCGCACGTTGGAGTTGGATGTGTTTTAATGCAAGACAAAAAGGTGATTGCATATGGGTCTCAGCAGTTGAAAAGTCATGAAAAGAACTACCCGACTCATGATTTGAAGTTCGCAGCGGTAATATTTGCATTGAAGTTGTGGAGACACTTACTTTACGGCACGCAGTGTAAAATCTTTACGGATCATAAAAGTTTGAAGTACGTCTTCACGCAAAAGGAACTTAATCTGCGCCAATGGCGATGGCTTGAATATGTAACTGATTATGATGTGGAGATTTAGTATCATCCCGGGAAAGCTAATGTTGTGGTCGATGCCTTGAGCCGGAAGACAGGTAAATTATTTAATCTTTCGGCCGACCGTCTAGTTGAGGAATTTCTCTTGATGGATATTTCCATGGGAAGATATGAACCGCAAAGTCATTCGGAAGTAGAAGAACCTTCATGGATGGTGCTTGCAAGACAACATCAAAAGGAGGATCCTGATCTTTTACATTTATTTCTTCGAACTGAAAAAGGTGAATTACCAGATTTTGCTATTGATGGTACAGGCACGTTAAAATATCGCGGTCGATTTTGTATCCCCGCAGTTGGAGACATTCGAGATATGGTGTGTAGGGAAGCACATGGCTCAAGTATGGCCTACCATCTAGGCTCAACTAAAATGTACCGTGATTTGAAACAAATTGTCTGGTGGTATGTAATGAAAAGAGATATAGCGCAATTTGTATCTGAATGTCATACCTGCAAGCGGGTGAAAGCTGATCATGGGAGGCCTGGTGGCAAGTTGACGCCCTTGGAGATTCCAACATGGAAGTGGGAAAGCATTTCAATGGATTTTATTACAGGCTTACCAAAATCTCCACGAGGACACGACTCCGTATGGGTGATCGTGGATAGGTTGACCAAGTGTGCTCACTTAATACCATTTAAGATCAACTACCCGATGAAGACAATAGCGGAGCTATATTTGAACGAGATCATCCGACTGCATGGTGTGCCAGTCAATATCATTTCAGACTGGGATTCTCGATTTACTTCTCGTTTCTGGAAGAGTCTACAAGAGGGTTTGGGGACGGATTTGAGGTATTCCACTGCTTACCACCCTCAGACGAATGGCTAAATGGAACGAGTAAACCAAATCGTGGAAGATATGATTCGATGCTACATTCTTGAGTATGGCGGAGCATGGGATGAACGTTTGTGCCTTATGGAATTCACATATAATAACAGCTATCAAGAAAGCTTGCAAATGGCTCCGTTCTAAGCTTTATATGGGCGACGATGTCGGACTCCCCTATTTTGGGCTGAGGTTGGCGAGCGGCCTTTGTTGGGCCTACAGGAGCTCGAGGGCATGGAAGTTGCCGTATGACTTATTCGGGAGAAGATCCGGATTGCCCAAGAGCGATATGAAAAGTACGCCAACCGGCGAAGGTCGGAGTTAGAGTTTGCTGTGGGGGATTTCATCTTCCTGAAAGTCTCCCCAATGGTTGGAACTAAAAGGCTTGGTAAAGAGCGCAAATTAGACCCAAGATTTGTGGGTCCCTTCAAGATTCTTGCGCGGGTTGGTGCATCCGCTTACAAAGTCGAGTTACCCGTGAACTTTCCTGGTGTTCACGACGTGTTCCATGTCAGCCAACTTCGAAAGTGTGTGCGGAATGACAAGCAAGTTTTGGACTTTGTGCCGTAGTTGGCGCCGAACCTTTCTTATGTAGAGATGCCCATCCGTATTTTGGACTCCCAAGATCGCGTGTTGCGAAAAAAGAAGATTCCTATGGTCAAGGTGCTATGGAAAATCAGAATGTGGAAAGCACGACGTGGGAGCTCGAGTCAACGATGAGGGCGGCTCACCCTCATTTGTTCCCATAAATTAAGCTTGTATGTGAATTGGTGTTTTTGTTTGATTACTTCTTTAATTGATATACGAAGTATTGAAAAGTTTTGAGGCGAAACTTTTTGTTATGGGGAGTGACTATAACGCCCCAGATTTTTTTTTTCGTTGATTGCATACGCTTGATGGGCGTTGCATTGGCTCTGACCGTTGTTTGAGCATGGTTTTCACGCTGGCTTTCGAGTGGCTGTTTTGGTAGCCTAGTTGCACGGTTCCCCAGCAAGTCGGAGTCTATTTTTGGGGACTCGGTGAGGCCTCTTAGGGAATGCATGCACTTTCTCGAGCCTGAGTCGTGTTGCTCAAAACGGGTTAATTGTATGGAATTTTGTATGGAAGATGTGGAGTTAGTAGATAAAAACATGTTTGTTGGTTTTTACCCCCTCAGGTGCCAAAATTATGGCTGCAGTTTCTTATAGCAGGGGAGAGGTGTAAGAGGTCAAATACCTGGAGCGCATTTGGGTGACACGGCCTGGGACATGGCCGTGTCCCAGGGCATGTCGGGGTACACGACCTGTGACACGGGCGTGTCATAGGGCGTATCCTGGGTGTTCGATGAATTTTGGTGACAAAGTTCACTCGACGAGTGTCGAGTGTCGAGATAAGGGGTACACGACCTGTGACTCGGGCGTGCCATAGGGCGTGTCCCGCTCTCGACGAACTTTGCTCGACGAAATTCACTCGACGAGTGTCGAGTGTCGAGAGAAGGGGTACACAGCCTGTGATATGGGCGTGTCACGGGGAGTGTCCCGCGGTCGACGAACTTTGCTCGACGAAGTTTGCTCGACGAGTGTCAAGTAGGGGTGACACGGCTTGGGACACGGGCATGTCCCCAGGCCGTGTCCTTCTCGGGTTGTTTGGCGGGTGCTGTGGGCTGTGTCACGGCCGTGTGACACGACCCTGTAGATAGGCGTGTTCAGTGACACGGCCTGTGACACGGGCGTGTCACAGGCCGTGTACTGTTTGGAGGTGAGGTGGTTGCCCACCGCTTAAGTGACACGGCCTGTGACACGGGCGTGTCACTTAAGGCCGAAAATCAACTTTTTCCAATTTTTTGTGCCGTTCATTTCTCTTATTCTGGATCAAACAGTCCAGCACTGTTCTGGAAGATATAAGACCGAGAAAGAGATTCTTCCTCCTCACTTATCCCTTTCTTCACCTTCTTCTTCATTCGCAAAGAGAAAGCAAGGGAGAAAATCTAAGGCAAGGGAAGGAAAGAGAGGAGCAGCCGTCGCGGTGTCATCTCGGTTCAGGCAAGCGGTGTTCTTCACCCTTGCCAATCTTGTTTTCTTGTTCTTTGATTGTGCAAGTTTAGCTATCTTTCCCCATTCAATTTTACTAGCTTGTTCTTCTTGTTTTGCACCTCACTTTTGTCTAAATATGTTAGCCTTGTTACTCTTACTTTTGTTTAGTACTCACAAGAATAAATCCTCTTGTTCCTTCAAGTATTATATGCTTACCGCCTAATTATCTAATTTCCCTATGCTCAATTCTTTCTTATGCCTGTAATTCTTAATTGTATTCATGTAGCTTTACCTTTCTCATTCATGTACTTTTTGCTTGTTCATGTGATTCCTTCTGGTTCATGTCATAGTCATGTTATGATAAGCTTGTTGGTTTGGTCAGCGTTGTTACTTGTGGAGTTTGCTTATGGTGAAGTAGATACCCAAACTCTATCAAGTTAATATAACTTGGGTGATTTGTGGTCATGTTTGGGAACAATGTAGTGAGTGTGTTGAGGTTGGATTATGAAGAGTTTTAAGCTCGCATCGTGCATTTGGTGTGTGGTGTCATTTGCTGGCTCTGTGAGGGGCGGTGTGGTAATGCCTTGGTGTCCACCATTTATTACCCTAGAGGGGGGTTTGTGCTTTGTGGTGCGTTGCACCTGTTTTGGCCCGATCTGGCCCGGTGCGTTGCACTTCTAGGCTACCACCGTTGAGCCCTTGAGTACTGATGACTTACCACTACCACAAGTGCACGTGTTCGACGTGTGAGGTTATACGGTTATGGTGTTGGCATATGTCGTCTTGTTGCTACTGCAGGTTTGGGCAGGGCATGAGGGTTGTTATACGCACTTGGTGTGTTTTACTCGTTGGGTTGGCAGTGTTTGACACTTAGTTTCCACCCTGTTCTTTCCACTCATTTTATATGAAAATTGCTATGGGGTCGGTAAGCCCCTTCGTCATATTTTATGAACTTAATGCTCTATGTTGTAGCCTTGATGATTGCTGAGGTGTTCTTTCTTGAATGCCTTAGGTGCAGGTTTTAGCCGGTTGAGCGGCTAGAGTTTGGTGAAATTTACTTGGAGCTTGCCGAGCTTGTTGGGCGAGGTAGTACTTTACTTTATTGTACATACATACATATGCCCCAATGAGTTCGTGTCAGCTTGTTGGCGCCCATTGGTGGCTTTTTTTACTTGCTACATATGAATGCTAGACTACTAATATGAATCATTTGGATGAGATGATGTCTACTTGCTCTTGGGAAGGACTTATGCAAGGTTGCATTAGATATTTTAAAGTTAAACCAAACCTACTATTCTATGTCATACATACATGTTTTGGTAAACTAAGACGTATTTCCAAACCTCGTAAAAAAACAGACGATTGCCTATGGTATAATAAATCTAGAGTGTATATGATTTGTGCCGGGTACGCTTGATGGGCGTTGGCCGAGGGATACGGCCATCAAACTCGACGGTTTTCTTGCATATAACTGATGATTTTACTCTAGTCTAATAAGTGTAAAGGTTTACCTGAGCGTGTGTAGTTATCCCCTGCACGATGTGCCATCATAACCCGTTTTTCCTCTTGCTTTGATACGCCGTGCTCGTTGATGAAATGCGGGTTCTGACACTAACAGTCCTAACTTATGAATCATTAGCAGTGGTAAAGCCATGGGTCTGGGTTGGTGACCAAAAAATAGTCCTCATCCAAACAACAAGACCCATAAATACTCAAGGGTTCAACGGTGGAAGCCCTAAGGTCCAACACACCAACACAACTAGCCCAAACCGGGGCCAAAATGGTGACAACACACCAAAACAACCAGCCCATCCCGGGGCCAAAATGGTGGCAACACACCAAAACAAACAGCCCATCCCGGGGCCAAAATGGTGGTGACCAAGGCTCTACACCACTCCACCCCTCACAGAGCCATCAAACAAAACCACCTGCCATAATTCACGACTCGGCCTTCAAAACCAGCCGAGAAACATCAACAACCCGAAATAAGCCCATCCTAACCAACTCAGGAGAAAACACCAGCCTAAGGAGAAAGGTGTCGAGTCCACTCGACACCAAGCCAGAAGGCGTTGTGTCCCTCTCGACACTAAGCGCAAGGCATCGAGTCCCTCTCCACAATAAGCCATAAGGCGCCGAGTCCCTCTCGACACTAAGCACAAGGTGTCAAGTCCCTCTCGACACAAAGCCAGAAGGCATTGAGTCCCTCTCGACACTAAGCACAAGGTGTCGAGTCCCTCTCGACACTAAGCACAAGGTGTCGAATCCCTCTCGACACTAAGCACAAGGTGTCAAGGCCCTCTCAACACTAAGCACAAGGTGTCGAGTCCCTTTCAACACTAAGCCAAGGTGTCGAGTCCCTCTCGATACTAAGCTAGAAGGCTTAGAGAAAATAAAATTCTAATTCCTCCTTCTACCCCGTCTACCCGGCTACAACTATCCCCCAAGCTAGGCTAATTAACAAACAACAACTCTACCTCCAGCCACTACCCAGATACAAAACCAGCAACCAGGAGAGGGAGAAAAAAATATATTGAAATCTGGCAGCCCTAGCACATGATAGAGGCTGCAGCAGCCTAGCTTCTACTTCCAGGAAAAATTGAAAACAAACATAAATGAAAGAAGCTTGCCAAGGGAAAAGAGCACCACTTGCCTCAACCTTCAGGACACAGTAGCAGTCCTTCCAAACTCCAGCATTAGCGGCAAGATCGGCCGCAAAAATAGCAAACCTAAAGCTAAGATGGAAAGAAAACTGAGCAACACGAAAACCCTAGCTTCTAAGACAGCTCTAGAGCAAGCAAAACTTACCTAAGGAGGAAGATCTAGGCGAGAGCAGCTCAGATCTGCCTTTACCCGAGAAATCCGTACTCTAAACCTCCAAAAATCACCGGCCGGTGCTCCAGTACCACCGCCGCCCGATTCCTTCCACTGGAAGCTTCCCGTCGGGTTTGGGGAAGAGGAATTGGGATAAGTTAAAAAGAATACTCACCCACTATAGTATTATAATAATATTATCATAACATCACTATCTAAACTATGATAAAATAACCGGCCACTAGCAACAAAGCATATAATATAATATAAGCCACTAATATTATATAAGTATAGTCGGCACTTAGCTAAAACTTATCATATATAATCAGCCACTTGATCTCCAGCACTCAAGCTTAAATATATATATATACATATGTAGCATGGGTGTTTAGCTACGGTGCGAGTTTCGAGATCGTTTGCAAAAAGTTGGTGGCTGAGAGAGAAGGAGAGCTTGAAAGAAGAATGCTCTTGGGAGTCTTTTAAGGATATGCAAAAAGCTGCAGCTCTGTTGGTGATGAGCTCTGTTGGAAGAGAGTGTTATCAAGGTTTGCGGGTTCGATACCTAGCGCCAACAACGCGCCTTGCTGAGAAACAGGCGGGAGAGGCGTTGGGCTGTATTGGGTTGCAGCCCTGTAACGGGCCTTGGGGCGAGACACGCTATGAAGCCCATGGTTGGGTGCGGTAGCCTCTGAGATCTAAACCAGGCCGTTACAGATGCGCTCCACGAAAATACCCAGAAAATACCACGGTTTTTGGATAATTATGATATCGTCGGGCGCCAGTGAGTATCGCTGACGATAGCTCTATGTGAGCTAAACTTTGTGAAAGTCTAGTTTTTTGGCACTGCAAGATGCTGCAGTTTTGTGCTGGAAAGATGCTCCAGTTATGACTGAGTCAGGAGACAGAAAGAAGTGTTCTGTTGTTAATGTCGGGCGATAGTGGCTATCGCTGGCGATAGTGGCTATCGCTGGCGATAGCTCCCAGATTGTATTGTACTTGCGAAGCATGTCTCGTGGAGACCGTGTGGCAAGTACGTGAGCTGTGAGCCTGAGTTCCCTGCTTTGGTGTCCTTGAGAGCCATTGAACAAAATGTTGGTTATGTTTTGGATTACGGGAAAGGGGAAGCTGACCCGTGTTATGTCGATTGGCTAAGAAGGTTCTGTCTTTCGGCCATGACATGGAGATTTGAGCAACTGGCTGTGGCTGAACTGTACCCGCGTTATGCCAGTCAGACTCGTAGGCCTAAAGTAATTGGCTTCATCGATCGCATAATGAGAGTCTTAAGTTCTGTGCCAGAAAGACTGAAATGCTCAATATTGACCGTTATGTCTTGGACCTCTGAACGGTGGTGGGGCTGGGAATTTCCAGTACACCGAGATGTGCCCTGAGTGCACGAACCGTTTGGCAGTTGATGCAGATATTTCTGATATATTTAATGGTACTTGAGTTGTGCCTTCTTGTGATATATCTATATATATGGTTGCTATGCGTGTAGGGAAGTTAAAACACATCCCCGGGTATGGGATAGGGTCGTTATAAATTGGTCAGCAAAAGTTGACCATTGCCTTGTTTGCCATCCTTGTAGTGGATTTTCCCTATGCAGGTACTGGAGAGCCGAGCGAAAAATAGTGAGTTGCAGCCCTTGATGCTATGCCAGCCCTCAAAGGCCAAGCGGAGAATTTTATTATTTTCATGTGTGGCCGGCCTGTATGCCGATGTTTGTAAGCCACCTTGTTGAAAAATAATTGTAAGGCCTTAAGGCCAGAAATTCTGTGTATTTTGTAAAACATTCTTGTTATATATATTAATGGACATTCACATGTATTGAGTTCAATTTAACCTATGAAGCTTCCGCTAGAATGCTCTGAGTTAGGATTCATTTGGTCTTATGATATTTAACCTGTAACCCCACTAACTATCTGTGGAATATGGCGTGCGGCCCCAGCCGGACCCTCTGTTATATTTCATGTGACAGATGCAGGTGTTATACGCGGGAGCACGCAAGGAAGAGACACACGCAAGAACGCTCAAGGAAGAGACACACGCGAAAGAGCACAAGGAAGTTGAGGGTGCGAGAGCGAAGAAGGAAGAGATATGCATGAGAGTGTGTAAGGAATCAGAGCGTGTGAGAGCGCTGGGAGGAGGAGCACGCGATGGAGGGTGACGAAGAAACACACACAATAGTGCACAAGGAAGAGGCATTATTGGTAATATTGCCCTTCAATGTTCCCTAAATTTGAAGAGGCAACACCATCAATTCTAAGTGTAAAAATGTATTTGATGCATTCCTTAAGTTCGGTGTATACAGGTTGTCTATTATACCATGATTAGATAGGATGTCAGGTTCACAATACTAGTTGGACTCAAGATAAGTTGCTGGCAAAGCAAAAATTTGGTTAAGTCCAGAAGCATCGAGTGAAGGCAATTCACTCGATGAAAGAAGAGCAAAGCGTTGATAGAAGTACATACAGTCAAAGCCGCAATGTTGCAGACAAGAAATCTGGCTAAGTACAGAAGTGTTGAGTAAAGGCAGTTCACTTAATGCCAACTCAATTAGATATCTGGCTAAGAATAGAAGTGCTGAGTGAAGGCAGTTCACTCAACACAACCTCAAAAAGATATCTGTTTAAGGACAAAAGCATTTTGTGAAGGCAGTTCACTTAATGCCTCAGTCAAGAAGACTGGTTACTAGACAGGCAGAAAATACTCCAAATCAAGAAGCATTGAGTGAAGTAACTTCAAGTGAACTCACTTCACTCAACGCTAGAAGAGTAGAAGCATTGACAGAAGCTCAAGCAGTCAAAGCCTCAGAAGGAGCAGACAAAAAATTTGTCTATGTCCAGAAGCATTAAGTGAAGGTAGTTCACTTAATGCCTACTCAACAGACAATTCAACTAAGTCTAGAAGTGTCGAGTGATGAAGGCTTACTCGACGCCTAATCAGTTAAGACTATAAAAGACTGAATGAGCTGAGGGATGAAAGCTCACTCAACGCACTCAATGTCTGAATATGAAGAATTCTACTAAGTACTTTTGCGCTGAGTGACAAGACTTCACTCAATGCCTAAGCAGTCTGTCTGGAATTTACTATGTCAAGAAGCATTTAGTCATGATGACATTAACAGAAATTCAAATTTCACGGGATTTGCTTGCTAGATGATAAAAGGCACCGCTTTCCTTTTGTACTGCATTTATTGCAAAAGTTGTGCTGCAGTTGCCCATTCCATGGGCCCATACTGTGCATAGAGCCGTTGAATTTACGGGAAATAAAAGTGAGTTTCGAGGGAGAAGAAAATAACTTTAGGTTTTGAATTTTGCAAGAGAAGATTTTTCTGGATCATCTTCTTCTTAGATGACAAAGTTTCAGAACTTGTTCTCACTATTGGCCTGAAAAGTTCAGACAATTAGAAGTAGGAAGTCACATCTTCATTAGTAAGTTTAAAAAGTTCACTCTCTGAGTTAGAAGAAGGAGCAGAGGAATCCTAAGCTATTGTTCATCTTCAAGACAAATGGATTCAACTCATCTACCCAAAATGCTTGAAGAAACAGTGCTCTGCAGGGCATTTCATAGTACAAGTAGAACAACTTTCAAGATCTATTCTTAGATCTGTGAGGCAGATAGGACCGAGTCTTCTCAGTTTAGGAAGAGGCAGACTCAGAGATCACTTCTCTGGTGTCAATCATCAACAACAACCAACAATTCATCTGTAGGATCTTAACAGATCTGAGTTGTAAGCCTGATATATAAAGACTGAGTGGTACGATCCTTCTGTGGATCTGAGGTAGGGCCTGTGCGCCTGAGCTGTAGGAGAATTATTCTATGAGGTAGGATACCGTGGTGGATCTGAGTGTAGGGCTAACCTCCAGGCCTGAGTGTAGGACTTTGGATAAAGTCTGAGGTCAGTGATCTGGTGTAGATTTCTGAGCTGTTGGAGATTATATCTCTGACTGTATGGCCTTGGGCCTGAGGTATGATTTGGAGGATTCTGAGAGATCCCAAGGGATCTATGTGGTAAGCTCATTGAGCTGAGATTGGAGAAGTTGGCCTTGTCTAACACACTGTTAGAAAGGTGGGAGGGACAGTGGATGTTACCATACCTTGGGGAAGCACTATAAATACTTGTGTGGTGGTGTGTGCTCTTGAAATCTAACTTAAAACTAAATCACAACACACCAAAGAATAAAGATAGTCATTAAAAGACACAAAAACCTATTCACCGCCTCTAGGTGTTTAGTTACCCTTGAAACAAAGACTTTTAAGCGGTATCAGATGGAGGTTATTCAGAAAGGACTTAACAGTCTGAACAGATCTCTAATGGTACCTAAGGATTATACTTATGTATTCAGGAGAGAACCATAAGGAGTTGAGCTCCATGAAGCTTCCAATATGTAGAAAGGTAAATTTTGGTGTTTAGAAAGAGAGAGTTAGGTTATTCATGGAAGCATCTAACCCTAGAATCTTCATCACAGTTCAGGAAGGACCCTTCATCCCCATGAAGATTTTTATCCTAGATGCCATTGTCCAAACCCCAAAGAAGTACACTAAGATAAATAAGGGTGAGATCATCTTGGCAACCATGGACAATAGGGCATAAAACATAATTGTCAGTGTCATAGATGACTTCACATTCAAGAATCTTGTCCACTATAAGACACCCAGGGAAATATAGGACACCCTAATTGTATACATGGAGGGCATTGAAGATGTTAGGGATGACATGAAATCCCTACTTAATCAGGAATATTAGGCCTTCAGGCAAAGCATCAAAGATAACATAGGAGATTGCTATAAAACGTTTTTCAGAGTGGTTATGAGATGAGGACCTATGGGAGGGTTTTCTGTAATTATGAGCTGAATGATAAGTTCCTGATCTCTAACCAGAGATTGGGACATAAAGATTTATGCTATCAGAGAAGTGGCCAAGCTTGCTGAAACTCCTCCTAACCCTTTGTTTGGAAAGCTGCTTTCATATAAGATGGAACTATCTTCCAGCAAGGAGGAGGAGACCACCATCAGGTCCCATGCCAGGGAGAGGATAGTGGACTTCAAGGCTGAGAGATCTAAGAAGAGTAGGGAGAGTATTACCTCACCTCCAAGGAGGCCAACTGATTCAGAAAGCTCTGAGTCCAACTCATCTGACAGTAACATGTCATATGGAGAGTTTGCTGCCTTCTCAAGGCAATTTCAGAAGATAATGAAGAGGTGGCAATGAAAGAACAATCCTTTCTCATCCTCACATTACAAGAGGATCATAACAAATCTAAGAAGAAGTTCTCCAAAGGAGACATGTATGATTCCAAACCTAAAAAATATATTTCTTCTAAAATATTTTGTTATTGTTATAGCAAGCATGTGTATGTCATTACTGATTGCCCAGTCAAAAGAAAAGAGATAGGTGAGAAGAAGCACCATCACCACACAGTCAAGAAGGCTGAAACGAGTTTCTTGGCCAAGAAGACTGTCAGCCTATCAGACAATGATTTTGAATCTTCAGAATTAGAAGAAGAGGAGGCTTACATTGGCCTCATGTCCATTGAAGAAAATGTTGAACTTCCTACTACCCCATCTAGCATCTGGGCCCCACTGTCCTCAGTTGATATTGACTGTGAAGAGGATGAGGAGTACTGTCTCATGGCCACATCAAAAGATAATTATGACCTTTCTGTTCCTGATGTGGTACATTCTATCCCTAGCTCTCCTTCCATCTATAAGTCTGGCTCAGACTCTGATACATCCACTTCCTCGAGTGGGGATGATGGATTATATTCTAATGTGGATGTCAATCAATTGATTTACAAGTATGAAGTCATTCTAGATGCTCTGAAAAGTAGCAAGAGGCTAGTCAAGAAGCAAACTGATGAGTTTGCCTCCCCACAGTTAGCTTCTTACCTGCTGTCAGAATCAACACCCTTGCTTGATCAGATGAGGAGGGAATCAGCCAGCTAAAGACTATCTCAATCATCTAGTTTGGGACCATCCGCCATAAGAATAAAATCATTATGGATTTTGAAGAGAAGCTCCTTAAGGAGAAACATATTGTGGATGAATTCAGTAAGCCCAGGACAGTGTTGCACCTGATTGATTCCTTCACCTCTCAAAAGGATAAGAGGGGTTTGTGGTTCAAGTGGAACTCTAGTGTTGCCCATTCCAAAGGGAAGGGAAAAGCTCCTGTAGTGCCACAGACAACCTTTCACAAGGTAATTATCCCATCAAACAGGTATGACCAAGATAGAATTTATGGTCACTGGAAAAATGGGAACTCTTCTTGTAAGTATACAAGGGTATCCTACAATGGATGGAAAAAGGCAGGGTGTGAGTGCACTAAAGGCTGCCCCTGTGGAAATCTATATGGCCCATGATGGAACATTTTGTTTGGTGCTCCAGCCCCCATACTCAAGGATAAGGCAGTGGCCTACTCTTAGGTTCTTCCTGCAACAACTCAGACCAAAGGAAAGCCACTCAGTAAGCCTGACTTGGATATCTCTGAGTCCATTAACAACTTGTCTACTGCAAAGAAGACCACTGGTGGATCTCAGGGTAAGCCAAGTACCTCTACTGGCAGACTCACCTTCAGTTAGATTATTGCTGATGGAAATAAGAAAAAGGCTGCTGCTCTCCGTTCTGAACAGTCAGCTGTTGACAGCTTGTAATCTACAAGGTCTGTTCAGAAGAGGAGATACAACATTCATGAATGTTGGTGTTGTGGTAAAGTGATACACTTTGCCATAGATTGTTGGCACAACCCTAGTGTGCCAAGGGCAAGGGTAAGTCTTCCTATTAGGAGAGCTTTGGGTTGAAATGTTTAGTTTCAAGCTAACAAGAACCAAGGACCCAATCCCTTGTGGGGTCCTAAGGTAAACTAAACTATATTTGTAGTATAGTCCAAGTACCCATGCACCAATATGGTACTTGGATAATGGATGTTCCAGGAATATGACTTGAACAAGCAGCCATCTAAAGGAATACACTCAAATGAAGAATGGACCTAAGGTGATCTTTGGAGGTTCAAACAGAGGAGTTACCAAGGGCTATGGTATGATCACTAATGCCATAGTCTCAATCACAAAAGTGGCTTATGTGGAAGGGTTGCAACACAACCTGATAAGCATATGCCAACTATGCGATCTTGGCTATGTCATTATCTTCCATAAGGATGAGTGTTAGATCAAAAGGTCAAGTGACCAAGAGGTCATGTTGACAGGTACTTGGAGTTGAAATATTTAGTGTTTAAAATTTTTTATGTTTAAGTTCTGACACTCCAGTATGTTTGGTAGCAAGTGAGAAAGTCTCTAACTATGTGCAATGACACAAGAGGCTTGCTCACTTGAACTACAAGTCAATTAGCAAGCTCTTTAGTGAAGGGCTAGTCAGAAATGGACCCAATTTAAAATGAACCAAGGAGGTCATTACCTCTGCTTGTTAAAAGTGCAATCAGAACAAAACATCCTTTAAGAGCATTGGGGCCAAGGATTTAGTGAGGTGTTTATACCTACTGTATATGGACTTGTTTGGTCCTATGCCAAATCTTAGTCTAGGTAGGAAAGTTTATACACTGTTGATAGTTAATGACTATTCCAGATATGCTTGGGTTTTCTTTTTAAAGAAAGAGTCTGAAACCCTAGACATGTTTATGACCTTTGTTTGTCAAGTTCAGAATGAAAAAGACAGTTCTATAGTCAAAATCAGAAGCGATCATGGCACTGAATTTCAGTCCGAAGGAATGACAAAGTACTGTTAAGAACTAGGTATTTGTCAGGAGTTTTATTCTCCAAGAACACCCCAACAAAATGAGATAGCTGTGAGAAAAAACAGGACTCTCATAGAGGCTGGCAGGACACTACTCAATGACACTTCTCTCCCAGAAAACTTTTGGGTTGAGGCAGTGACCACTGCTTGTAATGTCTTAAATAGAGCCTCTATCAACAAGAAACAACAGAAGACTCCCTATGAAAATATGAAAGACAGAAAACCAAATCGACCCTATCTCAGGATCTTAGGTAGTAAGTGCTTTATGCTTAATAATGAGAAGTCCTACTTGACTAAGTTTGCTACCAAATCCTATGAAGGGATATTTGTTGGGTACAATAATCATAGCAAAGCATATAGTCTATAACTTGAAAAATCAAGCTGTAGAAGAGTTTGTGAATGTAATCTTTGATGAATCATCAATGAATAACAGTGAGGTGCATAACTCCTCTAGATCTGTAGGTGTAGAGTTGCAGATGGATAAACTAAACATCGAGGACACTTCACCAACTACCCTAGAAGAAGATGATGGTGTTTACATTCCTGAAGAAGGATAAAGAACACAGGATATGGCTGAAGAAAACAGTATCCAGCCATTGAAGTTCATGAGGCTGATATAAGAATGCCTACTATAGTCAAGCATTTGAGTGATCATCCCAGAAATCAGATCATAGGAGATGCTAGCCAAGGGGTTAAAATAAGGAGAAGAAGCCTCAACATTGCTATATACTCCAACTTTCTGTCTCAAGTTGAACCTAAAAGGTATGAAGTTGCCAGCATAGGTCCATTTTGGATTATGGCAATGCAGGAATAACTGAACCAGTTCAAGAGATGTAAGGTCTAGAAGTTGGTTTTCAGACCATAAGGACATAACATTATTAGAACCAAGTGGATTTACAGGAATAAGCTCGATGAAAATGGTGTTATATTAAAGAATAAAGCTAGCCTGGTGGCCAAGAGATACAGACAAGAGGAAGGCATTAATTTTGATCAAAACGTTGCACCAATAGCTAGATTGGAAGCTATAAGTCTATTCCTTTAATATGCTATACATAAAAGATTCAAGGTCTACCAAATGGATGTGAAGTCAATTTTCCTAAATGGTGACCTAAAAGAAGTGGTCTATATTGAGCAACCCTCAGGTTTTGTTAATTCTAACTTTCCTGATTATGTTTTTAGGCTTAGAAAAGCTTTATATGGGTTGAAGCAATCCTCTAGTGCATGGTATGAAACCCTGTCTAACTTTATCATTGAGAACAAATTCTTTAGGGGAAAGATAGATAAGACATTATTTCTAAGGGAAGTCATGGGTAAGATCATTATAGTCCAAATTTAGGTAGATGACATAATATTTAAGTCTACTGATGATGGCCACTGCAAACAGTTTGCCAAACTTATGTAAGGGCAGTTTGAGATGAGCAGTATGTGTGAACTCAAGTATTTCTTGGGCCTCCATGTTAGACAATCAGAGGATGGACTATCCATATCTCAGTCTAAGTTCACCAAGAAGTTGATTAAAAAATTTGGAATGGAGAGTGCCTCCATATTGAAAACTCCTATGGGGTCAAGTATGTCAATAGATAGGGATGAAATTGGGAAACTTGTTAATGAAACCTTATATAGAGGCATAATTGGATCCCTCCTCTACCATACTTCTAGTAGGCCAAACATTATGTAAGATATATATGTTTGTGTTAGATACCAGGCAAGCCCTAAAAAATCTCACTATTCTACAACTAAAAGAATTTTGAGATATCTCAAGGGCACACATGATCTTGGTTTGTGGTGCCCTAGGAATAATGACTTTGAACTAACTGGTTATTCAGATACAGACTTTGCAGGTTATAGAGAAGACATGAGAAGCACCTTTGGTACCACGCAGTTTTTAGTAGGAAGATTGGTCTCTTGGAGCAGCAAGAATCAAATAAGTATTATTATCTTAACAGCTGAATCAGAGTACATCTCAGCTGGAAGTTGTTGTGCATAGCTACTATGGATCCAGCATCAGCTTCAGGATTATAATCTCAAGCTATGTAGAACTCCAATGTTTTGTGATTCTACTAGTACAATCTCCATTGCTAGGAATCCTGTTTCTTATAGCAGGACTAAGAATATAGAGATTAAGTATCATTTCATTAGAGAGCATGTGGAATATGAGGACATCAGACTTGAGTTTGTCTCCACAGACAAGCAAGTGGCTGATATTTTCACCAAGCCACAAGATGAATCCAAGTTCAACACCTTCAAATTTGAATTGGGTATGATGAACTTAGTCTAGCTTCAGTATTTCTTCATGTATTTTTGCTGCTTGTAATATTAATACCTACAGGTTAACAAAGGAGTTATAGAATGAGAAGTGAAATGCTCTTGTTGAGGGGGATCAAGTTCAGTCTAATATTCAGGACAAGCTCTTGTAATAGTGACAAAAAGGTTCATAATAACTCTGCAAAAGAATAGATTGTCTCTAAGGATGATGCTGAGGTTGAGGGGGAGATTCACTCTGAACTCCCTGCTCAAGATACAATGTATAACATTGACTCCTCTGAGTCTAACAAAGATAATTCTGCTACTGATGTACATGCTGATGCACATCTATCAGAGTATAGGATGGCTGACTCAGAAGAAAGAGTATCTATAAGGGACAAAAATAAAGATATATGTGAACCAGGAGACTATTGGAACTGCTGTGCATAACTTCTATGGATACAACATCCGCTAGAGTACTAAAATTTTAAGGAAATTCATTCACCCTTATAGTATGGCTCATCTAGTGCAATTTCTATTGCTAATAATACTGTATCATACAGCAGGACTTAGCTTATAGAAATTAGATATCATTTTATTAAAGAACATGTAGAAATTGAAGTCATTTGCATTGAATTTGTCCCCACTGACAATCAAGTTGCTGATACCTTCACTAAGTAATTTGATGAGGCTAAGTTCAATTCTTTCAAAATTGAGTTAGGAATGCTTAATGTTGAATGACCCATGTACATTAAGTGTTTCAGTATAAATCTAGATATCTATATTTTCTTTTTTATTTTTAATTCACAATGTGGTCAATCTGCCTTATTGTTAAAGTATATCCTTAACAAGGTTAGATGGAGAGATAACAGTTAATCACTCTAACTTGCTAGGTTAAACTTCAGTAAGATTAGCTGAATCAACTGAGTAAAATACAGTGTTGGACAAGAATGACGTTTCTTCAAAAAATAATGATGTAGTTAAGGGGGAGAATTCACATGTTTCCACTCAGGATGAGGTCATTCCATCCACCCTGTTGCCTGAGGAATAAACTCTTCCTGAGCATAATGGTCAAAAGGACCAAGAGAAAAGTTCTCCCATGATCCTTTCTCCACGTTCAAAAGATGAATGCCTATTGAAGAAGCTAGAAAGGGGGAGGAGAGCAATTGAGAGCAATTAGCGAAGAGTGAAATTGAGAGCAATAGACCTGACATGTCAAGTCACTCTATTAAATTGACATTTTGAGCCAGAAAGGGGAAGTTAACTTTTAACAAGTTATATGAGGAGAGCAATGACTTGACATGTGAAGTCACTGCATTCAACTGGAGAACTTTGAACAAGCCTACATTTGATTAATTGATATGTTTTTTGTATTAGTGCACCTTTGTAGTGTTGTATGTTCTGCCTTCTTTAAATAGGGGGAGATAGTTAGGAATATTTCCCTTCAATGTTCCCTAAATTTGAAGAGGCATCACCATCAATGCTAAGTGCATAAATATATTTGATATATGCCCTAAGTTTAGTGTATGCAGGTTGTCTACAATACCATGATTAGAACGAATGTCAGGGTCACTATACTAGTTGGACTTAAGACACGTTGCTGGCAAAACAGAAATTTGTTTAAGTCCAGAAGCGTCGAGTGAAGACAGTTCAGTCGACACAAGAAGAGAAAAAGAGTTGAGAGAACTATATATAGTCAAAGCCGCATTGTTGCTGACTAGAAATCTGGCTAAGTCCAAAAGCATTGAGTGAAGATAGTTCACTCAACGCCAACTCAATAAGATATCTGACTAAGGACAGAAGTGTTAAGTGAAGGCAGTTCACTCAACACCAACT
Organism: Platanthera guangdongensis; assembly: GCA_039583875.1. Lineage (NCBI taxonomy): Eukaryota > Viridiplantae > Streptophyta > Magnoliopsida > Asparagales > Orchidaceae > Platanthera > Platanthera guangdongensis. Next base: position 149,528,174 of record CM077163.1, on the reverse strand, counting down.
CAACAAGATATTTAGCTAAGGATAGAAGCGTTGAGTGAAGGCATTTCACTCAATTCCTCAGTCAAGAAGACTTATTACTGGACAGGTAGAAAATCCACCAAGTCCAGAAGCATTGAGTGAACTCACTTCATCCAATGCCAAAGAAGTAGAAGTGTTGATAGATGCTCAAGCAGTCAAAGCCTTAGAAGGAGTAGACAAAAAATCTGTCTAAGTCCAAAAGCATTGAGTGAAGGTAATTCACTCAATGCCTACTTAACAGACAATTTAACTAAATCCAGATGCATCGAGTGATGAAGGCTCACTCAATGTCTAATCAATTACACTATAAAAGACAGAATGCGCTGAGGGATGAAGGCTCACTCAACACAATCAATGCCTGGAGAAGCAGAATTCTGCTAAGTACTTTTGCGTTGAGTGACAAGACTTCACTCAATGCCTGAGCAGTCTGTCTAGAATTTACTAAATACATAAGCGCTCAGTGTTGCTGACATCAACAGAAATTCATATGTCGTGGGATTTGCTTGTTAGAAGACAAAAGGCACCGCTTGCCTTTAGTACTGCATTTAATGCAAATGTTGTGCTGTAGTTTCCCATTTTAGGGGCCAATATTGCGCATAGAGACGTTGAATTTACGGGAAATAAAAGCGATTTCCGAGGAAGAAGAAAATAACTTTAGCTTTTGACTTTTGCAAGAGAAGATTTTTTCTGAATCATCTTCTTCCTGGAAGACAAAGTTGCAGAGCTTGAAGAACTTGCTCATACTGTTGGTTTGAAAAGTTCAGACAGTTAGCTATTGGAAGTCACATCTTCAACAACAAGTTCAGATAGTTCACTCTATGAGTTAGAAGAAGGAGCAGAGCAAGCCTAAGTTGATGTTGATCTTCAAGTCTACTGCATTCAACTCATCTACTCAAAATGCTTGAAGAAACAGTGCTCTACATGGTATTTCACAACACAAGAAGAACAACTTTAAAGATCTATTCTTGGTACTGTGAGGAAGATAGGACTGAGTATTCTCAATTCAGGAAGAGGCAGGCTCTGAGATCACTTCTCTGGAGTCAATCATCAACAACAACCAACACTTCATCTATAGGATCTAAACAGATCTGATTTGTAAGACTGATATATAATGGCTGAGTGGTAGGATCTTTCTGTAGATCTGAGGTAGGGCATGTGTGCCTGCTCTGTAGGAGGCTTATTCTCTAAGGTATGATCCTGTGAGGGATCTGAGTGTAGGGCTAACCTCCTAGCCTGAATGTAGGACTTTGGACAAAGTTTGAGGTAGGTGATTTGGTGCAGATTACTGAGCTGTAGGAGATTATATCTCTGAGTGTATGGCCTTGGGCCTGAGGTAGTACAGGTAGGAGTCTGAGAGATCCTGAGAGATTTGTGTTGTAAGCTCATTGAGCTGAGATTGTAGAAGTTGTCCTTGGATAATACATTGTTAGAAAGGTTGGAGGGACAGTGGATGTACCCATACCTTGCAGAACCACTATAAATACTTGTGTTGTAACACCCCAAAACTCAAAAGAGCGACGCGTGGTGCTTGGAGCCAAATCTGGGACTTGGTAGAGGCCACACAGCCTGGGACACGGGCGTGTCCCAGGGCCATGTCGTGTTCGGTTTCGACGAGCTACTCGAGTGGTTGACGAAAGACACTTGAGATAGGGAACACGACCTGAGATACGGGCGTGTCCAGGGCCATGTCGTGCTCGGGTTAGACGATCATCTCGAGTGTTCGACGAAAGGTACTCGAGATATCGAACACGTCCTGAGACACGGGCGTGTCCCAGGCCGTGTCCTACTCGAGTAGTTGGCCGAGTTGTGTCGGGGGTGAAACACGGCCTGGAGCCCAGGCATGTTCAACCTGACACGGGCGTGTTAAATTCAACACGGGCTTGTCGAGTACCCGCATTCTTCTCAGGTTGGTGTTGGTCCTGTGTCGATGGAGGAACACGCCCGGGTACACGGGCGTGTACTGGATGACACGGGCGTGTCAATCTTGACACGGGCGTGTTGAGAGCCCGTATGCTTTTCGGGATGCAACAGTTTCAGCATCAAATAGGGCACACGGCCTTGAACACGGGCATGTCACAAACCGTGTTCGGCCCAGGTTTTGGATTTTAAGTGCGAATAGTGGTCGTCCGTTTCCTTATTTTGGAATCCAACGGCTCAGGGTTGTCCTTACTTGGTTATACCCAGGAGTACGGTTTGGATGACTTCATTTCTTTCAAACCATCTCTTTCTAAAGTTCTAGAGAGAGGGGAGAGCATGGAAGGAGAAGGAAGAGAGATCCGGCCGTCGGTGGAGCTTCAGAGCCCCAAATCGCAAGCCAAGTTCGGATCTACAGAAGCGAGGACATTGCGGTGCTTTTCATCTGCATAGATCTTCATGGCACCAAAGAGGAATGCTCAGGTAATGATTCTTATCTCGGACATGTGAAGCCCTCTTTTCCCTTACATAGGAAGCCCACTCTCGCGAGTTTGCGGTGAGTGTGAGATGTTACTTCGGGTAAACATGAATAGTCCCCGTTGTTTTGCATGTAGAGTCCGTATTCAAGAAATGGACATAGGCATGATGTGTGAAGCCTACCCGGACAGGTTGGTCTGGATCGGCAATGTTCCATTGCTTGAATGGCCGGAGAAGACTCCGTGCAGTTGATTGTTTTTTCGTGTTTTCTACGCGGTAGATTGCAACAGGGAGCCTTGGGGACTAACTCCAAGGTGCACCCATAAAATTGGGCAGATGCGTGATTCTGCCAACATGGTGGCCTGGGAGCCAACTTGTACATAACAGGGTTATGTAAAGTGTGTGATCGGATTAGGACTCGGGGATTCTTAACCCGCGCATATGGCTTAAATTGACGTTGCGGTGTGAGCAACGGGTTAGGCGGAACCGTACCTGCTCTATGTCATTCGATTAGAGAGAACTAAAGTACGTGGTACTCGCCATTGGCATAGATGGAGGGTCTTAGATAGTGACCAGAAAGACCATAATGCTCACGAAAAATTTTTGTCCAAGTGGCGGTGGTGAGACCGCGGACTTTGACCGGGTTCACCGAGAATGTGCCCTGAGTGCACGGGGTATGTGGCCGTGCGAGCCTACGCCTGTGATGATGTGTAAATTCTCTATTATATGGCTATGCTAATAAAGTGCAGGGAAGGAGCATCGCCTCCCCGAGTTTACGGACGAGATTGTTATAATTTGGTCAGCTTAGCTGACCGTTGCTTTTGTTTGCCACCGCTTCAGTGGATTGTTGCTTGCAGGTGCTGTGGAGCCGAGTGACAAATAGCGGGCAAAAGCCTTTGTTGCTGAGTCGGCCCTCGAAGGCCGAATTTTTTAGTGTTTTCTTTGAGACTCATGTATGACCGGCCTGCATGCCGAGGTGTGGAAGAAACTTTAATTTGAGTAAACTATTGTAAGGCCATAAGGCCATGTACTCGTGTATTTGTACGTATATTCCTGTTGGTTTTTTATAGTGGACATTCATGCTGTTGGCTGGGTTCTTTATTTGCAAATTTTAAATTGCTTCCGCTAGAATGTACTCTTTGTAAGATGTTGGTTATTGGCAGGATGGTTTCCATTACATTACCTTCTGGTCTGTCTATGTTATATGGCGTCGGGCCCCGACCGGACCTACTGTTATATGCTATGTGACGGATAGGGGGTGTTACAATTTGGTATCAGACTACTGGTTTCGGTCAACTTAAATGAATTGGTGGACGAATTCCTTTAATGGGGGGTGAGCACATGTGTCTGCGTCATTGTTATAACATAAAAGAACCCATGAATGTCCACTTAGTAATGAAAATACACATGTTTGAGGAACCTGCGTGTTCCTATAATTACTTTTTTTTAATTTTGTTCGGTCACTTAACGGTGTTTTGTGCGACTATAGGTGACCAAGAGTGGTGTAAGGCCATCAGAACACTTGCTTTCTGAGGAATACAGTACACCCAATGACGTGCTCGAGACCCCTCCTTCGTTTGAAATCATAAGAAGGGTAGTTGAAGCTGTGTTTGCTGTGACTAATGCACAGCATGGAAGCAATGTGCAACCCTTTGTCCCTGAGATGGCTTTAATGTCGGGTGGGGTGTTGGATCAAATGACATTTAGAAGGCTATCAGGTCAGCAGTTGAACATATTTTTAGTGCAGGGTACGTACTCAGTTGACGAATATTTGCAAGCATTTCTTATGATAAGCCGCTACCCATACTTTGAGTTGGAGAACGAGCAGTCTATAGTCGATAGATTTTATAATGGTCTGCATGGCGATCTGTGAATTCTACTACTAGGACCAAAATTATTGGGATTCCGAGCCTTGGTGGAGTCGGCTAGATCTTTGGAAGTAGATTTTAGGAAGACTAACCAGATGTCAGTAAGCAGGGTATCGAACTCTGCAAGTCCTTTGAGAGCTGCATCCCGCAGAATGCTGAAAAAGTGGGCTAGAATATCGACTAGCAAAGCTACTTACAACTGTCATACTTGTGGCAAGAAAGGGCACCCTGCCCGAGATTGTCGTGATGTTGCTAAGAAGACAAAGAAAGCTATGTCAGGAGCAGTTGGGGACTCCAGTGCAAAGGAAACGGTGTTCAAAATGCCGAACTCCTCAAAATCTGGGTTCCGTAACTGGTATAAGAAGGCTAGAACTTTAGGTCCAGCCCCTGCTTCTGATGCATCTGGGGCCACTACAGGTCGAACCCTGGGTGCATGTTACAACTTTGGAAAGCTGGGGCATTATGACCGAGGGTGTTTGAGTAGACGTCCAAAGTTCAAGAGGAAACCTGGAGCAACTTACAAAGAAAAGGGAAAGGCGGTGGAGGCAACCGCATCTCACCATGCTCCAGCCCAACCTAGTGTGAACAATCTTGGACTTCCGGAGGCCGTAAAACAATCTGACGTAGTGACAGGTATGAGTTAATTAAAAGCAGTTAAGTTTTATATATAACTGATACCATTTTGCATGTTAGCCTATGACTGGTTGTGTTAGGCTCCGTTTTGATTTTTCGTTTATTCAGCGAGAGCACTCTTTGATACGGGAGCTTCGCACTCCTTTTTGTCTGAAGGAATTATATCGTGCATCGGAGTACCTTCTTCGATGACAAAGGACAAACTGGATGTGTTGTTGCCGAATGGGTCTTTGATGCACGCGGATAGAGTCTGTGGCGTAAAGAATCGTATTGGGAATCAGGAGTTTGATTTGCAAGCGTCGTTACTGCCGCTGGTGGAGTTCGATGTGAAATTTGGTATGGACTGTCTCTCGGAGTAGCAAGCATACATTGATTGCAATCATAATGAGGTCAAGTTGGGAACAGGTCGTGAGATGACATTTGCGGGCTTGAAAGGGTCGAGCAAGACTTTGATGTCTGCTCTTCAGGTGGTGAAGGCGGTTCTTGCTGGAGCAGAGCTGTTCTTCACGCTAGCGGAGACTTCGAAGCATAAGCCTATGTTGGACAGTATTTCAGTGGTATCCGAGTACCCTGATGTGTTCCCTGACAATCTTCCTGGAGCCCCACCTCAACGGGAGATTGATTTCACCATCGAGCTAGTGCTAGGTGCGAAACCTGTGTCACGCTCCCCGTATCGGCTAGTGCCTAAGGATATGGCGGAGCTGAAGGTTCAACTTCAAGAGTTGTTGGAGCAGGGTTATGTGCATCCAAGTTCATCGCCTTGGAGCGCACTAGTCCTTTTTGTTAAGAAGAATGACGAAAGCTTGAGACTTTGTATCGCTTATCGAGAACTGAACAAGCTAATAGAGAAGAACAAGTACCCGGTCCCAAGGATTGATGATCTATTCGATCTGTTAGTCGGGTCATTAGTGTACAAGAAATTGGATCTTAAGTCCGGTTATTATCAGCAGAGGATAAGGGAAGGTCACATTCCCAAGACAGCTTTTAGTAGTAGATACAGGCATTATGAGTTTACCGTCATGCCGTTTGGGCTGATTAATGCGCCGTCAGTGTTCATGGATCTGATGAACAGTACTTTCAGGGAGTACCTAGACCACTTTGTGATCGTCTTCATCGACGATATATTGGTGTACTCGCAAAGTGAGGAGGATCACTTTAAGAATCTGTATTTGGTGTTGGAGACGCGGAGGAGGAATCAACTGTATGTCATGTTCTCCAAATGTGATTTTTGGTTGTCCTCATTAGCGTTCCTTGGTCACATAGTCAGTGGAGAGTGCATTGTGGTGGATCCGGTGAAGATTGTTGCTACACGAGAGTGGCCTGTGCTGTCTTCGATAGCGGAAGTCCGGAGTTTTCTGGGGCTTGCCGGCTATTACAGGCGCTTCGTGGAGAACTTCTTACGCATAGCACTACCCCTCACGTCTATGACGAGGAAAGAGCAGAATTTTGTTTGGATGCCGGAGTGCGGACGAGCTTTTGAGGAGTTGAAAAGTCGGTTGACCACGGCGCCTGTGCTGTGTTCGCCGAGATGGGATCGAAGGCTTTGAAATCTATAACGATGCTTCTGGCAATGGATTGGGTTGTGTCCTACTGCAGCATTGAAGTGTGATAGCCTATGGCTCATGTCAGCTAAAGGTACATGAGAGGAATTATCCGGTCCATGACTTGGAGTTAGCGACCGTGATATTTGACCTGAAGCTGTGGAGGCATTATTTGTATGTGGTGAAGGTCGATATCTATACCGACCATAAGACCTTGAAGTACTTATTGGATCGGAAGGATCTGAACATGCGACCACAGAGATGGATGGAGTTCTTGGGGGACTACACATTCAAGATTCATTATGTGCCTGGGAAAGGCAATGCAGTTGCGTATTCATTAAGTCACAGGGCCCCAACTGGCTGTCGGTTCATGATGACCATTGGTTCGAGAGTTAAAGGCATTGGAGATCTCTTATGTTGAAAAGCAGTCTAGTGCCGAAGCGCTATTGAACTGGACAGAAGTTCAGTGTGATATGGCTGATCGGATTCGGTAGGCTCGGGATTTGGATGGCAACATGAAGCAAATCATGGTTGAGGCTTTGGATGGGTCAAATTCCCAATTTGAGGTCATGGATGGATTGTTATAGAAGGACAATCGTTTGTGCAACCCGAATGTGGGCAAATTGCGGGTGGAATTGATGTACGAGGCTCATCATACCAAGTATTTGATTCACCCGAGGAGCACGAAGATGTAACATGATATGAAGAAATTATTCTGGTGGCCAGGACTTAAGAAGGATGTGGCACTGTACGTGGCGAAGTGTCAAACATGCGCCTTAGTGAAGGCGGAGTGCCAGAAGCCTAGAGAATTCTTGAAGTCCTTGCCTATTTCGGAGTGGAAATTCGACGACATTACTATGGACTTTGTGCATGGGTTGCCAAGGTTGCAAAAGGGAAACGATGCCATTTGGGTGGTCGTAGATCGTGTAACGCCTCGAAACTCAAAAGAGCGACGGGGGACGTTTTGGGCCAGTTTTGGGTTCTGGCAGGAGGCATACGGCCTGGGACACGGGCATGTCCCAGGGCGTGTTAGGCTTGTGTCGACACTCAGCCCGCGAAGTTGACATTTTGCGCTCGACATTGTGTCGAGACAGTTCACACGGCCTGAGACACGGGCGTATCTCAGGGCGTGTCGAGCCCGTGTCAACACTCAGCCCGCGAAGTCGACATTTTGTGCTCGATGAAGTGTCGAGACATGGCACACGGCCTGAGACACGGGCGTGTCTCAGGGCGTGTCGAGCCCGTGTCGACACTCATCCCGGGGAGTCGATGAATTTTGCTCGACGAAGTGTCAAGACAAGGCACACGGCCTAGGATACGGGCGTGTCCAAGGCCGTGTCGTGAGGTCAATGAACTTCGCTCGACGATATGTCAAGACCGTGAACACGGCCTGGAGGCCAGGCATGTTCGAGTGGACACGGGTAAGGACACGGGCGTGTCCTAGAACCCGTGTAGTTCTCGGGTTGTTTTCGGGATAAATCGATGGGGGTACATGACCGACCACACGGCCGTGTCAGGTGGAACATGGGCGTGTCAGGTTGAACACGGGCGTGTTTGATGCCCGTGTGTTGTTCCAGGCGCATCGATTTTGATGGCGAATGAGGTACACGGCCCTGGACACGGGCGTGTGCCAGACCGTGTTCGGTCCAGATTATACATTTCAGGCCCGAATCAAAGGCGTTCGTTTCTTTAATTTGGGATCCAATGGTTGGGGATTGTTCCTGATGGGATATACCCGGGATTGGACCTTTGAAACCCTCACTTTTACTTGAGTGGTTATCTTTCTAAAGTGTAGAGAGAGAGGAGAGCCAAGGGAGGAAGAAGAAGCTAGATCCGGCTATTGGAGGAGCTTCGAAGCTCCAAATCGCGAGCCGACTCCGGATCCACGGAGGCGAAGAGAGTGCGGTGCTTTTCATTCATTTACTTTTCTATGGCGCCAAGGAAGAACGCTAGTGTAACAATTCTCTTCTTGAGCATGTGAAGCTCTCCTTCTTTGCATAGGAAGCCCGCTCTCACGGGTTTGCGGTGAGTTGGAGGCGTTCCTTCGGGTAGATATGTAAAGTCCCCATTGTGTAGAGTCCGTAAGCGAGAATGGACATAGGCATGATGTGTGAAGCCTATCCGGACATGTTGGTCTGGATCGGTGATGTTGCATTGCATAAATGCCGGAGAAGACTCCATGCGATTGATTGTTTTTCAGGTTTTCTACGTGGTAGATTGCAACAGGGAACCTTGGGGATTAACCTAAAGGTGCACCCGGAAAACTGGGCGGATACGTGATCTTGCCAACTAGGTGACCTGAGATCCAACTTGAATATAACCGAGTTATGTGAATTGTGATGGAAATGGGACTCAGGAGAAGTTTGACCTACACATATGGTTTAAATTACCGTTGTGATGTGAGCACGATTCAGATGGAGCCGTACTCGTTCTATGTCGTTCGGGTTAAAGAGACCTAAGGTTATGTGGCACTTGCCGTTGGCATAGATGAGGGTCTTCGGCGGTCTATGGTTTAAATTACCGTGACCCATGCCGGGAAGACAAATTGCTCATTGATTGGCCGTCCAAAGGGACGGTGGTGAGTCGGCAGACTTAGACTATGTTCACCGAGAATGTGCCCTGAGTGGACGGGGTGTGTGACCTTATGAGCTTACGCCTGTGATGAAATGAATATTGATTTATATGCTCGCTTATGCTAATGAAAATGCAGGGAAGGAGCATCGCCGCCTCGAGTTGGGGCGGGATCGTTATAATTTGGTCAGCATTGCTGACCGTTGCTCTGTTTGCCACCGTGCGGTGGTTTTGTTGCTTGCAGGTGCAGCTGGACAAAGCGATCAATAGCGGGCTAAAGCCCAAATTGCGAAGCCGGCCCTCGAAGGCCTAACTGGAGTGTTTACTGCTTTTATTCATGTATGACCGGCCTGCGTGCCGTGGTTTGTAAAACATGTAATATCAAGTAAACCATTTTGTAAGGCCTTAAGGCCTGTACTTATGCATGTACAACATCACTAATTGGTATTAGTGGACATTCATGCTTTAGTGCTGGGTTCTTTATTGCATCTTATATAAATTGCTTCCGCTAGAATGCTCTGTGTAGGACGTTAGATTGGCTGGATGGTTTCTATTGAGTAACCACCCGGTCTGTCTGTAGTATATGGCGTCGGGCCGCGGCCGGACCTACTACTATATGCTATGTGACGGATAGGTGGTGTTACAATTTGGTATCAGACTATTGGTTTTGGTCGGGCTTAAAATGAATTCGTGGATGAATTCTTTTTAAGGGGTGGTGAGCACATGTGTAACACTCCAGTTTTGGAGAGAGGGGTCGATTTGCGTTTCTGGACTTTCTTTTTAGTTTCTGGCAGGGGGCACACGGCCCGGGACACGGGCGTGTCCCAGGCCATGTCAGGCCGTGTCGACAACTTGGCCGCGTGGTCGACACTTTGCGCTCGACGAAGTGTCGAGTGAGGGCACACGGCCTGCGACACGGGCGTGTCGAGCCCGTGTCGACACTCGGCCCGGGGTGTTGACCTTTTCGCTCTACTTTGTGTCAAGGCAAGGCACACGACCTAGGACACGAGCGTGTCCAAGGCCATGTGGGTTTGTCAACGATCTTTAGTCGACGATGTTCAATCAATGAGTGTCGAGTGTCGAGTGTCGAGTGTCGAGACTGGGGCACACGGCCTGTGACACGGGCGTGTCCCGCTTGGTCGATGATCATCGCTCGACATTTTTCCGTGGTGTCGACATAAAGGGTGTCGACGAGTGTCGAGAATTGGCACACGACTTGGGACACGGGCGTGTCCCAAGCCGTGTCACCTCTCGGGATGTTTTCGGGGCCGTGTCAATGGAGGTACACGGCCGGCCACATGGCCGTGTCATTGGGGACACGGGCGTGTTAGATGCCCGTGTGCTGTTCCAGGCGCATCGATTTGAGACAGCGAATGAGGCACACGGCCCTGGACACGGGCGTGTGCCAGGTCGTGTTCGGCCAAGGTGTTTTATTTTTCAGGCGGATCGTGGCCATTCTTTTCCTGATTTTAGGATCTGACGGTTTAGGACTGTTCTTGGGGAGTTAAGTCCGAGAATAGGGTTGGAAACCCTCATTCTTCTTCAAGCTTTTCTCTTACTAATTTCTAGAGAGAAGGGAGATCAAGGAAGAAGGTGAAGGAGTGTTTGGGCTGTAGGAGAAGCTTCGGTGCTGGAAATCGCGAGCCGAGTCCAGATCCGTGGAGGCTAGATCTTTGCGAAGGTTTTTATCCGGATATTTTGCCATGGCAAGGAAGAGGAGTCGGAAGGTAACGACACTTCTCCTCTCGGTCTTAGGATGCATGTCTTTAGCATCATTTTTATTTTCTAGTTCTTGGGCACCAAACTCTCAAATGAGAGGGTTTTGGGTCGCCAATGTTGGGTACATTGGTTCTAATGTACCTGATTTGATGAAGCCTCACCCTACTCAATGATATACATCAAAATGTATTTGATGTATGTTGAGTTTACTTGTGCAGGTTAAGTATTTACAGGAAAGATGAAAAAGTTTCTAAGTCCATGTGTCGACACTCAGGAGCAAAGTGTCGACACTTAAGAAGACTTGTGTCGACACCCAGGCAAGCAGTGTCGACACTTAGAGTACTTGTGTCGACACCAGGGGTGCAGAGTTGACACCAGACAGAAAGTGTCGACACAAGGAGCTGTGTCGACACTCAGTGAAGAGAAGCCCAGTGAAGCAGTGTCGACACTTAGCAGTTATGTCGACACCCAGAGAAACTGTGTCTATATCAGAAAGTGTCGACACTTGGAGGCTGTGTCGACACTCAGCAAAAGTCAGCAGAGTCTAAGTATAAGTGTCGACACCCAGAACAATATGTCGACACACAGCAGAAGACTCAACACTTGAAGAAAGTGTCGACACAAGGAGCTGTGTCGACATTTAGCAAAGTTCAAGAATATTCTAAGTACAAGTGTCGACACAAAGGAGATGTGTCGACACTCAGCCAAAGTCTCAACAGAAAAAGAATGTGTCGACACAAGGAGCAGTGTCGACACTCAGTAAGTATCAACACAGAAGGCATGTGTCGACACCAAGAAGATGTGTCGACACTGGACAAGTTCAACACATGAAGATGTGTCGACACAAAGGTGTTGTGTCGATACTTACAAGAATTCAACAAAGTGCTGAAGAACAAAGTGTTGTGTCGACACTCAATATCAGTGTCGACACATGAAGAAGAAGCTGTGTCGAGAAGTGCATTCTACAACACAAGGAGTTGTGTCGACACCGTGTAGGCTAGTGTCTACACTTAGTCAACTTGTGTCGACATTTGGTCTATAAGTGTCGACACTTAAAGACAGACAGTCTCGACACTTTCAGACAGTTACAGATTTTTCAAGAACTGACTGGATGACTTGACAGCTGCCATTCCAGCCGGTCTACTGCACCTGTCAGAGTTATCAGAAATCAGTTATGAACCGGACCAGCCGGTTACCATGAAGAAGGCCTATAAATAGGCTTATACTGTCTACAGAAACAGATGATCAATTGTTGTTCAAGTGATAATTCACAAGAGAAACACATAAGAAGATCTAGTTATTCCTTGAAGAATCAAGTGAAGATCTAAGTAGTTGGAGAGAGAGAGAGCTCCATCCAAGAAGTCAGCCATTGGAACCAGGCTGAGAAGAAGGGTTCAGATTTTGTTCTGAATCTTAAGTTGCAGAGATCAAGGATCAACTGCAGAGGAGATCAATCTTATCTTGTTCTACATTCAAGAAGCTTTGAAGAAAGCCAAGTCAGGTTGATTTCAGCTGAGTTCTTCCAAGAACTCTTCAAGAAACTCACAACTCTTCTCTCTTCTCTCTGAGTTGTAGAGTTTACATTTTTGTATTCATATTTTCTAGTAGGATCCTTAGGGATCTGAGTTTGTAAGCCTGTAATTATAAAGGCTGAGTGTAGGGCCTGTGTGCCTGAGTGTAGGAGATCTATATCTCTGAGTGTAGGCCTGTTGTGGATGAGTGTAGGCCTTGGTGGCTGAGTGTAGGCTTTGTGAAGAAGCTGAGTGTAGGCTTTGTGAAGAAGCTAAGTGTAGGCTTTGTGAAGAAGCTGAGTTGTAGGGCCTTGGGCCTGAGCTATAGGAACCTGTTTTGGGGTTCTGAGTGTAAGATCTGAGGATCTGAGATAGTGGAGGAGTTTGGCCGAATCTAGTACACTGCTAGATAGGCGAAGGGGGAAAGTGGATGTACCCAAATCTTGGGGAACCACTATAAATTTATGTGTTCACTGTGTGCTGGATTGATTGATGTGATTGCTGGTTAATTGTTGTGTTATAATTCTGTGATAAACTCTGAATTCTGCCTAAAAAGTTAAAAAGATTTAAGTCACCTATTCACCCCCCCCCCCCTCTAGGTGATTAGGTGCAATATCTTTCAAGTGATATCAAAGCGAGGTTGCCCAAAAAGGGACATAACTGTCTGAGTAGATCCTGTTGGCAGATTCAGTCTAAGTACATTACAGAATCAAGAAAATCAAGAACCATGGGTTCCAATGAGAATCAAAAGGAATTGGGATCCATGAAGCTACCTATTTGCAGAAAAGAGATCTTTGGCATCTGGAAGGAAAGGGTGAGACTGTTTATGGAAGCCTCAGACCCTAGAATATATATCACAGTGAAAGAAGGGCCATATGTGCCCATGAAGGTTTCAGTCTTAGATGCAAATCAGAGAACACCTAAGGATTTCTATGAAATGACAAAGAATGAGATAATTCTAGCCACAATGGACAAAAGGGCTCAGAATATCATTGTGAGTGCTATAGATGATGCTACCTTTCAGAATTTGATACACTGCAAGACATCCAAGGAAATGTGGGATACTCTTATTTGTGTACATGGAGGGTTCTGAAGAAGTGAGGCAGGACAGAAAGTCCTTATTAAACCAAGAATATGAAAGCTTTAGGCAAGGTAGATCTGATAGCAAAACTGAATGCTATACGAAGTTCTATAGGATTGTGAATGAGCTAATGTCCTATGACAGAGAGTTCAGTAACTATGAGCTTAATGATAAGTTCTTAAGGTCCCTTACAAAAGATTGGGACACCAAGATCTATGCCATTAGGGAAATGGCAAAGTTAGCAGAAATTCCTCCACCAACACTGTTTGGAAAACTGCTGTCCTATGAAATGTAGTTGATGGTGAGGAAAGAAGAGGAGAAATCTACAAGAAGTGAACATAAAGAAAGGACAGTGGCATTTAAAACAGAAGACCCCAGAAAGTACAGAAGTAAGTCACCAACTCCACCACCAAAAGTAGCTGAAACTGAGTCAGATGAGTCAGAAAGCAGAAAGTCTGAAAGCAGTGAAAGTGATGAGTACTTTGTTGCCTTCACAAGACACTTTCAGAAGTTCTTAAAGAAGAAACAGTGGAGGACAAGGCCATCTACTTCACAAGGAAAAGATGACTATTATCAGAATAAAAAGTCATCAAAGAAAGATAGGAAAAAGACCAAGTCTAGCAAAGCAACTCTATCAAAAATTGTTTGTTATTATTGTAATAGACAAGGACATGTTATTGCAGACTGTCCAGAGAAAAGGAAGGAGTCAAATGATAAGAAAAAGACTCAATTCAAGGGCAAGAAGGAAAGATCTTTGGTTGCCAAAAAGGATAAGAGCCTGTCATACATTTCTTCATCAGAAACTGAGTCAGATGCTGAGGCATATATAGGACTGTTTGCTGAGGAAGAAGAAGAAGAGTTCATTCAGATCATGAACTCTATATATGAACAAGAGGACAGTCATTGCCAAGGACTAATGGCATTGATAGAAAATGACAAAATCCAGGAGCAGCCTGGACCTAGTAAGGTACAATATTATTCTTTAAGTTCAATTTCTTGTGCTAGTTTAGAAACAGATTCATCATCATCAAATGATGAGAGTGCATCTGAGTCTGAAGAGGATATTCATCAATTGATAGATGAATATAAAGTTCTGTTGCAAGCATTTAAGAAATGCAAATCCTTGGCCAAGAGTCAAGTTAAGGAGATTGCAAGTCTCAAAGTGGCTGCAACTGATTATGAGAAGTTGTTTGATCAAAAACTTAATGAGATAGCCAGACTGAAGCACATAACTGTGATTCAGATGGGGACTATAACTTTTAAGAATGATCAAATCAGAAGTCTGGAGATTAGTCTTCAAAAGGAGAGAGATTTAGCTGCTAGGTTTTCTAAACCAAAGTCAGTTCTACCCTTAATTGATGAATTTGTTCATTAAAAAGGTAAAGCTGGACTGGGATTTACTAAACCTGCAAGGACTGTTCAGTCCAAGTACAAGGGCAAAGCCCCAGCTCTCAATAAGCCAGCTGTAGATAAAACAACTAAGACTGTACCTAAGCAAAGGTACAATAGGTTTGAGTGTTGGTGCTGTGGCAAGGTAGGCCAATTTGCCATGGATTGTTGGCACAATGCTAGTGTCAAAGTGAGTAACAAACTGCCTGTTGGAAAACCTGCAGGTAGCTTTGTTAGGAAGCAAACTAACCAGTACCAAGGACCCAAGAATTCTTTGGGTTCTAAGGTTCACTAATCTGTTTTGCAGGTAAGTCCAAGTGTCCATGCCCCAATATGGTACTTGGACAGTGGATGTTCCAGACATATGACTGGAACAAGGGGATTGCTAAAGGACTTCACTCCAATCAAAGATGGTCCTAAAGTCACCTTTGGTGGTTCTGAAAAAGGAATCATCAAGCGATTTGGTAACATTTCTAGCTCACATATTACTATTACTCAAGTGGCTTATGTCAAAGGTTTGAAACATAACCTTATTAGTATAAGTCAATTGAGTGATGTAGGATATGACATCTCATTTGTCAAAAATGGTTGTCATATCAAGAGATCAAATGATCAAGAGGTCATTTTGACTGGTTATAGAAAAAGAAATGTCTATTGCCTAGACATTATGTGTGAGAACAATGGTTCTCCAGTGTGTCTTGTAGCTGATGAGACAGTCTCTCATTATGTCAAATGGCACAAGAGGCTAGCCCATATAAATTACAAGACAATTGGGCAACTCTTTAGTAAAGAGTTAGTGAGGAATGGTCCTCAAGTTAAGTGTATTAAAGATGAAATATGCTCAGCTTGTCAAAAGGGCAAGCAGACTAGATCCACCTTTAGTAGCATTGAAAACAAAGATGTTGTGAGGTGTTTATACCTCTTGCATATGGATCTCTTTGGTCCTATGCCAGTTCACAGCCTAGGTAGGAAGGTCTATACCTTTGTAGTTGTAGATGACAACTCAAGATTTTCCTGGGTGTTCTTCCTTAGACAGAAATCTGAAACACCTAGTGTCTTCTATAGCTTTGTCAAACAAATTCAGAATGAACTAGATAGTACAGTGGTCAAAATAAGAAGTGACCATGGTACTGAATTTCAGTCTGATAGTATGGCAAAACTATGTGAAGAATTTGGGATATTTCAAGAGTTTTCTTCACCAAGGACACCTCAGCAAAATGACATTGCTGAGAGGAAGAATAGAACCTTGATTGAGGCTGGTAGGACCCTATTAAGTGATACATCACTACCAGAATATTTCTGGGCTGAAGCAGTGAATACTGCTTGCCATGTAATTAATAGAGCTACCATTACTAAAATCCACAACAAGACCCCCTATGAGGTTGTGAAAGGCAGAAAACAAAACATATCCTACTTTAGGATCTTTGGTTGTAAGTGCTTTATATTTAACAATGGAAAGTCTTACTTGACTAAGTTTGCTGCCAAGTCCCAAGAGGGGATCTTTGTTGGGTACAGCAACAATAGTAAGGCTTATAGGGTCTACAACTTGTCTACTCAAGTTGTAGAAGAGTCTGTACATGTAGTATTTGATGAAACTAGACTTATTAATAATGAGTTGTCTAGTAGTATATGCAGCTCCATAGGTATAACTAAGAAGATGGACAAGCTCACTATAGAAGAAGAACCTACTGCAAGACAGCTAGTAGAAGATAGTGGATGCTGTCCAGGGGGAGTACTACATGTACCTAATGAAGAAGAAGTGCAAGGAGTGCAGCAAGATGAAGGAACTGAAGAAGTTCAACCTGAAGCCAGGATGCCTCCAGCTAATAGGCATCTAAGAGATCATCCAGCAGAACAAATCATTGGTTTTCCAAGACAAGGGGTACAAACAAGGAGCAGAAACCTGAATGCAGCACTCTACTCCAGTTTTCTATCCCAAGTTGAGCCAAAGAAGTTTGAAGAAGCCATCCTATACCCTCATTGGATTGAGGTAATGCAAGAAGAGCTGAATCAGTTCAAGAGGTGCAAGGTCTGGGAACTTGTTCCTAAACCAAGAGACCACAACATAATTGGGACCAAGTGGATCTTTAGGAACAAGATGGATGAACATGGAGTCATCATTAAGAACAAAGCAAGATTGGTTGCTAAAGGATATAGGTAGGAAGAAGGTATTGACTTTGATCAAACCTTTGCTCCAGTAGCCAGACTGGAAGCCATAAGGATGTTCCTGGCCTATGCAACCTTTCAAGGATTTAAAGTTTACCAAATGGATGTAAAGTCAGCCTTTCTGAATGGTAATCTAAAAGAGGAAGTCTATGTGGAACAACCATCAGGTTTTGTTGATTCAACTCAACCTAATCATGTCTATAGACTTAGGAAAGCATTGTATGGGTTAAAGCAAGCCCCTAGGGCTTGGTATGAAACCCTGTCTAGTTTCCTCATTGAGAATAAGTTCACAAGGGGGAAAATAGACAAGACTCTATTCCTTAGGGAATCCAGAGGCAAAGTTATACTAGTCCAAATATATATAGATGACATAATATTTGGGTCTACTGAAAGTAGTCTTTGCAAAAAGTTTGCAAAACTAATGCAAGGACAATTTGAGATGACTAGTGTGGGGGAACTTAAGTTCTTCTTGGGTCTCCAAGTTAGACATACTGAGAATGGTTTATCCATATGCCAGTCCAAGTTCACCCTAGAACTCATAAGGAAGTATGGTATGGATTCATACAGTACCATGAAGACTCCTATGGGGTCAAGTATGTCTCTTAGCAAAGATGATGCAGGGAAACCTGTAGATGAGACTTTGTATAGAGGGATAGTTGGCTCCCTACTCTATTTGACTGCAAGTAGACCAGATATCATGTATGCTACATGTGTCTGTGCTAGGTATCAAGCATGCCCTAAGGAGTCTCATTTGACAGCAGTCAAAAGGATACTGAGATATCTGAAGGGCACTCCTTATCTATGCCTCTGGTACCCTAGGAATGGAGATTTTGAACTAACAGGTTATTCAGATGCAAACTTTGCAGGATGCAAAGAAGACAGAAAAAGCACAACTGGAACCTGCCAATTCCTAGGTGGAAGACTGATTTCATGGAGTAGCAAGAAGCAAACAAGTGTGGCTATCTCCACTGCAGAGTCAGAATATGTGGCTGCAGCAAGTTGCTGTGCTCAACTTCTATGGATACAACATCAGCTTGAGGACTATGGAATTCAGCTAAGTAGAACTCCACTATTTTGTGATTCTACCAGTGCTATATCAATTGCAAACAATCCTGTTTCCCATAGTAGAAATAAACATATTGAAATAAAATATCATTTTCTTAGAGAACATGTAGAAAAAGAAGATATTTTACTGGAATATGTTAGAACATATAATCAACTAGCTGATATGTATACTAAGCCCTTAGAAGAAACTAAGTTCAATAGGTTTAAAATTGAACTAGGTATGATAAACTTAGAATAAGTTCATAGAAATGGCTAAGTAAAATGGTGTCGACACAAAGAGATATCTGTGTCGACACAAAAAAGTGGTGTCGACACTTCAGGGAAAAGGTGTCGACACATCTAGGAAGTTGGTGTCGACACTTCAGAAAATTAGTGTCGACACATCATTAGTAGGTGTCGACATACCAAAGGTGGTGTCGACACTTAGTGTTTACTCAGAATTATCTAAGTAAAGTCTCAACTAAATGTCGAGTTATGTGGTGTCGACACATAAACAAGTGTCGACACATATATTCTGTTGACTAAAATTGTGTCGACACATAGTTGTCGAGACATTATAAGTCTGCGTCGACACTTTTCCACAGTGTCGACACAATTTAAGTTAGTTAACCCGCCTTTTCATCTTCAAACCTACAAAGGTATAAATAGAATTTCTCCATTGTCTGTCGACACGCTCACTAAAGTTTCGAGACCAAACTTGTGTGTCGACACCTCTCTTCTGTCCAGTCAAATTCTTCAAAACCTAATGGCGCCAAAGCTCGAGGAGAACGTCAATGAAGGCTACGAACTGGTGCGACATGCGTTTGATGATGCAGACCCGGAGATCAAGAGTGTGGTAACCCTAGTTGCAGACTCAGGGTTAGAATTTCTTGTTTCAGAGACGACTAAAATCTGGAAGAAAGAAGTCTTGGAATTCCTGAAAGGAGCTAAAGTAGACGAATCTGGACTCAAGATCAAGTCTAGGGTTCATGGTGAAAAGGTGAAGATATCACCTAAAAGTTTGAGAAAAGTCCTAAATCTACCAAGGACAAAAGAAGAGGATGATGTTACTGCTTCTAAGACCAGAGAAGTATTAACATGGTGTGGACTGGATGCAAAGATGAAAATTGGTTCTGTATTCAATAGAAAGGGGATGAACAGCCAGGGGAAATTTCTTTCTGAAATTGTTGGCAAGGTAATCTTAAGTAAGCCTTGAGGGCATGACAGGGTCTCAGCCCATATGTTCAACCTTATGACAAGGATAATCTTCATAGTGAACACAGATTGGTCTGTTGTTGTCTTTGAGAAGATTAAGGAGAGTCTGAAGAAACCCAATTTGGGTAGGATCTTAAGTTTATACCTAGCTGGTAGTATACCAGAAGTTATAAGTCAAGCTGCAGGCACTAAGATCAACCATATGAGAAAGATGGACATGAGGATATTCTCTAGGTGGGATAGGGTTTTGTCTAAGGAGATGCCAACCCCTGAGAAAATAACTCCTGAGAAAGTAACACCCCTAAAGAAGAAGAAGAAAACTGCCCCAGTGGCTCAGGATACATCTAGCAGCTCAAGTAGTGAAGAGCAAGTTGTCTTTACTCCTGATGAGGATGTAGAAGGGAATGCTGGAAAGTCTCCAGCACAACAAGATGCTGTAGAGAGGCAGGGGGAGCTACCATCAGCTAGCCCCATACACCAGGATCAAATCCAGGGGGAGCCTCTAGTTGTAGAAGAGCCAACTCCTCTTGAAAGTGAAAGAGCCACCCACATCATCCTTGAGGTAATCACTGAGCTTAATGCTTTAGATTTCCTTATAAAGGATAATTTTTTGTCTGATTCCTTAAATAATGTTAATCATCAAACTCAGATTGATAGCCAACTCCCAGATGTTGTCATGGAGGACACATCTATTACAGTTCAAGTAGTATCTGATCCAGTGGTAGATGAGCCAAGAATTTCTCCAGCTCATTCTCCACAAGAATATACAATGGAAGATCTTTTCCTAAATCTGGATCAAACAGATTTTGACAAGGAATGTGCTGCTGCTGAGGGGGAGAATGCTCCAGTTGAGGGGGAGCAAGTAATAATTGTTGAAGAACCTGCAAGGCAAGAGCCCGAGAAGCCCCAAGCTGTTGAGGAGCTACCTAGAGAGAGGGTAGATATTGCTAGCACATCAGCATCTGAAGATGAGGAAGCTGCTAGAGCTAAGAAAAGGAAGTTCCAAGTATTCAAGAGGAGGAGTCAGAATTACAAAAAAGCTCTACAAACTATTTCTCCACAGCTTATATCTCAACCAGCACCATCTGTAGATTATAGTTCTCTCATGGTTGCTATGCAAATAAAACTTGATGAGCACAGGAAAGCCATTGAAACCTATGTGGATGAGGGGCACAAGTATTTACACTTTGATCTGGCCCAGGATATTAAGTCTATAAGATTTGAAATGAATCTAAATAAGAAGGAAATGACTGACTGCTTCCACAAGGGAGGGAATGCAGTAGTCTACTTAGCTACTCATCAAGAGAAAATAAAAGCTCAAGTAGATGACATTGCACTGAAGCAAGGGTATGTTCTTGAGAACCAGATCAGAATGAATGACAATTTGACAGCTTCACACAATGCAATTGTCACTGAGATGAAGAACATAGCTACTGGACTGACTACTTCTAATGCTACTGCTAAGGCAGAGTTTGATAAAGCCTTGCAAAAGAGTTTATTTGATGTTACAACTGCAATTCAAGACTCTCAGAAGTTGATAACTAACAAACTCCAAAGGTTGAAACCTTTCTTTAAAGATGAAGTCAATTATTTGGATAACCAAGTCAGATTTTAAAAGGATGATCGAAGAGATCACATGGAAAGAGAAGTCATAAAGGGGGAGAGGGTGTTAGTCAAAGCCAGCTCTGATCATGCTAAGTGGATTTCTAATTCTATCAGAGCTACTCTTGGATATCCTCCTTTATGTGATGATGACAATGTTGCAGAATCTGGGATACATCCTGCATATCTAGGAGGGGAGCAACCAGAAGTGGCTCAAGTAATCTACCCTCCTCCAGATTTTGATATGGTCCAAGCTGATATACAGTCTATGTATAGCCCACCTGAGGGTCAGCAAAATGTCATCATAGAGAAGGTGGTTCAGCCAGTATCTGATGCTTTACAGGAAGCTATACTAAAGGAACAAGCTGAACAAGAAGCCAGACTATCTAAAAAGAGGTTCAGAGGGCAAGCTGAACAAAGACCAGATTTTGAGCAGTGGAGCCCCACTTCAAGAAACATTATCTTAACTGCATGGAAAGCTGCAAAAGATAATATTCAAGATAGAAACAAATGGTTTTCTGAACTGGAATGGAGGAAGCATGAGACAAGGCAAGAAGCCATAGTCCAATATAGAAGAAAGGCCAAGATGGTAAAGCTATCTCCTACTGCTCAGGAGCCTAGCAAGTACATTCCCAAGCCTTATCATTATTTTGAGAGGCAAAAGATTAAAGCTGAAGAGCAAAAGAAAAAGGATCTGAAAGGCAGGAAGCCTGCTGATACTGAAGTTACTGAAGCCCCTGTACAAGCCAAAGTACAATCTGGAAAAAGAATAGTGATCAAGGAGGCTGAACAAAAATAGAATACAATTTTCTTCAGTCTACAATTGTAATCTTTTGATTTTAAACACCTTGTAAACTTTTGAAAAATGAATATGACAAAGCAGTTAGAACAATGTGCTGTGTGATAAATTTGCTGTGTGATAAATTTATTTCATAATTATTCTGAGATAATGTCTATGTATACATGTTTGATTGATACATGTTTATGTTTGCCCTGATATATAATCCTGCTTTACATCATGCTATGATTTTATTCTGTATGGTGTATATCATTGACTAAGGGTTATGACTTCTCCAAATAGGGGGAGATTGTTGGGTACATTGGTTCTAATGTACATGATTTGAAGAAGCCTCACCCTACTCAATGATATACATCAAAATGTATTTGATGTATGTTGAGTTTACTTGTGCAGGTTAAGTATTTACAGGAAAGATGAAAAAGTTTCTAAGTCCATGTGTCGACACCCAGGAGCAAAGTGTCGACACTTAAGAAGACTTGTGTCGACACCCAGGCAAGCAGTGTCGACACTTGGAGTACTTGTGTCGACACCAGGGATGCAGAGTCGACACCAGACAGAAAGTGTCGACACAAGGAGCTGTGTCGACACTCAGTGAAGAGAAGCCCAGTGAAGCAGTGTCGACACTTAGCAGTTGTGTCGACACCTAGAGAAACTGTGTCTACATCAGAAAGTGTCGACACTTGGAGGCTGTGTCGACACTCAGCAAACGTCAGCAGAGTCTAAGTATAAGTGTCGACACCCAGAACAATGTGTCGACACATAGCAGAAGTCTCAACACTTGAAGAAAGTGTCGACACAAGGAGTTGTGTCGACATTTAGCAAAGTTCAAGTATATTCTAAGTACAAGTGTCGACACAAAGGAGATGTGTCGACACTCAGCCAGAGTCTCAACAGAAGAAGAATGTGTCGACACAAGGAGCAGTGTCGACACTCAGCAAGTATCAACACAGAAGTCATGTGTCGACACCAAGAAGATGTGTCGACACTGGACAAGTTCAACACATGAAGATGTGTCGACACAAAGGTGTTGTGTCGACACTTACAAGAATTCAACAAAGTGCTGAAGAACAAAGTGTTGTGTCGACACTCAATATCAGTGTCGACACATGAAGAAGAAGCTGTGTCGAGAAGTGCATTCTACAACACAAGGAGTTGTGTCGACACCTTGTAGGCTAGTGTCGACACTTAGTCAACTTGTGTCGACACTTGGTCTATAAGTGTCGACACTTAAAGACAGACAGTCTCGACAATTTCAGACAGTTACAGATTTTTCAAGAACTGACTGGATGACTTGACAGCTGCCATTCCAGCCGGTCTACTGCACCTGTCAGAGTTGTCAGAAATCAGTTATGAACCGGACCAGCCGGTTACCATGAAGAAGCCCTATAAATAGGCTTATACTGTCTACAGAAAAAATGATCAATTGTTGTTCAAGTGATAATTCACAAGAGAAACACATAAGAAGATCTAGCTATTCCTTGAAGAATCAAGTGAAGATCTAAGTAGTTGGAGAGAGAGAGCTCCATCTAAGAAGTCAGCCATTGGAACCAGGCTGAGAAGAAGGGTTCAGATTTTGTTCTGAATCTTAAGTTGCAGAGATCAAGGATCAACTGCATAGGATATCAATCTTATTGTGTTCTACATTCAAGAAGCTTTGAAGAAAGCCAAGTCAGGTTGATTTCAGCTGAGTTCTTCCAAGAACTCATCAAGAAACTCACAACTCTTCTCTCTTCTCTCTGAGTTGTAGAGTTTACATTTTTGTATTCATATTTTCTAGTAGGATCCTTAGGGATCTGAGTTTGTAAGCCTGTAATTATAAAGGCTGAGTGTAGGGCCTGTGTGCCTGAGTGTAGGAGATCTTTATCTCTGAGTGTAGGCCTGTTGTGGCTGAGTGTAGGCCTTGGTGGCTGAGTGTAGGCTTTGTGAAGAAGCTGAGTGTAGGCTTTGTGAAGAAGCTGAGTGTAGGCTTTGTCAAGAAGCTGATTTGTAGGGCCTTGGGCCTGAGCTGTAGGAACCTGTTTTGGGGTTCTGAGTGTAAGATCTGAGGATCTGAGATAGTGGAGGAGTTTGGCCGAATCTAGTACACTGCTAGATAGGCGAAGGGGGAAAGTGGATGTACCCAAATCTTGGGGAACCACTATAAATTTGTGTGTTCACTGTGTGCTGGATTGATTGCTGTGATTGCTGGTTAATTGCTGTGTTATAATTCTGTGATAAACTCTGAATTCTACCTAAAATGTTAAAAAGATTTAAGTCACCTATTCACCCCCCCCCCCCCTCTAGGTGATTAGGTACAATATCTTTCAGCCAAGGTTCAAGAGGAACCTCCAGGTTGATTGAGTCCGTCCCCGACATATTTTGCATTAGAGATACGCTCTGTTAGTGGATTAGGCATGGTGGGTGAAGCCGTAGTCGCGACTGTTAGTCCGACTCGGTGATGTTGCATACGAACGTTAAGGATTCGTAGAGATTCTGTTGCGGCAAGACGTCGTTTATGATGTGGTGATGTTTTCCCCCTTTTTCTCGAGTGAGTACGTGTAGTCGCAACCGGACAAGGTTAGCTCCTCGTGGCGGTAGATGTTTTCCTTGTTGGACAAGGTTAGCTCCGCATGAGTTGGAGATGGTTTCCTTGGTGCGCGGGAACGCTGCAGTACAAATGAGGGACTAGGGTGGAATTGTCTTGGTTTGTGATGCGCCAAGGCGTGGCTATGTCTCTGTGGTCGGCTGGCTATCCTGTCACGTTCACATCATGTGCAGAGGGTGTCCCGGTGAGACTAGTCCCCTTCTGAGAGACTGACGAGAATGCCAAGCATGAGGGCAAGCCCGGGCAATGAGGCCATGAGCGGGTGGGGTCCGACAAGGCTTCTTAGAATCGGTTAGTTTTGTGTGGTTGTTGGAACCCTGACATGAGACGTCAGAGCTTGTAGGCAAACCCGGGTCTAAGACCTTGAGCGGGTGGGGCCTTGACAAGAATTCCATGAGGCGGCCTGTGAACCGTTGGGGGGAATGGTGTCACCCCCTTTGTTTGCGGCTTTATGCCAATGGGGAATCAATGAGTACCCATATGATGTTATGATGTGCTAGATGCATACGAGTTAGGGTGCCTTGGGTGAATCCCGGGTTATTGCATACATGATTGCATAAGTAGGCCCTTTTTGTTATATTCTCAACCCGTAGAGAACATGTATGATGCGTGTGACATCCAAGCCTGTTTTAGTAGTTGCTTTTCTTGCTTATGATTTTTGCATATGAAGTGCTAACTTGCAGGTTGGAGGGGTACCCCGGGGTCCGTTAGGGGCGGCCGGGAGGAGATGTGTTGTTACACAGTTTGAGGTCAGCCTTTGCTGACCCACGTTACTAATAAATTTTACAGGGCAAGGATCGCATGCATGAGTTAGCTCGCCGGCCATAAAGGACCAAGCCTCATGAAGTGCTTTTCTTTTTGTAGCTCTACTTATATGATGTTGTATGTTTGAGACTCATGTTGTCCGGCTTGCATGCTGAGGTAGACTAGGAGTGCTAAGCACATTCATGACAATTGTATTGTTTGATTTTGGACACTTGTTGTAAGGCCATAAGGCCATTTGTTTTACTCTTCTTGTAGTGGATAACTTCTTGTCTTGCTTGTGTTTCCGCTATGTTGTGAAAAGTGTTTAGAGTGTGGGTAGCTATATCAACTTTTAATACTAAAGCTGTGTTGTCCGTATGTTGTGGGGCCCCGACCGGACCCATATTATACGGTCATTACAGGGGAGGTGTTACAATTTGGTATCAAAGCGAGGTTGATTCAAGGTCAGTGCGTAGAGAAGTTATCCACATAAGAGTAACGCGGGACAATGAGTGTCCTTATGTTTAAGTCTTGAGAGTTGAGACTGATTCCTTGTTTCTTGTTCTCTTAAAGAGTGCAAGCAACGAGGCGGGTACGTCGAGAGCTAGAGAAGAGCTTTCGGCGAGCAGTGCTACTGCTCCAAGTCTTTTGGTCACGGGTGTTAACCCAGCCGACTTCTGCCGCATGCTTGCGGAAGCGATGGTAGCAGCCCAAGCTGCAGCAGCAGCTCAAGTAGCAACCCCTTCTACACCGGATACGGCAACGGCCGTGCCAGGAGGAGAAGTCAGGCGAGTGGAGCCTTTGGCGGAGAGGGTAGTTGTCGGACATGGAGACCGGCACTTGAAGTATTTCCTGAGCTTCCATCCCCCGTCATTCAAGGGAGTTGGTACGCCAACGGATGCGGAGGATTGGTGGGTTCGCATTGAAGAGCTTATGAGGGCGGCAGAGGCGCCAGAAGAAATGAAATCTAAATATGCGGCGTTCATGTTGGAAGGAGACGGCAAGTTGTGGTGGGTGAGCCATAGCGGCCGCCAGTTCCCGGGACGCACCCCGTCAGTGGAGGAGTTTGGGGATGCGTTTCTAAAGAGGTATATTCCAGTTTCTACACGATTGGCCCTTCAGAGGCAGTTTCTTCATTTAATGCAGCGAGACAAGACATTGTATGAGTATGTGCAGGAGTTCACCCGTTTGGGTCGTTACGCGGGAACGACGATGGCAGATGATGTAGGAAGGGATAACCTCTTCTACCAAGGGCTGAGGGAGAACCTGAGACAACCCCTCATCTCCATGAAGAGAGCGGGATTCAATGAACTAGTTGAGGCTGCCAGGATTTTGGAAAGTGATTTGGAGCGAACCCAACGCCGTAAGGGTTTTACTCCCAAACAAGGGGAAGGGAAGCCTTCCCAATCTCATGGAAAGTCTGAAGGGAGTAGGTGGAGGAAGAAACCTCACACTTCCAGATCCGGTGAGAAGAGCAATTGGATGCCTGGAGGTTCTCACTCTAGGGGACCACCGACGTGTTACAACTGCGGTAAGGTGGGGCCAAAGGGCGCATCTGTTGGGAGCTAGACGGAGTTGACTTCGTTTTGGTAGCAGCGATTTTACCATTGGCTGAGTTCGATGTCATTTTCTATTGGGTATTACATCCACATTAACCCAGATTTGATGAAGTCACCCTGGAACTAAGATGAATTAAGTTGTATTTGATGCTTGGTTTGAGCTATATGTTTGCAGGAATTTCACTGGGAAGTGTAGACCAATGTCAGCTCACAGTGGGTCACCAAACACAGGAACTGTGCAATGTAATCCCTCATTACATATTCCACGGTATTGACTCATGTGTGATCTCTCTATTGGGATACACTTCATATTCAAGCTATTGGTCTATGGGAAAGGAATTGGAAGTTGGCTACTCTAGAAGAATCAGCTTTTCCAATATCAGAATTTTCTAAGTATTTTACTCGAGTAGAGCCTTCATCTACTCGAGTAGTCTGGGTATAAGTTACTCGAGTAAAGGAACCTTGTACTCGAGTAGACATAGTCATATACTCGAGTAGCTAAGTCACCTACTCGAGTAGACCAAGTCATATACTCGAGTAGATTACTCTTTATACCCGAGTACTAAAGGGTTTTCTCATATAAATTTCTCTAAGTCATATACTCGAGTAAGTATACTCATATACTCGAGTAAGTATACTCACTTACTCGAGTAGATAGAAACATACTCGAGTAGTTCATTTTACCTACTCGAGTAGTTCATGTGTCACCCGTGTACCTTGCTATTTCCCTACTCCAGAATTTCTTCTAAGTCTTTTACTCGAGTAGAACTTTCACCTACTCGAGTAGATTACTTCCTCTCGAGTAGTTTAGTTCAACTACTCGAGTAGTTGCCAGCAGACCTCTTCAGAATTTTTCTAAGTATTCCACTCGAGTAGTACTTCTTGTACTCGAGTAGGTTATGTGATATACTCGAGTAGCTCTTCCAGTACTCGAGTAGATCCTCTATATACTCGAGTAGGTCTCTACATATACTCGAGTAGTTCTGTCTGCTTACTCGAGTAGTTGATCTCTATATACTCGAGTAGTCTTTATATTTATACCCGAGTATGTTCTCCTTCATATACTCCAGTAGGTATTCACCTACTCGAGTAGTTATGGACTTACTCGAGCAGTTGGCTGAATCTTTCCGAAATTTTTCTAAGTCCTTTTTCTGACGGGATTTTTCAAATCACGCGACATGATTGGTCCACGTGTACGTCATTATGACCGATTATGACCGTTAGTCTCTCCTATATAAGGTCTTATCAGAAAATGACAAACCCTAAGTATTCTCAAAGCTTCTTGTAATTTCTTTTTCGAGAAATATTCTTCAGCCGCCTCCTCTCTGATTTTCGCAAATCGGAAGCCGCCGGCGCCGCCTTCTTCTCCGGCCAAAGCTTCTACTTTCAGAGGACTATTCTGAAGAAAGTTACAGATCGAGATCGACTTCGCTGATCATCTTCTCTCTCGATTTCTGTAAAAGCGAGTAGATCCAAATCGATGCCAAGAACTTCTTCACCGGTTTCTGAAAATGCTACAAAGTTGAAAAGAAGAAGATCCTGGCCGTTTTGATTTACTGTTTGTATTCTTGAAAATACTGTATTAATTTTGTAGGAGAAATCTTCTCCGAGTGTAGGAGTTTTTCTTTACTCCGAGTTTGTAGGAAGTGTTATCTTCCGAGGTGTAGATCCGTTTTGTTTGGATCGAGTTTGCAGGAACTTTGTTCCGAGGGTAGGATCGATTTGTGATCCGAGATAGTGGAATAGCCGAGTCTAGTTGATTGCTAGATCGGTGAGGGAAAGTGGATGTACCCAAGGTTGGGGAACCACTATACATCTTGTGTCATCTGTGATAATGGTAGATTTTTCTGTGGTGTGCTCTAATTATTTTTTATTCCACAAAAGACACACAAACCACCTATTCACCCCCCTCTAGGTGATTTAGGTCGACAACAGTTTTCTTTCATTTTGGTCATGGACTGGCTTGCAGAGCAGCGCGCTAGTATTGATTGCTTATCTAAGGTAGTGACCCTAAAGAGCAAAGGGCATGCTGAGGTCAAATTTGAGGGCCTTTGTGGAGCGGCCTGTTCCCTGATTTCGGCCATACAGTTGATGCAGGTGGTTAACCAGGGTGGTGTAGCGCTTGTAGCATTATTGGAAGTTCGTCTCTCCCAGCTGACTATTGAGGAAGTGCCTGTTGTGGCATAGTTCAAGGATGTGTTTCCGGATGAACTTCCTGGAGCACCTCCTCGGAGGGAGATCGATTTCTCTATCGAGTTAGTGCCGGAGTCTAGGCCGGTTGGACGCCCTCCGTTTAGGATGGAACCAAAGGAGTTGGCAGAAGTCAAGGTGCAGTTGCAGGAACTATTGGAGCAAGGGTATATTAGACCCAGTTCTTCGCCGTGGAGTGCGCCGGTGTTGTTTGTAAAGAAGAAAGACGGTAGCATGCGACTTTTCATAGACTACCGAGAGCTGAATAAATTGACCGTCAAGAATAAGTATTCGATTCCTCGGATAGACGACTTGTTCGACCAGTTGGTAGGGTCAGTGGTGTATTCAAAATTGGACTTGAAGTCAGGCTATTATCAGCTGCGAATTCAGGATGAGGGCATACCCAAGACTGCCTTTGGTACAAGGCATGGACACTTCGAGTTTACGGTGATGCCGTTCGGGCTGACGAACGCACCATCTGTGTTCATGGATCTTATGAATCGGGTATTTCAGGAATACTTGGATTCTTTTGTGGTTGTCTTCATTGATGACATCTTGGTGTATTCCAAATCGGAAGTGGAGCATGAGACCCACTTGAGAGTGGTCTTGCAAGTGTTGAGGGAGAATCAGTTGTATGCAAAATTCTCCAAGTGCGAGTTCTGGTTAAGAAGGTGGCATTTTTGGGCCACGTGATTAGTGGGGATGGGTTGGCAGTGGATCCAACAAAAGTGGAAGCCATTAGAGATTGGCCGGTTTTGAGGACCGTGGCGGAGGTCCGAAGTTTTGTTGGACTAGCCGGGTATTACAGGAGGTTCGTGGAGAATTTTTCGCGGATAGCTCTACCCCTCACCTCACTCACTTATAAAGATCATACGTTTGTGTGGACTCAAGAGTGCAGTCAAGCATTTGAAGCACTGAAAGAGAGACTGATGATGGATCCAATTCTAAGTCTACCACAAGGGACCGAGGGCTTTCAGATTTTCAGTGACGCAGCGGGATGCGGTTTGGGTTGCGTTTTCGTACAACATGGCAAGGTGATAGCTTTTGGGTCTAGACAACTGAAGCCTCATGAGAGGAATTACCCCGTCCATGACTTAGAGTTGGCAGCGGTAATTTTTGCGTTGAAAATATGGTGGCATTATGTATATGGTGCAAAGGTGGAGATCTTCACGGATCACAAAAGCCTGAAGTATCTCTTGGATCAAAAGGACTTGTACTTGCGGCAATGCAGGTGGGTTGAGTTTCTTGGAGACTATGAAGTGGAGATTCAGTATATGCCAGGTAAAGCCAATGTGGTGGCTGATGCCTTAAGTAGAATGTACTCGGGGCAAGGAAATCTGATCGAATCTCATGATGAGCGGTTGGTACGGGAATGGGAGTCCCTTGGTTTGGAATGTGTTGCGAGAGGCGAGTCCAGCATGACTCGGTTGAACTGGATCGAAGTGCAGAATGACTTGACCGATCGCATTCGGGAAGCGACTCGGTTGGATGTGGAGTTTCAACCATTTGTGTTGGAGGCTCAAGCGGGCGAGAGCAGCACCTGGGAGATGATTGATGGGATTCTGAGGAAGAACGGAAGGGTTTGTATACCGCAGTTCGGCAAACTCCGTAAGGAGTTGATGTTTGAGGCTCACTTCACAAAGTACTCCATTCACCCGGGCGGTACAAAGATGTACTTGGATATGAAGAAATCCTTTTGGTGGTCGGGGATGAAGCGGGACGTAGCTTTGTACGTGAATCTTTGCCAAACTTGTGCCTTGGTGAAGGATGAATGTCAGAAGCCGGGCGGGTTCCTGAAGCCCCTTCCAATCCCTGAATGGAAATTTGATGATATCTCCATGGACTTTGTACATGGTTTGCCTAGATCGCAGCATGGTAATGATGCTATTTGGGTGATCGTGGACCGCTTAACCAAGGTGGACCACTTCATCCTAACTCGGAAAGAAGACATCGTGGAGAAGCTGGTGGAGTTGTATGTTCGCAACATTGTGCGACTGCATGGGATTCCAAAGAGTATAGTCAACGATCGAGATGGACGGTTTACGTCCAAGTACTGGAGACTAGTTCAAAAGAGTTTGGGCACGAAGCTAAACTTTAGTACCGCGTTCCATCCTCAAACTGATGGGCAAACTGAAAGAA
This sequence comes from Platanthera guangdongensis, assembly GCA_039583875.1. Taxonomy (NCBI): domain Eukaryota; kingdom Viridiplantae; phylum Streptophyta; class Magnoliopsida; order Asparagales; family Orchidaceae; genus Platanthera; species Platanthera guangdongensis. The sequence continues at coordinate 149,497,410 of CM077163.1, read as the reverse complement.
CAAACCGTACTATGGAGGATATACTGAGAATGTGCGTTCTTGACTTCGGCAAGAAGTGTGAGGATCACCTCTTCATGGTGGAAATCGCGTACAATAACAGTTACCAAGCGAGTATAAAAATGGCGCCATACGAAGCCTTGTATGGGAGACGGTGTCAAACACCGAGTCTTGGGCAGAGGCGGGAGACACCAAAATTTTGGGAAAAGAGGTGGTAATGGACGCTTGTGAGTTGGTACGGACCATTCAAGAGCGTATGAAGGTGGCGTAGGACCGGCAAGCAAAATACTTTAATGCTCGTCACCGGAAGATGGAGTTTGCGGTAGGTGATTGGGATTATTTGAAGATCAAACCGTTCAAAGGCGTCTCAAGGAAAGCCTTGGTATTGTCCGCGGAGCTGAGTGGATTGCATGACGTCTTCCATGTCTCCGTTTTGAGGAAAGCCTTGGTGGAGGCTAGTGTGGTGATTGAGCCGGCATCGGTGCCGATTGAGGAAAACTTGAGGACGCGAGTCCTTCCAATTGCTATAGAGGTTTCGGAGACTCGGCAGTTGCGGAATAAAGAGGTTAAACTCGTGAAAGTCCGATGGGACAACTGCGGTCGAGAGGAGTTCTCTTGGGAGCGAGAACAGGCCATGAGAGAAGAGTATCCAGAACTCTTCATTTCAGGTTCAATTTAAGTTTTTGTCCCTTCTGTTTTGTAATTTCGGGACGAAATTCAAGGGTGTCTCGCGGGTGCGGCGATTGAAAAAGCTAAGCCCGAGGTACCTTGTGCCGTTTGAGGTTCTGGAGCGAGTTGGTGAAGCGGCCTATCGGTTGAAGCTTTCAGTGGAGCTTGGTGGATTACATGATGTATTCCATATTTCGGTGCCTCGGAAGGCGGTGCAAGAGCCTACGCAAGTGTTCGCGGTTGATCAAGTGCCGGTGGATAGTGGGCTGACGACAAAAGTCAAGCCCGTGTGGATTGAAGACTGGGAGGTCAAGCGGCTACGCAATAAAGAGATCAGGATGGTCAAGGTCCGATGGGACAATTGCGGTCTTGAGGAGCTCTCTTGGGAACGAGAGCAGACTATGCTTGACGAGTATCCAGAGTTGTTCCGCTCAGGTACACATTTTGGTTTTGTACATGTCTTTCCTTTATATAATTTCGTGGACGAAATTCTTTTAAGAGGGGGAGAGTTGTAACGCCCCGAAACTCAAAAGAGCGACGGGGAACGTTTTGGGACAGTTTTGGGTTCTGGCATGAGGCCCACGGCCAGGGACACGGGCGCGTCCCAGGGCATGTTAGGCTTGTGTCGACACTCAGCCTGCGAAGTCGATATTTTGCGCTCGACGTTGTGTCGAGACAGGGCACACGGCCTGAGACACGGGCGTGTCTCAGGGCGTGTCGAGCCCGTGTCGACACTCAGCCCGCGAAGTCGACATTTTGCGCTCGACGAAGTGTCGAGACATGGCACACGGCCTGAGACACGGGCGTGTCTCAGGGCGTGCCGAGCCTGTGTTGACACTTGTCCCGGGGAGGCGACGAATTTTGCTCGACGAAGTGTCGAGAAAAGGCACACGGCCTAGGACATGGGCGTGTCCAAGACCATGTCGTGAGGTCGACGAACTTCGCTCGACGAATTGTCGAGACCGTGAACACGGCCTGGAGCCATAGCGTGTTCGAGTGGACACGGGTTAAGACACGGGCGTGTCCTAGAACCCGTGTAGTTATCGGGTTGTTTTCGGGATAAATCGATGGGGGTACACGGCCGACCACACGACCGTGTCAGGTGGAACACGGGCGTGTCAGGTCGAACACGGGTGTGTTCGATGCCCGTGTGTTATTCCAGGCACGTCGATTTTGACGGCGAATGAGGCACACGGCCCTGGACACGGGCGTGTGCCAGGCCGTGTTCGGTCCAGATTGTATATTTCAGGCCCGAATCAAAGCCGTTCGTTTCTTTAATTTGGGATCCCACGGCTGGGGATTGTTCCTGATGGGATATACCCGGGATTGGACCTTTAAAACCCTCAATTTTACTTGAGTGGTTATCTTTCTAAAGTGTAGAGAGAGAGGAGAGCCAAGGGAGGAAGATGAAGCTAGATTCAGCTATTAGAGGAGCATCGAAGCTCCAAATCGCGAGCCGACTCCGGATCCACGGAGGCGAAGAGAGTACGATGCTTTTCATCTGTTTACTTTTCCATGGCGCCAAGGAAGAACTCTAGTGTAACGATTCTCTTCTTGAACATGTGAAGCTCTACTTCTTTGCATAGGAAGCCCGCTCTCGCGAGTTTGTGGTGAGTTGGAGGCGTTCCTTCGGGTAGATATGTAAAGTCCAAATTTTGTAGAGTCCGTAAGCAAGAACAGACATAGACATGATGTGTTAAGCCTATCCGGACATGTTGGTCTGGATCGGTGATGTTGCATTGCATAAATGCCGGAGAAGACTCCGTGCGATTGATTGTTTTTCGGGTTTTATACGTGGTAGAATTCAACAGGGAACCTTGGGGATTAAACCAAAGGTGCAACCGGAAAACTGGGCGGATGCGTGATCTTGCCAACTTGGTGGCCTGAGAGCCAACTTGAACATAACCGAGTTATGTGAATTGTGAGGGAAATGGGACTCCTGAGAAGTTTGACCTGCGGATATGGTTTAAATTACCGTTGCGATGTGAGCACGGGTCAGATGGAACCGTACTTGTTCTATGTCGTTCAGGTTAAAGAGACCTAAGGTTATGTGGCACTTGCCGTTGGCATAGATGAGGGTCTTCGGCGGTCTATGGTTTTAATTACCGTAACCCATGCCGGGAAGATAAATTGCTCATTGATTGGCCGTCCGAAGGGACGGTGGTGTGTCGGCAGACTTAGACTGTGTTCACCGAGAATGTGCCCTGAGTGCACGGGGTGCGTGGCCGTATGAGCCTACGCCTGTGATGAAATGAATATTGATTTATATGCTCGCTTATGCTAATGAAAATGCAGGGAAGGAGCATCGCCGCCCCGAGTTGGGGGTGGGATCGTTATAATTTGGTCAGCATTGCTGACCGTTGCTCTGTTTGCCACCGTGCAGTGGTTTTGTTGCTTGCAGGTGCAACTGGACCAAGCGGTCAATAACGGGCTAAAGCCCAAATTGCGAAGTCGGCCCTCGAAGGCCTAAATGGAGTGTTTACTGCTTTTATTCATGTATGACTGGCCTGCGTGTCGTGGTTTGTAAAACATGTAATATCAAGTAAACCATTTTGTAAGGCCTTAAGGTCTATACTTGTGTATGTACAACATCACTAATTGGTATTAGTGGACATTCATGCTTTAGTGCTGGGTTCTTTATTGCAACTTATATAAATTGCTTCCGCTAGAATGCTCTGTGTAGGACGTTGGATTGGTTGGATGGTTTCCATTGAGTAACCACCCGGTCTGTCTGTAGTATATGGCGTCGGGCCCCGGCCGGACCTACTGCTATATGCTATGTGACGGATAGGGGGTGTTACAGATCGTTTTACGAAAGTGTCGCACTTCATACCATATAGGAAGGATGATTCTGTGGAGAAATTGGCAAAATTATATTTGGATAATATCGTGCGGCTTCACAGTGTGCCCCTCAGCATCGTGAGTGACCGTGATGTTGGTACATTATATGTTGGGAACAAAGCTGAGTTTCAGCACAACCTTTCATCCACAGACCACTAGTCAGACCGAGTGGGTCAACAAGACGATGGAAGACATGCTTCGCATGTGCATTCTGGATTTCAGGAAGCAGTGGGAAGATCACCTGTACTTGGTGGAATTTGCATATAAGAATAGCTACCAGGAGAGCATACAAATGGCACCCTTCGAGGCCCTTTATGGTAGAAGATGTCGCACGCCGTTATAGTGGTTGGAAACGGGTTAGTCAAAGTTGTACAAGCGACAAGAGGTGGAAGATGCAACGTCGTTGGTACGAACCATTCGAGAGAGATTGCTAATCTCTTAGGACCATCAAGCTAAGTACTATAACGCCAAGCATAGGAACGTGGAGTTCGTTGTTGACGACTGGGTGTACTTGAAGATTAAGCTGTTCAAGGGTTTCTCGCGGGTACGGTGCTTGAAGAAGCTAAGCCCGAGGTACCTTGGACCGTTTGAGGTTCTGAAGCGGATTGGCGAAGCAGCTTATTGATTTATGCTATCAGTGGATCTAAGTGGTATACACGACGTATTCCATATATCGGTGCTGTGGAAGGAGGTGCAAGAGCCTTCGAAAGTGATTGCGGTCGATCAAGTACCGGATGATGTTGGGTTGACGATGAAGGTCAAGCCCATTCGCATTGAGGACTCGGAAGTCAAGCAACTGCGTAATAAGGAAATCAGGATGGTCAAGGTCTGTTGGGGCAACTGCGGTCGGGAGGAGCTCTCGTGGGAGAAAGAGCAGACCATGCTTAAGGAATACCCGGAGTTATTCCACTCAGGTACCGTTTGAGTTTTGTTTATATCTTTTCTTTTATGTATTTTTTGGATGAAATTCTTTTTAGAGGGAGAGAGTTGTAACGCCCCGAAACTCAAAAGAGCGACGGGTGGCGCTTGGAGCCAAGTCTGGGAATTGGTAGAGGTCACACGTCCTGGGATACGGGCGTGTACAAGGGCACTATCGTGTTTGGTTTCGACGAGCTACTCGAGTGGCTGACGAAAGACACTCGAGACAGCGAACAAGGCCTGAGACACGGGCGTGTCCGGGGCTGTGTCGTGCTCGGGTTCGACTATCGTCTCGAGTGTTCGACAAAAGGAACTTGAGATATCGAATACGGCCTGAGACATAAGCGTGTCCCAGGCCGTGTCCTACTCGGGTAGTTGGTCGAGTTGTGTCAAGGGTGAAATATGGCCTGGATCCCAGGCGTGTTCAACCTGACACGGTCGTGTCAAATTCGACACGGGCTTGTCGAGTACCCGTGTTATTCTTGGGTTGATGTTGGTCCTGTATCGATGGAGGAACACTCCCGGGTACACGGGTGTGTAATGGATTACACGGGCATGTCAATCCTGACACGGGCGTGTCGAGAGCCCGTGTAATTTTCGGGATGCGACGGTTTCGTCGTCGAATGGGGCACACGGCCTTGGACACGGGCATGCCACAAGTCTTGTTCGTCCCAGGTTTTGGATTTTAAGTGTGAATCTTGGCCGTCCGTTTCCTTATTTTGGGATCCAACGGCTCAGCGCTGTCCTTACTGGGTTATACCCGGGAATAGGGTTTAGATGCCTTCATTTCTTTCAAACCATCTCTTTCTAAAGTTCTAGAGAGAGGGGAGAGCAAGGAAGGAGAGGGAAGAGAGATCCGGCCTCCGTTGGAGCTTCGGAGCCCCAAATCAAAAGTCGAGTTCGGATCTACGGAGGCGAGGACATTGCAATGCTTTTCATCCGCATAGATCTTCATGGCGCCAAAGAGGAATGCTAGGGTAACGATTCTCATCTTGGACATGCGAAGTACTCTTTTCCCTTGCATAGGAAGCCCGCTCTCGCGAGTTTGAGGTGAGTGTGAGGTGTTCCTTCTGGTAGACAAGAATAGTCCCCGTTGTTTTGCATGTAGAGTCCGTATTCGAGAAATGGACATAGGCATGATTTGTGAAGCCTACCCGGACAGGTTGGTCTGGATCGGCGATGTTGCATTGCTTGAATGGCCAGAGAAGACTCTATGTAGTTGACTATTTTTCGAGTTTTCTACGCAGTAGATTGCAACGGGAGCCTCGGGGACTAACTCTAAGGTGCACCCAGAAAAATGGGCAGATGCGTGATTCCGCCAACATGGTGTCCTGGAAGCCAACTTGTACATAATAGGGTTATGTAAAGTGTGTGATCGGATTGGGACTCGGGGAAGCTTAACCCGTGCATATGGCTTAAATTGTCGTTGCGGTGTGAGCAACAGGTTAAGCGGAACCGTACCCGCTCTGTGTCATTAGGTTAGAGAGACCTAAAGTACGTGGTACTCGCCGTTGGCATAGATGGAGGGTCTTAGGTAGTGGCCAAAAAGACCATAATGCTCACGAGAAATTGCTGTCAAAGGTGCGGTGATGAGATCGCGGACTTTGACCGGGTTCACCGAGAATGTGCCCTGAGTGCACGGGGTGTATGGCCCTGCGAGCCTATGCCTGTGATGATGTGTAAATTCTCTATTTTATGTCTATGCTAATAAATTGTAGGGAAGGAGCATCGCCGCCCCGAGTTTAGGGGCGTGATCGTTATAATTTGTTCAGCTTAGCTGACCATTGCTTTTGTTTGCCACCGCTTTGGTGGATTGTTGCTTGCAGGTGCTGTGGAGCCGAGTGGAAAATAGCGGGCAAAAGCCCTTGTTGCTGAGCCGGCCCTCGAAGGCCTAATTTTTGAGTGTTTTCTTTTATACTCATGTATTACCGGCCTGCGTGCCGAGGTTTGGAAAATACTTTAATTTGAGTAAACTATTGTAAGGTCATAAGGTCATGTACTCGTGTATTTGTACGTACATTACTGTTGGGTTTTTATAGTCGACATTCATGTTGTTGGCTGGGTTCTTTATTTGCAACTTTAAAATTGCTTCCACTAGAATGTACTTTGTGTATGACGTTGGTTATTGGCAGGATGCTTTCCATTACGTAACCTTCCGGTCTGTCTGTGGTATATGGCGTCGGGCCCCGGCCGGATCTACTACTATATGCTATGTGACGGATGGAGGTGTTATATGTATGCAGTTGTGTGTTCTTGAAAGCTAACCTAAAACTAAATCACAACACACCAAAGAATAAAGATAGTATTTAAAAGACACAAAAACCTATTCACCCCCTATAGGTTTTTAGATACTATTGAAACAAATACTTTCAGGAGCTCCCGAGATCCCACAAGGAAGCGATGCACTTAAGAGCATTCAAGGAAGCGATGTGCTCGTGAATGCACAAGGAGGAGGCGTGTGCAGAGCGCATAAGGAAGAGAAGTGGAGGAGAGATAAATTCTGTATGAGGATGTTTTGGGCGGAGAAGATGAAGATCTTTAAAGGAGGCTTCAAAGATGAAGGAGATCTTCATAGAGTGCTTGAAGATATTCAAATGGGAGAAGGAAATGAAGAAGATGAAGGAAGAAGGAGAAAAAAAATTTTAGGAGGATTTTCGTGCTCAGGAGAGATTGATAATTAAGGAGGATCTAGGGCCATATTTGTAGGCTTCATGAGTAGTTATGGCGGTTATGCCGCTATCCGCAGCACATAACCACCATGATCTATATTTATAAGCTGATTTCATGATGCATTTAAGCGCATATTATTTTAAAATTTTACTAGACGCAACCTAATTCTATTTTTTTCGACACATTTCACCCACTACGGATGGTCATGAGGTAGGTTACGTGGGTGATTACCCATGTAACCGATGACGACGATAGCGGGAGCGTGATCAGATGATGAAGAATTGGCAATGTCCTAGAACCAGGACGATGTAGGCCAGCCGATGATGAAATCCGATCTGTGATGGATGTAACACCCCTGGTCCTCTAGCTGAAAACGACCAAGTGAATTTGTCGAATGGTCTCGAGTAATCTAAGTGAATTCGTCAAAATGTCTCGAGTAATCTAAGTGAATTCATCGAATGTTCTCGAGTAACGAAAAAGGAATTTGTCGAGTGATCAAAGATAAATTCGTCGAGTGATCAAGGTAAATTCATCGAGTAATGAAGTACATTTCATTGATTGTACTGAACAGATTTGTTGACTAGTCACATGAATTCGTCGAGTGGTCATGTGAATTCGTCGAGTGGTCTGGACTATTCGTCAAGTATTATGGATGAACATATGTCTTCTGGCCATTAATAGGCTAAGTTACAATGGTCTTTAAATTAAGATTTAGGTTTGATCTTGGCCGTCCATTCTAATTAGGTTAGATTGTATGGATAGGATTTCATACCGTCTAGTATTTAAAATAAGGATCGGAGAAAGACAAGTCATTCCATTTGTTCTTTCTTTTTGCCTGAGCCAAAGGAGGAAGAATGAAGTCGGGACTTCTGTGCATAACTTCCTAGAGGGATCGAGGCTACAAATGCTGGCAAAGGCCCTTCGGTGAGTTCGAAACAGAAGTAGAAGTTTGGGACCGAGGAAGAAGGCCAAGTACTTTTCTCCTTTCTCTCCAACCCGAGCAGCTTCTTGGCTATCATCTTGGCCGGATTTTCTGCCAGAAAATTGGTGGTTGAGTCTTAGGCCGAGCCTAGATTTGTGAAGAGGAATACTAGATCCTTGTTCATGGCTCCAAAACGCACGCCAAGGGTAACGATTCTCCTCTTGGACAGGTGAAGTCCTCTTTTAGCATGTTTGCGTGAAAGTCCTCACCGATTGGTGGAGAAAAGGTGCTTTCCATTCGGTCGATGTGTTTATCCCCGAGTATGTTTTGCATATAGTATACGAAAGTGTGAGTACGAATTAAGCATGCTGTGTGAAGCCCATCTGGATAGGTTGGTCTGGATTGGTGATGTTTTATTTTTCTTACCGGAGAAGACTCCGTGGAAATTTCATGGTTTCAGAGTTCTGTTGGCAATGGCTCTAAGTGAGCTCTTGTTGTGATTACCCATGTCCTAGGGACACAATGGCTAACTTGTTGAGATATGTGCTTGGAGTGCTAGCAGTAGATCGAATCCTTGACATTGTGGTTTACGGGAAAGGGGAGGCTGACTCACGTCATTGTCACTAATTGACACGACGATCTGAGCTACGAGAAAGAGTTGGATAAAACCCACACTATGTCATTCGGCTAAACAGACCTAAAGTATATAACAGTTGTCGTTGGTATAGGAGAGAGGCGTGGCTATATGCCAGGCTAGTATTGCTCAGGTGAGATAGTCCAGTCTGGGACTAAGGATGGTGGTGGAACTCGTAGAGTTTCCTATTGGGTGCTAATACACCGGTGATTGCCCATTGTTGGATCCCTAGTTGGATTTGGGCTAGGTTCACTAAGGTAGGATCATATGACCCATCATGTATAGCCAGGGTCATGGTTGTGTCCTAGAGTCTATGCCAAGTCCTTAGAATCAACATCACATGGACCAGCCTTCAATAGACTGCCAAAGACTCAAGTAATTGTGTCGACACTTAGGAAAGGTTGTGTCGACACCAGAAGCCAGATTATGTCGAGACACAGGACTTGTGTCAACACACAGAACATTTGTCGACATCAACTGTGTCGACACCAGAACCCAGATTGTGTTGACACACAGGACTTGTGTCAACATACAGAACATCTGTCGACATCAACTATGTCGACACCAGAAGCCAGATTGTGTCGACACACAGGGCTTGTGTTGGCACACAGAACATCTGTTGACATCAACTATATCGACACCAGAAGCCAGATTATGTCGACACATAGTAATTGTGTCTACACACAAGACTTATGTCGACACACTCCAGATTTATATCAAAATAACAACTATGTCGAGACAAGAAGCAATTGTGTTGACACACAGGAATTGTGTCGACAGATTCCACAGAAGTTGTGTCAAGAAGTTAAAGAGGAATTGTGGACTCAGCTCGATGAACTTAGACCACATTCCTGGCAAGACTTGTCTAGCAATTAAAAGTTCTCAGGTCGATGATTTCTGGATACTCTACTTCAGCATTTAATTCCAGAAATATCTAAGTCCAAAAAACACTTCACTGAACTCTGGTCGACGAAGTCAAATTCTCAGCTCCACGATCTTGATGTGCAGAAAAGGCAAGGTTCTAGAGAATGCAGTTATCTGTTCTCAGCTCGATGATCTTGGAACTTAGCTCAACGAACAGAAGCCATCAGGTCGACGAACACAACTCCTCAGCTCGACGAACTGTGGACTCAGCTCAACGATTTCTGTTCTCTGTTCGACGAATCCAGATTTGGTCATTTCCATCCTTCTGTCCCTTTCCTACTGTAATAATTCATGAGTAATTAATGCTAAAATATTCTCTGATTATTACCGTTAGACGGAGCTAATTATGGTCTTCTCCAGGATTATTGCTTGCCATTTTTCCATGGGATTGTTGGGGAAACTCAATTAATGCAAAACATCCTCCAGGCCGTCAGCATTGAATGCAGAAGAATTTCAAATTTCAAAAGGAAGACAATATAGAATATACAAAAAGGGATTTTCCATCTTCTTCTCTGTAAGAAAGAAACAGTCAGTCAGTACTGTGAATCAGGAATCAAGAATCTTCTGCTGCTCTTTCTCTTGACAACACTCTGAAACAAAAAGAGATAGAAAGATGATACAGAAATACAAGATCTAGACCAGAAAAATATCAGCAATCTGAAGAAGAAGAACATCAAATCAAAATCAAGAGTCTTCTTCCTTCTACACTCCAGGACACTTCAATGGTCAACAAACACTCTATCTGTCAAGAAGTTCCTATACTTTGTCTGGTCAAAGCTGAAAGACTGAAGGCCTATCACCCTGAAGCAAAGCTCCATCTCCCTGAATCATTCAACATCTCAGGGGGAGCCTTTTCCTAACATCATATCCACAAAAGTCTTCTCAGTTGTATATTGAGAAAGAGAAGACAAAATCAATCTCTCACCTGCACTGTATAAAGGGTTATTAACTCCCTTCAAAAGTTATTCCTGTTTGAAAGTCACCTGACCAAAATACTTGAGGTTTGGTTTTTGAGCACCTAATCAAAAGCTCATTGGTATCAGGAACCTGATCAAAAATCTGAGTGGATTCCTACCAGGGAAGAGTGGATGTACCCAGGTTGGGGAACAACTATAAATTTCTTGTGTTATCCGGTTGCTCTTTTCTTTTGTTTCTTGATGTGGCTGTGCTAGTTAGGATAACTGTGTTTGTGCTTTAATTTTATTCCTGTAGCACTTGGACTAGATTAAAGTAGTTGAAAATTTTATAAAAAAACCCTAAATACTCCATTCACCCCCCTCTAGAGTATTCCAAATCTAACCCCTCACTTTCAATTGGTATTATAGGAAGGTTACTTTCGTTGTACAAGCTATCCCTTTAACCAAAGGCCCTGAGTTAGATCTAATATTTATTTTACTAGAATTATACATACTGCATGGCACAAAACAAAGACTATGCAAGCACAAGACCTCCAGTTTGCAACCTAAATAGGTTTGTCATCTAGAAGACAAGAATCAAGTTATATATGAACTCTATTGATGAGGATATTTTTAATTCCATTATGACAGGTCCTCCTCAACCATCTGCCTCCACCTCTACAGCAACATCCAGCAACAATGCAGTTCCACCACCTGAGTGGACTGAGGCCCAGAAGAAGGCTAAAATTGCTGATGCCAAGGCCAAGAATATTCTGGCCAAACAATGTCAGATGACATCTTTCAAAAACTGGCTGAATGCACATCCGCCAAAGCCATATGGGATTCCCTCAATCAAATGGTGGCTGGATCTGCTGATGAAAGAATGGATAGGAGATCTAATCTCATATCCCAATATGAGAATTTCAAGAAGGAGGAAGTTGAATATGTAGCATACATGTACAATAGGTTGAGCTCAATCATCAATGAGCTGAAAACCTTGGACAAGGACATCACCCTCACAAAGGTGAATGATAAAATCCTTATGTGCTTCCCAAGCTCATGGGATTCAAGGATCTAGCACATCAAGGAGGTCAGGAGCCTGAATGAGATTTCCATTGAATCTCCTTTAGGAAAGCTTAAGTCCTATGAACAGCTTATCAAATCCAGAGAAGCAATTGAGCAAAGAATACCTCCACCAGCAAGGAAGGAGCACAACATTGCATTCAAAGCTGCTGAGGAGATAGAGGCTCCAACAATGAATAAAGAACTGATGTCACTCTTTTCCAAGAGATTCTACAAGATGGCAAGGAAAGACTTCAGAAGAAAGTCATCCAGACAGGATGACAAACCAAGGTATGATAAAACCCCCACTAAAGAAGTGGTCTGCTTTGATTGCAGGAAGCCTGGACACTTCATCTCAGAGTGTCCAAAAAATCAAAAGAATTATAAGAGAAGAGAGAAGGATACCAGAAGACAACACAGCTCAAAACCTTCTCCAGCAGATACAAGAAGAAGGAGAAAGGATTTGTAGCTGAATCCTGGAGTGAGACTTAAGATGAATCAACATCCTCCAACTCTACTGAACAAGAAGAAGAGGCAAGGGCCAAAGAAGTCTGACTCATGGCAATTGATGCTTCTAGAACTCATTCAGATGAATAAGAGTCAGACAGTGAAGAAGCTTCAGAATCTGAGGCTGACCAGGTATTTTCTTCTTTTGATTATAATTCTGAATCATTCAAATCTGAATTTAAAATCATGTGGATAGATCTAATAAATTCAAAAAAAGAAATTAAAACACTTATGGAAAACTAGGAAATCAAAAGATAGTGACATCTGAAAACACTAAGTTAAAGGAAGAATTAAATCTAGCAAATGAACAGATTAACTCTTTAAAAACTGAACTATGTGAGGCTAAACAACTTGAGGAATCTCTCAATGGGAGAAGCCTCAAGCTGATGGACATCACTAGCACTGTAAATGCCAGACTAAATGGCAAGCTGGGCTTGGGTGCTTCATCAAGTTTGCCCCCATTCTTAAGAAAAATATTTTGTCAACCCCCATCAAGTTTGTTTCTGCTAAAGGCAAAGAGATACTAACTAATAAACAAATCACAGAATAAATGCCAAACCTTAAAAATCAAAATAACAGAAACCTGAAAACAAGTAAAAACAAAGTTCAGCAGATTTCGTCGAACTTAAATCGACGAAACATGAACAGTTCGTCGAACTCTACTCGACGAACTCTAAACGCAAACCTTAGCAATAATTATTCGTCTAACTGCAATCGACAAACTCAGTATGGTTCGTCGAGTAGAGATTGACGAACGTGGGGCAAAAAATAACTATGTTCATTCTCTGGGAAGAGATCGACAATCTCATCCCAATTCATCGAACTCTGGTCAACAAACTCACAACAATTCGTCGAACCCAGAAAGACTTAACAAAAATTATAACTGTAACATCAACTCTAATAAACTTAGGAAACCATTTAATCCATTAGCTAATTGGATAATTCCACCTAGAAGATATCACCCATTAGGATATAAATCTCAACTAGAGTTTTCTGTGATATCCAGTTTTTCTTACCTGTAATATAAAGGACCCAAGGTAAACTGGGTCAAGAACAACTAACTGCTTTTACTGCAGGAAAAGAGCTGTCCAGTGATTAATCAAACCTGGTACCTGGACAGTGGTTGCTCCAAACACATGACTTGCCGCAAGGACAACCTAATCAACTATAAGTCCAAGCTGGCGCCAAAGGTAATCTTTGGTGATTCAAAGTGTGGCCAGACAAAAGGTTATGGAGAAGTGAAAATTGGAGCTGTCACCTTCAAGAAAGTGACATATGTCAGAGGACTCAAACATAACCTCATCTCCATAAGTCAATTATGTGATGAAGGTTATTAGTTACCTTTTAACTCAACCTCCAACACTATCTCTAATAAAGAAAAACAAATTGTTTTAATTGGAAATAGACAAGGCAACATCTACTTAGTTAATTTCTACTCTGCCAATTCAGATATCAGCTTACTCAAAAAAGTTAGTACTCAGAATGAATTATGGCATAAAAGGCTAGGTCATGTTAATATGAAAAATATTGCTAGGCTATCAAAAGGCAACCTTGTGAGAGGCTTACCTTCTGGCCCCTACAAGAAGGAAGGCCTTTGCAGGGCTTGTCAACTAGGCAAGCAAACTAAGACTAGCTTTAAGTCAGTTAATAAAAGTGATTCACCTAAGATTTTGTATTTGCTACACATGGATCTTTTTGGACCCATTGCTATACAAAGCCTAGGAGGGAAATCCTATACTTTAGTTATTGTAGATGACTTCTCATGGTTCACTTGAGTGTCCTTTCTAAGATCTAAGTCAGATACCTTTAAAGTTCTTACAGATTTTCTTAGTACCATACAGATTGAGTACTCTACTCATGTTGTATTGATCAGAAGTGATCATGGTACAGAGTTTGAGTCTCTTCTTATGCATGCGTTATGTGAGAAGGAAGGTATCAGGCACTTTTTCTCAGCTCCTAGAACTCCCCAACAAAATGGGTAGCTGAAAGGAAAAATAGGATCCTAATTGAAGCTGCAGGCACATTACTTGCAGATGCTTATATACCACTAACTTTTTGGGCAGAGGCTGTAAGCATAACAAACTATGTCCTGAATAGGAGATTGATACATAAACTGAAGAATAGGAATCCCTATGAATTACTTAACGGGAAGAAACGTAAAATCAACTAATTTAAAGTATTTGGATGTATATGTTATATACATAACAACAACAAGAAACAAATTAGAAAGTTTGAAGGTAAAACTGAAGAGGGAATTTTTCTAGGATATTCCCAGGTAAGCAAAGCTTATAGGGTATTCAATAAATCATCTTTAAAAATTGAAGAATCTATTCATGTTACTTTTGATGAAGATAACATGTCTTGCAAGGAGAAAGAAGTTTCTACCAGTAATCCTTTGTAGGTACCTCACTTGTGTGACATTTTGGATGGACTAAGCCTCACCCAAGAGGATCCAACACATCCTTCTCCATAAGATGAAGAAGAAAGTGAAGAAGATTGAACTGAAGTGACTGAACCTCATCCAACAGCAAACTCAATTCCATAAGAGGAATTAATTCAAAATGTTGTTGCAGTACCAACTCCACCGACTGACTTTGTCACACTCAGGGATCACCCCAGATCCCAAGTGATTGGAGACATATCAGAAGGAGTACAGATAAGGCATCAACTCAATCAAAACTTGATGCATGCCTGTTTTCTCTCTCAGGTTGAACCTCAATCCATAAAAGATTGTGAGTAGGATCCCCACTAGATCATTGCAACGCAAGAGGAACTTAACCAATTTGAGAGATATAGAGTTTGGGATTTGGTTCCAAGACCCCAAGACTACCCAGTCATTGGAACCAAGTGGGTGTACAGAAATAAACTGGATACCCAAGGTACAATTATGAGGAACAAAGCTACGCTTATTGCTCAAGGATACAGACAAGAAGAAGGGTTAGATTATGATCAGACCTTTGCACCAGTTGCAAGGTTACAGGCCATCAGAATCTTTCTGGCCTATGTTGCCTACAAGAAATTCAAGGTGTATCAGATGGATGTGAAGAGTGCATTTTTGAATGGAGTACTGAAAGAAGAGGTTTATGATGAGCAACCTCCAGGTTTTGTCTCTCCATTTCATCCTTATCATGTTTTTAAATTGCATAAAGCTCTTTATGTTCTAAAGCAAGCTCCAAGAGCTTTATATGAGACCCTAGCTAGCTTTTTGATAGAGCATAAATTCATTAGAGGAATAGTAGATAAACCACTTTTCACTAGACATCATAGGGATAAAATCTTGTTAGTACAAATATATGTGGATGACATTGTATATGAGTCTACTGATTCCAAATTATTCATGAGGTTCTCTGACTTCATGGATTCAAAATTTGAAGTAAGTAGCATGGGTGATCTCTCCTACTTCCTTGGTCTCCAAGTGAAATATCTCCATGATGGCATCTTCATCTCCCAAGCTAAATACGCTAAAGAGCTTATAAGGATGTTTGGGATGGTTGATGGCTCAGCAAAGAAAACACCCATGGCTAAAAATGCTGTAATAGACTCTGATGCACATGGGAAACCTCTGGATAACAACCTATATAGGGGCATTGTTAGGTCCCTACTATACCTTACAACAAGCAGACCTGATATTATGTTTGCCACATGCCTTTGTGCTATGTTCCAGGTGAACCCTAAAGAATCTCATCTAATTTTCTTAAAAAGAATTTTGAGATATATAAAGAGTTGTCCTAGTCTAGGCCTATGGTATCCTACTGAGTGAGAATTTGATTTAACTGGATATTCAGATGCTGACTTTGCAGGATGCAGGGTAGACAGAAAAAATACTTCAGGAACTTGCCTGTTCCTAGGTATGAGATTAGTGTCTTGGTTCTGTAAGAAACAATCCTCTGTGTCCACTTCAACTGCTGAAGCAGAATACATTGCAGCTGGCAGTTGCTGTTCACAGGTGTTGTGGATTCAGAATCAATTACTAGACTATGGTCTCAACTGAAATAATTCAACTCTATTCTGTGATAACATAAGTGATATAGCCATAACAAAAAATCCAATCCATCACAGTAGGACCAAGCATATAGACATTAGGCATCATTTCATTAGAGAGTGTGTAGACAAAAATAAAGTTAATTTTGTCTATATCTACACTGATTTACAAAGAGCTGATATATTCACCAAACCTCTAGATGAGAGAAATCACTTATTCTTTATAAATCAGCTTGGAATGATCAATGGAGAAGACTTAGTTTAGTTTTTGTTTGCACTCGACAAATTTGCCAAAGTTCATCGAATGGAGTTCAACGAACTGGGGAAAGTTCTTGAGATATTGGCCGAACGGAGATCGACGAACTCTCTGTGAGTGAACAAATTTTCGTCGACCGGAGATCGACGAATCTAATTCAGAAAACTTTTGTCGAATGGAGCTCGATGAAATGTCTTCAAATCTTCAACTGAGCTCAACAAATTGTTTAACTCTAAATTATTTCGTCGACCTCAGATCGAAGAATTTTTTAATTTTCGTCGAACAGAGTTTGTCGATTCATATTCTGGAAAACCCTATATCTAAGTTTTTCTCGACCTCCGTCCTGTGCCTTCAGATTCCTTTGCACTTGATCGCCGTTTTTTCTCTTGCAGGTACTCAAATGGCGATTCCAACGGGAACCCTTGCAACAATGAAGTTTGATACTGGATTCGATGTGGATTTTGATTCATTCCAACATTCCGACCCTGTCTTTCTGGAAATCTCGCAACTTCTTGATGACCAGAAATTGAAAACTCTGTTATCCACACAGATCAAAATATCTATATCACAAATCAGGGAATGGGTATATACTTCCTCTACAACAGATGACAACACACTGACTGGAACAATAGAGGGTAATGCTGTTTCTCTCTCTCCCGCCGTTTTATCTGAAATCTTTGGATTAAGTAATGGAGAAGATGCATTAGAGATTGATAATGAAGAGTATGATATGATGCTGAGTATGATGGGTTACTCTGGAGAAAACCCAAACAAATTACTGAAGAAACATCTCTCTGCGAAATTTAAGTTTCTAGCAGACATAGTTCGGAAAGTATTGTTGGGCAAGCACACTGCACACGACTATATAACCAGGCACCAATTTCTGGTTATGTGTGCAGTGGTGAACAAGAAAAGGGTAAACTGGGCTCAAATCATGTTTGATTTGATAAAGAAAAAGAATAATAAGAAGGAAGTCAGTTTTGGAAGGATCCTGGGGATCTTTTTGAAAGAAAAAGCTGCTGAATCCCTGGTCTCGCCGACCATATTCATTAATGCCAGCAAAAGGCTCACTTGTGCCTTGTTTGGCAAGTGGGAGAGGACCATCACAAAGCCCTCCAAGGCTCCATCTTCCACAAGAGCTTCTGAAAGTACAAGGGCTGATCCAGCCATTACCCACCCTTCTGAAGAGATCCCTCCTACACCTCCTTCATCTTCCACCATCCCTACCCTTCAACAACAACAACTACAACAACCTGTTCACATTCCTACTCCAGCTGTATCTCCTACCACCTCTCCACCAATAGATCTTCCTGACATCCCCTCTTCTCCTATTCAGGAGTATCATCAACCTTCTCCATCTCAATCACCACAACCAACACCACATCAGTCCCCCCATGATACCCACATTCCTTCACCACCTTCATCTCCCTTACCTCCCCATCTAGCCAATATCCCAACATTCAATCTACTCTCCTCCCCTCTCAACACTCCTTCTTCACAAGATACAAACATGCAAGATGCTATCACTCCTACTCCGCCATCAACTTCCCTTCCTCCATCTGTTTTCCATCACCCACCTTCCATTCCACCATCTACAAATCTACCCTTGGAACCCTCTACCATTTCATCTCTTATTGCACTACTTACGCCCCTCCTCAAAAATCTTATAGCAGAGGCTATTTCACCTCTTGCTACTTCTATATCCTCCCTTGCTGCTCAAATACATGCCCTCTCTACTTCCCCCTCATCAGTTAGGGGCCTGGCTCCAGTTAGCACTGAAACTAGGCAGGGGAGATACTTGATGAAGAAGCTGCAGCAGTAGTTCTAGCAGATGCAGTAGCAGCAGCAGCAGATGATGCAGATTTATTTCCAGCAGATGATGAAGATTTATTTGATTTTATTCATTTTATTGAAACTGACTTGGACATAGATGAGTCAGTAACATAAGAAATAATTACTATTGGTGATTTCATTATTAATCCCACAGTAGATTTGGTAAATATTTTGAGAATTTTTGATACAGCTTATTTGAGCTTTCCTCCAGCTGACAGTACTAAGTCATCTTTGGCTATTATTCCTTATTCCTCTCCAATAAGTCCTATAGTTGCCAAGCAACTCAAAGACATTTTTGCTGCTCCAAAGACTACAGCCATTCCATCTCCAGCTAAGACTGATTCAGTAGTGTTTCATCCCCTCCAGAAATCATTTCTGCTCCAGTTGCAGCTCCTCTTCCAGCTCCCTCTCAGGCAGATAAACATTTGATTTCTGTAGAGGCTCTCAAAGCACTGGATTCACTATCTGACAATCCTCAAGATTCTGATGATGATGAGGAGGATGAAGATGAAGACTCAGATGAGGAACCTAAGAAAAAGAAAATTTCTAAAAAGCGGAAAGCACCTCCACCTCCTGTTTCAAAGCCCAATCTAGCAAATGACACCCCTTACTATGTCCTCCGGAAAATCACTCCTTATAAGGGAATGCTTGCTTGGATGTGGTTGTGCAAGAGTGAACACAAAGAGAGAAAGAAGAGCAGAAGGTATTCACCTCCTCCTCCACAAAGATTCAGGAAGGATCCTCCTCCACCTCCTCCTCCAGCTGCTGGTGCTTCAGGCACAACATCTCAAAGGACTACTCAGTTTCAAACTTATAAAAAGCATCAGGGTAGGTCCTCATCCTCAGAAAACAGCCAACAAAGATACTACTCTACAGGCAAGCAGCACCAACCTCAACATTAGCAGCATCAATAATAGCTACATCAATAACTCCCTAAACATCAAAAAGCTGAAAGCCCCAAGAGACCTGCTTCCCCACCTGTACCATATGAAGATCCTGAAATAGCAACAACAGCTAGGATGGCCAGGTTCCAAGAACTGGTTGGCCCCTTCTATGATCAACAAAGTAAAAGCTGAAGGGAAGGATCCGTCAGAATATACTACATGTCAAA
Source organism: Platanthera guangdongensis (assembly GCA_039583875.1). Lineage (NCBI taxonomy): Eukaryota > Viridiplantae > Streptophyta > Magnoliopsida > Asparagales > Orchidaceae > Platanthera > Platanthera guangdongensis. The sequence goes on along the minus strand of CM077163.1, from coordinate 149,478,189 downwards.
ATACAGGAAGGAAGAGCTCAACATGTTTGAAAAAGCTAATAAATTTTTCAATGTTGATGAATACATGAAACTGCATCTAGAAGTAGTGGTCCCAAGGACTACATCTCTAAATATCATAGGGGCTGCTGACATGACTATGACAAAGGTGCAAGCTACAGATCCCAACAGAAAAATTATATTTACTAAGCCTGGTGAAAAAGCTAAAGAGGATAAGCACAAGGAGAAGAAGAAGATGAAGTGAAACCTGAACTGATAAGTTTGTGTTGTTTTGAAACTACTTATTAATTTCTTGATACAAAGCTTACTGTGTATATATATATATATATATATATCTGCTGCATGTGTTTATTTTTCCTGCCAGATATATGTTTTCATGCTTTATAAATCTTTTTTGATTTTATTAAGAGTCTGTAATTAGTGACCTTACCCAAATAGGGGGAGATTCTTGGATCCCTAGTTGGATTTAGGCTAGGTTCACTAAGTTAGGATCATATGACCCATCATGTATAGCCAGGGTCATGGTTGTGTCCTAGAGTCTAGGACAAGTCCTTAGAATCAACATCACATGGACCAGCCTTCAACATACTGCCAGAGACTCAAGCAATTGTGTCGACAATTGGGAAAGGCTGTGTCGACACCAGAAGCCTGATTGTGTCGACATAGAGGACTTGTGTCGACACACAGAACATCTGTCGACATCAACTGTGTCGACACCAGAAGCCAGATTATGTCGATACACAGGACTTGTGTCGACACACAGAACATCTGTCCACATCAACTGTGTCGACAGCAGAAACTAGATTGTGTCGAGAAACAGGACTTATGTCTACACATAGAACATCTGTCGGCATCAACTATGTCGATACCAGAAGCTAGATTGTGTCGACACACAGTAATTGTGTCGACACACAGGACTTGTGTCGACACACTCCAGATTTCTGTCAAAACAACAACTATGTCGAGACATGAAGCAATTGTGTCGACACACAGGATTTGTGTCGACACATTCCACAGAAGCTATGTCAAGAAGTTAAAGAAGAACTGTGGACTCAGCTCGATGAACTTAGACCACATTTCCATCCTTCTGTCCCTTTCCTACTGTAATAATTCCAGAGTAATTAATGCTAAAATATTCTCTGAATATTACCGTTAGATGGAGCATTAATTATGGTCTTCTCCAGGATTATTGCTTGCCATTTTTCCATGGGACAGTTGTGGAAACTCAATCAATGCAAAACATTCTCCAGGCCCTCAGCATTGAATGCAGAAGAATTTCAAATTTCAAAAGGAAGATAATATGGAATATACAAAAAGGGATTTTCCATCTTCTTCTCTGAAAGAAAGAAACAGTCAGTCAATTCTGTGAATCAAGAATCAAGAGTCTTCTGCTGCTCTCTCTCTCGACAACACTCTGAGACAGAAAGAGATTGAAAGCTGATACAGAAATACAAGATCTAGACAAGAAAATATCAACAATCTGAAGAAGAAGAACATCAAATCAAAATCAAGAGTCTTCTTCCTTCTACACTCCAGGACACTTCAAAGGACAATAAACCCTCTATCTATCAAGAAGTTCCTGTACTTTGTCTGGTCAAAGCTGAAAGACTGAAGGCCTATCACCCTGAAGCAAAGCTCCATCTCCCTAAACCATCCAAAATCTCAGGGGGAACCTTTTGCTAACATCATATCCACAAAAGTCTTCTCAGTCGTACATTGAGAAAGAGAAGACAAAATCAATCTCTCACCCCCATCGTATAAAGGGTTCTTAACTTCCTTCAAAAGTTATTCCTGGTTGCAAGTCACCTGACCAAAAGACTTGAGGTTTTGTTTTTGAGCACCTGACCAAAATCTCAATGGTGTCAGGCACCTGATCAATAATCTGAGTGGACTCCTACCAGGGTGGTAGAAGAGTGTGAAAGTGCTGGTTAGATTTGATATACTCTAGAGGGGGGGGGGGGGGGGGTGAATAGAGTATGGTGCTTACTAAAAACTTTTTACAACAGTTGTTGTAAACCTAAGTGAACAGGGAAGCAAATAACATAAAGTAAATGAAACAACTAACTAAACACAGAGCAATCACAGATCATAGCCAGAAAATAAAAGAAAACAAGCAACCAGAAGACACAAGGAGCTATAGTGGTTCCCCAATCAAACTGGGTACATCCACTCTTCTACCACCCTAGGTAGGAATCCACTGCAGGATGAGTTGATCAAGTGTCCTGGGCACCAATGGGTTTTGATAAGGTCCCCAAAAACCATACCCTCAAATCTTTTGGAAGGAGACTTGCAACCAGAATAATTTTGAAGGGATTTAAAACCCTGTACAGGAGTTAGAGAGAGGGTGATAGAGTCTTCTCTGTCAACAGTCTGAGAGAAGACTTGTGGATTGATGTAGCAGCTCTTGCACCCCCTGAGATCTTGAAATGGTGAGGAATGGTGGAGCACTGCTTCAGGGTGATAGACCTTCAATGACCTAGAATTCCTGGACCAGAACTGCTTTAGGAACTTCTTTTGACTGATAAGGTTCTGTTGTCCTTTGAAGTTGTCCTGAGAATAGAAAGAAGAAGACCCTTGATTGAATTTGGTTGTTCTTCTTCTTCTTCAAAAGTTCTCTGGTCAAGGCTGATTGCAGTCAAGAACTATAGATTTGAGAATGTTTTATTCTTCTGCAACTTTTGAAAATCTGTCAGATTGTTTGTTGTACTGTAATTCTTGAACTCTGCTTGATTCTCTTCTCTATATGTATCACTATTTTCTTGTGTATATGTGTGTCTGTTGTGTCTCTCACTGACTGAGGAATATTCAAACTTTTTGAATGTCGAGCAGTAATTACAGTCGGCCTTGGAAAGAATCAACAATCAATGACTTTCCTAACTGTCCCATGGAAAAACGGCATGTAATCGTCCATAGTCAATGCACGTTCTAACGGTAACATTCCTAGAAGATCTGACATTAAATGTTCAGGAATCAGCGCCAAGAAACGGGACGGGAGCCTTGAAGAAAACCTAATCTGGATTCGTCGAACGTAGAACACAATTCGTCGAGCTGAACTTGTGTTCGTCGAGCTGAGCTTGAGTTCATCGAGCTGAGCTTGATAGAGTTCGTCGAGCAGACAATCTTCATTCATCTGACAGACAGTTTCATTCATCGAGCAAAGAATCAAATTCGTCGACCTGAGAAAAGTTCTGGACTTAGACAGAATATCCTGCATCTGCTGAAAGGCTTTGTCGACATAAGCTGGTGTCGACAGATTGATCTTGGTGTCGACACAAATCCTCTGGTGTCGACATATGCTGGTGTCGACTGAAATCCTGGTGTCGACACAAGTTAGTGTCCACTGAAATCCTGGTGTCGACACAAGTTAACTGGTGTCGACATAAACCCTAAGTGTCGACATAGATTCTCTGAGTCCAGAAATCATCGAGTAGAGAATAGCATTCGTCGACCTGAGAAGCTGACTTCGTCGACCTGAGGAGCTGTAAACTTGAAGTCCACGTTCGTCGAGCTCAGAATATAATTCGTCGACCGAAGAATGAAGCTGGACTTAGAAAAATTTGAAGTCCTTCGGACTTTCGCTTGATGTAGAAACTGAAATTTTGGCGAACAGATAACATAGATCGTCAAGCTCAGCACTAAGATTTGTCTCACGATCGTCGAGTGCAAAATTCCTTTCATCGAGCTGAGTTCGATGAACGTCGAACTCACTTTACTTAGTCTTGAAAACTTGTGAGTCTGGAGTCTCTGAGGGTCTTGTGGAAAGCTGGTCCATCTGCAGTTGAGCCTAAGGACTTAACCTAGACTCTAGGTCACAAATTGACCCTGACTATACATGATGGGTCACATCCTAAGTCAGTGAACCTAGCCCAAATCAACTAGGGATCCAACAGTCCCCCCTATTTGGGTGAGGTCACTAACAGAGACTCAAGACAGAAAGACAAAGCATGAAAAGAAATATATCTGGCAGAGATTTATAACACATGCAACAGATATATATATACACACAGCTTTGTTTAACAGATAGCACAATTTAAAGACAAATAACAGACAAAAATTGAAACAAGAAAAATTACTTCTTTGGCTTCTTCAGCTGAGGTTTGTCTTCTGCTTTCTTTTCTCCAGGCTTCTTGAAAATGATTTCTCTGTTAGGATTTTGAGCTTGAGGCACTGTCATGGTCATATCAGCTGCCCCAATAATTTTCAATGATGTAGCCCAGGGGACAACTGCATCTAGGTGAAGTTTCAGGTAATCATCAACATTAAACAATTTGTTACCTTTGTTAAATATTTTCAGCTCTTCCTTTCTATACTTTGACATAGTTGAAAGACCAGAAATATCTTTTCCTTCTGCTTTAGCTTTATTTATCAAAGAAAGACCAATCAACTCTTGGTACCTAGCTATTTTTGCAGTATTAGCAGTCTCTGGATCTTCAAAAGGAATTGGAGGGGAGTCTGGCTTCTTTGGGCTTTCAGCTTTTTGTACTTTAGAACTTTGTTGCTGCTGCTACTACTGCTGCTTAAGTTGACTACCTGAGGAGGAAGGCCTCTGCTGGCTGCTTCCAGAAGATCTTCCTGAGTGTCTTTGAATAGTTTGCATTGGGGCAGATCTCTGGGAGCTAGAGCCACTGACACCAGCTGCTGGAGGAGGAGGAGGATCCTTCATGTATCTGTGCACTGGAGGAGGGGAATATCTCCTGCTCCTCTTTCTATCTTTCTGCTGGTTTTTGGATAGCCACATCCATGCTGGCATTCCCTTATATGGAGTCACATTGTGCAGAATATAGTAGGGAGTGTCTGCAGTGGGATTTGGCATGGGAGGAGGAGCAGCCTTTCTCTTCTTTGCCAACAATCTCTTTTTTCAGCTAGCTGCATCCTCATCAGAATCAATTTCATCATCATCAGATTCTGAATCCTGAGGGGTATCATACAATGAATCCAAAGATTTTAAGGCTTTATCAAAAACAACAGCCTTTGCTGGAGGAGGGGCAGAAGGTTCAGGAGTAGGGGTATCAGCAACAAAAGAAGAAATATCTGTACAAGATTCAGAAACACAAGAGACAGAGCTTTCAGCTACTGCCTTATTCTCTTCTTCAATGTCTGCCTAAATAAGCTCATCTAGAGTAGGCATTGGAGAGTCATCCATAATGAAATCTGGTGCTAAAACTGGCACTGATGTATCTTCTGGAATGAATTTTGAGCTGGAGGCAGATAGAGCAAAATTGTCACAGAGTTGCTTGACAACTGCTGGACTAGCTGGAGAGGTATAAGGTAGCATAGCCAAATGAGGCTTAGAGAAATCTGCTGGAGGGAATTTCATATGTACAGAGTCAAAACTTCTCAATAAAACTGATAAATTCACTGTGGGATTTAAATATAAATCACCAACAGGAGTTATTTGAGCAACTGACTCATTCAAATCAATGTCAGTATCCATAAATTGAATTAACTTAGACATCTCAGCATCAAAGTCTGTCAAAATTGTGGTATCCTCATCTGAATCTGAATCTGCTGGAGAGGGAACTGTTGTGACTGCTGCTGCTGCTGTATCTGCATCTGCTGCAACTTCTTCACAGAGCATCTCCCCCTGCCTGGGTTCAGGAATACCTGGAGCCAAGCCCCTAGATGAAGAGGGGACAACAGATAGAAGAGATATTTAGGCAGATAAAGAATGAATGGAGGTCACAAGAGGTGTAATTGCCACTTGGATCAAAGATTTTATGAGAGGGGTGAGCATGGAAATGAGGGTGGATGGATCAAATAAGGAAGGGGAAGGAATGGGAGGAGGAATCACAGATAGAGTGGGGGCATCTTGCATGATTGTATCTGATGGTATAATATAAGATGGAATGGTGGATAAGTGTGGAGGAAGAGGAGACTGTGGAGGTGTAGGAATAGGAATGTCCTGAGGGGAATCTGGAGGAGTGGGTTGATGATCAACTTGCAAGGAGGAATATGGAGGTGGAGATGGAATGTGTGTTAGGTCAAGTGGTGGAGAAGAATGAGGGGTAGGTACAAGAGGGGGCTTCTTTGGAGGAAGAGGTGCTGGAATAGATGGTTGGGATGGGAGAACCTCTTCAATAGGGTGGGGAGTGGACTTTACAGCCCTTGTGCTCTCAGAAGTTTGGAGGGAGGAGGAGGAAGCCTTGGAGGGCTTGGAGATGGTCCTCTCCCACCTAACAAACAGAGCGCAAGTGAGGCGCTTGCTGGCGTTTATGGAGATGGTCGGGGAGACCATACACTCAGCAGCCTTCTCCATGAGGAATATACCCAATATTCTGTCAAAGCAGACTTCCTTTTTTATGTTCTTCTTCTTGATCAATTCAAAGAACACTTTACTCCAATCAACCTGTCACTTATTCACTACTGTACACATTATCAGAAATTGGTGACGGGTGATATAGTCATGAGCAGAGTGCTTGGCCATCAGAATCTTCCCCGTAATATCTGCCAGAAACTGGTACGCGGCAGATACTTGCATTTTCAACAACTTATTAGGGTTGTTCCCAGAGAAACCCATTAATTTCAGCATATCACTGAATTCGTCAGAATCCATTTCCAGATTGTCTTCTCCATTCACTAATCCAAATATTTCAGAGAGAACTGCGGTAGAGAGGGAAACAGCAGTGTTCCCTATATTGTCGGTCAGAATATCTTCTTCAGACACTGTAGATGTATATACCCATTCGCGTATTTCCATTCCATGAAGTTTGATGCTCCTGGTCATGAAGTCCTTTAAATTTAGTTCTTCCAGTAGTTCTAAGATGTATAGAAAGATGTGGTCAGAGTGTTGAAATGACTCAAAGTCCATATCGAAACCGCTGTCAAACTTTATTGCCAACAAAGCACCTGAGGGAATCACCATTGATGTCCTGCAAGAAAAACACAAAGAGAAACGGCGATCAAGAGCAAAGGAACTGAAAGCGCGAGACAGAGGTCGAAGAAAACCTAGATATTAGATTTTCAGAATATGAATCGACAGACTCCGTTCCATGAAAAAGAAACATTCTTTGAACTGAGCTCGACGAAATAAATTATAGACAGATAATTCGTCGATCTCATCCAGAAGAATCGAAAACAGTTCGTCGAACTCCGTTCGACGAAATGTCTTCTTGAAGTAAAGTTCGTCGATCGCTGGTCGACGAAAATTGTTCCCCATACAGATGAAAGATATGGTACCTAAACACCTAGAGGGGGGGGGGGGGTGAATAGGTGACTTAATCCTTTTCTAACTTTACTGGCAGCAAACAGTTTATTATCACAGATTTTTACCTTTTGCACAGCAATCTCAAAGTATTCACAGCATACACAGCACAATCACAGCACAACACAGTGGTTTATAGTGGTTCCCCAAGATATGGGTACATCCACTTTCCCCCTTCGCCTATCTAGCAGTGTACTAGATTCGGCCAAACTCCTCTACTGTCTCAGAACCCAAATTGGTTCCTACACCTCAGGCCCAAAGCCTTACAACTTAGCTTTATCCCAAAGCCTACACTCAGCCAATCAAGGCCTACACTCAGCCAACCAAGGCCTACACTCAGCCAACAAGTCCTACACTCAGAGATCACAATCTCCTACACTCAGGCTAACAAGCCCTACCCTCATCCTTTATAGTTATAGGCTTACAATTCACTCAGATCCAAAGGATCCTACAAGATAAAAATGTTTTACAAATATTAACTCAACAACTCAGAAATGAAAGAGGGGAGTTGAGAGTTTCTTGATGAGTTCTTGGAAGAACTCAGCTGGATTCACCCTGACTTAGCTTTCTTCAAAGCTTCTTGAGTAGAACTGAATAAGACTGAATCCTCCTGCAGTAGTTCCTTGACCTCTGCTACTTAAGATCCAGAATTTTATCTGAATCCTTCTTCTCAGCCTAGTTCCAGAGGCTGATTTCTTGGAAGGAGCCCTCTCTCTCCAACTTCTTAGATCTGTACTTGGACTGCAAGATCTTCTTGTGTTGATACTCTTGGTACCACTTCAATAATTTGTTTTTCAACAAACTGAACTTTTGAACAATAATCTGATCCATAATTTCTGTAAACTGTAGATGCCTATTTATAGGCCTTCTTCATGGTAACCGGCTGATCCGGTTCATAACTGTCTTCTGACATCTCTGACAGGTGCTGTAAACCGGCTGGAACGGCAGCTGTCAAGTCATCCAGTCATTTCTTGAAAATCTCTAACTGTCTGTAAGTGTCGAGACTTTCTGTCTTTAAGTGTCGACACTTATAGTCCAAGTGTCGACACATGCTGTGGAAGTGTCGACACAAGTCTACAAGGTGTCGACACAACTTCTTGTATGTCTCGACCCAGATTCTTCTTCATGTGTCGACACTGAAATTGAGTGTCGACACAAGTACTTCATCTTCTTTCTTTAGTTGTATTCTTCTAAGTGTCGACACATTACCTTTGTGTTGACACAACTTCTTGTGTTGTATCTGTTAAGTGTCGACACTGCTTCTTGGTGTCGACACATAGTCTTCTATGTTGATTCTTGCTGAGTGTCGACACAGCTCCTTGTGTCGACACTTGATTCTTCTGTTGAGACTTCAGCTGAGTGTCGACACATTCCTTTAGTGTCGACACTTGTACTTAGAATATTTTGGAAATAATTCTGTTCTTTGCTAAGTGTCGACACAGCTCCTTGTGTCGACACTTTCTTCAAGTGTTGAGTCTTCAGCTGTGTGTCGACACATTGTTCTGGGTGTCGACACATACCTCAAATGCTGACTCTTCTGTTGAGTGTCGATATATTGTGCTGGTTGTCGACACTTACTTCAAGTGCTGACTCTTCTGCTTAGTGTTGACACATTGTGTTGAGTGTCAACACTTGTACTTAGTCTCTGCAGACTTTTGCTGAGTGTCGACACAACTCCAAGTGTCGACACTTTCTGGTGTAGACACAACTTCACTGGGTGTCGACACAGCTCCTTGTGTCGACACATTCTGTCTGCACTTTTCTTCACTGAGTGTCGACACAGCTCCAAGTGTCGACACTTTTTGTCTGCATTTTTCTTCACTGAGTATCGACACAGCTCCAAGTGTCGACACTTTCTGTCTGGTGTCGACTCTGCATCCCAGGTGTCGACACAATGACTCCAAGTGTCGACACTGCTTGTCTGGGTGTCGACACAAGTCTTCTTAAGTGTCGACACTTTCCCTCTAGGTGTCGACACATGGACTTAGAAACTTTTTGCTTCAGTCCAGTGATTTCTTAACCTGCACAAGTAAACTCAACATACATCAAATACATTATGATGTATATCATTGAGTTGGGTGAGGCTTCTTCAAATCAGGAACATTTGACCAATGTACCCAACAATCTCCCCCTATTTGGAGAAGTCATAACCCTTAGTCAATGATATACACCATTCATAATTAAAGATTACAAAATGATGTAAAGCAGATTATTTACAGCAGGGTAAACATAAACATGTAATAATTCACACATATATACACATTCATCATTTCAGAACAAGAAATAGACACATTCACAGAACAATCATGAAATATATTTATCATATATTGTTCTAACATTTTTCTAATACACCTTCAATGGTTTACAATAATGTTTTACATTTAAAAGATTACAAAATAATCTTCAAGTAATTTCTTAATCTATTTCTGGTCTGATTCTTTGATAACTATGCCTTTGCCAGGTTGGACTTGAGCTTTGACAGTGGCTTCAGCAGTTTCAGCAACAGCAGGCTTCTTGCCTTTTAGATCTTTCTGTTTGAGTGCTTCTGCCTTGATCTTCTGCCTCTCAAAGTAGTGATATGGCTTGGGGAAGTACTTGCTCGGCTCCACTGTAGTAGGAGGTAGCTTTCCCATCTTAGCCTTCCTTCTGAATTGAACAATGGCCTCTTGTCTTATTTCATGTTTTCTCCATTCAGCTTCAGAGAACCATTTGTTCCTGTCATGTGTATTGTCCTTGGCAGCTTTCTAGGCAGTTAAAATTATATTCCTAGAGGTAGGGCTCCACTGTTCAAAATCTAGGCTTTTGTTCTGCTTGTTCCCTAAACCTCTTATTGGACAACCTTGTCTCTTCCTCTTTCTGTAGAGCCTCTTGCATGGCTTCAGTAATAGGTTGAACAACCTTTTCAATGTGGACATTGTCCTTGCCCTCAAGTGGGCTATACATTGTGCTCACATCTGCTTGAATCATTTCAAAGTCTGGAGGTGGATAAATGACCTGAGCTACTTCTGGTTGCTCACCTCCAAAATAGGCAGGGTTAATGCCTGATTCAGCAACTTCTTGGTCATCACACAGAGGAGGGTATCCAAGTGTAGCCCTGATTGAATTTGACATCAAAAGGATGATGTCAGAGATCACATGGCCAGAGAAGTCATAAAGGTGGAGAGAGTGTTAGTCAAGGCAAGTTCTGAGCATGCCAAATGGATATCAAATTCAATCAGGGCTACACTTGGATACCCTCCTCTGTGTGATGACCAAGAAGTTGCTGAATCAGGGTTAATGACTGATTCAGCAACTTCTTGGTCATCACACAGAGGAGGGTATCCAAGTGTAGCCCTGATTGAATTTGATATCCATTTGACATGCTCAGAACTTGCCTTGACTAACACTCTCTTCCCCTTTATGACTTCTCTGGCCATGTGATCTCTGACATCATCCTTTTGAAATCTGATCTGTGCATCCAAGTATCTGATTCCTTCTTTAAAGTAAGGTTTAAGCTTTGTAAGTTGTTCAGATATGACCTTCTGGGAGGCTTGGATAGCAGTCTTTACAGCAGTAATTTCCTCTTGAAAGACTTTATCAAATTTAGCTTTAGCAGCATCAGTAGATGTAGAAGGTTCAGCAGCCTTATTCTTTAATTCAGTGGCAATAACATTGTGGGATTCAGTCAAATTGTCATTCATTCTTAATTGATTTTCAAGAACATATCCTTGTTTCAATGCTATATCATCCACCTGTGCCTTGATCTTCTCTTGGTGTGTTGCCAAATACACCACTGCATTTCCACCCTTGTGGAAGCAGTCTGTCATCTCCTTCTTGTTGAGATTCATCTCAAACCTTATAGATTTTATATCTTGGGCCAGATCAAATTGTAAAGTCTTCTGCCCTTCATCCACATAAGCCTCTATAGCCTTTCTTTGTTCATCAAGTTTTATCTGCATGGCAATCATTAAGGCACTATAATTAACAGTTGGGGCTTGTTGAATTATAGGCTATGGGGCTATAGATTGCAGAGCTTTCTTGTAACTCTGACTTCTCCTTTTAAAAACATATAATTTCTTCTTCTTTACCCTAGCACTCTCCTCATCTTCAGAGGCAGAAGTGCTGGCTATCTCAACCCTATCCTTAGGGCTTTGAGGTTTTTCAGTTTGCACATCAGGTGCCTTCTCATTTTCTTGCCTTATAGGCTCCTCCAGAACTTGCATTTGCTCCCCCTCAGCAGCAGCATTCTCTCCTTCAGCAGCATCAATTTCCTTGTCAAAATCTGCTTGATACAAATTTAGGAATAAGTCTTCCATTGTGTATTCAGGGGGTGAAGAAGCTGGAGACATTCTTTGTTCTTCAACTACTGGAGCAGGAATATCTTCTTGTACAGCAAGTGTGTCCTCTCTAACAACATCTAGAACTTGACTAGGCAGCTGTGTTTGCTGAGGAACATCAGACAAATCAGCATCTTCTATAAGATATTCTAAAGTTTTTAGGTCAGTGAGTACCTCTTGGATGATGATGGTGGCTTGCTCACTGTCCAGTGTAGATGGTTCTTCTACAACTGGAGGCTCCCCCTGGCTTTGATCCTTGTGGATGGGGCTAGCTGGAGGCAGCTCCCCCTGGATCTCAGCATCAGCTGGAGGAGCAGGAGACTTCACTGCTGGCACTTCCTCATGATCATCAGGAGTGAAAACAACCTGTTCTTCACTCCCAGAACTGCTGGAGGACTCTTGTGCCACATGAGCTATCTTCCTTTTCTTCTTAGGAGGAGCGACTTTCTCAGTAACTGTCTTCTCTGGTGTTGGCATTTCCTTGGACAACACCCTGTCCCATCTTGAAAAGATCCTTAGATCCATCTTCCTCATGTGATTTATCTTGCTGCCTGCAGCAGTATTCATTACCTCTGGTATGGTACCAGCTAGGTAGAGACTGATGATTCTGCCCAGATTGGGCTTCTTCAAGCTCTCCTTGATCTTGTCAAAAACCACTATTGACCAGTCTGTTTTCAGAGTGAATATGATTCTTGTCATGATTCCAAACATATAGGCAGACACTCTGTCATGCCCTCCAGGTTTGCTGAGCAAGACTTTTCCCACTATCTCAGACATGAACTTCCCTTGATTATTCATGCATTTTCTGTTGAAAACAGATCCTATCTTTATCTTTGGATCTAGTCCACACCAGGTAAGAGCTTCCCTGGTCTTTGAAGCAGTCACCTCTTCTTCATCTTGAGTTCTTGGCAATTGAAGAATCTTCCTCAGACTTTTTGGGGTTACCTTAACCTTTTCTCCATGAACTCTGGATTTGATTTTGTATCCAGATTCATCTACTGCAGCTCCATTCAGAAATTCAAGCACCTCCTTCTTCCATATCTTAGTTGGTTCAAAAACTAAGTACTCTAACCCTGAATCGGCGACTAGGGTTACTACGGCCCTGATTTCTTGATCTGCATCGTCGAACGCGCCGCACACAAGCTCATAGCCTTCGTTAACGTTCTCCTCAAGCTTAGGTGCCATTAGGGTTTATAGAATTTGTCTTTAGAAAAGAGAGGTGTCGACACAGTAGTTTTGGTCTCAAAACTTTGAAAGCATGTCGACAAACAAAGACAGAACCCTATTTATACCTTTCTGATTTTGAAGATGAACAGGCGGGACAGCTAACTTAAAATGTGTCGACACTGGCAACAAGTGTCGACACTGACTTATAATGTCTCGACACATATGTGTCGACACAAGTTTAGTCAACAGATTTTATGTGTCGACACATGGTTATGTGTCGACACAACATAACTCGACACATTGTCGAGACTTTACTTAGAAAAATTCTGAGTAAAACTAAGTGTCGACACCACTTGGGATGTGTCGACACCTACTTGACATGTGTCGACACTAACATTCTGAAGTGTCGACACCACATTCCTAGATGTGTCGACACCTTTTTCCTAAAGTGTCGACACCACTATTCTGTGTCGACATAGACTTGTCTATGTGTCGACACCTTTTTACTTAGTCATTTTCAAATCTGTAAACTTACTCTAATTTTATCATTCCTAGTTCAATTTTGAATCTATTGAACTTAGTTTCTTCTAGTGGCTTAGTAAACATATCAGCTACTTGTTCATCTGTTTTAACATATTCTAACAAAATACCTTCTCTTTCTACATGCTCCCTAAGAAAATGATATTTAATCTCAATATGTTTTGTCCTACTATGGGATACAGGGTTATTAGCTATTGAAATAGCACTTGTAGAATCACAGAAAAGTGGAGTTCTACTTACCTGAAATCCATAGTCCTCTAGCTGATGTTGAATCCACAGAAGTTGAGCACAGCAACTTCCTGCAGCCACATACTCTGACTCTGCAGTGGAGATAGCCACACTGGTTTGCTTTTTGCTACTCCATGAAATTAGTCTCCCTCCTAGGAATTGACAGGTTCCAGTAGTGCTCTTTCTATCCTCTTTGCATCCTGCAAAGTCTGCATCTGAATAACCTGTTAGATCAAAATCTCCATTCCTAGGGTACTAGAGGCCTAGATAGGGAGTGCCCTTTAGATATCTCAATATTCTTTTGACTGCAGTCAAATGAGACTCTTTAGGGCAGGCTTGATACCTTGCACAAACACATGTAGCATACATGATGTCTGGTCTACTAGTAGTCAAGTATAATAGGGAGCCAACTATCCCTCTATACAAGGTTTCATCTATAGGTTTCCCTGCATCATCCTTGCTAAGAGACATACTTGACCCCATAGGAGTCTTCATGGTACTGGATGAATCCATACCATACTTCCTTATGAGTTCTAGGGTGAACTTTGACTGACAAATGGACAAACCACTCTCAGTCTGTTTAACTTGGAGACCCAAGAAAAACTTCAGCTCTCCCATACTACTCATCTCAAACTGACCTTGCATAAGTTTTGCAAACTTTTTGCAAAGGCTGCTTTCAGTAGACCCAAATATAATGTCATCTACATATATTTGGACTAGTATGACTTTGCCTCTAGATTCCCTAAGGAATAGAGTCTTATCTATTTTCCCCCTTGAGAACTTGTTCTCAATGAGGAAACTAGATAGGGTTTCATACCAAGCCCTAGGGGCTTGCTTTAACCCATATAAAGCTTTCCTAAGTCTATAGACATAATGAGGTAGAGTTGGATCAACAAAACCTGCAGGCTGTTCCACATAAACTTCTTCTTTAAGATTACCATTTAGGAATGCTGACTTGACATCCATTTGGTACACCTTGAATCCTTGATAGGTTGCATAGGCCAAGAACATTCTTATGGCTTCCAGTCTGGCTACTGGAGCAAAGGTTTGATCAAAATCAATACCTTCTTCTTGCCTATATCCTTTAGCAACCAGTCTAGCTTTATTCTTAATGATGACCCCTTGTTCATCCATCTTATTCCTGTAGATCCACTTAACTCCTATTACATTGTGGTCTTTAGGTTTAGGAACAAGTTCCCAAACCTTGCACCTCTTGAACTGATTAAGCTCTTCTTGCATTGCTTCAGTCCATTGTGGATCTTGTATTGCTTCTTCAACCTTTTTAGGTTCAACTTGTGACAGAAAGCTGGAGTAGATTGCTGCATTCATGTTTCTACTCCTGGTTTGTACTCCTTGTCTTGGATCTCCAATAATCAGCTCTACTGGATGATCTCTAAGATGCCTGTGAGCTGGAGGCATCCTAACCTCTGGTTGAACCACTTCAGCATCTGCTTCATGCTGTACACCTTGTATTTCTTCAGCAACTGGCACATGTAGTTCTCCCCCTGGACAACAGCTACTCTCTTCTCCTTGCTGTCTTGCAGCAGGCACTTCTTCTATAGTAAGCTTGTCCATATACTTTGATAAACCTGTGGGGCTGTATACAGAACTAGACAACTCATTGTTAATAAGCTTAGTCTCATCAAAAACTACATGCACTGATTCTTCTACAACTTGTGTAGTCAAGTTGTAGACTCTATAAGACTTACTATTATTGCTGTACCTAACAAAAATTCCCTCTTGGGACTTGGCAGCAAACTTAGTTAAGTAAGACTTCCCATTGTTAAGTATGAAGCATTTGCAACCAAAGATCCTGAAGTAGGATAGGTTTGGTTTCCTGCCTTTCACAACTTCATAGGGGGTCTTGTTTAGCCCTTTAGTGATGGTAGCCCTATTTATAACATGGCATGCAGTGTTAACTGCTTCAGCCCAGAAATACTCTGGCAGTGATGTATCACTTAGAAGGGTTCTACCAGCCTCTATCAAGGTCCTATTCTTCCTCTCAGCAATGCCATTTTGCTGAGGTGTTCTAGGTGAAGAGAATTCTTGAAATATCCCAAAGTCTTCACATAGTTTTGTCATGCTTTCAGACTGAAACTCAGTACCATGGTCACTTCTAATTTTGACCACAATACTATTTAGTTCATTCTGAATTTGCTTGACAAAGCTGTAGAAGACACTAGGTGTTTCAGATTTCTGTCTTAAGAAGAACACCCAGGAAAACCTTGAGTAGTCATCTACAACTACAAGGGTATAGACCTTCCTACCTAAGCTGTGAACTGACATTGGACCAAAGAGATCCAAATGCAAGAGGTACAAACACCTCACAGCATCTTTGTTTTCTATGCTTTTAAAGGTGGTTTTAGTCTGCTTGCCCTTTTGATAAGCTGAGCAAATACCATCTTTGACACACTTAACTTGAGGACCATTCCTCACTAACTCTTTGCTAAAGAGTTTGCTAATAGTCTTGTAGTTAAGATGGGCTAGCCTTTTGTGCCATTTGACACAATGAGTGACTGTCTCATCAGCTACAAGACAAACTGGAGAACCATTGTTCTCAATCATAATGTCTAGACAATAGACATTCCTTTTCCTATAACCTGTCAAAATGATCTCTTGATCACTTGACCTCTTGATATGACAACCATTTTTAACAAATGAGATGTCATACCCTACATCACTTAATTGACTTATACTTATTAGGTTGTGTTTCAACCCTTTAACATAAGCCACTTGAGTAATGGTAACTAAATTTGTAGAAATGTTACCAAATCCTTTGATGATTCCTTTTTCAGAACCACCAAAGGTTACTTTTGGACCATCTTTTACTGGAATGTAGTCCTTTAGTAATCTTCTAGTTCCAGTCATATGTCTGGAACATCCACTGTCCAAGTACCATGTTGGGTTATGGCCACTTGGACTTACCTGCAAAACAGATTAATGAACCTTAGAACCCAAAGAAGTCTTGGGTCCTTGGTACAAGTTAGTCTGCAATCTGACAAAACTACCTACTGGCTTTCCACCAGGTAGCTTGCTACTCACCTTGGCACTGACATTGTGCCAACAGTCCACTGCAAAATGGCCAATCTTGCCACAACTCCAACATTCAAACTTGTTGTACCTTTGCTTAGGTACTGCCTTAGCTGTCTTGTCTACAGCAGGCTTGTTGAATGTTAGGGCTTTGCCCTTGGACTTAGACTTGGACTGCTCAGTCCTTGCAGGTCTAATAAAGCCCAGCCCAGCCTTGCCTTTATGATGAACAAAATCATCAATTAAAGGTAACACTGACTTAGGTTTAGAAAACCTAGCAACTAAGTCCTTCTCCTTCTGAAGATTGATCTCCAGACTCTTAATTTGATCATTCTTAAATGATATAGTACCCATATGAATCACTGTTATGTGTTTCAGCCTAGCTATCTCATTCAGCTTTTGATCAAATTGCTTCTCAAAATCTGTTGCAGTAGCTTTAAGATCAGCAATTTTCTTTGCGTGACTTTTGGCTAAGGACTTGCTTTTCTTGTAAGCTTGCAACAGCACCTTATATTCATCTATAAGCTGATGAATATCATCCTCAGACTCAGATACATTCTCATCACTTGATGAAGAAGAATCTGAATCTGAACTAGAACAAGAAACTAAACTTGAACATGAACCTTGTACCTGACTGGGTCCTGGCTGCTCCAGGATTTTGGCACTCTCTGTCAAAGCCAGTAGCCCTTGGCATTGACTATCTTCTTGTTCATAAATAGACTCCATGATCTGCATGAATTCATCCTCTTCTTCTTCAGCAAACAGCCCTATGTAGGCTTCAGCCTCAGACTCAGTTTCTGAAGAGGAGATATCTGATAGAGTCTTCTCTTTCTTGGCTACAAAAGACTTCTCTTTCTTTCCTTTGAAGTGAGTCTTTTTCCTGTCACCAGATTCCTTTCTCTTCTTTGGACAATCTGCAATAACATGGCCCTGTCTATTGTAGCAATAACACACTATCTTAGATCCAGTTGCCTTGCTTGACTTTGTCCTCTTCCTGTCTTTCTTTGAAGGCTTTTTCTCCTGATAAAAGACTTCCTTTCCCTTTGAAGAAGAGGGTCTTGACCTCCATTATTTCTTCTTCAAGAATTTCTGAAAGTGTCTAGTGAAGGCAGCAAAGTCTTCATCACTTTCACTGCTCTCACTCTTTGTGCTAACTGACTCATCAGACTTTGAATCAACTACCTCTGGAGGTGGAGTTGATGACTTATTCCTGCACTTTTTGGGAACTTCTGTCTTGAAAGCAACTGATCTTTCCTTGTGTTCAGTCCTTGTTGATTTCTCCTCCTCTTTCCTCACTGTCAATTGCATCTCATATGACAATAACTTGCCAAACAGTGTAGGAGGAGGAATTTCCCCCAACTTAGCCATTTCTCTTATGGCACAGATCTTTGTGTCCCAATCTTTGGTTAGGGACCTTAAGAACTTATCATTTAGTTCATAGTTACTGAACTCTCTTCCATAAGACATGAGTTCATTAACTATTCTGTAGAACTTCTTGTAGCACTCAGTTATGCTATCACCTTTACCTTGTCTAAAGCTCTCATACTACTGATTTAGCAAGGATTTTCTATCTTGCCTGACTTCTTCAGATCCTTCCATATACACTATAAGAGTGTCCCACATCTCTTTAGCTGTCTTACAGTGTATAAGATTCTGAAATGTTGCATCATCTATGACACTTACAATAATGTTTTGTGCCCTCTTATCCATTGTAGCTAGGACAATCTCATCCTTAGTCATCTCAGAGAAATCCTTTGGAGTTCTCTGATTTGCATCCAAAACAGAAATCTTCATTGGCACATAAGGCCCTTCCTTTACTACGATGTAGATTCTAGGGTCAGAGGCTTCCATAAATAGCCTTACCCTTTCTTTCCAGATCCCAAAGATCTCTTTCCTGCATATGGGTAATTTCATGGAACCCAATTCCTTGTGATTCTCAGAAGAACCCATGTTTCTTGATTTTCTTGAATTTCTTGAAACTGTGTTTTGTCTTACACTGAATCTGCCAAACAGGATCTCCTCAGACTGTTAGTCCTTTTTGAGGAACCTCGCTTTGATACCACTTGAAAGATATGATACCTAAACACCTAGAGGGGGGGGGGGGTGAATAGGTGACCTAATACTTTTCTAACTTTACTAGCAGCAAACAGTTTATTATCACAGATTTTTACCTTTTGCACAGCAATCTCAAAGTATTCACAGCATACACAGCACAATCACAGCACAACACAGTGGTTTATAGTGGTTCCCCAAGATATGGGTACATCCACTTTCCCCCTTCGCCTATCTAGCAGTGTACTAGATTCGGCCAAACTCCTCTACTGTCTCAGAACCCAAATTGGTTCCTACACCTCAGGCCCAAAGCCTTACAACTCAGCTTTATCCCAAAGCCTACACTCAGCCAATCAAGGCCTACACTCAGCCAACCAAGGCCTACACTCTGCCAACAAGGCCTACACTCAGAGATCACAATCTCCTACACTCAGGCTAACAAGCCCTACCCTCAGCCTTTATAGTTATAGGCTTACAATTCACTCAGATCCAAAGGATCCTACAAGATAAAAATGTTTTACAAAAATTAACTCAACAACTCAGAAATGAAAGAGGGGAGTTGAGAGTTTCTTGATGAGTTCTTGGAACAACTCAGCTGGATTCACCCTGACTTAGCTTTCTTCAAAGCTTCTTGAGTAGAACTGAATAAGACTGAATCCTCCTGCAGTAGTTCCTTGACCTCTGCTACTTAAGATCCAGAATTATATCTGAATCCTTCTTCTCAGCCTAGTTCCAGATGTTGATTTCTTGAAAGGAGCCCTCTCTCTCCAACTTCTTAGATCTGCACTTGGACTGCAAGATCTTCTTGTGTTGATACTCTTGGTACCACTTCAATAATTTGTTTTTCAACAAACTGAACTTTTGAACAATAATCTGATCCACAATTTCTGTAAACTATAGATGCCTATTTATAGGCCTTCTTCATGGTAACCGGCTGATCCGGTTCATAACTGTCTTCTGACATCTCTGACAGGTGCTGTAGACCGGCTGGAATGGCAGCTGTCAAGTCATCCAGTCATTTCTTGAAAATCTCTAACTGTCTGTAAGTGTCGAGACTTTCTGTCTTTAAGTGTCGACACTTATAGTCCAAGTGTCGACACATGCTGTGTAAGTGTAGACACAAGTCTACAAGGTGTCGACACAACTTCTTGTATGTCTCGACCCAGATTCTTCTTCATGTGTCGACACTGAAATTGGGTGTCGACACAAGTACTTCATCTTCTTTCTTTAGCTGTATTCTTCTAAGTGTCGACACATCACCTTTGTGTCGACACAACTTCTTGTGTTGTATCTGTTAAGTGTCGACACTGCTTCTTGGTGTCGACACATAGTCTTCTATGTTGATTCTTGCTGAGTGTCGACACAGCTCCTTGTGTCGACACTTGATTCTTCTGTTGAGACTTCAGCTGTGTGTCGACACATTCCTTTAGTGTCAACACTTGTACTTAGAATATTTTGGAAATAATTCTGTTCTTTGCTAAGTGTCGACACAGCTTATTGTGTCGACACTTTCTTCAAGTGTTGAGTCTTCAGCTGTGTGTCGACACATTGTTCTGGGTGTCGACACATACTTCAAATGCTGACTCTTCTTTTGAGTGTCGACACATTGTGCTGGGTGTCGACACTTACTTCAAGTGCTGACTCTTCTGCTTAGTGTTGACACATTGTGTTGAGTGTCGACACTTGTACTTAGTCTCTGCAGACTTTTGCTGAGTGTCGACACAACTCCAAGTGTCGACACTTTCTGGTGTAGACACAGCTTCACTGGGTGTCGACACAGCTCCTTGTGTCGACACATTCTGTCTGCACTTTTCTTCACTGAGTGTCGACACAGCTCCAAGTGTCGACACTTTCTGTCTGCACTTTTCTTCACTAAGTGTCGACACAGCTCCAAGTGTCGACACTTTCTGTCTGGTGTCGACTCTGCATCTCAGGTGTCGACACAATGACTCCAAGTGTCGACACTGCTTGTCTGGGTGTCGACACAAGTCTTCTTAAGTGTCGACACTTTCCCTCTGGGTGTCGACACATGGACTTAGAAACTTTTTGCTTCAGTCCAGTGATTTCTTAACCTGCACAAGTAAACTCAACATACATCAAATACATTATGATGTATATCATTGAGTTGGGTGAGGCTTCTTCAAATCAGGTACATTTGACCAATGTACCCAACAACAGAGAATTCGTCGATCTCCGTTTGACGAGAATATCTCAAACTTTCCCTAATTCGTCGAACTCCGTTTGACGAACTCTGGAAAATTCGTCGAATGCAGACAGAAATTAGTCTAACTCTTCTCCATCAATCATTCCCAGTTGATTTATAAAGATCAGATGGGTTTTCTCATCCAATGGCTTGGTGAAAATATCTGCACTCTATAGATCAGTAGGAATGTGGATCAAGTTAATTTTCTTTTTGTCCACATTATCTCTAATGAAATGATGTCTTATTTCAATATGTTTAGTCCTAGAATGGTGAACTGGATTCTGTGCTATAGCAATAGCACTAGTATTATCATAAAATAAAGTTGAATTATTTAAGTTGACACCATAATCTGAGAGTTTGTTTTGTATCCATAGCATTTGTGAACAGCAACTACCAGCAGCCATGTATTCTGCTTCTACAGTTGATGTAAACACAGATGTCTGCTTTTTACAAAACCAGGAGACCAGTCTCATACCAAGGAACTGGCATGTTCCAGAGGTACTTTTCCTGTCCACTCTACATCCAGTATAGTCAGCATCTGAGTATCCAGTTAACTCAAACTATTACTCTACAAGATAGTAGAGTCCTAGATTAGGGTAACTCTTTATATATCTCAATATTCTTTTTAGGAAAATAAGGTGAGATTATTAAGGGTTCACTTAGAACCTAGCACAAACGCATGTGGCAAACATTATATCAGGTCTGCTAGCTGTTAGGTATAATATGGATCCAACAATTGCCCTATAATTTTTCTGATCCACTAGTTTCCCTGCAGCATCAGAATCCACAACAGCATTTGTAGCCATAGGGATTTTCATCCCTGAACCATCACTCATCCCAAACTTTTTGATAAGCTCTTTAGCATACTTAGCTTGGGAGAGGAAGATACCATCTGGGAGCTGCTTCACTTGGAGACCAAGGAAGTAGGAAAGCTCACCCATGCTACTCATCTCAAATTTTGAATGCATGAGGTCAGCAAACCTCTTGCACAATTTGTGATCAGTAGACCCAAAAATAATGTCATCCACATATATTTGTACTAACAGTATTTGGTCCTTATGATGTCTATTGAAAAGTGTTTTATATATGGTTCCTCTTGTAAATTCATGCTCTAAAAGAAAGCTTGCTAGGGTCTCATACCAAGCTTTTGTAGCTTGCTTTAAACTACAGAGAGCTTTATGCAATTTGAAAACAAAAGAGGGTTGAGTAGGAGAGATAAAACCTGGAGGTTGTTCTACATAAACCTCTTCTTGAAGTATTCCATTCAGAAATGCACTTTTGACATCCATCTGGTAGACCTTGAATCTCTTGTAAGCTGCATAGGCAAGGAATATCCTGATGGCCTCTAACCTTGCAACAAGGGCAAAGGTTTGGTCATATTCTATTCCTTCCTCTTGTCTGTAGCCTTGAGCAACAAGCTTAGCCTTGTTCCTCACTATGTTGCCTTGAGCATCCAACTTGTTCCTATAGACCCATTTGGTTCCAATAACTGGGTAGTTATGGGGTCTTGGAACCAAATCCCAAACTCTACATCTCTCAAACTGATTGAGTTCCTCTTGCATTGCAATGATCCAGTGGGGATCTTGCGCTGCCTCATGTATGGTGAGAGGTTCATTTTGAGAGAGAAAACAGGCATGCATCAAGTCTTGGTTGAGTTGATGCCTTGTCTGTACACCTACTGAGATGTCTCCAATCACTTGAGATATGGGGTGATCTCTAAGTGTGACAAGATCAGTTGGTGGAGTTGGTTGAGCAACAACTTCAGTATTGAATTCCTCTTGGGGAATGATACTAACTGTTGGGGGAAGTTCAACCACTTCCTCTTGACTTTCCTTATCACTATCTTCAGCATCCTGTGGAGTGGGATGGTTTGATACCTCTTGGGTAAGGTTCAGTCCATCCATAGACTCACACAGTGGTGGAACCTGCAAAGAGCTTATGGTAGAAATTTCTTTCTCCTTGTATGACATGTTAGTCTCATCAAAAGATGCATGAACAGATTCTTCAATTTTAAGAGTTGATTTATTATACACCCTATAAGCCTTACTGATTATGGAGTATCCCAGAAACACTCCTTCATCAGCTTTAGCTTGAAATTTTGCTATGTATCTCTTGTCATTATTATGAATGTAACAAATACAGCCAAAGATTCTAAAATAATCTACTTTAGGTTTATTCCCTTTGAGTAATTCATAGGGAGGCTTACCCTTCAGTATATGTATTAAACTTCTATTCAGCACATAGATGGATGTGTTCACTGTCTCTGCCCAAAAGGATAGAGGAAGGTGAGCATCTGACAACAATGTAGTAGCAGATTCAATAAGAGTTCTATTTTTCCTTTCAGCTACCTCTTTTTGTTGAGGAGTTCTAGGAGCTGAGAAGGCATGCCTGATCCCTTCACTTTGACAGAACTCTTGCATAAGAAGAGAATCAAACTCTATCCTATGATCACTTCTGATCAGGGCAATGTGAGTGTTGAACTCAATCTGTATGCATTTGAGAAACTCTGTCAAACAGTTAAAGTTATCAGACTTCTTCCTCAGAAAGAACACCCATGTGAATCTAGAGAAGTCATCTACAACTACTAAGGTATAAGATTTCCCTCCTAAGCTTTGTACTGTAATGGGTCCAAAAAGATCCATGTGTAACAGATACAAAATCTTAGGTGAATCACTCTTATTAAATGACTTGAAACTATTTTTGGTTTGCGTGCCTAATTGACAAGCCCTGCTGAGTCCTTCCTTCTTGTAGGGACTAGAAGGTAGTCCTCTAACAAGGTTGTCCTTGGATAGCCTATCAATGGTTCTAAGGTTTATATGCCCTAGTCTCTTATGCCATAATTCATTAGGTCTACAAATAGAATAAAACAGGCAAATATCTACCTTAGTTGAAAGGAAATTTACAAGATAGATGTTACCTTTCCTTTTACCTGTCAACACAGTTGTGTTGTCCTCTGATTTGATCTTGCATAAGGATTTGCTGAAAGTCACTTGGTAGCCTTCATCACACAGTTGACTGATACTGATCAAGTTGTGCTTCACTCCTTCCACATAGGCTACTTTCTTGAATGTGACTGTGTCAATCTGGACTACACCATATCCTTTTGTTAGTTCAAAGTTTGAATCACCAAAAATAACTTTAGGTCCAAGCTTGGCTTTGAAGGATGTGAAATTGTACTTGTTTCCTGTCATGTGCTTTGAGCACCCACTATCCAGATACCATTGTTGGTTTGATGTTGGATAGGTCTTCACCTGCACATAAAGCAATTTACTTGTTTTTGACCCAGTTTACCTTGGGCCTAGGTTGATAACCTTTGAATTCAGAAATAAAAGACATTTCTGGTTGACTCTTATAACCTTCAGGATGATATCTCCTAGGAGGTATTATCCATTCAGTATAGGGGTTAAACCATTGAGATGTAGGACCTCTAGGATTGAACTTTGATTTGCCTTTGAAAGAGTTTTCAAAACTCTGAGCTCTGTTCGACGATCTCTGAGCTGAGTTCGACGATCTTGGGTCAGATCGTCGAGCTCCGTTCGAAGATCTACTGCGCCAGAGTTCAGGGTTCAGAGTTCGTCGACCTGAGTTCGACTATTTAGCCTGAGATCGTTGAGCTCCATTCGGCGATCGCCGAGCTTCGTTCGACGAATTCTGTTGAACTTTGGTTTTCTTAGGTAGATCAGAATTCTTCCTAGCTACCTCTACAACTCCCTTGCCTTTATCAGAGATAAACTTGATTGGGGTTGTTAATACTGCAGGTTGGCTAGATGAGTCACCCAAGCCCAGTGTACTGCTGAATCTTGAGTTCACTGTGCTTGTGATGTCCATTAGCTTGATACTTCTCCCATTGAGGGATTCTTCAAGATTCTTGGCCTCTGATAGTTCACTTTTTAGTGAGGCTATCTGCTCCCTATAGCATTCCAACTCCTCAGAGAGTTTGAGGTTTTCTGATTTTAAAGTACTGTGTTCAGATAACTGATTTCTGAGAGAAATGATTTCCTTCTTAGATTTTAATAAATCCAAACATAGTGCTTTAAACTCACACTTGAAGTCCTCAGAATTGAAATTAAAAGAACTTATTACCTGGTCCTCTTTAGATTGAGTCTCTGATTCTGACTCTGACTCTTCTGCATCAGAACTTTGTTGTGAGGCATTGATAGCCATCATACAGAATTCTTTTTCATCAGCATCATCTTCATCATCACTTGAGCTATATGAGGCTTCTGATTCTTCTTCTGTCTCACTCCAAGTTTCAGCATCAAAGCCCTTCCTTGTATGTTTGTTCTTGCTTGAGGAGGGTTTGTCATTGCTGTTCTTCCTGTAGTCTTTATCTTTTCTTCTCTCCTTCCTGTCCTTTTTGTCCTTGTACTGATTTTCTGGACAGTCAGACACCATGTGGCCTGGTTTCCTGCATCCAAAACAAATAATCTCTTTGTTATTTGATTTATCATATCTTGGCTTATCATGCCCTTTGGAAGACTTTTCCTGAAATCTTTCCTGGCCATTATGTAAAATCTTTTGGCCAGTAGGCTTAGCAGCTCTTCATTGCCTGTGACTTTGTCTTCAGGCTGATCTTCAATGGCTTTGAAAGCTATTGACTTATCTTTTCTGACTGCTGGTGAAACAGCCTTCTGCTCTTCTTCTCTATTCTTGATGAGCAGCTCATAAGACTTGAGCTTGCCCAAGAGAGCTTCAGTTGTGATCTCATTTAGGCTTCTGGCATCCTTGAATTAACAGATCCTTGAGTCCCAAGTGCTTGGGAAGCACATTAGGATTTTATCATTGAGCTCAGTCAATGAGATCTCCTTATCCAAAGTCTTCAGTTCATTGACTATAAGGCTGAGTCTATTATACATATCTGCTACTGACTCAGCTTCTCCTTTCTTGAAGTTCTCATACTGGGTTATGAGATGAGATCTTCTATCTTTTCTCTCATCAGCAGATCCTGAGACTATCTCTGATAGCTTGTCCCAGATGTCCTTTGCTGAGTTGCATTCAACTACCTTTTGGAATATTTCATCAGACATAGTCTGGGCTAGAATGTTCATAGCCTTTGCATCTGCAACTTTCCATTTCTTGATTTCTGCTTCTGTTCCTGAAGGAGGTGGAACAGCACTTGTACTTGTATTTTCTGGAGGTCTTGGACACACTGTCAAAACAGAATTGAAAATTTCTTCATCAATAGAGTTCATGTACAGTCTAATCCTTGCCTTCCAAAGTGAAAACTTAGATAGATTGCACACTGGAGGTCTGGTGCTAGCATAATCTTTGTTTTGGGCCATGTTCTGTGAAGAAATAAATCTAACAACAAACTTAAAACAAGCAGATCTAACTAGAGGGATCTTTGGGTTCAGGTGTTAGCCTGTGCAACCACTAAGGTGTGGTATATTAACCAACCTGGGAGATGTGGTATTTTTAACCAACCTCCCTCTGATACCAATTGAAAGTGTTGCTTAGATCTGATATACTCTAGAGGGGGGGGGTGGTGAATAGAGTATGTTGCTTACTAAAAAGTTTTTACAACAGTTGTTGTAAACCTAAGTAAACAGGGAAGCAAATAACATAAAGTAAATGCAACAACTAACTAAATACAGAGCAATCACAGATCACAGCCAGAAAACAAAAGAAAACAAGCAATTAGAAGATACAAGGAGCTATAGTGGTTCCCCAATCAATCTGGGTACATCCACTCTTCTACCACCCTAAGTAAGAATCCACTGCAGGATGAGTTGATCAGATGTCCTGGGAACCAATGGGTTTTGATCAGGTCCCCAAAAACTAAACCCTCAAGTCTTTTGGAAGGAGACTTGCAACCAGAATAATTTTGTAGGGATTTAAAACCCTGTAGAGGAGTTAGGGAGAGGGTGATAGAGTCTTCTCTGTCAACAGTCAGAGAGAAGACTTGTGGATTGATGTAGCAGCTCTTGCTCCCCCTGAGATCTTGAAATGGTCAGGAATGCTGGAGCACTGCTTCAGGGTAATAGGCCTTCAATGACCTAGAATGCCTAGACCAGAACTGCTTCAGGAACTTCTTTTGACTGATAAGGTTCTGTTGTCCTTTGAAGTTGTCCTGAGAATAGAAAGAAGAAAACTCTTGATTGAATTTGGTTCTTCTTCTTCTTCTTCAAAAGTTCTCTGGTCAAGGCTAATTGCAGTCAAGAACTTTAGATTTGAGAATGTTTTGTTCTTCTGCAACTTTTGAAAATCTATCAGATTGTTTGTTGTACTGTAATTCTTGAACTCTGCTTGATTCTCTTCTCTATCTGTGTCAATATTTTCTTGTGTATCTATGTGTCTATTGTGTCTCTCACTGACTGAGGAATCTTCAAACTTTTTGAATGTCGAGCAGTAATTGCAGTCGGCCTTGGAAAGAATTAGCAATCAATGACTTTCCTAACTGTCCCATGGAAAAACGGCATGTAATCATCCATAGTCAATGCACGTTCTAACGGTAACATTCCGAGAAGATCTGGGATTAAATGTTCAGGAATCAGCTCCAAGAAACGGGACGAGAGCCTTGAAGAAAACCTAATCTAGATTCATCGAACGCAGAACACAATTTGTCGAGCTGAACTTGTGTTCGTCGAGCTGAGCTTGAGTTCATCGAGCTGAGCTTGATAGGGTTCATCGAGCAGACAATATTCATTCATCTGACAGACAGTCTTCATTCGTCGAGCTAAGAATCAAATTCGTCGACCTGAGAAAAGTTCTGGACTTAGACAGAATATCCTGCATCTGCTGAAATGTTGTGTCGACATAAGCTGGTGTCGACAGATTGATCTTGGTGTCGACACAAATCCTCTGGTGTCCACATAAGCTTGTGTCGACTAAAATCCTGGTGTCAACACAAGTTAGTGTCGACTGAAGTCCTGGTGTCGACACAAGTTAACTGGTGTCGACACAAACCCTAAGTGTCGACACAGATTCTCTGAGTCCAGAAATTGTCGAGTAGAGAATAGCATTCGTCGACCTGAGAAGCTGACTTCGTCGACCCGAGGAGCTGTAAACTTGAGGTCCACGTTCATCGAGCTCAGAATATAATTCTTCGACCGAAGAATGAAGCTGGACTTAGAAAAATTTGAAGTCCTTCTGACTTTGGCTTGATGTAGAAATTGAATTTTCGTCGAACAGAGAACATAGATCGTCGAGCTCAGCACTAAGAATTGTCTTACGATCTTGGAGCGCAAAATTCCTTTCGTCGAGCTGAGTTCGACCAACGTCGAACTCACTTTACTTAGTCTTGAAAACTTGTGAGTCTGGAGTCTCTAAGGGTCTTGTGGAAAGCTGGTCCATCTGGAGTTGAGCCTAAGGACTTAACCTAGACTCTAGGACACAAATTGACCCTGACTATACATGATGGGTCACATCCTAAGTCAGTGAACCTAGCCCAAATCAACTAGGGATCCAACAGAGTGGATGTACCGAGGTTGGGGAACCAGAATAAATTTCTTGTGTTGTCTTATTGCTATTTTCTTTTATTTCTTGATGTGGCTGTGCTAGTTAGGATAACTGTGTTTGTGCTTTAATTTTATTCATGCATCACTAGGACTAGATTAAAGTATTTGAATATTTTATAAAAAACCCTAAATACTCTATTCACCCCCCTCTAGAGTATTCCAGATCTAACCCCTCACTTTCACCCATAATGGCAAAAGGTGGGACCCTGGATTATCCGGTACACCAATAATGTTCCCTGAGTGCACGTGATGTTTGGCCAGTCGTGCCAATGTTTGTGATGATTGGTTCTTAAGTTGAATATTATGATAATTGTGAACCTGCTAATTGCTTGCAGGGAAAGAGTGCCTCCATCCCGAGAAAGGGGTGTGGTCGTTATAAATTGGTCAGCTAATGCTGATCTTTTCTGTGTTTGCCACCATTTAGTGGAATGCTTCTATGCAGGCATTGCATGTCTAAGAGGGAAGTAGCAGGCTGAAGCCCCTTTTTGCTAAGCTTGCCCTTGAAGGCCCAAGTGTTATGTTTGATATTTTCATGTGTTGCTGGTCTGCATGCCGATGTATGTAAATCACATTCTTGTAATCATGAATAAGTTTTTGAAAGGCCTTAACTATTTGTTTAACTTCATTGCTGTTGTATGTCAGTAGTGGACATTCTTGGATGAGTTATTCTTAAGCTTTTAAGCTCCAGCTAGAATGCAACTCTGTGTTAGGGTGCGTTATTAGATTATAATGAATTATGGTTTCATTGTGTAACTCTTTCGTCTGTCCGTTTAATATAGTGTGGCCCCCGGTTGGACCTGCTGTTATATTACTCGTGATGGATGGAGCGTTACATGACAACAACATTCGAGGAAGAGAAAAGCAATGGCGGCGGAGACCGCGAGAGAGAGGAGAGACAGCAACGGCGGCCGAGGAAGAGAGGTGTGATGATGACTGCGGCCGCGGGATAGAGGAGCGACGACGGTGTCGTCCAAGGAAGAGAGGAGCAATAACAACGCTGGAGAGAGGAACGTTGATGGCAGCATCCGAGGAAGAGAGGAGCGATGACAACACCAGCCACATGAGAGAGGAGCGATAGGGGAAGCATCCGAGGAAGAGAGGAGTGATGACGGCGACGACCGCGGGAGAGAGAAGCAACGACGACGACATTTGATGATGAAAGGAGCGATGGCGGCGAAATCCAAGAGAAAGTGGGGCGACGACGGCTGCTATAAAGAGGACCATTGACAACAACATTCGAGGAAGAGAGGAGCGATGACGGTGGTGGTCGCGGGAGAGATGAGCGATGGTGGCAGCGTCTGCAGAAGAGAGGAGTGACGGCGCCAATGGCCGCAAGAGAGAGTAGGGACGATAGTGGAATTCGAGGAAGAGAGGGGCGATGACAGCAGCAGTAGGGGGAGAGAAGGGCGACGGTGGTGATATTCGTGGATGAGAAGAGAGATTTGCGGCGACGTCGGTGGATGAGAAGAGCAACAACGGTAGTTTCCACAACAATGGAGTCACGACCACAGTGATGAAGATGATGACAATGATAGTGGCTGTTGTCGCGATAATGGTGGCGGTTGCCACAGTGAAAGCGGCGGCCGCCATAATGACGACTATGACAGTGGAGACAATGACGATGATGAAGATGAAGGCGATGATGACGATAGTCGTGATGATGGCGGCGACAATGACAACGACGATGATGATGATGACAATGATGGTGATGGCGGAGGTTGCCGCGACGATGGCGGTGACGGTAGCGATGATGAATACAATGGCAATGACGTTGACAGAAGAGATGGCGATGGCGATAATGGTTTTGGCTCTAGTTAGGTTGACTTTGTCCACACCACTTCCTCCATCAAAGGAGGTGGATGGTTTGGATACCCAAAACCAAAATCATTTTAGAAGGTCCCTATCATTTGATCCCCAAGTCGTCGCATCTTCAAGCTGAAGTGAATGAAGGGTGGGGACTTATTCCTGGAAACCTTTCTTATTGCGTAACGATTTGCAGCAGCATGCACATGAAAAAATGCGATAGGATCGAAGGGTAGAATGTGTGAATGACATTTTGAATTCTAAAAGTGGCATGTATAATTTGAGCAGCGTGCGCGAAGTGCACGCTGGCCGTCATATGTATGGAGCTTATAGTGCACAATTATTATGTTTGTGCAACGAGTGTGCAGTGTTCACGCAGGGTGCAATATGCGTGATGCGCGCATAATGTGTATTGTGCACAATGCGTGTGAGGCATTTCATGGGGTATGTTGTGTTTGTAACGCCTCCATTCGTCATATGGAATATAACGGTGGGTCCGGCCGGGGCCCCAAGCCATATTTCACAAACAAACGGCGGAATTACATATGAATATCAAAATCAAGTTCTACTCGCTTCTTAACTCAGAGCATTCGAGCGAAAGCGTTTTAAGTTGCAAGAACTCAACACAATGAATGCCCACTAAATATATAAACCACACATTTATATATATTACCAGGAATGTATACAAATACACAAACACTCATGGCCTTAAGGCCTTACAATTTTCTCTTTACAAATATGGCTTCATACATGGGCACGCAGGGCGGCCACACATGAAATATAAGACTTCGCACGACCTTTAAGGGCTTTTAAGCAGTAAGGGATTCAACCCGCTCAATCCAATTCAGCCCGTCGGCACCTACAGTTGGAAATCCACCCCAAGGGTGGTAAATAAAGTAACAGTCAACATTAGCTGACCAATTATAACGACCCTACCCCTTACCCAGTGCAGTGGTTACTTCCCTGTATGCATCGCAATCACAACATATATCTATATCACAACAAGTGCTCTCAAGCACAATAACATCACAAACGCCCACCTCCTCCAGACGCTCTGTGCACTCAGGGCACATTTACATTGTATCGGATCCTCCTTGGCACCACCACCAATCAGAGGTTTTTAACTTGTTGGCTATGGGCCTTAGTCTACCAACACGCATGCTCATCACACTTAGAGGTGCTAACCTCACGACAACCATTGAGCATTTAGATCAAACCACCCCCGTGGTGCAGCAACCCAGGTCTGGCCTACAGCCTCCCATTTGCATTGCCACCAATCGATCTCTCACAGCACAGGTCCAGGTCAGCCTTTTCTCGATGCTCAATTCATCAATAGCGCAGATCATGGCGCAGGTTGGCTTTCCTTTTGAAAGAATTGGTTTCAAGATGTCCTAAACACCTAGAGGGGGGGGGGTGAATAGGTTAAATTCTTTTTATAACTTAGGCAGACAAATCTTTCTAGTTTAGCAATTTATTCAGCAAATATCACAGCACAGCATTCACATACACACAACATTCCACATATTGCACACCAGATTTATAGTGGTTCCCCAAAAGATGGGTACATCCACTTTCCCCCTTCGCATATCTAGCAGTGTACTAGATTCGACCTAACTTCCTTCTTTCCTCTCAGATCCCCAGATCTTACAGCTTAGAATTAAGAATGGTTCGTACAACTCAGAGTGAATCCACACTCCTATAACTCGGGCACAAGCCCTACCTCAGCCTCTTTCACAGGCCTACAACTCAGAGTGACACCCCACTCCTGCAACTCAGGCAAAAGCCCTACCTCATCCTCTTTCACAGGCCTACAACTCAGGGAACGGATTCCCCTACCTCAGGCACTCAGCCCTACCTCAGCCTTTATAATTTAGGCTTACAACTCAGAGAAATAAATCTCCTACACTCAGATCTATTACAAATCCTACAAAAGTTATTGATAAAAATATAATAAAATCATCAACCAGATGGAAAGAGAATTGGTTGAAGGCTTCTTGATCAGTTCTTGATAGAACTGATTACTTAATGATCAACCTGTCGTAGCTTCTTCAAAGCTTCTTGAATCTGAACAAAATAAGGTTGATGTTCTTGGTGTTGGAGTTAATCTTCAATCAGCTTCCTTCTTATTCAGAAATTAATCTGAATTCTTCTTCAGAATTGATCTGAATTCTTCTGGCAGACTGTTCAGGATCTGCCTTCACTGGATGAGGACTTCTCTCCTTCTTGTTCTTTCTCTCTCTACAATCTGTTGACTGTTTCTTCTGTCTCTTCTTATGGATTCTCAATCCTTCAGAGATTATTTTGTATTCACTGATCATGTTCACGATCACTTTTTCACAATTGATAATTATTCATTGACTGTCCCAATTGTTGAGAGTGCATATCTATATATAGGCTTCATCCATGGTTACCGGCTATTCCGGTTCCAAACGGTCTTCTGACACTTATGACAGATGTGACAGCAGTGTCAGTAATGACAGCTGTCAAGTCTCCAGTTGTATTACTTCAACCTTCATTGGACTTTGACTCAGCAGCAGAGAATGTCGAGTGAATACTTCACATGTGTCGACACACATAGTCCATGTGTCGACACAAGTATTGATCATGTCGACACAACTTCACTTTTACTTCTCGACACAACTTCTGTGAAATGTGTCGACACAAGTCCTATGTATCGACACAATCACTCCTTGTCTTGACAAAGTTGGTGTCGACAAAATTCTGGTGTGTGTCGACACAAGTTCTGTGTGTCGATATAGTCGTTGTCGATATAATTCTGGAATGTGTCGATATCTTCTCTGTGTGTCGACACAAATTCTGGGTGTCAACATAATCTGGCCCTTGGTGTCGACACAGCGTTGTCAACAGATTTTCTGTGTGTCGACACAAATTCTGGGTGTCGAAACAATCTGGACCTTGGTGTCGACACAGCCATACCCAAGTGTCGACACTTATACTAAGAAAAGTTTTCTTCCATTTACGTAACCTGCACATGATAACTCAACACAACATCAAATACAACTTGATGCATATCAATGAGTTAGGTGGGGTTTCTCCAAATCTGGTACACATTTTCCAATGTACCCAACAATCTCCCCCTATTTAGAGAAGTCATAACCCTTAGTCAATGACATACATCACTGATAATAAAATAAACAATATGATCTATAAAAACATTCAATGACAGGGTAACATATAAACAAAACAAGTAAATTCTATCATCACAGAATATGATACAAACATAATAAGCATGAATCATTGTTTTGTTTAAACTTCAAAAAAGTTTGTTGACAATGGATTACATAGATTTTAAAACTGAAGAGTACAATGTTCTAAAATCTAGTCAATCTATCCTAAGGCTGATCAGGCTCTTTGATCACTATGCCTTTGCTATACTGGACCCTTGCTTGTACCGGAGCTTCAGTATCTTCAGTTAGCTTCTTACCTTTGAGATCCTTCTTCTTAAGTTCTTCAGCCTTAACTTTTTTCCTTTCAAAATAGTGATAAGGCTTGGGAAAGTATTTATTGGGCTCCACAGCTGTAGCAGGTATTTTTCCAGCCTTGTGATCCCTTCTGAACTGAAGTATAGCACCTTGTCTCTGCAGATATTTGTTCCACTCAAGTTCAGAATACTAATTGCCTCTATCATGCATTTTGTCTTTGACAGCTTGCCAGGCAGTGAGTTTTATATTTCTGGAGGTGGACTCCATCTTTCAAAATCAGGCTTCAGTTCAGCCTGCTCTCTAAATCTTTTCTTTGAGAGTTGTCCTTCTTGCTCTTTATTCAATGATGCCTCTGACATTTCCACTTTCTCAATTATAACATTCTTAGTAGACTCTAGAGGGCTATACATCTGGTGAACCGGTTGTTGAATTCCCTCAAAGTTAGAAGGGGGGTATATGATTTGAGCTACCTCCTGCTGACCCCCTTCAATTCCTACAGCTTGAATGTCTGACTCAGCTGTATTATAATCATCACACAAGGGAGGATATCCAAGAGTTGCTCTAACAACATTTGTTATCCATTTAGCATGCTCTGAGCTAGCATTGACTAACACCCTCTCCCCCTTTATGACTTCTCTTTCAACATGATCTCTTAAGTCATCTTTCTGAAATCTTACTTGTTCAGCCAGATAATTGGTGCCTTCCTTATAAAAAGATCTGAATTTCTGTATCTGATCAGAGAGAAGTTTCTGTGAGGCTTGTATAGCTATTTGAATAGCACCCAATTATTCTTGAAGTTGTTGATCAAACTCAGACTTCTCTTTAGCCCTTTCCTCAGTTAATGCAGTTGCAGTATTCTTTAACTCAGTAACTATCACATTATGTGATTCAGTAAGATTATCATTCATCCTGAGCTGATTTTCCAGAACATATCCTTGCTTAACCACAATGTCATAAATTTGAGTCCTGGCCACTTGTTGCTACTTGGCCAGATAAACTACAGCATTACGTCCTTTATGGAAGCAATCTGTCATCTCCTTCTGATGCTGATTGACTTCAAATCTTATTGATTTAATGTCTTGAGCCAAGGTGAACTAGAGTTCCTTATGACTTTCATCCACATATTTTTCAAGAGCTTGTCTTTGCTCATCTATTTTAACTTGCAGAGCAACCAACAGTGAACTGAAGTCAACTGGTGGAGCTGAGGGTTGTGAGGCAGCTTGTAAAGCTTTCTTATAGCTTGAGCTTTTCTTCTTTTAAACCATCAGTTTTCTCTTCTTTTCTCTGAGTGCTTCTCCATCATTAGATTCAGAAGAACTTTTAATGTTCACTATGTCCTTTGGACTAGAGGGCAGCTCCTTGTCTGTCCTTGGCAACTCCCCCTCAGTCCCCGGCTCCTCCCCCTCAGTCCTTGGCACCTCTTCCTCGGTCCTTACATCTTGTAAGTCAGGAAACAATTCCTCAAGAGTGAATTCATGTTGTTGTTGAACTGGAGGAACATCTATATCTTGTAGAGTTAATAGAGCATCATCTAATGCAGATATATCATGCATTGTTATATCCTGTGCAGGTATGTTGTCATGGTGTTTCTGTTCAACATCAATTAGAAGCACAGTTAGTGTATCTGGCTCAGTATCTAGTGTAGTTTGATTAATATCATCTATTACCTCAAGAATAGTTTGAGTGGCTGTTTCACTCTCTAATGTAGCTTGCTCTTTCTCATGAGCAACTTCTGGAGGCAATGCCTCTTATTGATATGGAGAAAGCTCGTTGGCTCCCCCTAGATGAAGCATATCCTGAACTTGATCCAGTTGGATGGTGTTTTCTAGAATATGCTCCCCCTGCATCTGACTATCATCTACATTCTTAGGGGAAGTTGACTTCCTGGCAGATTCTTGTTGTTCTTCATCTGAACTGAAGATCACTTGTTCTTCTGAATCACTGGAAGATTCAGGTTTCCTGGGGGTTGTCTTTTTCTTTTTCAGTTGTGGTTGTTTATATGGTGTAGAACTATCCTTTGTCAGAACTCTTTCCCACCTGGATAGTACTTTCATATCCATCCTTCTCATGTGGTTTATCCTAGATCCTGTTGTGTGGTTCATCACTTTAGAAATATTCATTGCCAGATACAGACTCAGTATTCTTCCTAGATTAGGTTTCTTCAAACTTTCCTTGATCTTGTCAAAGATCACAGCAATCCAGTTTGTTTTTATTCTGAAAATAACTCTGGTCATTAAGCTGAACATATAGGTTTAGATCCTATCATGTCCTCCTGGTTTGCAGAGAATTACTTTTCCCATAACCTCTGAAAGAAACTTTCCTTGAGAGTTCATCCCCTTCCTCTGCATTGATGATTCAATCTTAGTGGTGGGATCCAGTCCACACCATTGAAGAGATTCTTTTGTCATTGAAGATGTGACTTCATCATCATCCTGAGTCATGGGCAACTGTATTGTCTTCCTCAGACACTTCTGGGTAAGTTTCACCTTGCTTCCTTGAATTGATGACCTAATCTTCAATCCAGATGATTCCAGGGTTGCTGTTGTATAGAATTCAAGAACCTCCATCTTCCAGATCTTGGTATGTTCTGAAACTAGATATTCCAAACCACATTCTTTGATTAGGGTTATCACATCTCTGATCTCAGTCGTAGCACTCTCAAAAGCATCGCGAACTATTTCATAGCCTTCGTTGATGTTGTTCTCCAATTTTGGCGCCATTGGTGATGAGAAATTTGAGGAGAAGAGAGATGAAGGTTTGTCGACTCAATGATTTGGTCTCGAAAATGTTGAGTGCGTCGTCGACAAAGTTGTTTTGTGACCTATTTATATGTTTGTCAACACAAAAGGTCAAAAGGCGGGGTAATAAATACTTAATGTGTCAACACTGTAGAGATTGTGTTGACACAGACTTCTAATGTCTCAACAGAGTCAGACAACACTATGTGTCGACACAGTTTGCGATGTGTCGACACAGTCTTCTTAACAGTCGACTCTAATATCTGTATGTCGACACAGACGACTGTATGTGTCGACACAACTATCTAAATGATAGAACTTCTATGTGTCGACACCAAACTCTGAGTGTCGACACCACTAACTCAGCACTATTTTGTTGTGTCGACACAACTTTCCTTATGTGTCGACCCAAACTACTATATGTTGACATAGATTTCCTTTTGTGTTGACATCAACTACTATATGTCGACACAGATTTCCTTTTGTGTCGACATTGAATTACTTAGTCAGATTCACTAAGTTACTCTAGGTTTAACATGCATAATTCAATTTTAAAATAATTGAATTTAGTTTCATCTAGTGGTTTAGTAAACATGTCAGCAATTTGATTATTTGTGGTGATAAATTTCAAACAGATATCTTTTTTTCAACATGCTCTCTAATGAAGTGAAATCTAATTTATATATGTTTTGTTCTACTATGTGATACAAGATTTTTAGCAATAGAAATAGCACTTGTAGAATCACAAAATATTGGAGTTCTACTTACCTTGAGACCATAGTCTTCAAGTTGATGTAGAATCCATAAAAGCTGAGCATAGCAGCTGCCTGCTGCAACATATTCAGACTCAGCAGTGGAAATTGCCACACTTGTTTGCTTCTTACTGCTCCATGACACCAATCTACCCCCTAGAAACTAACATGTGCCAGAGGTGCTCTTTCTATCTTCTTTGCAACCTGTAAAGTACCTTCTAAATTGATTCAGCTCCTCCTGCATTGCATCAATCCAGTTGGAGTCTTATATGGCTTCTTCAAATCTCTTTGGTTCCATCTGTGATAGAAAACTTGAGCAAAGCACTGTGTTCATGTGTTTGCTTCTGGTTTGCACACCATGTCTTGGATCACCAATAATTTGGTGTGCTGGATGATCCTTTAGATTCCTTATTGCTGGAGGCATTCTATCAGTAATTTAAACTTCTTCAATTTCTCCACCATGCTGAATTTCATTGTCTTCAATGTCAGCTTGTGGACCTTGTACTCCCCCTGGACAGCAACTATCATTTCTCTCATCCTGCCTTACAGTTTGGCCTTCATTAATGGTCAGCATGTCCAACTTTTCTTTTAAACCTATTGAGCTACAAGAATTGCTAGACAACTCTCAGTTAATTAGCTCAGATTCATCAAACACTACATGAATAGTTTCTTCTACAACTTGTGTAGTCAAGTTGTAGACCCTATATGCCTTACTATTATTGATGTACCCAACAAATATCCCATCTTGGGATTTGACAGCAAACTTAGTTAGGTGAGACTTGCTAGTGTTAAGCATATAACACCTGCTACCAAAGATCCTAAAGTATTATATGTTTGGTTTTCTTCCCTTCATAATCTCATAGGGTGTCTTTTTGTGGTTCTTAGTTATGGATGCTCTATTGAGAACATGACAAGCTGTATTTTCTGCCTCAGCCAAGAAATATTCTGGGAGAGAAGTGTCACTTAGTAGAGATCTACTAGCCTCAATAAGAGTCCTATTCTTTCTTTCAGCAATTCCATTTTGCTGAGGTATTCTAGGTGAAGAGAATTCCTGAGGAATCCCTAGTTTTTCACAAAACCTTGTCGTACATTCAAACTGAAATTCAGTTCCATGGTTACTTCTGATTTTGACCACTGAATTGTTACATTCATTCTGAATTTATTTAACAAAGTTATGAAAGACAGTAGGGGTTTTAGATTTCTGCCTCAAAAAGAAAACCCATGTAAATCTAGAATAGTCATCTGCTACCACAAAAATATAGACTTTCCTACCTAGATTATGAACTGGCATAGGCACAAATAGATCCATATGCAAGAGGTACAAACACCTCACAGAGTCTTTGGTATCAAGACTATGAAAAGATGATTTGGTCTGCTTGCCTTTTTGACAAGCTGAACATATACCCTATTTTATGCTCTTAAACTGAGGACCATTACTCACTAACTCTAAATTATAGAGTTGGCCTATAGTCTTATAGTTCAGATGAGCCAGCCTCTTATGCCATTGGACACAGTGAGATGCTTTCTCATCTGCAACTAAACATACAGGAGAGTTCATGTTTTCGTAATCAAAATTTAAACAATAAACATTCCCTTTTCTATAACCAGACAAGATCACCTTCTGATCACTTGTCCTTTTAATCTGACACTCATTCTTAATAAATGAAGTGTCATACCCAAGATCACTCAACTGACTTATGCTTATCAAGTTATGTTTCAAACCTTTTACATAAGCCACTTGAGTGATTGTTATAGAACTAGTAGAGATGTTATCAAACCCTTTTATGACCCCTTTTTATAATCCACCAAAGATAACTTTGGGTCCACTCTCTATGGGAGTATAGTCCTTTAACATTCTTCTTGTTCCAGTCATGTGCCTGGAACATCCACTGTCCAAGTACCATATAGGGGTATGGCAACTTGGACCCACCTGTAGTAAATAAAATTAATTTACATTAGAACCCCAATGTTTATTGGGTTTTAGGTTCAAGTTAGATTCAAACTTGATATTCTTACCAGCAGCCTTCCTCACAGGTAAGCTGGCATTCTTCCTAACACTGGTGTTATGCCCGCAATCCTTGGCATAATGCCCTATCTTACCACAACACCAGCACTCATATGTATTATACCTCTTTTTAGGTACAGTTTTAACAGCATTGCTGTCAGCTGTTCTTAACACTGTTGGTACAGTGGTTCTTTCCTTGAGTGCTGGAGCAACACGCTTGTCATTCAAAATATCAGACTTACCATAACCATGTATGATATCATGATCATATCTATTAGTTGGCTGCCACATGTTTTTGAAGGAAATGGGGTGTTTAAAGGCTAGTGGATGTACTGGGGCTTTGCCTTTTCTTTTGGAATTAGCAGCCCTTGCATTTCCCTTAAAGCCCAATCCTGTTTGACCCTTTTTGGGAATAAAGTCATCAATTAAGGGTAAGACTGATTTTGGCTTAGAGAATTTAGCCACCAGATCCTTTTCCCTCTGAAGTTTGACTTATAGACTTTTGATTTGATCATTTTTGAATGTAACTATACCCATCTGAATAATAGTTATGTTTTTTAGTTTGGCTACTTCATTCATCTTTAGCTTCAGCATTTTTTCTGAATCTAATGCAGCCAGCTTAAGAGAAGTAATTTCCTTGGCCTGTGCTTTGTTAAGGATTCAGCTTTTCTTAAGTACATGCAGCAGATCACCATATTCATCAATAAGTTGATGAACATGCCCTTCAGATTCAGATTAATCCACATCTCTTGATGCAGATGCTTCTAATTCTGATCCAGTATAGTAATCAGAAACTACTGAAGAATTGTTTACCTTACTAGGACCAGGCTGATCCTAACACTGATCTTCTTCTGTCAAGGCCATCAGCACTTTACAACAATGTTCTTCAATTCCATTTACTGAGTCTAGCAATTTCAAGAACTCAGCCTCTTCTGCATCCTCTTCAGTTGCAAACAGTGCTATGTTTGCTTCAGCTTCAGCTTCAGCCTCAGAATCTGATGATGAAGAATCTGACCAGCATTTTTGCTTCTTTTCAACAAAGGATTTCTCCTTCTTGCCCTTGTTTTTTAGTTTCTTCTTGTCATTAGATTCTTTCCTTTTGTTAGGACAATCAGCTACCACATGTCCAGGCCTATTGCAACAATAGCAAACAATCTTATTTGAAGATAATTTACTAGCTTTAGATCCATACTTGTCCATCCTAGAGGATTTCTTTTTCTGATTGTAATCATCCTTGGATTGTGAGGAGGATGACTTGGATATCCACTGTTTCTTCTTCAAGAACCTTTGAAATTGTCTTGAGAAAGCAGCTAAGTCTTCATCAGAATTTGGACTATTTGATGTGTGACTGTCAGAACTTTCTGAACATACTTCTGAAGCTTTCCTAGGAGGAGATGAAGACATCCTCCTATCCTTTCTTATGACTTCAGTGTTGAAAGCCACTGACTTATCTCTGTAATCAACTTTATTACTTTTCTCCTCCTCCTTTCTGGCCATTAGCTGCATCTCATATGAAAGCAGTTTGCCAAATAATGTTGGAGGTGATATTTCTGCTAGTCTGGCCACTTCCCTAATGGCACATATCTTGGTGTCCCAGTCCTTAGTTAATGATCTCAGAAACTTATCATTTAATTCATATGTGCTGAATACTCTTCCATATGACATCAATTCATTAACTATTTTGAAAAACTTCTTGTAACATTCAGTTATGCTGTCTGTTTTAGATTGTCTAAAACTTTTATACTCCTGATTCAGCATAGACTTTCTGTATTCTCTCACTTCTTCTGATCCCTCCATGTAGACAATCAGGGGGTCCCACATTTCTTTGGAAGTCTTGCAGTGAATCAAATTTTGGAAAGTTGAATCATCTATAGCACTGACTATTATATTTTGTGCTCTCTTATCCATAGTAGATAAGATGATCTCATCCTTTGTCATTTCAGAATACTCCTTTGGTGTCCTGAGATTTGCATCAAGAACTGAGACTTTCATTGGGATGAATGACCCTTCTTTGACTGTCATATAGATTCTTGGATCTGAAGCTTCCATAAATAGTCTAACTCTTTCTTTCCATATGCCAAAAATCTCTTTCCTGCATATAGGTAACTTCATGGACCCAAACTCCTTATAATTCTCAATGGAACCCATTTTGCCTAATAGATTTCTGCCTTGGAGATCTACTCAGACTGTTAAGTCTACTCTTTGAGTAACCTCTCTCTGATACCACTTGAAAGAATTGGTTTCAAGATGTCCTAAACACCTAGAGGGGGTGTGAATAGGTTCAATTCTTTTTCTAACTTAGGCAGACAAATCTATCTAGTTTAGTAATTTATTTAGCAGATATCACAGCACATCATTCACATACACACAACATTCCACAGATTGCACACCAAATTTATAGTGGTTTCCCAAATGATGGGTACATCCACTTTCCCCCTTCGCCTATCTAGCAGTGTACTAGATTCGGCCTAACTTCCTTCTTTCTTCTCAGATTCGCAGATCTTACAGCTCAGAACCAAGAATGGCTCCTACAACTCAGAGTGAATCCACACTCCTACAACTCGGGAAAAAGCCCTACCTCAGCCTCTTTCACAAGCCTACAACTTAGAGTGACACCCCACTCCTACAACTCAGGCAAAAGCCCTACCTCAGCCTCTTTCACAGGCATACAACTCAGGGAACAAATTCCCCTACCTCAGGCACTCAGCCCTACCCCAGCCTTTCTAATTTAGGCTTACAACTCAGAGAAATAAATCTCCTACACTCAGATCTATTACAGATCCTACAAAAGTTATTGATAAGAAGATAATAAAATCTTCAACCAGATGGAGAGAGAATTGGTTGAAGGCTTCTTGATCAGTTCTTGATAGAACAAATTACTTAAGGATCAACCTGTCTTAGCTTCTTCAAAGCTTCTTGAATCTGAACAAAGTAAGGTTGATCTTCTTGGTGTTGGAGTTGATTTTCAATCAGCATCCTTCTTATTCAGAAATTAATCTGAATTCTTCTTCAGAATTGATCTGAATTCTTCTGGCAGACTGTTCAGGATCTGCCTTCACTGGATGAGGACTTCTCTCCTTCTTATTTTTTCACTCTCTACAATCTGTTGACTGTTTCTTCTTTCTCTTCTTCTGGATTCTCAATCCTTCAGAGATTATTCTTTATTCACTGATCGTGTTCACGATCACTTCTTCACAATTGATAATTGTTCATTGACTGTCCTAATTATTGAGAGAGCATATCTATATATAGGCTTCAGCCATGGTTACCGGCTGTTCCGGTTCCAAACGGTCTTCTGACACTTTTGACAGATGTGACAGTAATGTCAGTAATTACAGTTGTCAAGTCTCTAGTTGTATTACTTCAACCTTTATTGGAGTTTGACTCAGCAGCAGAGAATGTCGAGTGAATACTTCACATGTTTTGACACACATAGTCCAGGTGTCGACACATGTCTTGATGATGTCGACACAACTTCACTTTTACTTCTCGACACAGCTTTTGTGGAATGTATCGACACAAGTCCTATGTGTCGACACAATCACTCCTTGTCTTGACAATGTTGGTGTCGACAGAATTCTGGTGTGTGT
Source organism: Platanthera guangdongensis (assembly GCA_039583875.1). Taxonomy (NCBI): domain Eukaryota; kingdom Viridiplantae; phylum Streptophyta; class Magnoliopsida; order Asparagales; family Orchidaceae; genus Platanthera; species Platanthera guangdongensis. The sequence goes on along the minus strand of CM077163.1, from coordinate 149,435,667 downwards.
TGACACAAGTTCTGTGTGTCAACACAGTCGTTGTCGACAGAATTCTGGAATGTGTCGACAACTTCTCTATGTGTCGACACAAATTCTGGGTGTCGACATAATCTGGCCCTTGGTGTCGACACAGCGTTGTCGACAGATTTTCTGTGTGTCGACACAAATTCTAGGTGTCCACACAATCTGGCCCTTGATGTCGACACAGCCATACCTAAGTGTCGATAATTGCACTTAGAAAATTTTTCGTCCATTTACTTAACCTGCACATGATAACTCAACACAACATCAAATACAACTTGATGCATATCATTGTGTTAGATGAGGCTTCTCCAAATCTGGTACGCATTTTCCAATGTACCCAACACCCTTTCCTGCTCAGCACACAGCTCTCGTAGAGCCACTTTCCAGTTCAGCACACACAATACAAGGGCTCATACAGAGCTTCCTAGGTATTCACAATTTATAGGCATCCACAAAATACACAGAGTCTTCTCTGATTCACAACATAAACATCACCAATCCAGACTAACCGTTCGGATGGGCTTCACACAGCATGTCTATGCCATATAACAAATTTCCGGCTCTAGATGCAAACTCAACCCGGGATATCAACTATCAACCCACTGGAATCACTTACGCTTTCCATCGCTTGGTGGAGGATTCCCTGCTCATGCATAAAGGAGGACTCCAATTGTCCAAGAAGGAGATTGTTACCCTTGACGATCACTTTGCAGCCATGAAAAACTACCCGGATGGAAATCACCACCAAGGCCTTGCCTCCACGACTCTGAACTCGGCTCTCGATTCGGCACGCTGAAGCTCCTCTGGCAGTCAGATTCCTTCTCCTCCTTCCTTCCTTTCTCTCCTCCCTACCTATCTCTTTAGGAAGAGAAAAGCCAAGATGAATGAGGTTATCCTTCCACTCTCGGCTTTATAACAGCTGGGAAGGTCATGGACCCTTAGATCATAGTTGAAGGAAATAAACGGCGACGATTTGCGCAGAAAAGCATTTTCTTTGGTTGACACGACATGTGACACGCCTGTGTCATAGGACGTGTTCCTTAAGCGGCAAAGGAACCGACTTAGCCTGACCAGGACACTGCCATGTGACACGCCCGTGTCACAGGCCGTGTTCCTTACACGGATTTGGACACGCCCGTGTCCAGCCCGTGTTCATAGCATTGGCCACAAATAGAGAAGTACATGACCTCTGACACGCCCATGTTATAGGCCGTGTACCCAACTCGATTTGCCTCTCGAGAATCGTCGAGTTCATTTCATCGAGTGGAGTTTGTCGACCCAGAGGAGGACACGACCTCGGACATGCCTGTGTCCGAGGCCGTGTACCTCACTCGAGACACACTCGAGACCCACTCGAGACCCACTCAGACCCACTCAGACCCACTTAAGTGCACAAAGAAAGACACGGCTTAGCACACGCCCGTGTCCCAGGCCGTGTTGCCCAACCTGAACCCAAATTTGGGATTTGGGGTGTTACAACCCTCCCCTCCTTACAAGAAATTTCGTCCCGAAATTTAGCTAAATTGTAGACACCAAAATAACCACACCTTGTTGCACCTTGACCAAATGATTACCTTGATAAGACGATCCGGGTTAGAGATGTTGAATTTTGTGAAGTGGAAGTGGTTGACGGCAGGTCGGGCGGCCTGGGCGGACAGCTTTGGCAGACTAGGCAGACTGGGCGGACTGTGATGTGCGGCTTGGTGGAAGATCTAGTGAAAAGTCGGCTGTCTTCTGAGCGGGTTGTTGCATGGAGTCCGCGGACTATGCGGCCTGGTTTCTGCGGATAGGGTGTTTGCTGATTGGCTTTACCAAGGAGCGGCCTGAGCGGATGGAGGCTTGCGGACTGGTGCATTGCTCAGTGGCCGCGGGTGCAAGCTTGTGCTGATAGGCGGGTTGGCTCATGTTCACGGGAAGCTTGCGGACTGTCGTGTCCGCGGTTTGGGCTGTTGCGGACTGGGCTTAGAGCATGGCTGAGGCCTTGTCGAGTTCTGGTGTTACAGCAGGTGCCTTGCTGTGAAGGTCGATTGGCGGACTAGCTTATGGAGTCCGGGAGATGGCTGCTGCGATGGGGCAGGAGTGCGAGGAGCCTGCGGAATGCTGGCGGTCTGTGCTTCGGTGTTTGGCGGACGGGGGTTTGTGTCCGCCATGCTCGCATTGGCCTTTGATGGTTTTGGACTTGGTCACACTCTGTGCCAAGACCATGGTGTCCGCGGTATCCGCCAAGTCCGCTGTGACCGGGTGGACTGTTGTTATCTGCCTTTGGTCGTGGACTTGTGGCGAATTGAGGTGTGAGTCTTGCGGACTGCCTCGGTTAGGTGCGGACAGCCATTGAAGGGGGTTTCTGTCCTGCAGTGGTTGGAAGCTTTGCGGGCTGATGCCTTGTCCGCATAGCTTGGGCAGACTGGAGAGGGTTCGCCAATGTTTGCCTTGCTCCTGGCGGTTTTCCTTGGTATTCGGCTAAGTCCTTGCGGATTCGGCGGACGGTGTTTTGCTATCGCGCGGGCTGGGGCGGTGTCGCTATCTCTTGGGCGGTGACCACACTCCTCACCTTGCCTATAAATAGGACCCCCCTGGCAGGTCTACAGTAACCTGAGAAAAACTAGAGTGAATAGTAAGTTGGGTTGAGCGAAGTGCTGCGGTCTCAGTTTGTCAGTCCGCGCGGATTGATTTAGTGCTGACGTTTGCTGTGTGCAGGTCGCGTGGGTAGCTTCAGGAGCCAGGAGTTTGGCTGTGACTTCGGTCAAGTACTTGGAAGTGTGCGGTCTCTACAGACTCAGCAGGAGGTCGCTCTGCGGCTTGTCAGTTCTGTTTCATCTTTACCAGCTTCAATAACCTGTCCGCCGGCTTCAGGCGGGTAGGGGTGTTCCTCAGTTCAGGTTCAGCAGGAGACGAATAACGGTGTGTCCGCGCGGCCTCGTGGCTTCGGCGGACTCCGTGGCTATTCGGCGGATTGCAGCTTAGCTTGGGCGATCTCAGTGGACTCGGCAACCTCGGCGACCTCGGCGGTCTCGGCGGAGTCCGGTGCTGTCCGCCCGACTTATTTTCTGGTGCTTTCAGTTTTCATCTATTATACTAGCGAAATCATGTCTCGCTATGTATGCCTCGTGTTGTAAAGAAGTGAATGCATAAAAGACCTGCTTGTGCTTCCATTGTTTATTGGGATTAACCTTTGTTCCTTGGTTTTCCGCTGGTTCAACGTGAGAACTGGATAGTTCCGAAGATATTAATTTGGTGTTTGGGCTATCTTGCTCACCACGTTGAGAAAATTTAACATGGTATCAGAGCGAGGTTCAGTTGCGTGAGCGGAAGTCAGCCAGTGTTGTTACTCAGTGATTTAGTGGTGATCAACCTGTGTTGTTGCTCGGAGCTGCTGAAAGGTTGCCAACATGTGTTGCAATGGAAGGGAGCTTTGCAAGAGGTCTGGGCATTGAACTTTTAACACCGACTAACTTCAAGAAGTGGAAGTCGTGCATGAAGAGTTATCTTCTTGGCGAGGAGCTGTGGGAAGTCGTCGGTGGTGACGACAGGCAGGAAGTCACTGCTACTTTCGGTACTGCTGAGCAGGTTAGGCTCTGGAGAAGAACAAATGCTAAGGCGGATTTCATTCTGAAGAGAGCCGTGTCTCCGGAACTGTTTGATCACATCGTTGGATGTGAGTCGGCTGCTTATATTTGGACAACCATTGATGAGTTGTTCAATAGGAAGAATGTGGCGCGGCTTCAGTTCTTGGAGAATGAGTTGGCCAGGGCAACTCAGGGAGACCTTTCCATATCCAAGTACTTCTTAAAGATGAAGAGTTTGTGTGCTGAGCTGTCGGCACTGGATCCTGATGAGCCTATCTTGAGGAAAAGATGAAAAGGCACATTATCCGCGGCTTGCGGAAGGAGTATGTGGCCTTTGTCACATCTGTTCAAGGGTGGGCTACTCAGCTGTCGTTGCTGGAGCTGGAGAATTTGCTTGCCTCGCAGGAGAGATTAGCAAGGCAGATGGCTGGAGTGAACCTGAATCAGGAAGGCAGCGAAGCTCTCTTCTCAGGCAAGAAGAAAGGATGGGAAGGGAAGAAGAAGAAGAAGGTGCAGGCCGTTGGTGAGAAGGAGACTTCAACTTCATATCCGCCGGAGAGGAGCAATGCTCCTAAGGACTAGAAGAAGAATCTGAAGTGCTACCGGTGTCATCAGCGAGGGCACTTCAAGCGGGACTGCAAGGTCAAACTGCAGCCTGGGCATGATGCGGGAAAGGAGGAAGCTTGCTCAAGAAGTGAAGAAGCAGAATAGGGCGGAGCTTTCATGACGGGCACTTGTGTCCGGGCCTTGTCTGCTGAGGACTTCAACAACGAGTGGATCGTGGACTCCGGGTGTGGTCATCACCTCACCGGAGACAAATCAAAATTCACCTCCATGCAGGCTTACTCAGGTAATGAAGCTATTATCACTGCTGATAATACTATTTATGTAGTAGAGAAAGAGGGGGTCGTGTCTTTGGGTATTGATCAGGGGCCACTCACGTTAAGGAGTGTGTATCACGTGCCGAGCATGAAAAAGAACCTCTTCTCGGTGACCAATGCGGTGGACGCTGGGTATCACATCCTGTTTGGGCCAACAGACGTGAAGTTCCTTCGCAACATATCAGCGGTGAAGGCTGATGTTGCTCATGTTGGGAGGAGGGTGAAGAACTTGTTTGTTCTTTCCACCAGTGCTTATGTTGATAGAATGAGGGCCAATGATAGCGCTACTATCTGGCATGAGAGGCTGGGGCATGTTGGCATGGACAAGTTGAAGGCGATGGCTAGTAGAAGTTTGGTGAGGGGGTTGTCGAAGTTGTCCTCCTTTAGTGATGGTCATGTTTACGCGGTCTATCAATACGGTAAGGCACATCGCCTTCCATTTGATAAATCACAAACAAGGAGCAAGAAACCATTGGAGTGTATTCATGGCGACCTGATGGGACCGACGGTTACTGCCAGCCTTGGTGGAAGCAGATATATGCTTGTCTTGGTTGATGACTACTCAAGGTATACTTGGGTGTACTTCTTAAAGGAGAAGTCGGAAGCCTTCCGTTTGTTTGTGGAGTTTAAGGAGTTGGTAGAAGGCCGGCTTGGCTTGCGGATTAAGAAGCTTAGAAATGATAATGGGGGTGAATTTGTTTCCTCCGAGTTTTCTAACTTCTGCAGGAAGCACGGGATCCAACGGGAGCTTACTTGTGCTCACACTCCACAACAAAATGGGGTAGCGGAGCGGAAGATCCGTCATCTGACGGAGACCTGCAAATGCTGGCTTCATGCGAAAGAGATCCGAAGGTCCTTTTGGGCGGAGGGAATGTCTTGTGCTGCTTATATTATCAACCGGATGCCACTCAGCCCTATCAACATGAAGACTCCTATTGAGCTATTGCTGAAGGAGAAGCCGAGTGTGGGACACCTTAGGGTGTTCGGTTCAACTTGCTACGTGCATGTCCCGGATGCTTCACGGAAAAAGCTGGATGCGAAGGCAAGGAAACTTGTCTTTATTGGCTACGATGAGCGGAAGAAGAGATGTAAATGCATGGACCCTGTGACGAAGAAGTTTGTGGTATCAAGAGACGTTGTCTTTGACGAGCTGAAGTCATATGGAGGTGCCTAGGTTGAGCTAACCGAAAGTAGCAAGGTTGATGAACCACCGGTGGTGGCTGCTGAAGGCTTGGAAGAGGAGCTTGTTGTTTCACCAGCAGCTCCTGTTGCTTCGAACTCCGAGGCTGAGCCTTCTGGCTCAGGAAGCAGGGGGAGCATTGCTCAATGCTTGCCCGAGGTAGGAGTGGAGCACGAAGAAGCAACGGAAGCAGTGAGAAAGATGTAACACCCCCACCCGTCACATGACATATAACAGTGGGTCCGGTCGGGGCCCCACGCCATATGGCACAGACAAGCGAAGGAAGTACGTGTGGAAATCAAAATCTATGCGTATCCTTAACTTATTCCATTCTAGCGCAGCATTTTTACTTGTTAGCATGAACTCAAAACCAGAATGTCCACCCATACAGAAATACCCCATTTATATAACCACACAGGAATGTATACAACTCACACACCCTGGCCTTATGGCCTTACAGGTTCCTCTTTACACAACAACAATTTCATACATCGGCACGCAGGCCGGCCACACATGAAATCCAAACAACTATGTGGTGCAGCAACCCGGGTTTAACTCGGCTCCCCTAGCATTGCCACCCATCGATCCCTTCCTAACTAGATCAACCCACCCTAGGTGTAACATCGGGTTTATCACGAGCTCCCCAGGCATGTTACCAATTGATCATATCACAACCAGGAGCTTTGCCAAAGCCTCCTCACATTCAGCATCACATCCATACAGTCATCACAAGAGAAAACCATTTGCATCTCATCAAATCCACGGAGTCATCTCCGGTTTACCCATGAACATCACCAATCCAGACTACCGGTCCAGATGGGCTTCACACAGCATGCCTATGCCGTACTCCATATTTCCGGCTCTAGATGCAGACTCAACAAAGGAATCTCTTCCGCAAATCCACCTCTTGGTGGAGGATTCCAAGCACATGCATAAAGGAAGGACTTCGATGTCCAAGAAGGAGATCGTTACCCTTGAAGATCGTTTCGGCGCCATGAAGTAGCCGGATGGAAATCACCGCCTCGGCTCTGCCTTCACGAATCCGCTCTCGGATCTTCGCTCCGCACTCCGCAGCTCCTACAGCAGCTGGAAGACTCATCCCTTCTCTCTCCCTTAGGCCTTTCTTCTTTCTCTCTTGGAATGAAGATGAAGAAGAAGAAGAAGAAGAGAAGAGGGGTTTTATCCTCTTTTTTCTCGGCCTTCACCACACCTTGACAGAGCCCAGCCAATGGATCCAGGAAGAGGGAAACAAACGGCTCAGATCTGGCCAGAAAAGCTAAAACCCTAAAACAAACAGGCCTGACACGCCCTGTGACACGCCCGTGTCACAGGCCGTTGTCCCTCTAAGCGGCAGACAAAACCGACTCAATCCAACCAGTACACGGCCGTGTGACACGCCCGTGTCGCGTGCCGTGTACTCGACATGAATGCCCTCAGACACGCCCATGTCTGAGGCCGTGTACCCCAACTAAAATAATCCCAAACCAACCCGAGACTTCACACGGCCTGGCACAACGGCCTGGCACACGCCCGTGTTCATGGCCGTGTGCACCTGGACACACCCGTGTCCCCCAACAACACGCCCTAGCTCGAAACGTCGAGTTGAGCTCGACGACCACTGACACGCCCTGTGACACGCCCGTGTCACAGGCCGTGTCCTCTCGACACTCGACTCTCGACACTCGACTCTCGACGATCGTCGAGATAAATTCGTCGACATCACGATCGATCGTCGACACGCGCCCCGACACGCCCTGCGACACTCCCGTGTCTCAGGCCGTGTCCGTTGTGTCGACTCCCTATACTTTCCGAATTTCGTCGACTACCGACTCGACACTACCCAGGCCTGACACGCCCTGGGACACGCCCGTGTCCCAGGCCGTGTCACCCAAGCCTGAACCCGATTTTGCTCAAAATGCTCCACTTGATTTCGGGGTATTACACAAGAAGCCGGTTCTTCGGAGATCGAAGAGGGTGGTTAAGCCACCGGCTCGGTACTGAAAGTGATGGGAATGCAGTGAGCTTTGTCTCCTGCTTCTTTGCAGGTCCTCTAGATGAGCGAGAGCCTGCAAACTTCAACGAGGCCACTGGAGTGAAGGAGTGGGAAGATGCCATGAAGGAAGAGATTGATGCTCTGAAGAAGAATGGAACCTGGGACCTTGTGCCCAAGGTTAATGGCATTACTCCAGTTACTTGCAAGTGGGTGTATAAGTTGAAGAAGAAGGCAGATGGGAGCATTGATCGGTTCAAGGCTCGCCTAGTCGCTAGAGGATTCTCACAGCAGTATGGAGAAGACTATGAGGAGACATTCAGTCCAGTTGCGAAGATGACTTCAGTAAGAGTGGTGATCGCCTTGGCTGCTAGCAAAGTGTTAGAAAGTAGCAAAAAGAAGCGAAAAGTAGAGAACAAGCGAATAAACTTTTGAATAATTGAAATTTTATTATCCAAAAAAGATATCATTTACAAAGGTATGACCTCCCTTATATAGAATGGAGGAGATAAGAAGAGAGTATACAAACAATGTGGGACTAAACATTTACAGTACTGAGCGGCTAGAATAATGGAGACCGCACAGGCCACGCGGTTAGACAGATGGGTTAACCGCTCGGCAACTCCAGCAGGATAGAACAGGCCGCAGAGGTAGACCGATAGACCTCCCGGTTAACAAACCGCTGGATCAGACCGCTAAGCCGCTCGGTCAACAAACCGCTGGATCAGACCGCTAAGCCGCCCGGTCTAATACTTCAACACTCCCCCTCAAGCTGGAGCATAGATATCAATCATGCCCAGCTTATCACAAATGCGGAAGAAGGAAGTAGAAATCGGCTTGGTGAAGATATCTGCCAACTCTTTGTCAGAGGTGACAAAAAGAGTACAAATCTGTTTCTTCAAAATCTCTTCCCGAATGAAGTGACAGTCAACCTCTATATGCTTTGTTCTCTCATGGAAGACCGGATTTCTGGATATGTGTATAGCGGCCTTGTTGTCACAGAACATAGGGAGAGGACAGTCATATACCTCGCCCAGGTCAAGCATGAGAGCCTGCAACCACTTTAACTCACACGTGATTGACGCCATACTCCGGTATTCTGCTTCGGCACTGGATCTGGAAACAACGGATTGTTTCTTGCTCTTCCAACTCACGAGATTACCTCCAACAAAGGTACAAAAACCTGATGTGGATTTACGATCGCCTTTGTCATCCGCGTAACTTGAATCTGAGTAGGCCTCAACCCTCAGATGACCATTCCTCTGAAAGAGTAACCCTCTGCCCGGTGCTGCTTTGATATACTCTAAAATCTTCAGGGCGGACTGAAGATGGCACTCCCTGGGAGCTTGCATAAACTGACTAACCTTGCCTACAGCGTAGGCGATGTCGGGTCTAGTCACCGTGAGATAGATGAGTTTGCCTACCAAACGTCTGTACCGTGTGACATCAGATAGAAGAGGCGAATCATCCGTCCACGTTTTTTCTTCTCCAACAGCCATGGGAAAACGAGCTGGTTTGGCACCTGTCAATCCTGCTTCTCGTAGAAGATCAAGTGCATACTTCCGTTGAGAGAGAACCAAAGAGTCAAGTTTCCGAGAGATTTCTATCCCCAAAAAGTATTTTGGGGAGCCCATATCCTTCGTGACCAAGTGCTGACGGAGGTGCTTCTTCGTCAAGTCCACCCCATCTCGGTCATCGCCAGTAAGGAGAATATCATCCACATATACGGCCAAAACCACCAGTCCCGAGGCCATTTTGCGAATGAATAAGGAGTGATCGGCCGAACTCCTTTGAAAGCCGATGGTAGCCACAATACCACTGAATTTGTCGAACCATGCCCGAGGGCTCTGCTTTAGGCCATAAATGGCCTTCTTCAAATGACAGACACGTGTCTCCCCCTGAGCAACATACCCAGGAGGTTGCTCCATATAGACGTCCTCCTGAAGATCACCATAGAGAAAGGCATTCTTCACATCAAGCTGGGAAATAGCCCAAGCCCGGTTAACAGCCACAGAAAAGAGAACCCGGATGGTGCTGAGGCGAGCAACCGTAGAGAAGGTATCAAAATAATCAACGCCATAAGTCTGAGTAAAGCCCTTGGCCACCAGCCGGGCTTTGTAGCGATCCACAGTGCCGTCAGGGCGAAACTTCACAACGAAGATCCAGCGACAGCCAACCACATCAGTGCCCACGGGAGGAGGAACCAGGGTCCAGGTACCCCGTTCAGTAAGAGTAGCCATCTCCTCATCCATGGCAGACTTCTAATGAGGGAGAGTGAGAGCCTCCTGGTAGGTACGGGGAGTAGAAGTAGCAGAGATAGCCAAGGCAAAACACCTGCGAGAGGGAGAAAGCTGATCATAGGAAACAACAGCCGTGAGCGGGTGTTGAGTACACGCTCGCACCCCTTTGCGAAGGGCAATGGGAACATCCAGGTCAACGGGAGCGTCGGCGACGGGAGCGTCAGCGACCGGAGCGTCCGTGGCGGAGAAGGCTGGCCCGGGACTAGAGAGAGACGGCAGCGGAGAGGAGGGTGGAGGGGTGGGTGGAGAGACGGACTGGGAAGGAGTGGGTGGAGGAGGAGACGAAGGTGGGAAAACGTGGAGAGGTGTGGAAGGAACGGAGATATCAGAAGGAAGAGAAGGAAGAGAAGAGGGAGGAGAGAAATAGGAAGCATTTTCGAAAAAAGTCACATCGGCGGAGACAAACTACTTGCGGAGAAGGGGGTCAAAGCAGCAATAGCCTTTTTGAGTGGTAGAGTACCCCAAAAAGACACACTTGGTGGAACGGGGGGAAAGCTTGTCGCGGGTAGCGGAGGGAGCGTGAACAAAGGCCGTACAGCCAAAGACACGGAGAGGAAGAGGAAAGGGTTCCTGGTGGGGGTAGAGAAGGGAGAAGGGAGTCTGGCCGTGGAGAACCATGGAGGGAAGGCGATTGATGAGATAGCAGGCGAGAAGCACAGCGTAGCCCCAGTAGGAGCGAGGGACGTTCATCTGCGTCATGAGAGTACGTGCAACATCAAGCAGGTGACGGTTTTTACGCTCCGCCACCCCATTCTGCTGGGAGGTGTAAACACAAGTCGTTTGATGAAGGAGGCCATGTTTGTGAAAGAACGCGGAGAACTCATGAGTGAGATACTCCTTGGCATTATCAGAACGTAAGACTTTAACAAAAATAGCAAATTGAGTCTTAATCATAAAGTAAAATGATTGTCAAACAGAAAATAGTTCAGAGCGATCTTTTAATAGATACACCCAGGTACATCGAGTAAAATCATCGATAAAAGTGACAAAATAGGAACTGCCCCGACCAACTGTGAGGGTAGGAGCAGGACCCCATACATCAGAATGAATAAGATCAAAAATGCGAGAGGAGCCACGGCCTTGCTTCGGTGGGAAGGAGGAGCGATGATGTTTGCCAAGCTGACACGCATCACAGTTGAGCGGAGAACTTGTAGGAGGTAAGTGGGGCAGAAGTGGACGAATAAGCCGAGGAGGAGGATGTCCAAGACGAAGATGCCACTGAAGGAGATCGGTGGAGGAGAAGTAGGCAGAGAGAGCAGAAACATCATCGAGGAAGTAGAGGCCGCCGCTCTCAGTCCCAGTAGCAATCGTCCGCTGGGTCCTCGGGTCCTGAAAAGAACAAGTAGTGGGAGTGAATAAGACGGAGCACTGAAGTTGCCGGCAAAAAGTAGTAACGGATAACAAATTGCACGGGAACTTCGGGACATAGAGGGTATCCTCCAAGCAAAGCGATGGAGTGAGTTGAACCATGCCCGTCCCATGAACCGGGGACGGGGAACCATCCGCCACACGAACTGGGGGTAAGCGGTCATGGGTCTCAAGACGGGAGAAGCAATGAGGGTTGCCCGTCATATGATTGGTGGCACCGGAGTCAATCAGCCATTTACCTTGGGTAACGACGTGGGCACTACCTGACGTCGTGGCCACAGAGGCAGACGGCCTAGAAGAGGCGGAGGCCGAAGAAGGAGCATCACCGGAAGGGCGAAGATGAGGATGTTTCTGCCAGCAGCGGTCAACAGTATGGCCAGTACGACCACAGTGAGAGCAGAGGAACCGAGAGGAACCCCGTCCGCCAGAGGAGCCACGGCCACTAGGGCCCCCCTCTGAGCTTGGTGAGCAAAGGAGTCCTGGGAAGGGGGGAGGCCAACAGAGGCCGCTGGAGGAGCGAAGTAACAGCGGCAATGCGAGCCGCAGTGGCATCCAAAGTAGGAGATTCCGCCTCACCCAAGATCTGCTGGCGGATCATATCATAAGAGTCAGGAAGACGAAGAAGATAACAAACAACCAGGAGTTCCTGGAAGTGTTTGTGCTGGTCGGCCAAGTCCGCGGAGAGGGGGTGATTCTGGAGGATTTCAGCACCAAGAGCCTGAACCTGCTGATAAGCCGCAGCCGGTGACATGGAAGGGCGGGCGAAGAGGTCCGCATAGAGAGTATAAATGCGGGACGTCTGGCCCCCCTTAGAATAGAGAGCAGCGAGGTGAAGCCAGGCGGCCTTGACCGTCTCATCATGGCGAATGACGGGAAGGCACTCATCAGAAAGGCTGTTGGCCAGCCAGGTGCGAACAAGAGCATCACTCGCATCCCAATCATCAAACTCAGGAGAGGTGCGAGGAGGAGGGTCATCGGTGAGGTGATGACGCTTGCGTTGAGAACAAAGGAGAAAGGTGAAAGAAACGCTCCAATCGGGATAGTTGGAGCCAACAAGCTTGGAAAGGGTGCCAAGGTTGCCCGAAGGAGGAGGAGGAGGAGAAGGAGCTGCAGGAGTAGTGGTGAGACCGGAGGTAGTCATAGAACCCGGCAAGCAGAAGAAGCCGCGCGAACAGGAGCGGTTAGGAAACAGAAGAAGCCGCGCGAACAGCAGCGGCTAGAAAGAGGTCAAAGGCACAGCGGGGAAGAGGTCGCACGGACTGAAAAGGCCGAGCAAACAGAAGAGAGGAGAAGAGCAGGTGACCGCGACCAAGATGCGGGTAAGAAAGGTACAACCCGCACGGTCAGGCAGATCACAGCAGCTGCTAGAAAGCGGTCAAAGGCACAGCGGGGAAGAGGTCACGCGGACTGAAAAGGCCGAGCGAACAGAAGAGAGGAGAAGAGCAGGTGACCGCGACCAAGATGCGGGTGAGAAAGGAACAACCCGCACGGTCAGGCAGATCACAAAAGCAAACTGCGAGTAGAGAGACAACACACGCGGACAGACCGCAACGATTAGGAAGTCGGAGCGGCAGGAAAGAACAAGGAGCGCGGCGATAAGAAAACAGGTCGCTGCGACAAAGAGCAGTAGGAGAAGAGAACCAAGAAGAAGCAAGCCGCGCGAACATGGCAGCGGACAGAAACTGTAAAACCCCCCCTTCCCGGATCCCATAACACGGCACAAAGGGGGAGTCTTATGCCCGGAACAGCCGCCTTGCGGTAGCATTAGCACACGGGCTAACCTGTACCACAAGACGCCTATCCCGCCGGCTACAACAATATCAATAAATCATGCCAACCCAACCAAATAAATAAACATGAGAAGTCAAAATCCACACTAAGTTATAATGTCCAAATACATCAATAAATAGAAGCTAAAACATGCTTCTACAATATATCAGAGTACGGCTAAACATTGCCCAAACGGGCTACATCAGAGTATCAAATACTAACATCGGTAACTGACGGTATCGACGGCAACGTCACATCAGGCCCTGTCATCCTGGCCTGGCTGTCCTGCTGCGTAGTCTGCGGCTGCTCTACCTGCGGCGTGACCTCCTAAAAAGGAAGACGTAGCAACCGTTAGTCGAAACGACTAAGTGGTTTCACATCCGCTCCCCCGGCGACTCCTCGGCACCGGGCGGAGAAGAGGAACAAGAGTATAGTATATAACAAGTATGCAAGTAAAGGAAGTACAAGCAGGTGGCAAGGTAATGTAAGAGTAACAGCATCATAATCAGCATTTAAGTAAGAGCTACACTAAACTAGCAGTGTAAGTAACAGCAGGAAAGTAACTTAACTTATAAGAATGTCCATACAAATTTATAAGTTAAGGATCGGGTTACATAAAAGTAACTCATCGTATAAGAGTGCCCATACAAACTTATACGATGAGGATCTTGTTGTGCAATGATATGAATGCTATGAATGCAATGCAATGACTCACCCATGCACTTGCTATGTCGACACAGACTATAGTTCCCACTTTTCGAGCAGGTAGCTAACCTCTCAGGCATCAGCCGCCGTGGCCAGGCGGTGACAGTAGAACGGGCACTTCTACTACTAGGCGGGTATCACACTACTTCACCTAGGCCTCCGTACGCCTCAATGCTAAGAACACAACAGCGAAGCCCATGCGTACTATGGCCCAGCGGGGTCTTGGGTAGATGTGCACCAAGAACACAGCCCGAACTGGCCTTGCGTGACCCGGAAGGGGCCTCGGAAGAAGGCACGAGGACACAGCCCAACCGTTCACATGGCCGGAGGGGCCTCGGGACGTGAACACCGAGGACACAGCCCAAACCGACCAAGTCTAACTGCCAACTCCCGTCGGTGTGACGACTGGCGAGCCCGTAGACCTGTCACACTATCCTTAACCCGGGATTACGACACCGCGTGTCGACTCACACCACATGTAATTTCACACTAACATCACATGGAAGGGGCCTCGGAAGCAAGCACGAGGGCACAGCCCAACCATCCATCCACACCTCATCTCAACACAACCAAAACAAGTGGCGGTCAACACCGCACTTACAAACTTACACAATACTACCCATAGGAAGACGACACTCTAAGTATTGGACTACCACATTCAATCCACTATTCAACATTCACATGGCCATGAGTTATCCTTCTATATGTCATATCAGATGATTTCAACACAATATATCAAGATGCACATGTATAAAAAAATCTACTAACTTCTAACGATTCAAATCATTCAAGTATACTATCTTACAATTCGATCACATGGAAACCGGTTAATAATCTTCATCATTTATGCAACTGAATTAATTATTCATAAGAATTTATCCAAGCCTCAGGGTTACCTGTAATATTAATTTCTCCGATTCCAAATCCAAATATTATAAACCCCAGATTTTTAAGTGCAGGAATAGTCTGGACAGTAACTTCGACCGGAGATTCCCGAGGCTACAGGAATCCGGTGAAGTCGTGTAACCCCTCGATGGAAAGGTATTTCCATGTACTACATCTTTCATATTCAGAGCTCAACCCAGATTTGACATTATCCTATTTGAAATCGGACTTGAAGTCCGCTGCGTACATAACACAGTTTCTGCATACAAGGTTTATTGAACACCATTTTCGTTTAGACTTTCCCGTGGCTACAGACTTCGCCAGAAGTCGTGCAACCATTCGTTGGAAAGGTATTTTCAAGGGTTTCAACTTTCGTGTTAAGCCGAAAGCCCAGATCTGGCCATAGCATACATAAAAATGGCCTATAAGATCGCTGCGCGCAGAATACAGATTCTGCGCGCATCTTAAAGGAAAATGAACGGCATCGGTTCGTCTTCCTCCTCAAGGCGATCGTTCCTAAATTTTCCAGAAATATTCTCCTCCCTTATTCAACCTCAAAGGCCATAAACTTCTCACGAGACCATCCACCCATCGTCATATTGGAGAAAAGGGGAAGGGTTGAAGAGATCTAAAATCTAGAACACAAGTTCTAACATGGCCTAACCTAGAAATCTTCTCCTCTCCATCAAGACTCTCTTGAGTCGATGTCTCTCCTAGGAAAATGACTATAGATCTAGCACCAAGGGAGAGGGTAGGAAACTCACATTAGCTCCAGCGGTACCACCATTTCTAGCCATGGATCTCGTAGTTCTCCTTGCGGCATCTTCTCTTTCACGGCGATGGCGGATCTCCTTCGGTAGGACTTGCTCCTGCAGTTTTCCCTCTCACAGGAGTTCTCACTGGAAATAGGGGAAGAAAGGAGAATGAAAACGGCTAGGGTTTTCTCTCCCCTATATATATAAAATGTGACACGGGTAGGGACACGGCCGTGTCCTTACCCGTGTCCTGCCTAGCGAAGCGGCAACGACAGTTTTCATGTCGGTTCAATACTTGACACGGGTTGGGACACGCCCGTGTCCCGACCCGTGTCCACATGACACGGCCGTGTGCATAGCCATGTCACTGGCCGTGTACTTCTCGGGTTGCATCTCGACACTTCTCGTCGAGCTCAACTCGACGCACACGGGTAGGAACACGACCGTGTCCCTACCCGTGTCACTTGGTGTCGACACAGGCCGTCAGTCTCGACACGGCTCGTCGAGCACAACTCGACGCACACGGGTAGGGACACGGCCGTGTCACTACCCGTGTCACTTGGTGTTGACACAGCTCGACGATCTCGACACGGCTCGTCGAGCTCGACTCGACGCACACGGGTAGGGACACGGCCGTGTCACTACCCGTGTCACTACCCGTGTCACTTGGTGTCGACACAGCTCAACGATCTCGACACTGCTCGTCGAGCTCAACTCGACGCACACGGGTAGGGACACGGCCGTGTCACTACCCGTGTCACTTGGTGTCGACACAGCTCGACGATCTCGACACGCCCCGTCGAGCTCAACTCAACGCACATGGGTAGGGACACGGCCGTGTCACTACCCGTGTCACTTCCCTCTTTTACACTGATTTCTCCACTTCTCCACAAGTGCAGTCCAATTCCCTGCACTTCTCAGGGCTCGAGTCACCCTCCTGACTCAAAACAAACACACTAGGGGCCTAAAGCGATTCGGGACGTTACAAATCCTATAAATAAAATAAAAGATTTCGTCTCCGAAATCAGGCCTAGGCAGTGGGGAGAAGAGCATAACAGAAAATTTAACGTATGCTTTTAAATAAGATTACCTTGAGCAAACAACTCCGGGTAGCGTTGCTGCATTAAGTCCATTGGCTCCCATGTGTACTCCTCCTTCCCATGATTCAACCATAGCACCTTCACCAAGGGTACACTTTTGCGGCGCAAAGTCCTTGTCTCGCTGTCAACAATCCGCACCGGCTCTAGTCGCACAGACCTATCTGATGCCACTGCACCATCAGTAGTGGGAATATACTGGTCGGGCCGCAACAGTGCTTTTCGAAGCGACGACACATGGAACACGTCGTGGAGATTTTCTAGTTCTGGTGGTAACTCCAACCGATAGGCCAACGGGCCGATCCTTTCTAGTATAGTATAAGGCCCAACATACCTTGGGCTGAGCTTTTTCACTCCACGCACCCGCGACACTCCATGCATCGGCCGAATTTTGAGAAACACTTTTTCTCCCACCTGGAACTCCACCATCCGATGCTTTTTATTGTAATATTTCGCCTGTCGACTTTGAGCCTCCAACATGCGATCCCGTATCAATCTGACCGCCGCATCAGTATCATCTATGTATTCGTTTCCCAATGCCTTCGGATCTTCATCTTGCACCCAAGACAAGGGAGTCCTGCACCTTCTTCCGTAAAGGGCTTCATGGGGCCGCCATGCCGATGCTTGCCTGATGGCTATTATTATAGGAGAATTCCACTAGTGGCAAGAGCCTTTCCCATGGCTCTCCTCTGTCTAACACACATAACCTCAATAAATCCTCCAGTGTTCTGATGGTCCGCTCTGACTGCCCGTCCGTCTGAGGATGAAATGCGGTACTAAAGGTTAGGCGTGAGCCCAAATACGCCTGTACCGCCTTCCACTCATTGGATGTAAACCGACCATCCCGATCCGAAACAATTGTCTTGGGCACGCCATGATACCGTACAAATTGCTCCACAAAAAGGCGTACCAAAACATCCACGTGTGCTTCCTTCTTCATTGGAATGAACCGGGCCACCTTTGTCAGTCGATCCACAATAACCCATACTGAATCATTCCCGGAGCGGGAACGAGGTAACCCATGAACAAAGTCCATGGAGATATCCTCGAACTTCCATTCGGGGATGGGCAATGACTGCAACAAACCACCGGGACTCCTGCATTCAGTCTTCACTCTTTGGCAAGCTTCGCAATGTGTAACATAGTAGCGAACATCCTTCTTCATTCCCGGCCAACACATGGTCTTCCGCAATCCGGCGTACATCTTAGCAATACCAGGTGCACTGAATATTGAGAGGAATGTGCCTCTCTCAAGATATCCTCCCGAATTTTGCCGCCCTTGGGAATATAGAGTCGGCCACGAAAATAAATGAGGCCGTCTTTGAGTGTGTACTCATCGGTGGTCCCATCTTCAATTGCCTTGATTGCCGGGGCCAAGGCCGCATCCATTCCTTGCTCTACCCGAATCCGGTCTCGGATATCACAAACTATGCTCATGTTGGCCAAATACTCCGCATACTCTGCCGAAGGATCCTTGAATACTAGAGTAATTTCCATCTCCTCGATCATCCGAAGCCAACTCCATGCTCATCAGCCGAGACTCTGGGCTAGAGCCTGGCACTTTTCTACTCAAGGCATCGGCTACCGAGTTCGCTTTCCCGGGGTGGTAGTTCATGGTGAACTCGTAGTCGCATAGAAATTCCAACCACCGCCGTTGTCTCAGGTTCAACTCCTTCTGAGTGTGAACATACTTCAAGTTTTTGTGATCGGAAAAGATCTCGCAGTGCACGCCATATAAATAATGCCTCCAGACCTTCAAAGCGAACACCACTGCTCCCAACTCCAAATCATGAACCGGGTAATTGATTTCATGTTTCTTTAACTGCCTTGAAGCATAAGCGATCACATGCCCGTGCTGCATTAGCACCGCTCCCATCCCATGATATGATGCGTCTGTGTAAACTTGGAATCCTTCCTTCCCAGACGGAAGTGCAAGGATGGGGGCGGAGGTAAGCCTATCTTTCAATTCTTGAAATGCCGCTTCACATTGAGGTGTCCACTCAAATGGCACACCCTTCTTCGTCAAGGAGGTAAGAGGAAGGGCAATCTTGGAAAATCCTTTCACGAACTTGCGGTAGTAGCCAGCAAGTCCAAGAAAGCTTCGTACATCAGCCGCCGACTTCAAGGGCGACCACTCCTTCACGGCCGCACCTTTGCTGGATCCACTGCTAACCCTGCTCCACTGATCACATGCCCCAAGAAGGCAACCTCCTTAAGCCAGAATTCACACTTGCTAAACTTGGCATACAAGGCGTGCTCCTTCAATTTCTTCAAAACCAAGGTCAGGTGCTCGACATGCTCCTCCTCCGTCTTGAGTAGACCAAGATGTCGTCGATGAAAACAATGACGAAGATGTCCAAATACGGTCAAACACCTTGTTCATCAAACTCATGAAGGCCGAAGGTGCATTTGTGAGCCCAAACGGCATTACTGTGAACTCATACAAACCATATCTCGAACTGAATGCTGTTTTCTGAATATCCCCCTCATGTATCCTCAACTGATAGTATCCGGAGCGCAAATCCAATTTAGAAAACCAATGTGCTCCCACTAGTTGATCGAACAACTCATCGATCCGCGGTAGCGGATAAGTGTTCCGCACCGTCAACCGATTGAGTTCCCGATAATCTATGCACAATCGCAGTGTTCCATCCTTCTTCTTCACGAACAGCACAGGGGCTCCCCATGGTGATGAACTGGGGCGAACGAACCCTGAATCCACCAGTTCTTGCAATTGAACTCTAAATTCCGCGAGTTCTTTCGGAGCCATTCTGTACGGAGCCTTGGATACAGGCTTGGCACCTGGTACTAGATTGATCTGGAAGTCAACCTCTCTATGCGGAGGTAATCCTGGTAGCTTCTCAGGAAATACCTCAGGAAAATCCCGCACTACCCGCACATCCTTTAATTCCAACGCTGCTTCCTTCAACTCGAACCAGATCATGAAAACCTCATCCCCCTTCATATGAGCCTTTACAGCCTGAATAGAAGATAATATCATACGTGGCGCGAAACCAATACCTTGGAAGATGACGTCAGATTCTCCATGCCTCAAATAGATCCGCTTCTCCGCGCAGTCGATCCTCGCGAAGTGCCAGTCCAGCCATGTCATGCCCAAAATGATGTCAAACTCCGGCATTCTCAGAACCGTGGCCGGCGTATCAAAGGCCTTCCCATCAATAAATAACTCCAACTCGCACTTGGCGGTCGCGATCATCTCCGAGCCGTCCGGAAGGCGTACACGTCGGGCTATGCCAGTGAAGTACTGTACATCCACCATGTCTTTTATGAAATCCTCGAACACAAAGGAGTGTGAGGCACCGGTATCGAACAGCGCATAGGCTGTCTTCCCGCCAATAATCACGGTGCCTAAGTACCAACAACCAAAACTTATTGCTAGTGGCTAGTAAGTTCTAATCAATTCAAGCTAGATCATGCAAATATGTAAATTAATTAAATCATACCTGCAATCACATCTTGTGGGTTCCTTTCCTGCGCCATATCAAGCGCGTACACCTGATCCCGGACCGGTCCGGGGTTTCCTCTTGGCGGTCCTCGTCCTCGACCGCGCATATATCCCCGCCCTCGTGGAGCGGCTGGAGGGAGAGCAGGAGGGAGAGCAGGAGGGAGAGCAGGAGGGGCGTTCCCATATAGCTGCGGGCAAAAATGCCGGATGTGGCCCGGCTGGTGGCATTCGAAGCACACCAGACCACGACGCCCTTCAGGTTGTTGAAATCGCTGATGCAGTGGGGGTGGAGGCAACGCAGGCGGCTGCGGAACTGGATGCTCCACCCTATAGTTTCGGTGGACACTCCCGCCACCTCTTTGATAACCTCTTCCTCCTCTGAAGTTCCGTCTCCTTCTATTACTTGGGCCGGCTTCCATCACGTCCTCCGCAGGCCTCTTACTACATCCCAGGTGGTCCGCCTCCAATCTTTTCGCCATATCAATGATCTCCGCCAAGCTACCATCCGCTATAAACAAAAGGGACTGCCTTAGGGGATCTCGCAGCCCTTTATAGAAGCGCTTCGCATAACCTCTGTCATCCAACTCATAAGAGTCCGCAAACCTTGCGAGATGCTGGAATTCCCGCTGGTATTCTGTAACCGACTTTGATCCCTGCTTTAGTAGAAGGAACCTCTGCTCAAGCTCATCTCGGGCCGATGTAGGGATAAAGTGCTCCAAGAAAACACCCGAGTATTCACTCCAACTTATCTCTGTGTAGATCCGGCCTTGGAAGGTAGAGCCCATGAGGGACTTCCACCACCTCTTCGCATGTAAGTCCAAGACAGACACTGCCAATGTCACTGCCATGTTGGCTGGGCAACGGATACCGGCCAACAAACTCCTGTATCGTGTCTAGCCATTCCTCTGTACGTACGGCTGACTCCGTCCCAAGGTAGACGGGAGGGGAGAGAGCCCGGAAGGTGCTCAGCCAGTTGGAGCTCGGGGCCTGTTGTTGCACCGGAGTCTGCTGTGCCTTAAAAGCATTAAGAATGGCGGTGAGCGTCTGCCCCAACTCAGATTGTTCGAACTGAGTGGGTATGGGAGGGGTAGGAGTACCCCCCATCGGCTCAACATGCAATGGAACCTACACATACACGACAAATTTGTGGTCAGGTTGGCTAAGCTTAAGGTCTAAGTTGGACAAACTTAATGTGAATTACATATGGGCACACCACTGCTTCCGCTAAGTCAGTTTGTCCACAAACTGACTAACCAAACGGGGGTGGCACCATTGTTGAATGACTTCTTAGTTGAGGATCGTGGCAAACTGATACCATTTGTAAAACCCCCCCTTCCCGGATCCCATAACACGGCACAAAGGGGGAGTCTTATGCCCGGAACAGCCGCCTTGCGGTAGCATTAGCACACGGGCTAACCTGTACCACAAGACGGCTATCCCGCCGGCTACAACAATATCAATAAATCATGCCAACCCAACCAAATAAATAAACATGAGAAGTCAAAATCCACACTAAGTTATAATGTCCAAATACATCAATAAATAGAAGCTAAAACATGCTTCTACAATATATCAGAGTACGGCTAAACATTGCCCAAATGGGCTACATCAGAGTATCAAATACTAACATCGATAACTGACGGTATCGACGGCACCGTCACATCAGGCCCTGTCGTCCTGGCCTGGCTGTCCTGCTGCGTAGTTTGCGGCTGCTCTACCTGCGGCGTGACCTCCTAAAAAGGAAGACGTAGCAACCGTTAGTCGAAACGACTAAGTGGTTTCACATCCGCTCCCCCGGCGACTCCTCGGCACGGGCGGAGAAGAGGAACAAGAGTATAGTATATAACAAGTATGCAAGTAAAGGAAGTACAAGCAGGTGGCAAGGTAATGTAAGAGTAACAGCATCATAATCAGCATTTAAGTAAGAGCTACACTAAACTAGCAGTGTAAGTAACAGCAGGAAAGTAACTTAACTTATAAGAATGTCCATACAAACTTATAAGTTAAGGATCGGGTTACATAAAAGTAACTCATCGTATAAGAGTGCCCATACAAACTTATACGATGAGGATCTTGTTGTGCAATGATATGAAATGCTATGAATGCAATGCAATGACTCACCCATGCACTTGCTATGTCGACACAGACTATAGTTCCACTTTTCGAGCAGGTAGCTAACCTCTCAGGCATCAGCCGCCGTGGCCAGGCGGGTGACAGTAGAACGGGCACTTCTACTACTAGGCGGGTATCACACTACTTCACCTAGGCCTCCGTACGCCTCAACGCTAAGAACACAACAGCGGAGCCCATGCGTACTATGGCCCAGCGGGGTCTTGGGTAGATGTGCACCAAGAACACAGCCCGAACTGGCCTTGCGTGACCCGGAAGGGGCCTCGGAAGAAGGCACGAGGACACAGCCCAACCGTTCACATGTCCGGAGGGGCCTCGGGACGTGAACACCGAGGACACAGCCCAAACCGACCAAGTCTAACTGCCAACTCCCGTCGGTGTGACGACTGGCGAGCCCGTAGACCTGCCACACTATCCTTAACCCGGGATTACGACACCGCGTGTCGACTCACACCACATGCAATTTCACACCAACATCACATGGAAGGGCCTCGGAAGCAAGCACGAGGGCACAGCCCAACCATCCATCCACACCTCATCTCAACACAACCAAAATAAGTGGCGGTCAACACCGCACTTACAAACTTACACAATACTACCCATAGGAAGATGACACTCTAAGTATTGGACTACCACATTCAATCCACTATTCAACATTCACATGGCCATGAGTTATCCTTCTATATGTCATATCAGGTGATTTCAACACAATATATCAAGATGCACATGTATAAAAAAATCTACTAACTTCTAACGATTCAAATCATTCAAGTATACTATCTTACAATTCGATCACATGGAAACGGTTAATAATCTTCATCATTTATGCAACTGAATTAATTATTCATAAGAGTTTATCCAAGCCTCAGGGTTACCTGTAATATTAATTTCTCCGATTCCAAATCCAAATATTATAAACCCAGATTTTTAAGTGCAGGAATAGTCTGGACAGTAACTTCGACGGAGATTCCTGAGGCTACAGGAATCCGGTGAAGTCGTGTAACCCCTCGATGGAAAGTATTTCCATGGACTACATCTTTCATATTCAGAGCTCAACCCAGATTTGACATATCCTATTTGAAATCGGACTTGAAGTCCGCTGCGTACATAACACAGTTTCTGCATACAAGGTTTATTGAACACCATTTTCGTTTAGACTTTCCGTGGCTACAGACTTCGCTAGAAGTCGTGCAACCATTCGTTGGAAAGGTATTTTCAAGGGTTTCAACTTTCGTGTTAAGCCGAAAGCCCAGATCTGGCCATAGCATACATAAAAATGGCCTATAAGATCGCTGTGCGCAGAATACAGATTCTGCGCGCATCTTAAAGGAAAATGAACGGCATCGGTTCGTTCTCCTCCTCAAGGCGATCGTTCCTAAATTTTCCAGAAATATTCTCCTCTCTTATTCAACCTCAAAGGCCATAAACTCCTCACGAGACCATCCACCCATCGTCATATTGGAGAAAAGGGGAAGAGTTGAAGAGATCTAAAATCTAGAACACAAGTTCTAACATGGCCTAACCTAGAAATCTTCTCCTCTCCATCAAGACTCTCTTGAGTCGATGTCTCTCCTAGGAAAATGACTATAGATCTAGCACCAAGGGAGAGGGTAGGAAACTCACATTGGCTCCAGCGGTACCACCATTTCTAGCCATGGATCTCGTAGTTTCTCCTTGGCGGCATCTTCTCTTTCACGGCGATGGCGGATCTCCTTCGGTAGGACTTGCTCCTGCAGTTTTCCCTCTCACAGGAGTTCTCACTGGAAATAGGGGAAGAAAGGAGAATGAAAACGGCTAGGGTTTTCTCTCCCCTAATATATATAAATGTGACACGGGTAGGGACACGGCCGTGTCCTTACCCGTGTCCTGCCTAGCGAAGCGGCGGCAACGACAGTTTTCATGTCGGTTCAATACTTGACACGGGTAGGGACACACCCGTGTCCCGACCCGTGTCCCACATGACACGGCCGTGTGCATAGCCATGTCACTGGCCGTGTACTTCTCGGGTTGCATCTCGACACTTCTCGTCGAGCTCAACTCGACGCACACGGGTAGGAACACGGCAGTGTCCCTACCCGTGTCACTTGGTGTCGACACAGGCCGTCAGTCTCGACACGGCTCGTCGAGCACAACTCAACGCACACGGGTAGGGACACGGCCGTGTCACTACCCGTGTCACTTGGTGTCGACACAGCTCGACGATCTCGACACGGCTCGTCGAGCTCGACTCGACGCACACGGGTAGGGACACGGCCGTGTCACTACCCGTGTCACTTGTGTGTCGACACATCTCAACGATCTCGACACTGCTCGTCGAGCTCAACTCGACGCACACGGGTAGGGACACGGCCGTGTCACTACCCGTGTCACTTGGTGTCGACACAGCTCGACGATCTCGACACGCCCCGTCGAGCTCAACTCAACGCACACGGGTAGGGACACGGCCGTGTCACTACCCGTGTCACTTCCCTCTTTTACTCTGATTTCTCCACTTCTCCACAAGTGCAGTCCAATTCCCTGCACTTCTCAGGGCTCGAGTCACCCTCCTGACTCAAAACAAACACACTAGGGGCCTAAAGCGATTCGGGACGTTACAGAAACAAGCCGCGCGGATAGAAACAAGGCAAGCCGCGAATCAAGTCGCAGAACGCGGAAAACAAGCCGCGAACAACAGAGAGTGCACAGAATCAGGAGGAAATGAACCTGACTCTGATACCATGTTAGAAAGTAGCAAAAAGAAGCGAAAAGTAGAGAACAAGCGAATAAACTTTTGAATAATTGAAATTTTATTATCCAAAAAAGATATCATTTACAAAGGTATGACCTCCTTTATATAGAATGGAGGAGATAAGAAGAGAGTATACAAACAATGTGGGACTAAACATTTACAGTACTGAGCGGCTAGAATAATGGAGACCGCACAGGCCGCGCGGTTAGACAGATGGGTTAACCGCTCGGCAACTCCAGCAGGATAGAACAGGCCGTAGAGGTAGACCGATAGACCGCCCGGTTAACAAACCGCTGGATCAGACCGCTAAGCCGCTCGGTCAACAAACCGCTGGATCAGACCGCTAAGTCGCCCGGTCTAATACTTCAACACAAAGGATGGAGGTTGTGGCAACTCGATGTGAAGAATGCCTTTCTTTACGGAGAGATTGACAAGGACATCTTCATGGATCAACCGCTTGGTTTTGTCTCTAAAAAGCATCCGGATTATGTCTGTAAACTCAGGAAGGCTCTCTATGGGTTGAAGCAAGCTCCTAGAGCTTGGTATGGGAAGATTGCAGAGTACTTGCAATTCTGTGGATACCTTGCTTCTAACTCAGATTCAAGCTTGTTCGTCAAGAAGAAGGGAGAGCTACGAGTCTTGGTCCTACTGTATGTGGATGATATGATCATCACAGGGAATTCGGAGGGGGAAGTAGCAAGGCTCAGGGCTGAGCTTGCTATACGCTTCAAGATGAAAGACTTGGGAGAGTTGCATCACTTTCTCTGTCTGGAAGTGGAGAGGAAGGAGTGAGGGGTTATCATTTGCCAGAAAGGGCATGCTGATCGTATTGTGAAGCGGTTTGGCATGGGCGAAGGGAAAAAGTGCTCTACTCCACTGGAATCTGGGCTGAAGCTTCGACGGGATGAGGGAAGGGTTCTTCATGATCCCTTGGTGTTCAGGGCTCTTGTTGGGAGCTTGATTTTCCTGACGATTACAAGGCCGAATATTGCTTATGCTGTTGGCCGAGTAAGTCGGTATATGGCTGAACCAAGGCAATCTAATCTAGTGGCGGTAAAGGGTATTCTTAAGTATGTCAAGGTGACTTCTGACATGGGACTCCTCTATGGAAGGGACTCAGAGTTTGTGTTGCTCGGGTACACGGATGCTGATATGGCGGTGATTCGGATGATCGAAGGTCTACTTCAGGTTATGTGTTCACTTGCGGCTCAGCTAGCATCTCGTGGTGTAGCAAGAAGCAGGACTCGGTGTCAGTTTCAACCACGGAGGCGGAGTATAAGGCTTCGGCCTTGGCTGCTCGGGAAGCTGTTTGGTTGAGGAGGATTATAGAGGATGTTCATAAAGAAGTGCAAGGGCCTACTTTACTCCGGGGTGACAATGAGAGTGCTCTCAAACTGGTTAACAATCCAGTGTGTCACGCCACGACCAAGCATATAGAGATTGATCACCACTTCATCAGGGAGAAGGTGTTGGAGGTGTCTCTGCTGGTCGGGCATGTTCGGAGTGAAGATAATATTGCTGACATCTTCACGAAGCCACTATCGAAGGGGCCCTTTGAACGCTTGCGCAGCTTGTTGGGCTTGGTCACCACTTCCCACTTCAAGGGGGAGTGTTGAATTTTGTGAAGTGGAAGTGGTTGACGGCAGGCCGGGCAGCCTAGGTGGACAGCTTTGGCAGACTAGGCGGACTGGGCGGACTGTGATGTGGGGCCTGGTGGAAGGTCTAGTGAAAAGTCGGCTGTCTTCTGAGCGGGTTGTTGTATGGATTCTGCGGACTCTGCGGCCTGGTTTCTACGGATAGGGTGTTTGCTAATTGGCTTTGCCAAGGAGCGGCCTGAGCGGATGGAGGCTTGCGGACTGGTGCATTGCTCAGTTGTCGCGGGTGCAAGCTTGTGCTGATAGGCGGGTTGGCTCATGTTCGCGGAAGCTTGCGGACTGGCGTGTCCGCGGTTTGGGCTGTTGCGGACTGGGCTTAGAGCTTGGCTGAGGCCTTGCCGAGTTCTGGTGTTACAGCAGGTGTCGTGCTGTGAAGGTCGATTGACGGACTTGCTTATGGAGTCCGGGAGATGGCTGCTGCGATGGGGCAGGAGTGCGTGGAGCCTGCGGACTGTTGGCAGTCTGTGCTTCGGTGTTTGGCGGACGGGGGTTTGTGTCCGCCATGCTCACATTGGCCTTTGATGGTTTTGGACTTGGTCACACTCTGTGCCAAGACCATGGTGTCCGCGGTATCCGCCAAGTCCGCTGTGACAGGGCGGACTATTGCTATCTGCCTTTGGTCGTGGACTTGTGGTGGATTGAGGTGTGAACCTTGCGGACTGCCTCGGGTTGGTGCGGACAGCCATTGAAGGGGATTTCTATCCTATAGTGGTTGGAAGCTTTGCGGGCTGATGCCTTGTCCGCATAGCTTGGGCGGACTGGAGAGGGTTCGCCAATGTTTGCCTTGCTCCTGGCGGTTTTCCTTGGTATCCGGCTAAGTCCTTGCGGACTCAACGGACGGTGTTTTGCTATCGCGCGGGCTGGGGCAGTGTCGCTATCTCTTGGGCGGTGACCACACTCCTCACCTTACCTATAAATAGGACCCCCCCTGTCAGGTCTACAGTAACCTGAGAAAAACTAGAGTGAACAGTAAGATGGGTTGAGCGAAGTGCTGCGGTCTCAGTTTGTCAGTCCGCGCGGATTGATTCAGTGCTGATGTTTGCTGTGTGCAGGTCGCGCGGGTAGCTTCAGGAGCCAGGAGTTTGGCTGTGACTTCGGTCAAGTACTTGGAAGTGTGCGGTCTCTGCGGACTCAGCAGGAGGTCGCTCTACGGCTTGTCAGTTCTGTTTCATCTTTGCAAGCTTAAATAACCTGTCCGCCGTCTTCAGGCGGGTAGGGGTGTTCCTCAGTTCAGGTTCAGCAGGAGACGAATAACGGTGTGTCCGCGAGGCCTCGCGGCTTCGGCGGACTCCGTGGCTATTCGGCGGATTGCAGCTTAGCTTGGGCGATCTCAGCGGACTCGGCGACCTCGGCGGTCTCGGCGGACTCCGTTGCTGTCCGCCTGGCTTGTTTTTTGGTGCTTTCTGTTTTCAGCTGTTATACTAGCGAAATCATGTCTTGCTATGTATGCCTCGTGTTGTAAAGAAGTGAATGCAGAAAAGACCTGCTTGTGCTTCCATTGTTTGTTTGGATTAACCTTTGTTCCTTGGTTTTCCGCTGGTTCAACATGAGAACTGGATAGTTCCGAAGATATTAATTTGGTGTTTGGGCTATCTTGCTGACCACGTTGAGAAAATTTAACAAGAGCACAGAGGCCGCAGCTTGTCTCGCCCCATGGTGTCGCACAAACACAAGGCGTTAACAAACATAGTGTCATACATACATACACCCGATATCTACATCATGAAGGAACAAAGTTCACCTATTTCCGCTCATCCGCATCTTTCATAATCCATTTTATGGCCTCTTGTACTTCCAGACTAAATACTCAAGGCTGCTGTACTTCACCGGTTGAGATTTGCGGCTCCTGTAATTCGAAATTGTACACTTGAGGTTGCGTCCGGGATGCGGATGTCTCTGTCACTGCATTACCCTTTTCCTCATAAGACGCACCTGTCTTTTTCTCACCTTTTGAAGGTCCACTCCAACAATCATAGGCTATATGTCCTTGCTTCCCACATTTAAAACATGTACGTATCTCAACACGTTCTTTTCCATATGTTTCTCCCGACGCAACATTAGAAGAAGTTTGTTCAGCAAGCCTGAACAGCTTCTTGTCTCATTTCTTAAACACTGATTGTTCTGACTGTGGAACTTTGAATTCCGGCTTTTCCATTGCCAAGTTTTTCTTATCCTGAACCCGTTTCAAATCTTTCTCCAGTGCACGGGCTGTATCTAATAACGCTTGGAAGCCTTGGTCACCGAACTCGAGAGTGCCAACCTCAGCTCATCACGAAGTCCCTCATAGAAACTATTCGTCTTCCGCACCTCCTTAGTGAAAGTAGACCATGCATAGCGCCCCAGCCTAGTAAACCCATGCAGGTAAGTATCAACATTACTCTCACCCTGCACCAGATGTTGTAACTCATTCTCTATGGCAATTCGTTGCGACACTAACAAATACTTGGCTAGAAATAATCTTGAGAATTCTTCTATCGAGATCTCCTCTAATCCTCGACCGGCCAAGTGGTGCAATTCCACTTCATCCCACTAAAGCCTCGCGTATCCTTCCTGCAGAAAAGTGGCTAAGGTTACTTTCTGCCCCTCCTCAGTCCTGATTGCTGTCAGGATCCTCTTCACTCTTGCGAGCCAATCTTCAGCCTGCGTTGGGGAACCCGCCCCTCCAAACGTAGTTGGATGAAACTCCATAAACCATTTCAGTTTCTCATCAGTTGCTTGCTCATCAATTATAGCCTCAACATGCTCTTGCCTGGCACTAAGCCGTACTGGCACCCCTGTAGGCCTTGCCTGCCCAATAGGCTGTGCATGTAACACTGTGAGCACCGTCTCAGCAACCAAACGTATGGTCTCCGCCGAGGGACGAGGTGTAGGCACCTCAGCTGGTGCCGCACTCTCATCAGAATGCTGGGGCTTAGATTGCCCAGCACCACTCCTCGTCACCTATCAAAGTACAAAACACCATTAACGACCATTCCATAACGGCAATTATAAATTATCTACATGCTCACGCTCCTCTCGTGCATGTATTTCATTCCTAGTTGACATTTGTGAGTTCAAATATGTTCCTACTACCATAAACCCAAACCTCTGATACCACTTTGTAACGCCTCCATTAATTATATGGAATATAATGGTGGGTCTGGCCGGGGCCCCCACGCCATATTTCAGAAACAATTGACGGAATTATGTATGAATATCAAAATCATGTTCTACTCGCATCTTAACTCAGAGCATTCTAGCGAAAGCATTTTAAGTTGCAAGAACTCAACACAATAAATGTCCACTAAATATATGAAAGATATGGTACCTAAACACCTAGAGGGGGGGGGGGGGGTGAATAGGTGACCTAAACCTTTTTAAGTTTGTTTGACAGCACAAAAGTTTATCACAGATTATTACAGTTAACAGCAATTTCAGAATCACACAGAAAAGCCACAACACAGCACAGCACAGCAGACACACTAAATTTTATAGTGGTTCCCCAATCTTTGGGTACATCCACTTTCCCCCTTCGCCTATCTAGCAGTGTACTAGATTCGGCCAAACTTCTCCACTAGCTCAGAACCCAACAAGGTTCCTACCTCAGGCCCAAAGCTTTACACTCAGCCAAAAGGCCTACACTCAGCCACCCAGGCCTACACTCAGCCAATCAAAGGCCTACACTCAGAGTTCCTCAACTCCTACACTCAGGCACCAAGCCCTACCCTCAGCCTTTATAAAATAGGCTTACAATCACTCAGATCCAATGGATCTTACAAGTTATAATAGAAATTACAAATTCTAACTCTACAACTCAGAAGGAATGAGAGGAGTTGAGAGTTTCTTGGAGAGTTCTTGGAAGAACTCAGCTTGATCCAAACTGACTTAGCTTTCTTCAAAGCTTCTTGAGTAGAACTGAATTAGTCTGAATCTTCTGCAGTTGATCCTTGATCTCTGCTTCTTAAAATCCAGATGACTCTGAATTCTCTTCTCAGTCCTTAGTTCCAAAGACTGAATCCTTGGTTGGAGCTCTCTCTCTCCAACTACTTAGATCTGCAGTTGGACTGCCTGATCTTCTGTGTTGATCTTCTGTGTATCACTTCTTGATTTAGTCTGATCAACTACTTCAATCACACCATGTAATGTTTGTGAACTTCTTAATTATTATATCTACACCCCCTTTTCTGTAGACTGTGGGTGCCTATTTATAGGCTTCCTTCATGGTAACGGCTGATCCGGTTTATAACAGTCTTTTGACTTTGCTGACAGTTGCTGTAGACCGGCTGGATTGGCAGCTGTCATGTCAACCAGTCACTTCTTGAAATTCTCTAACTGTCAGTTAGTGTCGAGACTTTCTGTTCTTAAGTGTCGACACCTATAGACCAAGTGTCGACACATGTTGTGTAAGTGTCGACACAAGTCTTCAAGGTGTCGACACATTCCCTTGTATGTCTCGACACAGTTTCTTCTGCATGTGTCGACACTGAAATTGAGTGTCGACACAAGCACTTGTACCTCATTCTTTCTATATTCTTCTAAGTGTCGACACATCTCCTTTGTGTCGACACATCTTCATGTGTAGAAACTGTCAAGTGTCGACACGGCTTCCTGGTGTCGACACAAGTCTTCATTCTTAGTTCTTCAGCTGAGTGTCGACACATTCCATTAGTGTTGACACTTATACTTAGAATATTTTACAAGTTTTCTGTTCTTTGCTAAGTGTCGACACAGCTCCTTGTGTCGACACTATCTTCAAGTGTTGAGTCTTCTGGTTATGTGTCGACACATTGTGCTGAGTGTCGACACATTCTTTAAGTGTGACTTCTTTGAGTGTGTGTCGACACATTGTGCTGAGTGTCGACACATTCCTTTAGTGTTGACTCTGCTGAATGAGTGTTGACACATTGTGTTGAGTGTCGACACTTGTACTTAGTCTCTGCAGAATTATGCTGAGTGTTGACACAACTCCAAGTGTCGACACTGTCTGGTGTTGACTCAGCTCTTCAAGGTGTCGACACTTCTGCTAAGTGTCGACACAGCTTTTCTGCATCCTTCTACACTGAGTGTCGACACAGCTCCAAGTGTCGACACTTTCTGACTGATGTCGACACTTCTTCCCAGGTGTCGACACAATGACTCCAAAATGTCGACACTGCTTGTCTGGGTGTCGACACAAGCTTTCTCAAGTGTCGACACTTTGCCTCTGGGTGTCGACACATGGACTTAGAAATTTTCAGCTTCAGTCCAGTGTATACCTAACCTGTACAAATAACTCAAACAAACATCAAATACATTCTGATGTATATCATTGAGTTAGGTGAGGCTTCTTCAAATCAGGTACATTTGACCAATGTACCCAACAATCTCCCCCTATTTGGAGAAGTCATAACCCTTAGTCAATGATATACACCACTCATGATGTAAAACATATAAATGACAACAGGGAAAACTTGAACATGTAATAAACCACACATGTATACTATTTAAACATTGCAGAACAATTAAGAAACACACATATTTCAGAACATTCAAACTATATTTATCATATACTGTTCCAATAATGTTTCTTATTCATTTTCAATGAAGTATTACAATGTTTTTCTCTTAACAAAATTACAATAAGCAACAAGTTAATTCCTAATCTAGTGCTGATCAGGTTCTTTGATAACAATCCCTTTTCCAGCTTTAACTTGAGCTTTCACAGCAGCAGCAGCAGCAGCAGGCTCAGCTTCAGCAGTCTTCTTCCCTTTTAGATCTTGCTTATCTGCCTTGATCTTTGCCTTTCAAAATAATGATAAGGCTTGGGAAAGTACTTGCTAGGCTCCACAGCTGTTGGAGGTAGCTTTCCTAACTTGGCCTTCCTTCTGTGTTGGACAATGGCTTCTTGTCTAATTTCATGCTTTCTCCATTCAGCCTCTGAGAACCACTTGTTCTCTCATGGGCATTATCCTTGGCTGCTTTCCAGCTGTAAGAATTATGTTTCTAGAAGTAGGGCTCCATTGTTCAAAATCTGGCTTTTGCTCAGCAATTTCCCTAAACTTCTTCTTTGACAGCCTAGTTTCTTCTTCTTTATCCAATGCCTCTTGCATTGCAGCAGCTGTGATAGGTTGAACAACCTTTTCTAGAATAACATTTGGCTTGCCAGCAGTTGGACTATACATAGTGCTTACATCAGCATGAATCATTTCAAAGTCTGGAGGTGGATAGATGACATCAGCCACTGGTTGTTGCTCACCTCAAGAAATGTTCCTTGAATACCAGATTCACCTACTTCATTGTCATCACACAGGGGAGGGTATCCAAGTGTAGCCCTTATAGAATTTGAAATCCATTTTGCATGCTCAGAACTGGCCTTGACTAACACTCTCTCCCCCTTATGACTTCTCGAGCCATATGATCCCTTACATCATCTTTCTGAAATCGGATTTGGCTATCCAAATATCTTATGCCCTCTTTAAAGAAAGGTCTAAGCTTTGTAAGCTGTTCTGATATGACCTTCTGTGAATCTGTAATGGCATTCTTAACAGCAGCAATCTCTGCGTGAAATAGCTTATCAAAATCAGCTTTGGCAGCAGCTGAGGAAGTTGAAGGTTCATCTGACTTATTCTTAATTTCAGTGACAATTGCATTGTGAGATGCAGTCAAGTTATCATTCATCCTCAACTGATTCTCAAGCACATAGCCTTGTTTGACTGCTATATCATCCACTTTCTCTTTAATGTCTTCTTGATGTTTAGCTAGATAGACCACAGCATTAGCACCCTTGGTAAAACAATCAGTCATTGCTGTTTTATTAAGTTCATTTCAAACCTTATAGACTTGATTTCCTGGCCCAGATCAGACTGTAGTGCTTTGTGCCCTTCATCAACATAAGTTTCTAAGGCTTTTCTTTGTTCATCCATCTTAATTTGCATTGCAAGCAGTAGAGCACTATAATCAGTGGATGGAGCTTGTTGAACTAGTGAATGCTGAGCAACTGTTTGTAGAGCCTTCTTATAGCTTTGGCTCCTCCTCTTGAATACAAAGAACTTCTTTTTCTTAGCTTGCTCAGCTTCCTCATCTTCAGAGTCAGATGTACTTGCTATATCCACCCTATCCTTAGGGCTGGATGTTCTTTCAGTATGCACATCTTGTGCCTGCTCAGAATCTAGCCTTATAGGCTCTTCTATTATATCCAAAGTCTCCCCCTCAGCAACAGCATCCTTCACTGCATCAGCAGCAGTCTTTTCCATATCAAAATCTTCTTGATCCAAGTTCAAAAACAGATCTTCCATGGTATACTCTGGGGAGACTGTGCAGGAGATGTCCTTGGTTCTTCTACCACTGCATCAGGTAACACAATAGATTGTGTTGGATAAACAACATCTGGTTCTGGGTTTGCTGGCTGATTTTGCTGATGATCATCAGACAAATCAGAATTTGTTATACAAAATTCAAAGTGTTAAGATCAACAAGTACCTCTTGAATGATGAGAGTAGCCTGCTCACTATCCAGTGTAGATGGATGTTCTACAGCTGGAGGCTCCCCCTGGATATCAGCTGACTCCTGAGGAGCAGGTGATTTTCTGCAGCCACATCAACTGGAGTTTCAGGAGTGAAGACCACATGTTCTTCACTGCCTGAGCTGCTGGAGGTCTCTTGAGCCACAGCAGCTGTCTTCCTCTTCTTCCTGGGAGGAGAGTCTGTCTTAGAAGTTTGTTTCTCAGGGGTGGCCAAGTCCTTTGACACCAGCACCCTTTCCCATCTTGAGAATATTCTGGAGTCCATTCTCCTCATATGATTTATCTTTGTTCCTGCAGCAGTGCTCATGACCTCTGGAATGGATCCAGCCAGGTAGAGACTAATAATCCTGCCCAGATTGGGCTTCTTCAGGCTTTCCTTCACTTTCTCATAAACCACCATTGACCAATCAGTCTTCAGAGTGAAGATGATTCTGGTCATTACTTCAAACATGGAGGCAGACACCCTGTCATGCCCTCCTGGTTTGCACAGAATTACCTTGCCCACAACTTCTGACAAGAACTTGCCTTGATTGTTCTTCATCCCCTTCCTATTGAAGACTGATCCCACCTTCATCTGTGAATCCAGTCCACACCAAGTAAGAGCTTCCCTGGTCTTAGAAGCAGTTACCTCCTCTTCTTCTTGAATCTTAGGTAGCTGAAGTACCTTTCTCAAAGATTTGGGGGATAGTTTGACTTTGGTGCCATGCACCCTGGACTTGATTCTGAATCCAGAGTCGTCCACAGTTGCTTGAGTAAGAAATTCAATTACTTCTTTCTTCCAGATTTTCGTTGGTTCTGAAACCAAGAATTCCAGTCCTGAATCGCTGACTAGGGTAATCACCGATTTGAATTCCTGATCGCTGTCGTCAAATGCGCCTCGCACGAGCTCATAGCCCTCGTTGACGTTCTCTTCCAGCTTGGGAGCCATTAGGGTTTAAAGATTTAGTCTTGAGATGAGAGAAATGTCGACACAAGAGTTTAGGTCTCGAAATTTTGAAAGCGTGTCGACAAGCAAAGACCGAACCCTATTTATACCTTTCTTGTTTGAAGACGAACAGGCGGGAGGAATTTCTAATGATGTGTCGACACTGTCAATTAGTGTCGACACTGACTGATAATGCCTCGACACTCATGTGTCGACACTACAAACTTAGTCAACAGATTTTATGTGTCGACACTTGGTTAAGTGTCGACACCACGATACTCGACATGTGTCGAGACGTTACTTAGAAAAATTCTGAGTAAAACTTAAGTGTCGACACCTTAGTGGATGTGTCGACACCTACTCGACATGTGTCGACACTAACATTCTGAAGTGTCGACACTAACTTCCTAGATGTGTCAACACCATTTTTCTGAAGTGCCGACACTTACTATTCTGTGTCGACATAGACCTGTCTATGTGTCGACACCTTTTTACTTAGCCAATTTTTGTTCTGTATACTTAGTCTAAGTTTATCATACCTAGTTCAATTTTGAACTTATTAAACTTAGCTTCATCTAAGGGCTTAGTGAACATATCAGCTATCTGATTATCTGTTTTAACATATTCAAGTGCAATATCATTTCTTTCTACATGCTCCCTAAGAAAGTGATATTTTATCTCAATATGTTTAGTTCTACTATGAGATACAGGATTATTAGCTATGGAAATAGCACTAGTAGAATCACAATAAAGTGGAGTTCTACTTACCTGACATCCATAGTCTTCTAGCTGATGTTGAATCCATAGAAGTTGAGCACAGCAACTTCCTGCAGCTATATACTCTGACTCAGCTGTGGAGATGGCCACACTGGTTTGCTTCTTACTACTCCAAGAGATAAGTCTTCCACCTAGGAATTGACAGGATCCAGTTGTGCTTTTTTATCTATCTTCCTTGCATCCTGCAAAGTCTGCATCTGAATAGCCTGTTAGATCAAAATCTCCATTCCTAGGGTACCAGAGGCCTAGATAAGGTGTGCCCTTTAGATATCTCAAGATTCTCTTGACTGCAGTCAAGTGAGACTCTTTGGGGCAGGCTTGATACCTGGCACAAACACATGTAGAATACATAATGTCAGGCCTACTTGCAGTCAAGTATAGTAAGGAGCCAACTATCCCTCTATACAAGGTTTCATCTACAGGTTTCCCTGCATCATCCTTGCTTAGAGACATACTTGACCCCATAGGAGTCTTCATGGTACTGGAGGAATCCATACCATATTTCCTTATGAGTTCTAGGGTGAACTTAGACTGACATATGGAAAGACCACTTTCAGTCTGTTTAACTTGGAGACCCAAGAAAAACTTCAGTTCTCCCATACTACTCATTTCAAATTGACTCTGCATAAGCTTTGCAAATTTTTTGCAAAGGCTACTTTCAGTAGACCCAAATATAATGTCATCTACATATATTTGAACAAGTATTACTTTGCCTCTAGACTCCCTAAGGAATAGAGTCTTATCTATTTCCCCCTTGTGAACTTGTTCTCAATGAGGAAACTAGATAGGGTTTCATACCAAGCTCTAGGAGCTTGCTTTAACCCATACAATGCTTTCCTAAGTCTATAAACATAATGTGGAAAAGTAGAATCAACAAAACCTGAAGGTTGCTCCACATATACTTCTTCTTTTAAATTACCATTAAGGAATGCTGACTTCACATCCATTTGGTATACTTTGAATCCTTGGTAGGTTGCATAGGCCAAGAACATCCTTATGGCTTCCAGTCTGGCTACTGGAGCAAAGGTTTGATCAAAATCAATACCTTCTTCTTGCCTATATCCTTTTGCAACCAATCTTGCCTTATTCTTAATGATGACTCCTTGTTCATCTAACTTGTTTCTGTAGATCCACTTTGTTCCTATCACATTGTGATCTTTAGGCTTAGGAACTAAGTCCCAAACCTTGCATCTCTTGAACTGGTTTAGCTCTTCCTGCATAGCTTCAGTCCACTGTGGATCTTGTATAGCTTCTTCAAATTTCTTTGGTTCTATTTGAGACAGAAAACTTGAATATATTGCAGCATTCTGATTTCTGCTCCTTGTCTGAACACCTTGTCTTGGATCTCCAATGATCAGCTCCACTGGATGATCTCTTAGATGCCTGTTGGCTGGAGGCATCCTCACTTCTGGTTGTACTTCTTCATCATCTTCATCATGCTGAGTTCCTTGAACTTCTTCAGCTCCTGGTACATGTAGTTCTCCCCCTGGACATAAGCCATCTTCTTCTACTTGCTGTCTTGCAGCAGGTACATCTTTTATGGTTAGCTTTCCATCTTCTTAGAAAGACCTGTGGGGCTGCACACACTACTAGACAACTCATTGTTAATAAGAAGTGTCTCATCAAAAACTACATGCACAGACTCCTCTACAACTTGTGTAGTCAAGTTGTAGACTCTATAAGACTTACTATTACTGCTGTACCCAACAAACACTCCCTCTTGGGATTTGGCAGCAAACTTAGTTAAGTAAGTCTTCCCATTGTTAAGTATGAAGCATTTACAACCAAAAATCCTGAAATAGGATAGGTTTGGTTTCCTGCCTTTCACTACTTCATAGGGGGTCTTGTTTAACCTTTTAGTTATGGTAGCTCTATTTATCACATGGCATGCAGTGTTTACTGCTTCAGCCCAGAAAAATTCTGGTAGTGAAGAATCACTTAATAGAGTCCTACCAGCTTCTATCAAGGTTCTATTTTTCCTTTCAGCAATGCCATTTTGCTGAGGTGTTCTTGGTGAAGAGAATTCTTGAAATATCCCATAGTCTTCACATAGTTTTGTCATGCTTTCAGATTGAAACTCTGTACCATGGTCACTTCTAATTTTGACCACTGTACAGTTCAATTCATTCTGAATTTGCTTAACAAAACTGTGGAAGACACTAGGTGTTTCAGATTTCTGCTTTAAGAAGAACACCCAGGAAAACTTGAGTAGTCATCAACAACTACAAAGGTGTAGACCTTCCTACCTAAGCTGTGAACTGGCATTGGACCAAATAGATCCATATGCAAGAGATATAAACATCTCACAGCATCCTTGTTGTCAATGCTTCTAAAGGTGGATTTAGTCTGCTTGCCCTTTTGACAAGCTGAGCAAATGCCATCTTTGACACACTTAACTTGAGGACCATTCCTCACTAACTCTTCACTAAAGAGTTTGCCAATAGTCTTGTAATTAGATGAGCAAGCCTCTTGTGCCATTTGACACATTGAGAGACTGTCTCATCTGCTACAAGACAAACTGGAGAACTATTGTTCTCAACCATAATGTCTAAACAATAGACATTTCTCTTCCTATAACCTGTCAAAATGATCTTTTGATCACTAGACCTCATGATATGACAACCATTTTAACAAATGAGATGTCATACCCTACATCACTTAATTGACTTATACTAATGAGGTTATGTTTCAAACCTTTAACATAAGCCACTTGAGTAATGGTTACTAAGTTAGAAGATATGTTACCAAACCCTTTGATGATTCCTTTTTCTGAACCACCAAAGGTCACCTTTGGACCATTCTTGATTGGAATGAAATCCTTCAGTAGTCCCCTAGTTCCAGTCATGTGTCTGGAACATCCACTATCCAAGTACCATGTTGGGGTATGGCCACTTGGATTCTCCTGACTGGGTCCTGGCTGATCCAGTGTTTTTGGTACTTTCAGTCAAAGCCATCAGTCCTTGGCTTTGACAGTCTTCTTGCTCATAGATAGATTCCATGATCTGCATGAACTCTTCTTCTTCTTCAGCAAATAGCCCAATATAGGCTTCAGCATCTGTCTCTGTGTCTGAAGAAGACATATCTGAAAGAGTCTTCTCATTCTTTGCAACAAAGGACTTCTCCTTCTTTCCTTTGAAGTGAGTTTTCTTCTTGTCACTGGATTCCTTCCTTCTTTCAGGACAGTCTGCAATAACATGGCCCTGTCTATTGCAGCAGTAACAAATTATCTTGGATCCAGTTGCCTTACTTGTCTTGGTCCTTTTCTTGTCCTTCTTTGAAGGCTTCTTTTCCAGATACTGAACCTCTTTCCCTTTGGAAGATGAAGGTCTAGACCTCCACTGTTTCTTCTTAAGGAACTTCTGAAAATGTCTGGTGAATGCAGCAAAGTCTTCATCACTTTCACTGCTTGTAGATTTTGTACTTTCAGATTCTTCAGATTCTGATTCAACTACCTCAGGAGGAGGAGTTGATGACTTGGTCCTGCTCTTTCTAGGTACATCTGACTTAAAGGCAACAGTCTTTTCTCTGTATTCAGTCCTTGTTGACTTTTCTTCTTCTTTTCTTACTGACAATTGCATCTCATAGGATAACAACTTGCCAAAAAGTGTGGGAGGAGGAATTTCTCCCAACTTTGTCATTTCTCTGATGGCACAAATCTTGGTGTCCCAGTCTTTGTTAGGGACCTTAAGAATTTGTCATTCAACTCATAGTTTGTGAACTCTCTTCCATATGACATGAGTTCATTACAATTCTATAAAATTTCTTATAGCATTCAGTGATGCTATCTCCTCTCCTTGCCTAAAACTCTCATATTCTTGATTAAGCAAGGACTTCCTATCTTGCCTTACTTCTTCAGACCTTCCATGTAGACAATGAGGGTATCCCACATTTCTTTTGCAGTTTTACAGTGAATAAGGTTCTGGAAGGTGGCATCATCAATTGCACTGACTATGATGTTCTGTGCCCTTTTGTCCATAGTTGCTAGGACAATCTCATCCTTGGTCATTTCAGAGAAATCCTTTGGAGTCCTCTGATTTGCATCCAAAACTGAAATCTTCATAGGCACATATGGCCCTTCTTTGACTGTGATGTATATTCTAGGGTCAGAGGCTTCCATAACAGCCTAACCCTCTCTTTCCAGATCCCAAAGATCTCTTTTCTGCATATAGGTAGTTTCATTGAACCCAACTCCTTATGATTCTCTGAAGAACCCATGTTCTTGATTTTCTTGAAACTGTTTCCTGTTTCCTGACTTTAACTGAATCTGCCAAACTGGATCTCCTCAGACAGTTAGTTCTGATTT
The DNA here is from genome assembly GCA_039583875.1 of Platanthera guangdongensis. Taxonomy (NCBI): domain Eukaryota; kingdom Viridiplantae; phylum Streptophyta; class Magnoliopsida; order Asparagales; family Orchidaceae; genus Platanthera; species Platanthera guangdongensis. The sequence continues at coordinate 149,395,691 of CM077163.1, read as the reverse complement.
GAGGAACCTCGCTCTGATACCACTTGAAAGATATGGTACCTAAACACCTAGAGGGGGGGGGGGTGAATAGGTGACCTAAACCTTTTTAAGTTTTGTTTGACAGCATAACAGTTTATCACAGATTATTACAGTTAACAGCAATTTCAGAAATCACACAGAAAAGCCACAACACAGCACAGCACAGCAGACACACTAAATTTTATAGTGGTTCCCCAATCTTTGGGTACATCCACTTTCCCCCTTCGCCTATCTAGCAGTGTACTAGATTCGGCCAAACTTCTCCACTAGCTCAGAACCCAACAAGGTTCCTACCTCAGGCCCAAAGCCTTACACTCAGCCAAAAGGCCTACACTCAGCCACCCAGGCCTACACTCAGCCAATCAAAGGCCTACACTCAGAGTTCCTCAACTCCTACACTCAGGCACCAAGCCCTACCCTCAGCCTTTATAAAATAGGCTTACAATCACTCAGATCCAATGGATCTTACAAGTTATAATAGAAATTACAAATTCTAACTCTACAACTCAGAAGGAATGAGAGGAGTTGAGAGTTTCTTGGAGAGTTCTTGGAAGAACTCAGCTTGATCCAAACTGACTTAGCTTTCTTCAAAGCTTCTTGAGTAGAACTGAATTAGTCTGAATCTTCTGCAGTTGATCCTTGATCTCTGCTTCTTAAAATCCAGATGACTCTGAATTCTTCTTCTCAGTCCTTAGTTCCAAAGACTGAATCCTTGGTTGGAGCTCTCTCTCTCCAACTACTTAGATCTGCAGTTGGACTGCCTGATCTTCTTGTGTTGATCTTCTGTATATCACTTCTTGATTTAGTCTGATCAACTACTTCAATCACACCATGTAATGTTTGTGAACTTCTTAATTATTATATCTACACCCCCTTTTCTGTAGACTGGGGTGCCTATTTATAGGCTTCCTTCATGGTAACCGGCTGATCCGGTTTATAACAGTCTTTTGACTTTGCTGACAGTTGCTGTAGACCGGCTGGATTGGCAGCTGTCATGTCAACCAGTCACTTCTTGAAATTCTCTAACTGTCAGTTAGTGTCGAGACTTTCTGTTCTTAAGTGTCGACACCTATAGACCAAGTGTCGACACATGTTGTGTAAGTGTCGACACAAGTCTTCAAGGTGTCGACACATTCCCTTGTATGTCTCGACACAGTTTCTTCTGCATGTGTCGACACTGAAATTGAGTGTCGACACAAGCACTTGTACCTCATTCTTTCTATATTCTTCTAAGTGTCGACACATCTCCTTTGTGTCGACACATCTTCATGTGTAGAAACTGTCAAGTGTCGACACGGCTTCCTGGTGTCGACACAAGTCTTCATTCTTAGTTCTTCAGCTGAGTGTCGACACATTCCATTAGTGTTGACACTTATACTTAGAATATTTTACAAGTTTTCTGTTCTTTGCTAAGTGTCGACACAGCTCCTTGTGTCGACACTATCTTCAAGTGTTGAGTCTTCTGGTTATGTGTCGACACATTGTGCTGAGTGTCGACACATTCTTTAAGTGTTGACTTCTTTGAGTGTGTGTCGACACATTGTGCTGAGTGTCGACACATTCCTTTAGTGTTGACTCTGCTGAATGAGTGTTGACACATTGTGTTGAGTGTCGACACTTGTACTTAGTCTCTGCAGAATTATGCTGAGTGTTGACACAACTCCAAGTGTCGACACTGTCTGGTGTTGACTCAGCTCTTCAAGGTGTCGACACTTCTGCTAAGTGTCGACACAGCTCTTCTGCATCCTTCTACACTGAGTGTCGACACAGCTCCAAGTGTCGACACTTTCTGACTGATGTCGACACTTCTTCCCAGGTGTCGACACAATGACTCCAAATGTCGACACTGCTGTCTGGGTGTCGACACAAGCTTTCTCAAGTGTCGACACTTTGCCTCTGGGTGTCGACACATGGACTTAGAAATTTTCAGCTTCAGTCCAGTGTATACCTAACCTGTACAAATAACTCAAACAAACATCAAATACATTCTGATGTATATCATTGAGTTAGGTGAGGCTTCTTCAAATCAGGTACATTTGACCAATGTACCCAACAATATATAAATCACACATTTATATATATCACCAGGAATGTATACAAATACACAAAAGCTCATGACCTTAAGGTCTTATATGTTTCTCTTTACAAATATGGCATCATACATCGACACGCAGGCCGCTCACGCATGAAATATAAGACTTCACACGGACTTTAAGGGCTTTTAAGCAACAAGGGCTTCAACCCACTCATTCCAATTCAGCCCGTCAGCACCTGCAGTTGGACATCCACACAAAGGGTGGTAAACAAAGCAACGGTCAGCATTAGCTGACCAATTATAACGACCTACCCCTTAGCCGGTGTAGTGGTTCCTTCCATGTATGCATCACAATCACAACATATATCTATATCACAATAAGTGCTCTCAAGCACAACATCATCACAAGTGCCCACCTCCGCCAGACGCTCCGTACACTCAGGGCACATTTACGATGTACCGGATCCTCCTTGACACCACCACCGATTAGAGGTTTTTAACCTATTGGCTATGGGCCTTAGTCTATCAACACGCATGCTGGGGACATCCTTGCCCATCCCACTCAGAGGTGCTAACCTCACGACAACCATTGAGCATTTAGATAGACCCACCCCCGTGGTGCAGTAACCCGAGTCTATCCCGCAACCCACCATTTACATTGCCACCAATCGATCTCTCACAACACAGGTCCATGCCAGCCTTCTCCCGTTGCTCAATTCGTCAATAGCGTAGATCTTGATGCGGGTCGGCTTTCCCTTTCCTTCTCAGCACACAGCTCTCGCAAAGCCGCTTTCCAGTTCAGCACACATAACATAAGGGCTCATACAGAGCTTCCTAGGTATTCATAATTTATAGGTATCCACACAATACACGGAGTCTTCTCCGGTTCACAACATAAACAACACCAATCCAGACTAACCGTTCGGATGGGTTTCACACAGCATGCCTATGTCGTACTACACATTTTCGGCTCTAGATGCAGACTCAACTGGGGATATCAACTATCAGCCCACTAGAATAACTTAAGCTTTCCACCGCTTAGTGGAGGATTCCATGCTCATGCATAAATGAGGACTTCAATTATCCAAGAATGAGATTGTTACCCTTGACGATCGCTTTGGAGCCATGAAAAACTTGTCGGATGGAAATCACCGCCACGGCCTTGCCTCCATGAATCTGAACTCTGTTCGCGATTCGACACGCTAAAGCTCCTCCGGCAGCCTGATTCCTTCTCCTCCTTCCTTCCTTGCTCTCCTCTCTCCCTATCTCTTTAGAAAGAGAAAAGTCAAGATGAATGGAAGGTTATCCTTCCACTCTTGGCTTTATAATAGCAGGGAAGGTCCTGGACCCTTAGATCAAAGTTGAAGGAAATGAACGACCATGATTTGCCAAGAAAAGCATTTTCTTGGGCTGACACGGCCTGTGACACGCCCGTGTCACAGGCCGTGTTCCTTAAGCGGCAAAGGAAATGACTTAACCCGACTAGGACACGGCCATGTGACACGTCCGTGTCACAGGACGTATTCCTTACAAGACTTTGGACACGCCTGTGTCCAACCTGTGTTCACAGCCCTGGCCACAAATAGAGAAAGACACAGCCTCTGACACGCCCGTATCATAGGTCGTGTACCCAACTCGACATACCTCTCGAGAATCATCGAGTGCATTTCGTTGAGTGGAGTTCATCGACCCAGAGGAGGACACGGCCTCGGACACACCCGTGTCCCAGGCCATGTGCCTCACTCGAGACACACTCAAGACCCACTCGAGACCCACGTATACCCACTCGAGTGCACAGAGCAAGACACAGCTTGGGACACACCCATGTCCCAGGCCGTGTTGCCCAGCCTGAACCCAATTTTGGGATTTGGGGTGTTACAGTGTTCATCTGTCGCATTATGTTAATGAAGACTTGAGCAAATCTTTGGCTTACCAGGTGGTGAGACATTGCTCGTAGGGGAGGCTGATGTAGTGTTACTCCTCGTTATTTGTGGAGAAGGTTAATATTTGAAGGAGATAATATGAGATTTCGGCAAGATTGGAGGTGAAGATCCTACAACTAATGACGTGTATGCATTATTGCGGAGCAACTAAAATTGGTAGTTGACATCTCCCCGAGCAGGAAAGAGGGCTATGTTGTCGATGTAGATAAGTTGTAACTATGACTTTGTTGTACAGATGGCAGTGACCGGTGGAATGTAGGCATGTGGCCATGTTGGAGAGTGTAATGACTCAATTCGATAGTCGGAAAATGCAATGATATAATCTGATTGCGCTGACTAGACTGGACAAGAGAGGAATGCACAAAAATGTAAGTATTCGATCCGAGTGACCGAGCATATAGGGTTCAATCTGTCTACGGGTTGATCCCAGCCATGAGAGGGCTACCAAAGAATGTAAGTATTCCATCCGGGTGTCGGAGAATGTAGGGATTCAATCCGACTGTGGGGCCAAGCTTAGCCAAGAGAGGATTGCTGGAGAATAAAAGTAATTGATTAGAGTGTCGCAGAATGTAAGGATTTGATCTGACCGAGCGACCACGAGGGGGAAAAGCCCTAGTGATGGCAAGGCGTTGGCCTACAGTAACAACAGAGAATTTAATGAATCAATTCGACTGCCAGAGAATATAAGTATTTGATCAGGTTGCGCGACCTAGCCTGGCTTTGAACCGATTCCCGAAGAATGTAAGTATTCGATCCGGGTGTTAGAGAATGTAAGGATTCGATCCAACTGCACAACCACGTAGGTGCATGCCTTGGCAGTGCTGCCACCTTGGAACCGAAGAGGCCAAAATATCCTTTGCAGAGATTTGAACACTTTGTAAGGGGAGAGGCTGGAGTCCCTTATCGGAAGCACCGAACACTCTATAAGGGGAGTGGCTGGAGTCCCTTATTGAGAGCAACGAACACTCTATAAGGGGAGAGGCTAGAGTCCCTTGTTGGGAGCATCGAATAATCTGAAATGGGAGAGGCCAGAGTCCCATATTGGGAGCACATAACACTCTGTAAGGGGAGAGGCCGGAGTCCCTTATTGGGAGCACCGAACACTCTGTAAGTGGATAGGATGAAGTCCCTTGTTGGGAGCACTAAACACTCTGTAAAGGGGCTATCAGTAAGATTGGAGATGAAAATTGTTGTTTGTTACACGAATGCTGAAAATACAAAATACAAGTAGTGGTATTAGAGCTCTGGACACCACTTTAGCAGAAAGCAAACACTTCTTTGGGTGTTCATCCCGGGGATCAGCCCCATGCATGGTCAGTCTTGACATGTAGATTCAGAGCCTTTGTTTTGTAGAAAACTCTCAAGATACCCAAGGTTAACGAATCATTCGATTTCTGTCTTCAGCCACGAATAATCATCTGTCTTATACTCGTGACCTTGATGGTATTCACAATATTTATATTGGTCCCCTGAGTTTGGAGTAAGAGCCCTTGGACTTTGGAGAGAAGGATGGTTGCGTATGATAAGCAACACTTCTGCTCGCGAAGTTTTTAGGGGAGTGAAGTCTTGATGTTGGTGATGCCCTCGACACGCCCATGTCCTCCTTCTTCTCCCTTGCTCTCCCCTCTCTTTACAACTCTTAGAAAGAGAAAACCCAAATAGAATGAGAGTTTCTAAACCCTATTCCTGGGTTAAACCCTGCCAGGATAAGTCAGGACCCTTAGATCCCAATGGAAGGAAATGGACGGCCACGATTTGCACTTAAAATCCAAAACCTGGGCCGAACACGGATTGTGACACGCCCGTATCCAAGGCTGTGTGCCTCAATCAACGCCGAAACTGGTGCATCCTGAAAAGTACACGGGCTCTCGACACGCCCATGTCAGGCTTGACACGCCCGCATCATCCAGTACACGTCCGTGTAGCTGGGCGTGTTCCTCTATCGACACAGGACCAACACCAACCCGAGGAGAACACGGGTACTCGACACACCCGTGTCGAATTTGACATGCTCGTGTCAGTCTGAACAAACCTAGGCTCCATGCCGTGTTCCACCCCCCGACACAGCACGCCTAACCACCCGAGTAGGACACTTCTTGGGACACGAATGTGTCTCTGACCGTATTCGTTGTTCGACGATCGTCAACTACAATTTTGTCGACCACACGACCATTGTCGAACCCGAGCACGACACGGCCCTGGGAAACACCCGTATCCCGCGTGTCCCAGGCCGTGTGACCCCTACCAAGTTCCAAACTTGGCTCAAAATGCTACCAATCCCTCTTTCGAGTTTCGGGGCATTACATCTCTCTCCCTCTTAAAAGAATTTTGTCCCGAAATTACAGAAAGGAAAGATATAAACAAAACTTAAACGGTACCTGAGTGGAATAACTCTGGGTACTCCTCAAGCATGGTCTGCTCTCGCTCCCATGAGAGCTCCTCCCGACCGCAGTTGTTCCAACAGACCTTGACCAACCTGATGTCTTTGTTCCGTAATCGCTTGACTTCTAAGTCCTCAATGCAAATGAGCTTGACCTTCATCGTCAACCCATTATCAACCGGCACTTGATCAACCGCAATCACTTGCGAAGGCTATTGCACCACATTCCGCAGCACCGATATGTGGAGTACGTCGTGCAGAACACTTAGTTCCACTGATTGCTTTAATCGATATGCAGCTTCGCCAATCCGCTCCAAAACCTCAATCGGTCAAGGTACCTCGGGCATAGCTTCTTCAAGCATCGTACCCGTGAGACACCCTTGAATGACTTAATCTTCATGTACACCCAGTCGCCAACAGCAAACTCCACGTTCATATACTTGGCGTTATAATACTTAGCTTGTCGATCCTGAGCGATTGGCAATCTCTCTCGAATGGTTCGTATCAACGAGGTTGCATCTTCCACTTCTTGCCGCTTTTATAGCTTCGACTCACCCGTTTCCAACCACAATAACGGCGTGCGACAACTTCTACCATAAAGGGCCTCGAAGGGTGTCATCTTAATGCTCGCCTGGTAGCTATTGTTGTAAGCGAATTCCACCAAGTACAGGTGATCTTCCCACTATTTCCCGAAATCTAGGACGAACTTGCGAATCATGTCTTCCATCATTCTGTTAACTCTCTCAGTCTGACCATCCGTCTGCAGATGAAAGGATGTGCTGAAACTCAGCTTTGTTCACAATATCTGTTGCTCCAACCACCAATCATTGGACGTGAACCTCCCATCACGGTCACTCACGATGCTTCGGGGCACACCGTGAAGCTGCACAATATTATCCACATATAATTTTCCCAATTTCTCCACAGAATCATCCTTCCTATGCGGAATGAAGTGCGACACTTTCGTCAAACGATCTACGACCATCCAGATGGCGTCGTTTCCCTTCTGCGACCTTGGAAACCATGCACAAAATCCATAGTAATGTCGTCAAACTTCCACTCCAGAATAGGCAAGTACTTCAAGAATCCTCCAGGCTTCTGACACTCTGCCTTCACTAAGGCGCATGTTTGACAGTTCGCACGTACAGTGTAACGCCCCCGGTTTTTCTTTGTTTTGTTTGATATTGGATTGGCGTTACGATGATGTATTTTCGGCCCTTCGTCGTTGTAGAGCGCGGTCCTAGCTTTGTAGGTTCCTTGTGTAGCCTGGTTGTAGCCAGTTGGCAAGTTTCCCCAGCTAGCCGGAGTCTGTTTTGGTGACTCGGTTGGGCCTCTTAGGGAAATGCTTGTGTTTTGGCTTCGAGAGGTGTTGCCCGAGTGTGCGATTGTCGGATGTTGCCTTCGACCTCAACGTTGTTTTGGTTTTGGTTTTGGTCGAGATCCGGGATCATTTGCTTTCAGGTCGTTTCGACGTTCATTTTTGGTTAGCTGCAAGTTTGTAATGTTTGATGTGCTGTGCGTGGTCTGTTGTGGCTGAGCTTGTAGGCTGGTTCCTTGTCTCTTGTTTGCTAGGTGATAGCAGGTTTCTTTTTCTGTGTAAGTTTGGGTGACACGGCCTGGGTCACGCCCGTGACCCAGGGCGTGTCGTGCTCGGGTAGAGCTCCCGTTTCTCTGGTCGACGAATTGTTGGTCGACGTAGTTTTGTAGGAACATGGCCGTGACACGGGCGTGTCCCCCTTCGGTTCATCGAGATGCGCTCGATGGTCGTCAGGCGGTGTTTTAGTGAGAACACGACCGTGTCACGGGCGTGTCGTGTCGGACACGTGCGTGACACTGGGGCGTGTCTCTGTGTTCGACGATCGGCGCTCCACGATCGTCGGGCGGTGTTCGGGTTGGTACACGACATGTGACACGGGCGTGTCACAGGGCGTGTCCCTTGCTTCGTCGAGTGGAGATCGACTTTCGTCGAGTGGGTAGGTGTGTTCGTACACGCCCCGTGACACGGGCGTGTCGGGCCGTGTCACGGGCGTGTCGCGGGTGTGTCCCGTGTTTCGTCGAGTGGAGATCGACGTTCGTCGAGTTAGTACACGCCTCGTGACACGGGCGTGTCGGACCGTGTCACGGGCGTGTCTTGGGCGTGTTCCGTACTTTTTCCTGAGAATCATCTTTTGTTGCCGTGAACCGTTTTTCCTCCTCATTTTCTTCGTTCCCAAGTCTGGGGAGCTTCCACCGGAAGGGTTTTGAGAGGAGGCGGTGGTTGTTTTGGCCGGCGATTTCGGGAGGGTTAGAGCCCGTTTTTCTCGTGTGATAGCGGATTTGGCTTGCTCTCGTCTAGATGTTCCCTTCCATGTAAGTTTTTTCTTGATTTAGGGTTTGATTCCAGGAATTGTAAATATCTGATTTCTTTTCTTCCCTCAAGTTTCAGCTTTGGTCTGCTAGGTGCCCGATCTTGCCGCCGGAGCCAAGCGGTGGTGTGGCTGTTGTTTTCCGGAGAGGTAGAGGCAAGTGGCTCCTTTGCCCTTGCCAAATTATTCTAACTCTTGCTCTGTTCTCTTTTCTTTTCCTATGTAATACATCTGTTTTCATTATTTTTCCTCCTTAGAAATTAGAACAGTAGGATGTTTCCTTCATTCATTTCGTCCATGGGCTGTTTTATTGTCCTTTTAAACCAAGGTTCTCTCTTTTGTCTGAGGTTTGGTGTTCAGTGGGTAGCTAGAGTTAGGGTGAGGCTGCGGTAGAGCTGGTTCAGGTTTGGTTGCGATAGTCCCGAGTAGTTAGGACGGAACGGAGGGTTGGGATTAAATTTCCAACTCTCTGCTTTCTCGCAATGAGAGAGCTTAGGCTGCGATTTTAGCAAGACTTACGTTTACCCTAAGTGGAAAGCGCTGACAGTGTCGAGTGAGCCGAGCTCACTCAACGCCGTCACCCAGCGTAGGACTTGCGGCTAAGTATTTTTAGGCGTCATGTGAGTGGAGCTTACTCAACGCTGCGTCGAGTGGGCTCGACATTTCTGTCTTGGGTTCATGTGTTCCTTAGGATTGTTAGTGTGACTTTTCCCTTTCTCTGGGGGTGGTATTGGGTGTTCGGCTAATTTTGCTTGCCGACTCTTGGGTTGTGGCAGGTGGTGGAGTTTTAGTGGCCTCTAGAGGGGTGGATTTTGATGTGGAGAGCTGTGGCCACCGCCTTTTTGCCCCGGTTTGGGTTGGTGTGTGTGGGACCCTAAAGCTGCCACTGGTGACCCTTAGACCTTTTTGGATCTGATTTTGGTTATGTATTCAGATCCATGTTTTAACCACTGCCACTTACCCATGTATTAGGAATGTTAGACTCATTCGTTGGGCAAGTTGCTTTTATTGCTCGCACTTGGTGTGCTTTGCTGTGCTTTAGACAGTGCTCTTTTATTAATGTCATGTCTCTTTCTTTTGCTTATAGCAGTTTGTTGCCGGGTTGGTAAACCCTTCTTTTTGCTCATAATTCTAATGCTTTACTTACTCTTTTTTGATTATTTCCTTGCTGAGGTGTTCTTTTCTTGAATGCCTCAGGTCCAGGTTGTAGCCGGTTCAGCGGCTAGTTCTTTTGGAGGGGCTGGTTTGCGGCCTCTCGGGTAGCTGAGACAGCCGATCCCCGATTTTGTGAGGTAGTTCTTTACCTTTTTGTATAGACATACATACTCACCAGTGGGTTCGTGTCAGGTTGTTGACGCTCACTGGTGGCTTCTTGTGATGCTGGGTATGAACTTAAACTGCTGCCTTTTTGCCTATTTGTGGTTGTTTACTTGCTTCTGGGAAGGATTTATGCTAGGTTGCATGTTAGATATTTTAAACTCTAAAAGCATTATTATATGTAGTTCATGCATAGCATATTTATAAAACAAAGGCACTATATTTCCTTAGCGTAAAAGACTACCTTTTATATCTATTATATTCACTTAGAGTCGTGCATAACATGAGTTGTCCCTCGGGGACACTTATGCTCACTAAGGTGTCAACTTAATCGAACCAAAGTGTTTTCTGCTGCGTATAAATATATTTTAATTGTGGACTAGCTGATCCACCGTGCCGAGGGATACGGCCATTCAACATAACTGGTTTCCTTTCATAATTAATCAACGATTTTCCTTAAAATTTAAGGTGTGGAGTTTTGCCTGAGCGTGTGCAGTTATCCCCTGCACGACGTGGCATCACGGCATGCGTTTTCTCTAGCTCTGATACGATTTTATCGTTGAGAAAATGCGGGTTGTGACAGTTGGTATCAGAGGGAGGTTGCTTGACAAATGGTTAGGCAACCTTTCCCTTGTTTGCATTAGTGGTTAGCGTCATACCATACACACACCGATATGTCATCAGCACGTCTTGGATAAAGCACGAACACTATACTCATGAGCATAAAGAAGTATACGGGGCATATTATGTAGTATGGGATGCATAATATGTGTTCGTATATGGATCCACCATAGGAGGCAACATGTGAGGGTTATGTAGTATGGGATGCATAGCCTCACCACATGAATGCGGCTAGCACGTTTTCTTTTCTCGTTGCATGGTAATGTTATGTAGTATGGGATGCATAACATTTTTATGTGTACGCCGCCCATGGCATGCATTAAGGCCTTTTTTTTAAAATGCATAGCACATCATGCATAGCATAACATTTCATAAGCACAGCGTGCCAAGCTAAAGATTTGCAAGAAGACATATGTACACACATGGTTTTGAGTCAAAAAAATAATACAAATACATGCATTCATGGTTTAGGCACATGAGTTAGTATGATGGTGGTGAACCATCTTAGGTTAAGCATAACATCATCATGATAAAAAAAACAACTCCCAGAGCAAGTTTTGCAGTTGAAGTTCATATTTAAGTGTGTTTGTCTGTACCGGGTAGTTTTGTTCTAGCTGTTGGGCTAGGTCTCGTCTAAAGCTTGTGCGATTATAGGATGGCGAGACGTCCTGCAACGAGATCGACCCCCCAATCCGAGGGTGAGACGTCAGGAGCACAGAGCGAGGCGCTGGTGGAAAACCTGCGGCAGAGCAATGAGGCCTTATCGAGGCAGGTGGTGGCTATGCAGGATCAGATTCAGTCCCTTGTAGCAGTGGTGGCGGGACAGACCCGAGAGTTCCGGACCCCGCTGAGGGGGTAGCTATTCCTGCTCCTCCTGCTCCTCCCGTGCCTTTGGTTGTGGTGCCCACGGAGATGGCATTTATATCCCAGTTTCAGCGACTGAGACCCCCTACTTATGATGGGCAAGCAGATTTCATGATTTTGGATGACTGGCTGATTACTATTGAGGAGATGTTCTCTTATTCGGGGATTACAGATGATCAGAGAGTGATGCTCGCTGCCTACCAGCTCAAGGGCTTAGCAAAGAATTGGTGGATGAGGGAGAAAGAAAGCTTGGTGGCAGGATGCTCTTGGGAGTCATTTAAAGGGATGCTGTTGAGTAAGTTTTTGCCTTCAGTCGAGAGGGACCGACTGATGAATGACTTTCTCCATTTGAAGCAGAGGAAACTCACGGTCAGTGAGTATGAGATTGAGTTTAGTAAGTTGAGTCGGTTTGCTCCTGGTCTGGTGAGTGCTGAAGCAGACCAAGTTAAGCGATTTCTGGGTGGACTAAGAAGCGACATTCAGCAGTTAGCGAATGCCTACGGTGCAGTCAGTTATGCCAGCGTGGTCGAAGCTGCCTTGAGGGTTGAGGCCATTGAGAATGCCAAGAATAGAGGTCAGCAATTGTGGAAGGATAAGAGGATGTCCGGTGGAGGGAAGAGCCCTCAGGAACCCGATGCGGTCTCGAGAAAGAAGAACAAAGAGGTTTGTAGTTTTTGTGGCCGGCCAGGCCACACATTTGAGAAGTGTTACAAAAGGTTTGGAGCGCAGAAGAAGGAACAGGTGCACGCAATTCAGGGTGCTCTCAGAGGAGACTTGGTGTGTGCCTTGTGTGGAAGGAAGGGGCATGATGCTGCCCGTTGCTGGTTAAGAGATAAGGTCTGTTTTTAGTGTGGGCAGAAGGGTCATCTCAAGACAAAGTGCTCACAGCTCCAGCCTGTTCTGCAGCCAGTTCCCCTCCAGGCTTTGCCACCGCCTCAGCAATTGGATAGAGGAAAGGGGAAGCTGAATGTGCTTTCGGCAGACGAAGCGCAGACTTCGACCCAGGTTATCTCAGGTTTGACTTCTCCTCAGTCGTTTCGTTATGATCCCTTTGTGGTTGTAGTTTTCATTTTTGCATTTGTTTCCTTAGATGCGTGCGCTATTTGTAGGACGATTTAAGGTAAAGAACCGATGGGCGCGCGTTCTCTTCGATTCAGGCGCTACCCACTCGTTTGTGGCTAGAGCCTTCGTGGAGCGGTTCAGTTTGGGCCTAGATCGTGTTGGTGGTGCCTTTTGCGTTAAGTTCCCCTCCGGCGACTCTGTGGTTACGGACCTGGGTGTCCTTGATTGTCCGATTTTGTTGGGGGATTTTGTAGCCAAGGCAGATCTGAAGGTGATTGACCTGGTGGACTTCGATGTTATCTTGGGCATGGACTGGTTGTCAAGATACGATGCTGTGATCCATTGCAAGGGTAAGCGCTTGGACTTCGTCAAGGACAACAGTCATCCAGGGAGCGTTTATGGGTATTCTCTCCAGGAGTCTCCAGTTATTTCTGCGGTGCGTGCTCGGAAGTTGCTTGATTCTGGTTGTTCTGCCTGTGTGGTCTCTCTGGTAGGGACAGTTGTTAGAGTCTCGTGTTTGCAAGAGATCCCTGTGGTGTGTGACTTCTCCGATGTGTTTCCTGATGATCTTCCCGGTCTTCCACCCGATCGAGATGTCGAGTTTGCTATAGATTTGGAGCCAGGCACGCGTGCTATTGCCAAGGCGCCATACCGGATGGCCCCGCGAGAGCTGGAAGAGTTGCGAATTCAGCTGGATGAGATGTTGGCAAAAGGGTTCATTAGGCCGAGTTCTTCACCATGGGGTGCACCAGTGTTGTTCGTTAAAAAGAAGGATGGGTCGATGAGGCTATGCATCGACTATAGAGAACTGAACAAGGTTACTATTAAGAACAGGTACCCTTTGCCTCGGATTGACGATCTGTTTGACCAACTGCATGGTAGTGCCGTGTTTTCCAAGATAGATCTTCGTTCGGGCTATCACCAGTTGAGGATTCGGGAGTCAGATGTTCCGCGGACGGCGTTCCGCTCTCGTCATGGGCATTTTGAGTTTTTAGTTATGTCATTTTGTTTGACTAATGCGCCCTCAGCTTTTATGGATCTGATGAACAGAGTTTTCAAGGACTTCCTGGATAAGTTTGTGATTGTCTTTATAGACGATGTTTTGGTGTATTCTAAAGATGCGGAGGAGCATGATCGGCATTTGTGACTGGTCTTGGCGACTCTGAGAGACCATAAGCTATACACCAAGCTGAGCAAATGCGAATTTTGGTTGCCTCAAGTTTCTTTTCTCGGCCACGTGGTGAATAAGGAGGGAATATTGGTGGACCTAGAAAAGATTGCTGCTGTTATGGAATGGGCAATGCCTGTTACTCCCAAAGAGATCAGAAGCTTCTTGGGCTTGGCTGGATATTATAGAAGATTTGTAGAGGGATTCTCTACTTTGTCTGCGCCGTTGACCAGGTTGACGCAGAAGAATGCAGCCTTCATATGGGATGGCAAGTGTGAGGAGGCTTTTGAGGAATTAAAAAGAAGGTTATGTTCAGCTCCAGTTTTGTCTTTGCCTACTGAAGATAGTGAGTATGATATATATGTGGACGCGTCGCACGTCGGACTGGGCTGCATATTGATGCAGGGCGGGAAGGTGATTGCGTACGGGTCGAGGCTCATGAGAGGAATTACCCTATGCATGACCTGGAGTTTGCAGCTGTGATCTATGCGTTGCAATTGTGGAGGAATTTGCTTTATGGCGCGCAGTGCAAGATTTTCACGGATCATAAGAGTTTGAAGTATGTCTTCACTCAGAAAGCGTTGAATCTGCGCCAGCGGCGGTGGTTGGAGTACGTGGCCGACTATGATGTAGAAATCCAGTACCATCCGGGTAAGGCGAACGTGGTGGCCGATGCCCTGAGTCGGAAGTCAGGGAAGATTTTCAATCTCTCCGCCGAGCGTCTAGTAGAAGAGTTCCTTTTGATGGACATTTCTGTGGGAAGCTGCGATTCGCAGAGTAGCTTAGCAGTGGCAGAACCTTCGTGGATTGCGCTTACGCGACTACATCAGAAGGATGATCCCGATCTTTTGCATTTGTACCTTCGAGCTGAAAAAGGTGAATTACCAGATTTCTCTATAGATAATGCGGATACCTTGAAGTATCGTGGCAGGTTTTGCATTCCTGCAGTTGGAGATATCCAGGATATGGTGTGCAGAGAAGCCCACGGATCTAGTGTTGCCTACCATCCAGGGTCTACCAAAATGTACCATGATTTAAAGCAGATTGCCTGGTGGTATGGGATGAAGAAGGACATAGCCAGATTTGTTTCTGAGTGCTTCACTTGCAGGCGTGTGAAGGCCGACCATGGGAGGCCTGGTGGCAAGCTAACTCCCTTGGAGATTCCGATGTGGAAGTGGGAGAGTATCTCGATGGATTTCATTACAGGCTTACCGAGATCTCCTAATGGGCATGATTCAGTTTGGGCGATCGTAGACCGATTGACGAAGAGTGCTCACTTCGTACCATTTAAGATCGATTATCCGATGAGGAAGATAGCCGGGCTGTACTTGGATGAGGTTATCAGATTACATGGTGTACCCTTGAGTATCATATCAGATCGAGACTCCAGGTTGACGTCTCATTTTTAGAAGAGCCTTCAAGAAGGGTTGGGTACAGATTTGAGATATTCCACAGCTTATCATCCGCAGACCAATGGTCAGACGGAGCGAGTAAATCAGATTGTGGAAGATATGATCTGATGCTATATTCTGGACCACGGAGGAGCGTGGGATGAGCTCTTGCGGCTTATGGAATTTGCGTATAACAACAGTTATCAAGAAAGCTTGCAAATGGCTCCTTTTGAAACTTTGTATGGGAGGCGCTGCAGGACTCCCTTGTTTTGGGCTGAGGTGGGCGAGAGACCTTTGTTGGGTCCAGAAGCACTCGAGGAGATGGAAACTGCTGTGAAGCTTCTACGGGAAAAGCTTCGGATAGCCCAGGAGAGATATGAGAAAAATGTCAATCGGCGTAGATCGGATTTGGAATTTTTGGTGGGGGACTCAGTGTTCTTAAAGGTCTCCCCGTTGATCGGAGTCAAGCGTTTTGGCAAGAACAGGAAGTTGGACCCGAGGTTCGTGGGGCCGTTTCCGATTGTTGAGCGGATTGGGATGTCAGCTTATAGGCTGGCTTTGCCCGCAAATTTCCCTGGCGTGCATAATGTCTTCCACGTCAGTCAGCTGCGGAAATGTGTGATGAATGACAGGCAGGTTTTGGATTCTGTGCCTCAGTTGGAGCCGAATCTTTCTTTTGTGGAGATTCCTGTCCGCATTCTGGATTCTCAGGTTCATGTGCTGCGGAAGAAGTCTATTCCGATGGTTAAAATTTTATGGAGGAATCAGGATGTAGAAAGCGCGACTTGGGAGTTGGAGTCGTCTACGAGGGAGGCTCACCCTCATCTGTTTCCCTGAACTTGTGTCTGGTATGTTCTGTTTTATTTATGTTTATATAGTCCTTTCCTGGCTCTTTCTCTCTCCTTCTTCATAGGAGTGTTGTGAGTAAAGTTTCGAGGCGAAACTTTCTTTTAGGGGGAGTGGCTGTAACACCCCCGGTTTTTCTTTGTTTTGTTTGATATTGGATTGGCGTTACGATGACGCATTTCCGGCCCTTCGCCGTTGTAGAACGCGGTCCTAGCTCTGTAGGTTCCTTGTGTAGCCTGGTTGTAGCCAGTTGGCAAGTTTCCCCAGCTAGACGGAGTCTGTTTTGGTGACTCGGTTGAGCCTCTTAGGGAAATGCTTGTGTTTTGGCTTCGGGAGGTGTTGCCCGAGTGTGCGATCGTCGGATGTTGCCTTCGACCTCACCGTTGTTTTGGTTTTGGTTTTGGTCGAGATCCGGGATCGTTTGCTTTCAGGTCGTTTCGACGTTCATTTTTGGTTAGCTGCAAGTTTGTAATGTTTGCTGTGCTGTGCGTGGTCTGTTGTGGCTGAGCTTGTAGGCTGGTGCCTAGTCTCTTGTTTGCTAGGTGATAGCAGGTTTCTTTTTCTGTTTAAGTTTGGGTGACACGGCCTGGGTCACGCCCGTGACCCAGGGAGTTTTGTAGTAACACGGTCGTGACACGGGCGTGTCACGGGAGTGTCCCCCTTCGGTTCGTCGAGCTGCGCTCGATGGTCGTCAGGCGGTGTTTTAGTGAGAACATGGCTGTGTCACGGGCGTGTCGTGTCGGACACGGGCGTGACACTGGGGCGTGTCTCTGTGTTCGACGATCGGCACTCCACGATCGTCGGGAGGTGTTCGGGTTGGTACACGGCCTGTGACACGGGCGTATCACAGGGCGTGTCCCTTGCTTCGTCGAGCGGAGATCGACTTTCGTCGAGTGGGTAGGTGCGTGAGTACACGCCCCGTGACACGGGCGTGTCGGGCCGTGTCACGGGCGTGTCGCGGGCGTGTCCCGTGTTTCGTCGAGTGGAGATCGACGTTCGTCGAGTTAGTACACGCCTCGTGACACGGGCGTGTCGGACCGTGTCACGGGCGTGTCTTGGGCGTGTTCCGTACTTTTTCCTGAGAATCATCTTTTGTTGCTGTGAACCGTTTTTCCTCCTCATTTTCTTCGTTCCCAAGTCTGGAGAGCTTCCAGCGGAAGGGTTTTGAGAGGAGGCGGTGGTTGTTTTAGCCGGCGATTTCGGGAGGGTTAGAGCCCGTTTTTCTCGTGTGATAGCAGATTTGGCTTGCTCTCTTCTAGATCTTCCCTTCCATGTAAGTTTTTTTCTTGATTTAGGGTTAGATTCCAGGATTTGTAAATATCTGATTTCTTTTCTTCCCTCAAGTTTCAGCTTTGGTCTGCTAGGTGGCCGATCTTGCCGCCGGAGCCAAGCGGTGGTGTGGCTGTTGTTTTCCGGAGAGGTAGCGGCAAGTGGCTCCTTTGCCCTTGCCAAATTATTCTAACTCTTGCTCTGTTCTCTTTTCTTTTCCTATGCAATACATCTGTTTTCAATATTTTTCCTCCTTAGAAATTAGAACAATAGGATGTTTCCTTCATTCATTTCGTCCATGGGCTGTTTTATTGTCCTTTTAAACCAAGGTTCTCTCTTTTGTCTGAGGTTTGGTGTTTAGTGGGTAGCTAGAGTTAGGGTGAGGCTGCGGTAGAGGTGGTTCAGGTTTGGTTGCGATAGTCCCGAGTAGTTATGATGGAACGGAGGGTTGGGATTAAATTTCCAACTCTCTGCTTTCTCGCAATGAGAGAGCTTAGGCTGCGATTTTAGCAAAACTTACGTTTACCCTAAGTGGAAAGCGCTGACAGCGTCGAGTGAGCCGAGCTCACTCAACGCCGTCACCCAGCGTAGGACTTGCAGCTAAGTATTTTTAGGCGTCATGTGAGTGGAGCTTACTCAACGCTGCGTCGAGTGGGCTCGACATTTCTGTCTTGGGTTCATGTGTTCCTTAGGATTGTTAGTGTGACTTTTCCCTTTCTCTGGGGGTGGTATTGGGTGTTCGGCTAATTTTGCTTGTCGACTCTTGGGTTGTGGCAGGTGGTGGAGTTTTAGTGGCCTCTAGAGGGGTGGATTTTGATGTGGAGAGCTGTGGCCACCGCCTTTTTGCCCCGGTTTGGGTTGGTGTGTGTGGGACCCTAAAGCTGCCACTGGTGACCCTTAGCCCTTTTTGGATCTGATTTTGGTTATGTATTCAGATCCATGTTTTGACCACTGCCACTTACCCACGTATTAGGAATGTTAGACTCATTCGTTGGGCATGTTGCTTTTATTGCTCGCACTTGGTGTGCTTTGCTGTGTTGTAGACAGTGCTCTTTTATTACTGTCATGTCTCTTTCTTTTGCTTATAGCAGTTTGTTGCCGGGTTGGTAAACCCTTCTTTTTGCTCATAATTCTAATGCTTTACTTACTCTTTTTTGATAATTTCCTTGTTGAGGTGTTCTTTTCTTGAATGCCTCAGGTTCAGGTTGTAGCCGGTTCAGCGGCTAGTTCTTTTGGAGGGGCTGGTTTGCGGCCTCTCGGGTAGTTGAGACAGCCGATCCCCGATTTTGTGAGGTAATTCTTTACCTTTTTGTATAGACATACATACTCACCAGTGGGTTTGTGTCAGGTTGTTGACGCTCACTGGTGGCTTCTTGTGATGCTGGGTATGAACTTAAACTGCTGCCTTTTTGCCTATTTGTGGTTGTTTACTTGCTTTTGGGAAGGATTTATGCTAGGTTGCATGTTAGATATTTTAAACTCTAAAAGCATTATTATATGTAGTTCATGCATAGCATATTTATAAAACAAAGGCACTATATTTCCTTAGCGTAAAAAGACTACCTTTTATATCTATTATATTCACTTAGAGTCGTGCATAACATGAGTTGTCCCTCGGGGACACTTATGCTCACTAAGGTGTCAACTTAATCGAACCAAAGTGTTTTCTGCTGCATATAAATATATTTTAATTGTGGACTAGCTGATCCACCATGCCGAGGGATACGGCCATTCAACATAACTGGTTTCCTTTCATAATTAATCAACGATTTTCCTTAAAATTTAAGGTGTGGAGTTTTGCCTGAGCGTGTGCAGTTATCCCCTGCACGACGTGGCATCACGGAACGCGTTTTCTCTAGCTCTGATACGATTTTATTGTTGAGAAAATGCGGGTTGTGACATACAGTGCCACATCCTTCTTAAGTCCTGGCCACCCGAATAATTTCTTCATATAACGGTACATATTCGTGATCCCCGGGTGAATCGAGTACTTGGTATGATGTCCCTCGTACAACAATTCCACCCGCAATTTTCCTATATTCGGGATGCACAAACGACTGTCCTTCCATAACAATCCATCCACAATCTCAAATTGGGAATTTGACCCATCCAAAGCCTCAACCATGATTTGCTTCATGTGGCCATCCAAATCCAGAGCCTACCGAATCCGATCAGTCAGGTCACACTGAACTTTAGTCTAGTTCAATAGCACTTTGACACTAGTCTGCTTGTCTACACAAGAGATCTCCAACGCCTCCAACTCCCGAACCAAATGCTCGTCATGAACCGAAAACCAGTTGGCTTGAGCTGGGGTCCTGCGACTCAACGCATCCGCAACTGCATTGCCTTTCCCAGACACATAATGAATCTTGAATGTGTAGTACCCCCGGAACTCCATCTATCTCCGCTGTCGCATGTTCAGATCCTTCTGATCCAACAAGTACTTCATGCTCTTGTGGTAGGTATAGATATCGACCTTCACCCCGTACAGGTAATGCCTCCACAACTTCAGGGAACATATCACGGCCGCTAACTCCAAGTCATGGACCAAATAATTCCTCTCATGCACCATTAGCTATCGCGAGCCATAGGCTATCACACTTCTATGCTGCAGTAGGACACAACCCAATCCACTGCCCGAAGCATCGCTGTAGATCTCAAAGCCTTCGGTCCCACTCGGCGAACTTAGAACTGGCGTCGTGGTCAACCGACTCTTCAACTCCTCAAAATCTTGTGCGCACTCTGGCGTCCAAACAAACTTGCTCCCTTTCCTCATCAGAGTCGTGAGGGGTAACGCTGTATGACCCCTCCCCCTTACCAAGGAGGCTCCTGGTCTTATGCCCAGAACCGCCATCTTACGGTGGCACTAACGCACGGGTTAGTCGACACTGAAAGTGCAACTAGATCTGATATACTCTAGAGGGGGGTGAATAGAGTATATGGTGTTTTAGTACTTTTTAAAAACTTTTACAACAATTGTTGTAATAAGTGTGAACAAGGAAGCAAATATAAATCTAATCACAGAACTAAACTATGCAAAAACTAAGCACAGACAAATCAAGGCCAGAAACAAAAAGTAAACAAGCAGAACCAGAGGACACAAGGAAATATAGTGGTTCCCCAAACTTGGGTACATCCACTCTTCTACCACCCTAGGTAGGAATCCACTGCAGGATGAGTTGATCAGGTGTCCTGGGCACCAATGAGCTTTTGATAAGGTGCTCAAAAACCAAAGCAGATTTTTTGATCAGGTGTCTTGCCACCAATGAGCTTTTGACAAGGTGCTCAAAAACCAGATTCAAACTTTTGAAGGGAGTTTGAGAAATCCTTTACAGAGTGGGGGTGAGAGAGTGATGGCAGTCTTCTCTTTCTCAAACAACTGAGAAGACTATGTGGATTGATGTCAAAGCTCCCCCTGAATCCTTGAAATCTTTAGGAAGAAAAGCTTTGCTTGAGGGTGATAGGCCTTCAAAGGTAGAACTCCAGCAATAGATGATTTCAGCAATGGCTGAAATGTTGAGTGTCTGGAGTCTTGAAATGATGTTGGCCTTGAACACTTTGAAAGATGAAGAGATCAGAAGATTTTTGAAAGCTTGATCTCTTGATGAGTGTTCTTCAGAATTCTTTTTGACAGAAGATTTTGAAAGAGTCTCTGTAATCTGTATTGTGTATTCTCTCCTTGTTAATCTCTGTATATCATCTATATTGATTCAAAAACATTCTGTCATTTATTCTCTGTTCCAGAATAGAATATCATTCTCTGTCAAAGATAGTCGTTGGTCTGCATTGATTGCATCCTTAATTGCAAAAACTCTTCTAGAGGAAAGTCCACAGAATTATTCCTTGGAAGATCCCTTGAAACTTGGTCCAGAAATAAATGAAAACGGCTAGCAAATCTCTGAATTAATTGCAGAATAACTCCTGTCTGATTTGAATTTGAATTCTGGAAGTTAACTGAAATCGTCGAACTGAGCCCTGCTATCGTCGAGCTGAGCTCAGCGAACTGGAAAACTCAAGCAGCAAAATAATCGTCGATCTGAGCTCAAAGATCGTCGAACTGAGCTCAGAGATAAAGATCCAAGGTAGAGTCAAAATCGTCGAACTGAGCTCACCGATCGTCGAATGGAGTTCGACGATATTATGAAGTTGAGCTCAGCGATCGTCGAGTGGAGCTCGACGATCTGCCGAAGTTGAGCTCGACGATCGTCGATCTGAGTTCGACGAATCGTCGTGCTGAGCTCGACGATCAGACTTAGTCTCCAGACAGAAAAACTTGGTCTTCAGGGCAGCTTCCAATCCTAGACTTCTAACCCTTACACTCAATTCTAATTGACCTATTAAGCTATACAGAAGGTCAAACAAAGGTTCCTAGAGACATAGTGATCCTGACCCAAATTAGTAATAGGTTGTTCCAACAATCTCCCCCTATTTGGGTTAGGATTACTATTTACAGACTTTGGAAATTCAAATAACAACATATAATCAGAAAAGCATAAAAACAACAGCAGCTAGACATGCAGAAACATCACAGAGATATATATATATATATATATGCATATGACATCCAGATAGCAGTCAGAAAATCCAAAGATTGTCACCTTACAAAATCACTTCTTCTCTTTGCCTTTAACCATCTTGATTTCTCTGTTTGGATTTTGGGCTTCCTTGTTGGATCTGGTGTCATCTGCTGCACCCAAGTAAGTTTGCTTTGAAGTCCTGGGAACCACAGCAGCAGGATGCAATTCCATATATCTGTCTGCATCAAAGAATTTGCTGGAAGCATATTTCTCTAGTTCCTTCTGTCTCTGCTCTGACATTGTAGAAATATTGGAAGTGTCTAGCCCTTGTTCTTTGGCTTTCTTTATCTGGTCTAATGCAGCCAACACCTTCATCCTAGCAGTCCAAGCAACTGGATTCTTCTCAGGGTCCTCAAATGGTACAGGTGGCTCATACCTATTGGAAGAATTGTCTTGAGGAGGCCTAGCAGACACTGTCTCTCTTAGCTTGTAGGGGAATGGACCAGAAGTAGTATCAGATGAAACATGTCCTCCCCTGGAGTATGGGTGCTGCCTGGAGTGCCCTTTAGAATAAACCTGAATATCTCTTTGACTACCCCTGTATCCTCCTCTCCTAGAATAAGAACCCCTAGATTGGCTTTCCCTTTGATAGGATCTGGCATGGGGTTGATAGGGAGCCTGGCTTCTAGCAGGGGCTTGACTTGCAGAGCTGCCACCTGCACCTGCATCAGGAGGAGGTGGTGGAGGAGGATGAGGGTGCTGGAACTGGGAGGAGCTGAAAGGGGAAACTAGATCAGATATACTCTAGAGGGGGGGGGGTGAATATAGTATGTGGTGCTTTTTTTTAAAACACAAAGAAAAACTTTTGCAAAGCTTTACAACAATTGTTGTAATGAGTGTAAGCAGGGAAGCAGAAATAAAACTAAGCTATGCAGAAATTAAGCACAAGAAAATCTAGGCCAGAACCAAAAAGAAAACATGCAGAACCAGATGACACAAGGAAATATAGTGGTTCCCCAACTTGGGTACATCCACTCTTCTACCACCCTAGGTAGGAATCCACTGCAGGATGAGTTGATCAGGTGTCCTGGGCACCAATGAGCTTTTGATAAGGTGCTCAAAAACCAAATCAGATTTTTTGATCAGGTGTCTTGCCACCAATGAGCTTTTGACAAGGTGCTCAAAAACCAGATTCAAACTTTTGAAGGGAGTTTGAAAAACCCTTTACAGAGAGGGGGTTGAGAGAGTTATGGCAGTCTTCTCTTTCTCAATCAACTGAGAAGACTAAGTGGATTGATTTCAAGGCTCCCCCTGAGTCCTTGATCTTCAGGAAGATGAGCTTTGCTGAGGGTGATAGGCCTTCAAAAATAGATCCCCAGCAGAAGATGATTTCAGCAAGCTGAAATGTTGATTGTCTGGAGTCTTGAAATGATGTTGGCCTTGAACACTTGAGAGCTGAAGAGATCTGAAGAATGTTTGAAAGCTTGATCTCTTGATGAGTGTTCTTCTGAATTCTTGTTGACAGAATATTTTTTTGGAGTCTCTGTATATTGAGAGGTGTCCTATTCTTGTCAATCCTCTTCTTTTTTTCTTGTCTATTCTTTTTTCTTTATTCAAAAACATTCTCTTTTATTCTCTGAGTCTGAATAGAATATTACTCTGTCAAAGATAGCCGTTGGTCTGCATTGATTACAGCCTTAATTGCATAATATGTTCTGAAGGAAAGTCCACTGATTTGTTCCTTGAAAAATCCCTTGAAACTTGCTCCAGAAGTAAATGAAAATGGCTGGCAGATCTTCTGAATTAAATGCAGAATAACTTCTATCTGATTTGAATTTGAATTCTGAAAGATAACTGAAATCGTCGAACTGAGCTCTGCTATCGTCGAGCTGAGCTCAGCGAATTGGAAAAATCAAGCAGCAAAGAAATCGTCGATCTGAGCTCAAAGATCGTCGAACTGAGCTCAGAGATAAGGATCCAGTGCAGAGTCAAAATCGTCGGCCTGAGCTCAGCGATCGTCGAATGGAGTTCGACGATATTGAGAAGTTGAGCTCAGCGATCGTCGACCAGAGCTCGACGATATTATGAAGTTTGAGCTCAGCGATCGTCGAATGGAGCTCGACGATCTGTCAATAGTTGAGCTAGACGATCGTCGACCGGAGTTCGACGAAACGTCGTGCTGAGCTCGACGATATGGACTTAGTCTCCAGAAAAACTTGGGTCTTCAGAGCAGCTCCCAATCCTAGCCTTCTAACCCTTAGACTCAATACTAATTGACCTATAATCTATACAGAAGGTCAAAACATAAATTCCTAGAGACATAGTGATCCTGACCCAAATTAGTAATAGGGTGTTCCAACAATCTCCCCCTATTTGGGTTAGGAAAACTATTTACAGACATAGGAAAAACAAACAACATCATACAATCACAAAAACATAAAGACAGCAGTAGCTAGACATCACAGAACCATCACAGAGATATATATAAACATGATATCCAGAGGGCAGTCAGAAAAACCAAGAGTTATTACCTTACAGAGTTATTCCTTTTCTTTGCCTTTTACCATTTTAATTTCCCTGTTAGGATTTAATGCTTGTTGTTTGGATCTGGTATCATCAGCTGCACCCAAATAAATTTGCTTTGATGTCCTGGGAACCACTGCAGCTGGATGCAATTCCATGTACCTGTCTGCATCAAAAAATTTGCTGGAAGCATATCTCTCTAATTCCTTCTGTCTTTGTTCTGACATTGTGGAGATGTTGGAAGTGTCTAGGCCTTTTTCTTTGGCTTTCTTGATTTGATCTAAAGCAGCCAGCTCTTTCATTCTAGCAGTCCAAGCCATAGGATTCTTCTCAGGGTCCTCAAATGGAACAGGTGGCTCATACCTGTTGGAAGTATTATCTTGAGGAGTCCTGGCAGTCACAGTATCTTTGAGCTTATAGGGGAAAGGACCAGAAGATGTATCAGAAGAGACATGTCCTCCCCTAGAGTAAGGGTGCTGCCTGGAATGTCCTTTGGAGTAAACCTGAGTCTCTCTTTGGTTTCCCCTATATCCTCCCCTTCTAGAGTAAGAGCCCCTAGACTGGCTTTCCCTTTGATAAGTTCTAGCATGAGGTTGGTAGGGAGCCTGGCTTCTAGCAGGGCCTGAACTTGCAGAGCTGCCACCTGCACCTGCATCAGGTGGAGGTGGTGGAGGAGGATGAGGGTGTTTGAACTGAGTGGGACCTTTTTCATACTTCCTCTTCTTTTTCATAGCCTTTAACTGGTTCTTAGAGAATTGCATCCAATGCTCAGAGATTGGGCAATTGTGCAGAATATAGTAGGGAACATCATTGTCATCTCTGACTTTGGCAGGAGGAACTCTCTTCAAGGCCTTACTTCTTGCTTTCCTTTTCTTTGCAATGGTGGCAGATGAATCATCAGAAGCAGTGTTATAATCCTCAGATTCAGAACTCTGTGCATCATATAAAGCATCAATCTTTTTCATCAGATCTTCTTTTAGCTGAACAGCAGCTGATGGGGCAGAAGCAGAAGGGGCAGCAGATATAACAATAGGTGCAACAGCATATGGAGCAACAGAAACAACTTCAGAAACAGCACTAGTAGCTTCAGGAGAGATAGCAGCAGCAGATAAAACAACAGGTACAGGAGCACTAGCAAAAACAGTGATTACTTCAGGAATGAGGGCAGCAGCAGCTTCAGAAACAACAACTTCAGCAGGCTCAAAATCAACAGCCTCTGTCATCAGAAAATCCTGGGGAATGGGCTCATCAGCAGCAGTTGGAACAATGTCTTCTTCAGCAGCAAGAATAATTTCAGAGGCAGATACAGCCTTGTCTTCAGCAGCAGCAGCAGCAGTAACATCATCAGAAGCAGCAGTTACTGAATGAATAAAAGCAGAAATTATACTGGGGTCACAGCATGAGAAGGGCACTAGAGCCCTGGACAGATCTTCAGAGGGCTGGACAGCATTGGGCTCTGGGAGGCAGCAGTAGTATACAGTATCAAATGTAGATAGCAAAGACCTTAGGTCTATTGCTAGGACTGGAGTAGTAGAGGCAACAGTTGCAGGAGCAGCAGCAGTAGCAGAAGCAGACACAGAAACAGCATCAGTAGCAGCAGAAGCAGCAGCAACAGCAGCATGAAGGCTGGCTTCATAGGGAATCTCCCCCTGCCTGGATGCAGATACCTCTGGATCAAGGCAACCTGCTGGGGGTGCTGCTTGAGGAGTAAGGAAGGAGGAAAGCCTGGCAGAGAGAGCTGCCACTGACTGTTGTAGAGGAGCTAAAGAGGCCTCCATGAGAAGAGAGAGCCTGGGTGCAAGGAGCGCATACAACTGGTCAACCAAGGCTGGCAGATCTACATGCTCAATGGCAGGAGCAGAGGTAGAGGGAATTGGGATGGCTAAGGATGCTGGAGGAGGAGGGCTGAAGGGTGGAATGAATGGCTCAGGAGAGGGGATGGTGGAGATGGAGGATAATGGGATGGAGATGGATGGAGTGAATGTGGGTTGGGCAATAATGTGGTGGAGAAGGTCTTGGAAAGAGGTGGAAGAGGATGGTAAATCTGGAGGAGAGGAGGGGGAATCATCCATGTAGGATTCATCCAGAAGTTTGAAGGATGGAAGGGATGGGGATGAGGTGACATCTGGTGGGGGATAAGAGAATAGGGGATGGAAGTGGTCTGCTGGTGGAGATGAGATGGTTGCTGGAGATGGAATAGAAGTTGGAGATGGGCTGGAAATTGTAATGGGGGATGAGGCTGGAGTGGTGGATGGAGCTGGAGGTAGGGTTGAGCTTGGAGGAGGAGGAGAAGCAGCACTAGCAGCAGGCAGGTCTTCTGCAGGGGCAGAGACCTGGGGTGGAGTGACTCTTAGAGTCCTGGTGCCTGAAGGGGCAGATGCTGATGAAGAGGGCCTGCTGGGCTTGATGATTTGCCTGTCCCATTTCCCAAATAGGGCACAGGTGAGTCTCTTGGAGGCATTGATGTGCACTCCAGAGGAGACTAGCAGAGCAGGGCACTTGGCCTGGAGGAAGACTCCCAGAATTCTTCCAAAATTCACAAATGTTTTGTTTATCTTTTTCTTCAGCAGATCAAAAAAGACTTCTCCCCAGTTCAGGCTTTTCCTATCCACCAGAGCTCCCATGAGGCAGAGCTGATATCTGGAGATGGTGTCATGGGCAGAATGTTTGGCCAACAGAACCTTGCCTACAACATCTGCCAGAAACCTGTATTCCACTGACAGGTTCCTCTTAAACAGCTTGCTAGGGTTCCCCTCAGGATGACCCATCCTGGCAAGTATATCAGTAAACTCTTCTTCAGAAAGTTCAGCAGAGTTTTCACCATTCCTTAAACCAAAAACCTCTGTGAGGACTGTTGGGGTCAGAGGTACCTGGGTGCCACCAATAGAGCCAACAATGGTGTTGTTGTCAAGGTTGTGTGCTGTATATACCCATTCTTTGATTTCATCAGAGGCAAGTTTGATTCTGGTTGTCATAAGGGCAGATAGATGCTGATCTTTGAATAAATTGAGGATGTCCTGAAAGACTTGATCAGTTGTGTTGAAGGAGTCTAGATCAATATCAAAACCTGCATCAAATTTCATGGCGGCGAGTACAGCAACTGAGACGGCCATTGTACCTGCAAAAATCAACAGACAAAACGACCAAGGTAGAACTGTTTGGAGGGAAGAAAATTCTTGCAGAGAAATTGAGAGCGCAAGAGAGAACGACGGCGAAAAATGAGTTTTATATTAGGGTTCGACGCAGAAATGGAAAGATCGTTGAACTCAGTTCGACGATCGAGGCTTCTAAAGGAATCTGAAGAGACTCCAAAATCGTCGATCTCCGTTCGACGATCTGGAAAGGCGTCGAGCTCCGTTCGACGATCGTTCAGTGAACAAAATCGTCGAGCGCCGTTCGACGATCGTTGACCAGAAGAGATAGTCTATACTATCAAAGGAGTGCTGAACTCAGTTCGACGATTCAGGAAATCGTCGAACTCCGTTCGACGATCTTTGGGAAAATCGTCGAGCGCAGTTCAGAGATCAGAGAAATTTAGTCACTAAGGAAAATCAGAAATTTTGCCTAGTCTTGGTCAATTTTTAGCTTTCAAAATCTTGGATATTATTTAAGACTTCCTCCATCTAACATTCCTAACTGATTTAGGAAGAAAGTATGTTTTTTTTCATCCAAAGGCTTGGTGAAAATATCTCCCCTTTGTAAATCAGTTGGGATATACTGCAATTCAATTTTGTTCTTTTCAACATTATCCCTTAAGAAATGATGCCTAATCTCTATATGTTTTGTCCTACTATGGAGGACTGGATTTTGAGCTATGGAGATAGCACTTGTATTGTCACAAAAGAATTTTGACTTCTCTAGGTTGTAACCATAGTCTAGGAGTTGATTTTGAATCCACAATATTTGTGAACAACAACTGCCTGCAGCCATATATTCAGCTTCAGCAGTTGAAGTTGACACAGATGTTTGTTTCTTGCAAAACCAAGAGACAAGTCTATCACCAAGGAACTGACAAGTTCCACTGGTGCTTTTCCTGTCAATTCTGCATCCAGCATAATCAGCATCAGAGAATCCAGTTAACTCAAATGCTGAATCTTTTGGATACCAGAGACCTAGATTTGGACAACTTTTAACATACCTAAGAATCCTCTTTACTAATGTGAGGTGTGACTCTCTAGGGCTAACTTGGAATCTAGCACATATACATGTAGCAAACATTATATCTGGTCTGCTAGCTGTAAGATACAGTAAAGAGCCAATCATTGCTCTATATGTTGTCTGATCAACAGGTTTCCCATGTTCATCAGCATCCAATACAGCATTGGTAGGCATGGGTGTTTTCATACAAGATGCCTCAGACATGCCAAATTTCTTAACCAGCTCATTAGCATATTTGGTTTGAGAAATAAAGATGCCTTCAGCATGTTGTTTGACTTGCAATCCTAGGAAGAAGGATAGCTCACCCATGCTACTCATCTCAAATTTAGAATGCATTAGGTTAGAAAACCTTCTGCATAGTTTTGAGTCAGTAGAACCAAAAATGATGTCGTCTACATAGATTTGTACTAGTAGGGTATGGGACTTATGGGTTCTAATAAAAAGGGTTTGGTCTACTCTACCCCTTATAAAACCATTTTCCAAGAGAAAGCATGCTAGGGTCTCATACCATGCTCTAGGAGCTTGCTTGAGACCATATAATGCTTTATTTAATCTAAAAACAAAATCAGGATGAGTTGGAGAGATAAAACCTGGAGGTTGTCTGACATAGACTTCCTCTTTGATGTCTCCATTTAAGAAGGCACTCTTGACATCCATCTGATAAACCTTGAAGCCTTTGTGAGCTGCATAAGCTAGAAAAATTCTGATGGCTTCCAATCTTGCAACAGGTGCAAAAGTCTGGTCGTAGTCAATTCCTTCTTCTTGAGAATATCCTTGGGCAACTAGCCTTGTCCTTGTTCCTTATTATTACTCCTTGATCATCCAGTTTGTTTCTGAATACCCATTTTGTTCCAACAATGGAATGATCCTTAGGCTTGGGCACTAGTTCCCATACTTTGTTCCTCTCAAATTGATGCAACTCCTCTTGCATGGCAATGATCCAGTGTGGATCTTGCTCTGCATCTTGAATGGACTGAGGTTCAATTTGAGAAAGGAAGTAGGTGTGCAACAGGTTTTGGTTGACCTGATTTCTGGTTTGCACACCAGCTGAGATTTCTCCAATTATTTGGGTAATTGGATGGTCTCTTGATGTTACTAAATCAACAGGGGGTGTTGATTGTTCACCAACCTGTGTTGTTGTTTCCTCTTGTGGTACAACAACTGGCTCTTCAGGTTGTGCTTCAATATGTTGAGCATTGCTTTCATCTTCACTGCTTTCATCTTCTTGAGCAACCTGTAGCTTGTTCATATCTTCAACTAGAGAGTGTTCCTGCACAGGTTCTATGGTAGAAGAAATCTTCTCCTTGAAAGACATGTTAGTTTCATCAAAAGAAACATGAACAGATTCTTCAATTTTCAATGATGATTTATTATAAACCCTATAGGCCTTGCTGATCATGGAGTATCCCAGAAACACTCCTTCATCAGCTTTGGCTTGAAATTTTGCTAGATGTTTCTTATCATTATTGTGAATATAACAAATGCAACCAAAAATTTTGAAATAGTCAACTTTAGGTTTCTTCCCTTTGAGTAATTCATAGGGAGTCTTTCCCTTCAGTTTATGTATCAGACTTCTGTTCAGCACATAGTTGGAGGTGTTCACTGCCTCTGCCCAGAAGGATAGAGGTAGATGAGCATCTGACAACAATGTAGTGGCAGATTCAATAAGGGTTCTATTTTTCCTTTCAGCTACCCCATTTTGTTGAGGAGTTCTAGGAGCTGAGAAAGTATGCCTGATCCCTTCACTCTGACAGAACTCTTGCATAAGAAGAGAATCAAACTCTGTCCCATGATCACTTCTGATCAGGGCAATGTGAGTATTGAACTCAATCTTTATACATTTGAGAAACTCTGTCAGACACTTAAAGTTATCAGACTTCTTCCTTAGAAAGAACACCCAAGTGAATCTAGAGAAGTCATCTACAATCACTAAAGTGTAGGATTTCCCTCCCAGGCTTTGTACTGTGATGGGTCCAAATAGATCCATGTGTAACAGATACAATATCCTAGGTGAATCACTCTTATTAAGTGACTTAAAACTGTTTTTAGTTTGCTTGCCTAATTGACAAGCCTTGCAGAGTCCTTCCTTCTTATAGGGGCCAGAAGGTAGTCCTCTAACAAGGTTGTCCTTGGAGAGCCTAGCAATAGTTCTAAGGTTTAGGTGTCCTAATCTCTTATGCCATAAAACATTTGGTCTACAAACTGAATTGAATAAACAGATATCTACAGAAGTTGAAAGAAAATCTACTAGGTAGATGTTACCTTTCCTTTTACCTGTCAACACAGTTGTGTTGTCTTCTGACTTGATTTTGCATAGGGTTTTGCTGAAGGTCACCTGGTAGCCTTCATCACATAGCTGACTGATGCTGATTAGGTTGTGCTTCAGTCCTTCCACATATGCTACTTTCTTGAAGGTTACAGAACAAATCTGGACTGCTCCATAACCTTTAGTTTGTCCAAAGTTGGAGTCACCAAAGATAACTTTGGGTCCAAGCTTGGCTCTAAAGGAATTTAGGTTGCCCTTGTTCCCTGTCATGTGCTTGGAGCACCCACTATCCAAATACCATTGCTGGTTAGATGTTGGATAGGTCTTCACCTGCACATAAAGCAATTCACTTGTTTTTGACCCAGTTTACCTTGGGCCTAGGTTGATAACCTTTAAATTCAGAAATGAAAGACATCCCTGGCTGACTCTTATATCCTTCAGGATGATATCTCCTTGGAGGTATAATCCATTCAGTATAAGGGTTAAAGGTTTGGGATGAAGAACCCTTAGGATTCAATTTTGACTTGCCTTTGAAAAAATTTCCAGAGCTCTGACCTCTGTTCGACGATCTTGGAGCTGCGTTCGACGATCGTGGGTCCGATCGTCGAGCTCCATTCGACGGTTGACTACCGCTGAGGTCAGGTATATGGGATCGTCGAGCAGCGTTCGACGATCTTGGCTGAGATCGTCGATCAGCGTTCGACGATTTGTCCTGAGATCATCGAGCTGCGTTCGGCGATCGTCGATCTTCATTCGGCGATCGTCGATCTCCGTTCGACGATTTGTACTTGACTTTAGTTTTCTGAGGCAGATCAGAATTTTTCCTGGCAACCTCTACAACTCCCTTTCCCTTGTCAGAAATGAACTTGATAGGGGTTGTTAGAACAATAGGTTGGCTGGATGAGGCACCCAAGCCCAGTGTACTGTTGAATCTTGAGTTCACTGTGCTTGTGATATCCATCAGCTTGATGCTTCTCCCATTGAGAGATTCTTCAAGCTTCTTGGCCTCAGAGAGCTCACTCTTCAGTGAAGCTATCTGTTCCCTATAGTTCTCCAACTCCTGAGAGAGTTTGAGGTTTTCTGATTTTGAAGTATTTTGTTCAGATAATTGATTTCTGAGAGAGATGATCTCTTTCTCAGACTTTAGGAGGTCTAAACATAGTGCTTTAAATTCAAGTTTGAAATCTTCTGAAGTGAAATCAAAAGAGCTGATTACCTGATCTTCTTCAGGTTGTGTCTCTGAGTCTGACTCTGACTCCTCTTCCTCTGAGTTGTGTTGTGAGGCATTAATTGCCATCATGCAGAACTCCTTTTCCTCTGCATCATCCTCATCACTTGAGCTGGAAGAGGCTTCTGACTCCTCTTCAGTCTCACTCCAAGATTCAGCAACAAATCCTTTCCTTGTGTGCTTATTTCTGCTGGAGGAAGGTTTGCTATTTCCATTCCTTTTGGAGTCCTTCTCCTTTCTTCTTTCTTTTCTGTCTCTTCTGTCCTTGTTCTTGTTTTCTGGACAGTCAGGAACCATATGCCCTGGTTTCCTGCAACCATAGCAAATAATGTCTTTATTATTGCCAATGGACTTGTCATACCTTGGCTTTTCCTGCTCCTTGTATGATCTTCTTCTGAAGTCCTTTCTGGCCATCTTGTAGAATCTTTTGGCCAACAGGCTGAGCAGTTCATCATTGCCTGTACCTTTTTCTTCAGGCAGATCCTCAACTGCCTTAAATGCTATAGTCTTCTCTTTTCTTGTGGCTGGTGAAGCAGCCTTCTGTTTTTCCTCTCTGTTCTTGATGAGTAGCTCATAAGATTTGAGCTTACCCAACAAAGCTTCAGTTGTGATCTCATTCAGACTTCTGGCATCTTTAATTGGCCAGATTCTTGAATCCCAAGTGCTGGGGAAGCACATTAGGATCTTATCATTAAGTTCTGTCAGTGAGATTTCTTTGTCTAATGTTCTCAGTTCACTGACAATTAGACTCAGTCTGTTGTACATGTCTCCCACTGACTCAGTTTCTCCCTTCTTGAAGTTCTCATATTGGGAGATGTGAAAGTCCACCTAGTGTCGGCTATGTGCACCTATGGGGGGGGGGGGATAGGTGACGTGTGGTTCTTTTGCGGAATTTACAGATGTACCTGCACAATAAAAACAACAAACACAGCACACAGAAAACACAGCAAATTTATAGTGGTTCCCCGACTTGGGTACATCCACTTTCCCCCTTCGACCTATCTCCCCAACAAGGGACGACTCGGTCACTTCACCAACGGGATTGAAATCCAATCCCTTCACTAACGGAAGGAGCCCTTCCACACGTGAAAGTCAACACTCCCACAAATCGGGTTGCACCCAACCCTTACAACACGGAACTAAAGTTCCTTTACAATGAAATAAAAGTAGAATGTACACGTGATACAAACTTCTCTTGGAGACACCGGTGTTCCTCTTTGTTCGACGACGTGTTCTTGAAGTCGATGAAGAGTCTACGACCTTGGTCTCTCTTGGAGAAGATCTCCCCGGAACCGGCGGCGGCACACGAGCGGCGGCTAGCTTCGGGATCGGCGGCTACGATGAAGAGCAGCTGCTGAACTTGGAGATCCAAACTTCGTTGCGAAGCAAGCTAGGTCTACCAACGGTCACTCTAGGATCAGTCGTCTCGATCGATTCGGACGGGGGAGTTTTTCCCGGTCAACGAATCGAGAGACAAGAGATCTCCGGATAGACGCGTGAGACACAAGCCTTGCTAAGCTTCTGTCACCGGAGATCGGGAAGAAGAGCGATCAGCAGCGGCGACCACTTGATGCGAGCGGCGGCGGCGGAGCGGAGCGAGTTTGCGGATTTAGGGTTACGTGCTCGGCCTCTTTCTCCGTGGATTTACTGTTCAAAAATACCTGTGTATAAATACTGTAGGATTCTCAAATATGACCGTTTGAGGGACCCACAAATGAAATCCCCAAAATCCGGTTCAAACAAATCCAGAAGCAGAATCCGGTTCAGCAGCATTCTGAGAAAACGCCAAGTAAAAATCGGCGAGAATAGCAGACGATTCTCGACGAATCGGCGAGAATCATCAAGTGATTCTCGACGATTCGTCGAGAATCGTTTGTGATTCTCGTCGAATCACTTGTCGATTCTCAACGAATTTCACTTTACACATGGGCTGCTTGACCACTGGTTCGGCGGGAATCACAAGTGATTCTCGCCGAATCTTACTTGGCACCGTCTTGAGATGGCCAAAAGGAGTCGGCGGGAATCACTAATGATTCTCGTCGATTCGGCGAGAATCACTAGTGATTCTCGCCGAATCGGCGAGAATCACTTGGTGATTCTCACCGAATCGGCGAGAATCACTTGGTGATTCTCGTCGAATTTGCCTTGGAAGATTTTTCGTCTTCCACCCCAGGAGCTGCTCCTTGATCCTCCATGCTCCTTGTCTTCTCTTGCATATGAGCGGCCCTGTGCTTGAAAATAAGTGCACTCCAATAGAGAGAGTACACGTAGGCCAACACACTGATCTGCTCAACGAGGGATTACGTCGTGCAGACCCGTGTATATTGACCTACTGCACCCTGACATTGGTGTGCACTTAGCGTGGAGAAACTACAAGCACAACTGGAAATGTTTCATCAAATACATTGTGAATTCATCTTAGCTTGACAGGGGGCTTCCTCAAATCTAGGTAATCGTGGATACAATACCCAACAATCTCCCCCTATTTGACGAAGCCAAAACCCTACTAGCTAAGATGAATAACACCTATCAAATAATAATAATAGCATTTAAAGATTAAATATGCGACACAAGGGAATATATGCAATCAGAACAGGACTTGAGTCATTCACACATTCAAGTATATATATATGTACCAAGAGAAATATATTCACATGAAAGTCAGAATTGTTCACACGACAGTAATAATTGTTAAATGTTCTTAATACACCGTGACCAGCTATAATATAATGACTATTTGTCCTTAGCTCCGTCACCCTTAAGAGTTTGCGCCAAGTACTTTTTGCTCTGCCTTTCCATGTATTCCTTGGGCTTTGGGTAGTACCTAGGAGGAGCAACTTTGTCTGGATCCTTGTTGTTTCTGAAGAAAATGTTGCGTTTCGCTTCAAATGCTTTGTGTGTCTCCCATTCATACTGGCTATATGCTTCATTTCGATTTATCTCTCCTCTTTCTTGCAGCCGGAAGGTGTCTAGGATGATGTTCCTTGAGACTGGGCTCCACCTTTCGTTTCTTACCTCCTCTTCACTTAGTCTGATCCTCTTTTGAGTTGGTGTCTCCTTTGATGTCCCTTCCTGAATTTTCCTCTTTCCCCTTGCTTTAGCTAAGGCCTCCTGGTCAAACATGCTTCTCAGCTTAGATTTGGAGATGGCCCTAGCGTCAGCTTCATCAGTGAAAATATCAGCAGCACTTGTACTTACATTCTCAGCAATATGTACTTCCTCGGCAGCCGTAGAAGTCTCAGGAGCCTGAACACCGGCAGGTTGGTCAGGTAGGACGACTCCTAACGTGCCCAGTGCCTGTTGTAGCATCCACCAGCAACTCTCATAGACGTAGTTGCTTGATTTCACAAAGTTTGCATCCATGCTTTTCTGGAGCTCAGCCATCTTAGCGATATACTCCTTCTCCCCCTTTTTGGCTTCTTCAGCTATGCAATTGGCATATGAGTGCAAGGAGTCATCAATGTGCTTACTTGTCTTGCTGAATTCAGTGACTAGGGCCTGCTGATTTGCATTTAAAGTGACCATGTTGCCATCAAATTTCTGAATATTGTTGGCCACAACGTGTGCGTTCTGATTGACAACAGCCAGAGTATCAGTAGTCTTTTTCAAGCCGGCCATTAACAGTGTGACAGCTTCGCCGGCCGCAGTATACTTTTCTTCAAACATCTTCTCCATCATATCCAGTTTGTGGTTGATTGCCACCATATTCTTCAGCATGAGATCTTCATAAGTCTTAATCTCTTGCAGCATTGTTTTCTGAGCTTTATCAAAATAGGTTTTAAGCTCATTCACGATGCCCTGAATTATATGTACAGTGTGAATGGCTAGGTCATCTCGTAGTGGAATACCCGGAGGCACTTCTTGGCCTTGTTCTGGCTCGGCCGCAGAAGCATCAGTAGAGCTGGATACAATCACAGCCTCTATGGGAGGAATGTTGGTGGCCTCATTTACCTCCCCCTCCACTGGTGCAGACTTATCAGTAGGAGGTTCATCAGTATCTGGAGATTCAACCACTTCATGGCCCTCACTGACCTCGTCCTCTCCGTCCTCATCCAAAAACTCATCCATATCAGCATCTTCTTCCACTTCTTGATCAGCAGAGTCCAGTGTTTCAGCTTCAGTTCCGAGAGTGTGTCTGTTCAGGACCTCCTCATCCTCCAACCCAGGTTCACTTTCTGCATTAACTTCGGCCACCGCATCCCTGGCCACCTGGGCGATGTCAGATATTATATCCATCTGAGAGGGTAGAGTCTCCCCCTCGATTCCTGCAGTCAGGGTATCAGGAATTTCACGGGGGGAGGATGCTGGAGATACTTCCTCTTGCTCTTCCACAGCCGGCTGCCCGATGCGCCGCTCCCATCGATCAAATACAGTAGCATCCATCTTTTTCAAGTAATGTAGAGGAACTCCTTTGCTCATGTCGAATTTATCTCCGTTGAGCTGGTTGAGATATAGACTGATGATGCGGCCGAAGCTCGGAGTGCCCAGAGTGTCCTTGATCTTTTGAAACATCAACTCTCCCCAGTTGAACCTCTTTCTGCAGACCACGGCTATGAGAATTTTGAACATATCTCCGGAGATATGATCATGGGAGCCTGGCTTACAGATGAGTACTTTTCCTATGATGTCGGATAGGAGCTTCCCTTCTTCATTCATCTCTTTTCGTTTTACTGATCGTGTGCCTCTGGGTAGACCGCAGAACAGGAGTGTTCTGGCTTTGTCCTCGTCCTCCAAATAGTCTTCCTGCTCCGCACTTGAGAGCTGCAGGTAGCGAGTTAGCTTACCGGCAGACATCTTGACCTTAGTCCCCGCCACCTTGCTCTTGATGATGGAGTCTCGGTTTCGAAGCCTTGCTGTAGAAAAGAACTCCAGCACTTCTTTATCTAAGACTTTGCAAGGATGCTCCAATATGAAGGTTAGCCCGGCTTCTTCCAGCATGAGAACGATGTTCCGGAACTCGTCCGAGGCATGAGAAAAACAAGTGCGAACCAGTTCGCAACCAGAAATCAAACCTGCGGTCGTCCTTGGGGCCATTGAGGATCTAGAAAGAAGCCCGACTCCAAGCATTAGTGTACATTCAAAAAAGAAGGCATCACATGGGGTTCGGCCTTGGAGCCAGTGAGGAGGAGGTTACCTAAGGGCTTCGGTGGAAGAGAGTTGGTGAGCTTCGGGAAGAGCTTCGGTGGAGGGAAGAGTATCCCGTGGGATGCGACCTAGTTAGAATCTCACGGGAGCTTCGGTAGTTGGTGAGCTTCGGGAGAAGAAGATCACGCACAGAAGCGATTCGACGGCGTCGACGAGAGCGTCGGAGGGCTGCGGGTGTCGGCGAGTTCGCGGAAGTGCACTTGCGCGAGGAAGGCGAGGGTCGTCCAGAGGTCTCCTGCGCGAGTCGTGAGGAAGGTGAACAGGCGGAGATTCTTTCGGCGGGATTTATAGGAGTCGTCGGGATTCAGGGGAAGCCGAGCGGCCGCGAGTTCCTTCGACGGGATTCGGCGAGATTTGTCTAATTTGATTTCTAATACCGTTTGTCTAATTCGGTGAGATATAAAATGGGTCGGCGAGATTCAGAGTATATATTGATGGTTTTCTTGACTACTTTGGGAAGCATTGCACCATTTTTAGAGATTTTCCGATGTCAAGTTAATAAAAGGAATGATAAATACAAGTATATTCTTAAAGTCAATCTATTTGAATTTTATGGAGGTTTTTGCAACGTCTTCTAAATGTCAATTGTGTGTTGTCGAAATTCGCAATGACATAAGTATACGTATACACAATGATAGAAATGTATATATATTTACTTTGAATGAGGATGCATCATGACACAAGTCCTTGAACTGATCAAAATCACCTGGGATATGGAGAGTCATCGTCTTAGTCCCACAGGTAGAACATATCAGTAGCTTAAAGTGATTATGCTCAACAGGTAGCACGTGTGTTATTGTAGACGCTTGTTCCAAGTTAGCCTTGAGCCACGTACTGTCTAGTTCCCAAGTATTCACGGGGATCTAGACTACCCTGCAAAACAGAATTACTTTACCTTAGGAACCCAAATCATATTGGGTCCTAGGTTTCTATTAGCATGAACACGCAACTGCCTTCCGTGAGAAAACCTGTCTGGAAGACTGCCTCTGTCCCTATAATGTGGAGAAGCCCTTGCTGTGGGCACAGAGAGGTTGTGCCAACAGTCAATGGCAAAGTGTCCCACTTTGCCGCAGCACCAACAAGAGTGAATGTTGTATCGCCGTTTTTGACCTGATCTAGTGACTGATGTAGTCACGGTCCTAGGTCTCAAAGGGATAGGGCATGTTCTTGTTGCACAAATTCCTCTTCCATCGAGGCATGATGAAGGGTGGAATGAATGCATGATGTGAGCGTTATGAGGCCGAGAAGGTGGTGCCATTCTTTCAGGCATCTTCCTTGCTGAGGCTCCATGACGCCTGACATTATGACTTCTATTCTCCCTATCCCGTGTCCTTGAATGGAGAGAATTCTTCTGTGAACCAGGACCTGCAGATCCACACTTTGTTGCGGCAGTGGCCGTGAATACAAAGGGCTCAGACTGAGCCTTAGGTATTTCTTCATGGGTGGCCATGATGCCTCTTACACTATGGACATTTCCACATGGGGACAACTCACCCTTACAGTGACCACGATTATTCCTGTGGTCATACCTGAAGGCATGATGAGTTGCCTTCCCGCTTGGAGTGGGAGGTCGGAACACCGTTTCCCCATTTCTCCATCCCTGGATAATCCGGGAGATCCACCCGGTTTCTTGTTTTCTCTTTATAGCATCAACTTTGGAGAAGTTGGATACTATACGTTTCTCATTTTCTAGACTATTCTCTAGAGCTGAGATCTTAGAGTCCTTGACCTTGTTGGACGCCAATTTGAGAACGAACAAGATCTTCAGTTGAGCAATCTCTCGAGCTTGCTCCTCAGCAAGTAGATTGCTTTCCTAAAGGGCTCTCTTCAGGGAATCAGTATTTTCTGGAGGAGAGCAGTTTCTGTCTTCAGAGAAGTCAAAAGATGTGGGACAGGATGAAGATGATACCTGCTCATCTGGGTTATTGTCATTAGAATCAGTGACCAATGGTTCTTCCTCGTCGGAGCTGCTTTCCTCACTATCTTCTTCAGTCTCTGACAAGGATACTGGAGCTCTGATGCAATCCGAAGGATCCTTGCATTCATCTTCAGAAGTGATTACCCCCACATATGCTTCATCCTCAGATTGGCAGCAAATTTCAGCTTCCTCTGACCCCCCCATCAGCTCTGAGATCATCATCCATAGAGATTTAGCCGTTTTACATTTTTCCAACCTGGAGCGAGAGGCTCCAGACCAGACATCCATAATAATTTGTCGAATCCTCTGGTCCAGTTTGAAAAATGAGAGTTCCATCTCTGTCATCTCAGGGATGCACATGGGCACTTGGGTCCCCGAGTCGGTGGTCTTCATAGGGATAAATGGACCCTCTTCCAGGATGAGGGATGCTCGAGGATCGATGGCATCCAAGTGAAATAACACTCTCATCCTCCAGATAGGATAATAATCCTTTGTGCATGCCGGGAGTTTGAGTGGCAATACGTCATAATCCAGATCCATGCTTCTGACACTGGTGGCAGGATTCACCTCAAGGTGTTAGCCTTTTTGTTGAGGAACCTCCCTCTGATACCACTTGAAAGTCCACCTAGTGTCGGCTATGTGCACCTATGGGGGGGGGGGATAGGTGACGTGTGGTTCTTTTGCGGAATTTACAGATGTACCTGCACAATAAAAACAACAAACACAGCACACAGAAAACACAGCAAATTTATAGTGGTTCCCCGACTTGGGTACATCCACTTTCCACCTTCGACCTATCTCCCCAACAAGGGACGACTCGGTCACTTCACCAACGGGATTGAAATCCAATCCCTTCACTAACGGAAGGAGCCATTCCACACGTGAAAGTCAACACTCCCACAAATCGGGTTGCACCCAACCCTTACAACACGGAACTAAAGTTCCTTTACAATGAAATAAAAGTAGAATGTACACGTGATACAAACTTCTCTTGGAGACACCGGTGTTCCTCTTTGTTCGACGACGTGTTCTTGAAGTCGATGAAGAGTCTACGACCTTGGTCTCTCTTGGAGAAGATCTCCCCGGAACCGGCGGCGGCACACGAGCGGCGGCTAGCTTCGGGATCGGCGGCTACGATGAAGAGCAGCTGCTGAACTTGGAGATCCAAACTTCGTTGCGAAGCAAGCTAGGTCTACCAACGGTCACTCTAGGATCAGTCGTCTCGATCGATTCGGACGGGGGAGTTTTTCCCGATCAACGAATCGAGAGACAAGAGATCTCCGGATAGACGCGTGAGACACAAGCCTTGCTAAGCTTCTGTCACCGGAGATCGGGAAGAAGAGCGATCAGCAGCGGCGACCACTTGATGCGAGCGGCGGCGGCGGAGCGGAGCGAGTTCGCGGATTTAGGGTTACGTGCTCGGCCTCTTTCTCCGTGGATTTACTGTTCAAAAATACCTGTGTATAAATACTGTAGGATTCTCAAATATGACCGTTTGAGGGACCCACAAATGAAATCCCCAAAATCCGGTTCAAACAAATCCAGAAGCAGAATCCGGTTCAGCAGCATTCTGAGAAAACGCCAAGTAAAAATCGGCGAGAATAGCAGACGATTCTCGACGAATCGGCGAGAATCATCAAGTGATTCTCGACGATTCGTCGAGAATCGTTTGTGATTCTCGTCGAATCACTTGTCGATTCTCAACGAATTTCACTTTACACATGGGCTGCTTGACCACTGGTTCGGCGGGAATCACAAGTGATTCTCGCCGAATCTTACTTGGCACCTTCTTGAGATGGCCAAAAGGAGTCGGCGGGAATCACTAATGATTCTCGTCGATTCGGCGAGAATCACTAGTGATTCTCGCCGAATCGGCGAGAATCACTTGGTGATTCTCGTCGAATTTGCCTTGGAAGATTTTTCGTCTTCCACCCCAGGAGCTGCTCCTTGATCCTCCATGCTCCTTGTCTTCTCTTGCATATGAGCGGCCCTGTGCTTGAAAATAAGTGCACTTCAATAGAGAGAGTACACGTAGGCCAACACACTGATCTGCTCAACGAGGGATTACGTCGTGCAGACCCGTGTATATTGACCTACTGCACCCTGACATTGGTGTGCACTTAGCGTGGAGAAACTACAAGCACAACTGGAAATGTTTCATCAAATACATTGTGAATTCATCTTAGCTTGACAGGGGGCTTCCTCAAATCTAGGTAATCGTGGATACAATACCCAACAAGATGAGATGAGATCTTCTGTCCTTTCTCTCATCAGCTGAGCCAGAGACAATTTCTGAAAGCCTGTCCCAAATCTCCTTTGCTGAATTGCATTCAGCTACCTTTTGAAAAATGTCATCTGACATTGTCTGAGCTAGAATGTTCATTGCCTTGGCATCAGCTACCTTCCACCTTTTGATGTCAGCATCTGTTCCTGATGGAGGTGGAACAGCATTTGTGCTTGTACTTTCTGGGGGTCTAGGACACACTGTCAAAACAGAGTTAAAAATGTCCTCGTCAATAGAATTCATGTAGAGTTTAATCCTTGCTTTCCAAAGTGCAAACTTTGACAGATTGCACACTGGAGGTATGGTGCTTGCATAATCTTTGTTTTGGGCCATGAGTTGTGCAAACAAAATCTAATATTGAAATATAAAAGAAGGATCTAGATTGGGATCATGGGGTTCAGGTGTTAGCCTGTACAACCAAATAGATATGGTATGTTTAACCAACCTCGCTCTGATACCAATTGAAAGGGGAAACTAGATCAGATATACTCTAGAGGGGGGGTGAATAGAGTATGTGGTGCTTTTTTTTAAAACACAAAGAAAAACTTTTGCAAAGCTTTACAATAATTGTTGTAATGAGTGTAAGCAGGGAAGCAGAAATAAAACTAAGCTATGCAGAAATTAAGCACAAGAAAATCTAGGCCAGAACCAAAAAGAAAACATGCAGAACCAGATGACACAAGGAAATATAGTGGTTCCCCAACTTGGGTACATCCACTCTTCTACCACCCTAGGTAGGAATCCACTGCAGGATGAGTTGATCAGGTGTCCTGGGCACCAATGAGCTTTTGATAAGGTGCTCAAAAACCAAATCAGATTTTTTGATCAGGTGTCTTGCCACCAATGAGCTTTTGACAAGGTGCTCAAAAACCAGATTCAAACTTTTGAAGGGAGTTTGAAAAACCCTTTACAGAGAGGGGGTTGAGAGAGTTATGGCAGTCTTCTCTTTCTCAATCAACTGAGAAGACTAAGTGGATTGATTTCAAAGCTCCCCCTGAGTCCTTGATCTTCAGGAAGATGAGCTTTGCTGAGGGTGATAGGCCTTCAAAAATAGATCCCCAGCAGAAGATGATTTCAGCAAGCTGAAATGTTGATTGTCTGGAGTCTTGAAATGATGTTGGCCTTGAACACTTGAGAGCTGAAGAGATCTGAAGAATGTTTGAAAGCTTGATCTCTTGATGAGTGTTCTTCTGAATTCTTGTTGACAGAATATTTTTTTGGAGTCTCTGTATATTGAGAGGTGTCCTATTCTTGTCAATCCTCTTCTTTTTTTCTTGTCTATTCTTTTTTCTTTATTCAAAAACATTCTCTTTTATTCTCTGAGTCTGAATAGAATATTACTCTGTCAAAGATAGCCGTTGGTCTGCATTGATTACAGCCTTAATTGCATAATATGTTCTGAAGGAAAGTCCACTGATTTGTTCCTTGAAAAATCCCTTGAAACTTGCTCCAGAAGTAAATGAAAATGGCTGGCAGATCTTCTGAATTAAATGCAGAATAACTTCTATCTGATTTGATTTTGAATTCTGAAAGATAACTGAAATCGTCGAACTGAGCTCTGCTATCGTCGAGCTGAGCTCAGCGAATTGGAAAAATCAAGCAGCAAAGAAATCGTCGATCTGAGCTCAAAGATCGTCGAACTGAGCTCAGAGATAAGGATCCAGTGCAGAGTCAAAATCGTCGGCCTGAGCTCAGCGATCGTCGAATGGAGTTCGACGATATTGAGAAGTTGAGCTCAGCGATCGTCGACCAGAGCTCGACGATATTATGAAGTTTGAGCTCAGCGATCGTCGAATGGAGCTCGACGATCTGTCAATAGTTGAGCTAGACGATCGTCGACCGGAGTTCGACGAAACGTCGTGCTGAGCTCGACGATATGGACTTAGTCTCCAGAAAAACTTGGGTCTTCAGAGCAGCTCCCAATCCTAGCCTTCTAACCCTTAGACTCAATACTAATTGACCTATAATCTATACAGAAGGTCAAAACATAAATTCCTAGAGACATAGTGATCCTGACCCAAATTAGTAATAGGGTGTTCCAACAGGATCCCTTCTCATACTTTCTCTTCTTCTTCATTGCTTTCAACTGGTTTTTGGAATACTACATCCAATGTTCAGTAATTTGGCAGTTATGCAAAATATAATAAGGTATATCATTATTATCCTTGACTTTTGCAGGAGGCACCCTTTTCATTGCCTTGCTCCTAGCTTTCCTTTTCCTTGCAATAGTAGCAGCTGAATCATCAGAGTCTGTTTTGAATTCATCAGACTCAGAACTCTGGTCATCATATATAGCATCTATTTTCTTCATCAATTCTTTCTTCAACTAAACAGCAGCAGATGAGGCAGAGGCAGAAGTAGCAGCAGCAGGGACAACAGCAGATGGGGCAGCAGATGGAGCAACAGATGGAGCAACAGAAGGAGCAATAGAAGCTGGAGTAGTGACAGTAGCAGTAATTGTAGCAGTCTCACTATCAGCAGAAATTTCAGCAACATCAAAAACTTCAGCAGGCTCAAAAACAGTGGCCTCTGACATCAGAAAATCCTTGGATGTTGGCTCATCAGGAACAATTGGGATTTCAGCAGCAGCAAGAACAGTTTCAGAAGCAGATTCAGTCTTTTCTTCAACAG
Organism: Platanthera guangdongensis; assembly: GCA_039583875.1. Classification (NCBI taxonomy): domain Eukaryota; kingdom Viridiplantae; phylum Streptophyta; class Magnoliopsida; order Asparagales; family Orchidaceae; genus Platanthera; species Platanthera guangdongensis. Next base: position 149,351,762 of record CM077163.1, on the reverse strand, counting down.
CAGCAGCAACAATCACTGAGTGTGCAAAAGAAGAAATAATGGTGGGGTCACAGCCAGAGAAAGGCACCAGTGCCTTAGATAGGTCTTCTGAGGGCTGGACAGCATTAACTCCTGGGAGATAGCTGAAGAAGGCAGGTTCAAAGGCAGAAAGCAAAGACTGTAGGTCTATTACCAGAACTGGAGTAGGAGGCATAGCAGCAAGAGCAGAAGCAGCAGAAACAGAAATCTCAGCAGCAGTAGCAGTATCATCAACAGCAGGAGCAGAGACAGCAGCAGCAACAGCATGAAGGCTTGCTTCATATGGCATCTCCCCCTGCCTAGATGCAGATACATCTGTATCAAGGCACACTGCTGGAGGTGCTGCCTGAGGAATGAGAGAGGAAAGCCTGGCAGAGAGAGCTTCCACTGACAGTTGTAGAGGAGCCAAAGAGGTCTCTAAGAGCAGAGAGAGCCTGGGGGCAATGAGCTCATACAACTTGTCAGCTAGGGCTGAGAGGTCTACTTACTCAAGAATAAGAGCCGAGGTAGATGGAGTAGGGATAGCTGAGGATGTTGGAAGTGGAGGGCTGGAGAGTGGAGGGATGGATGGCTGAGGTGTGGGGATGGTGGATATGGAGGACAAGGGGATGGATGTGGATGGGGTGAAAGTTGGTTGGTCAATGATATGGTGGAGGAGATCTTGGAATGAGGTTGAGGAGGAGGGTAATTCTGGAGGAGATGAGGGGGAATCATCCATGTAGGAGTCATCCAGAAGGGTGAAGGATGGTATGGATGGGGAAGAAGTGACATCTGGTGGTAGATATGAGAACAATGGGTGGAATTGGTCTACTGGAGGTGATGAAATGGTTGCTGGAGATGGAATTGATGTTGGAGAGGGGCTAGAGATGGTAATGGGGGATGAAGCAGGAATGGTGGATGGAAGAGGTAGGGTTGGAATTGGAGGAGGAGAAGAGGCAGCAACAGCAGTAGCCAGGTCTTCTGCAGGAGCAGAGACCTGTGGGAGAGTGACTCTGTGAGTCCTGGTGCCTGAAGGAGCACTAGAGGAGGGCCTGCTTGGCTTGCTTATCTGCCTGTCCCACTTGCCAAAGAGGGCACAGGTAAGTCTCTTGGAGGCATTGATGTGCACTCCAGAGGAGACCAGCAAGGTAGGGCACCTTGTTTGCAGGAAGACTCCAATAATCCTTCCAAAATTAACAAAGCTTTTGTTTATTTTCTTCTTTATTAGGTCAAAGAAGACCTCTCCCCAGTTCAAACTTCTCTTATCCACCAGAGCTCCCATGAGGCAGAGCTGATGTCTGGAGATAGTGTCATGTGTAGAGTGCTTGGCCAACAGCACTTTTCCTACAACATCTGCTAGGAACCTGTACTCAACAGACAAGTTCCTTTTGAATAACTTGCTAGGGTTTCCCTCAGGATGACCCATCCTGGCAAGTATGTCAGAAAACTCCTCTCCAGATAATTCAACAGTATCATCTCCATTTCTCAGTCCAAAAACCTCTGTTAGAATGGTGGGGGTCAGAGGTACCTGAGTTCCAGCAATGGATCCAACTATTGTGTTGTTGTCTAGATTATGAGCAGTATAGACCCATTCCTTTATCTCATTTGAGGCCAGCTTTATCCTGGTGGTCATGAGGGCAGACAAGTTCTGATCCTTGAATAGGCTCAGAATATCTTGGAAAACTTGGTCAGTAGTGCTGAATGATTCCATATCAATGTCGAAGCCTGCATCGAACTTCATGGCGACTAGAACTACAACTGATACAGCCATTGTACCTGCAAAGATTCAACAAACAAAACGACCAAGCATAGAACTGTTTGGAGGGAAGAAAGATTCTTGCAGAGAAATTGAAAGCGCAAGAGAGAACGATGGCGAAAAATGTGTTTTATATTAGGGTTCGACGCAGAATTGGAAAGATCGTTGAACTCAGTTCGACGATCGAGGGTTCTAAAGGAATCTGAAGAGACTCCAACATCGTCGATCTCCGTTCGACGATCTTGGAAGGCGTCGAGCTCCGTTCGACGATCGTTCAGTGAACATAATCGTCGAGCGCCGTTCGACGATCGTTGACCGGAAGAGATAGTTCATACTATCTGAGAGGCGCTGAACTCAGTTCGACGATTCTGGAAATCGTCGATCTCCGTTCGACGATCTGTGTGGAAATCGTCGAGCGCAGTTCAGAGATCAGAAAAATTCTAGACACTAAGAAAAATCAGAATTTTTGCCTAGTCTTGGTCAATTTTTAGCTTTCAAAATCTTGGAGATTATTTAAGACTTCCTCCATCTAACATTCCTAACTGATTTAGGAAGAAGGTGTGTTTCTTTTCATCCAAAGGCTTGGTGAAAATATCTCCCCTTTGTAAATCAGTTGGGATATATTGCAATTCAATTTTATTCTTTTCAACATTGTCCCTTAAGAAATGATGCCTAATCTCTATGTGTTTTGTCCTACTATGGAGGACTGGATTTTGAGCTATGGAAATAGCACTTGTATTGTCACAAAAGATTTTTGACTTCTCTAAGTTGTAACCATAGTCTAGGAGTTGGTTTTGAATCCACAATATTTGTGAACAACAACTGCCTGCAGCCATATATTCAGCTTCAGCAGTTGAGGTTGACACAGATGTTTGTTTCTTACAAAACCAAGAGACAAGTCTGTCACCAAGGAACTGACAAGTTCCACTGGTGCTTTTCCTGTCAATTCTGCATCCAGCATAATCAGCATCAGAGAATCCAGTTAAATCAAATGCTGAATCTTTTGGATACCAGAGACCTAGATTTGGACAACTTTTAACATACCTGAGAATCCTCTTTACTAATGTTAGGTGTGACTCTCTAGGACTTACTTGGAACCTAGCACATATGCATGTAGCAAACATTATATCTGGTCTACTAGCTGTAAGATATAGTAAAGAGCCAATCATTGCTCTATATGTTATCTGATCAACAGGTTTCCCATATTCATCAGCATCCAGTACAACATTGGTAGGCATGGGTGTTTTCATACAAGATGCCTCAGACATACCAAATTTCTTAACCAGTTCATTAGCATATTTGGTTTGAGAAATAAAGATGCCTTCAGCATGTTACTTGACTTGTAATCCTAGAAAGAAGGATAGCTCACCCATGCTACTCATCTCAAATTTAGAATGCATCAGGTTAGAAAACCTTCTGCACAATTTTGAGTCAGTAGAACCAAAAATGATATCGTCTACATAAATTTGTACTAGTAGGGTATGGGACTTATGGGTTCTAATAAAAAGAGTTTGGTCTACTCTACCCCTTATAAAACTATTTTCCAAGAGAAAGCATGCTAAGGTCTCATACCATGCTCTAGGAGCTTGCTTGAGACCATATAATGCTTTATTTAGTCTAAAAACATAATCAGGATAAGTTGGAGAGATAAAACCTGGAGGTTGTCTGACATAGACTTCCTCTTTGATGTCTCCATTTAAGAAGGAACTCTTGACATCCATCTGATAAACCTTGAAGCCTTTGTGAGCTGCATAAGCTAGAAATATTCTGATGGCTTCCAATCTTGCAACAGGTGCAAAAGTCTGGTCGTAGTCAATTCCTTCTTCTTGAGAATATCCCTGGGCAACTAGCCTTGCCTTGTTCCTTATTATTACTCCATGATCATCCAGTTTATTTCTGAATACCCATTTTGTTCCAATAATGGAATGATCCTTTGGCTTTGGCACTAGTTCCCATACTTTGTTCCTCTCAAATTGATGCAACTCCTCTTGCATTGCAATGATCCAGTGTGGATCTTGCTCTGCATCTTGAATGGACTGAGGTTCAATTTGAGAAAGGAAGCAGGTGTGCAACAGGTTTTGGTTGACCTGATTTCTGGTTTGCACACCAGCTGAGAGTTCTCCAATTATTTGGGTAATTGGATGATCTCTTGATGTTACTAGATCAACAGGGGGTGTTGATTGTTCACCAACCTGTGTTGTTGTTTCCTCTTGTGGTACAACAACTGGCTCTTCAAGTGGTGGTTCAATATGTTGAGCATTGTTTTCATCTTCACTGCTTTCATCCTCTTGAGCAACCTGTAGCTTGTTCATATCTTCAACTAGAGAGTGTTCCTGCAAAGGTTCTATGGTAGAAGAAATCTTCTCCTTGAAAGACATGTTAGTTTCATCAAAAGAAATGTGAACAGATTCCTCAATTTTCAAAGATGATTTATTATAGACCCTATAGGCCTTGCTGATCATGGAGTATCCCAGAAACACTCCTTCATCAGCTTTGGCTTGAAATTTTGCTAAGTATTTCTTGTCATTATTGTGAATATAGCAAATGCAACCAAAAATTCTGAAATAGTCAACTTTAGGTTTCTTCCCTTTGAGTAATTCATAGGGAGTCTTTCCCTTCAGTTTATGTATCAGACTTCTGTTCAGCACATAGTTGGAGGTGTTCACTGCCTCTGCCCAAAAGGATAGAGGTAGATGAGCATCTGACAACAATGTAGTGGCAGATTCAATAAGGGTTCTATTTTTCCTTTCAGCTACCCCATTTTGTTGAGGAGTTCTAGGAGCTGAGAAAGTATGTCTGATCCCTTCACTCTGACAGAACTCTTGCATAAGAAGAGAATCAAACTCTGTCCCATGATCACTTCTGATCAGGGCAATGTGAGTATTGAACTCAATTTGTATACATTTGAGAAACTCTGTCAAACACTTAAAGTTATCAGACTTCTTCCTTAGAAAGAACACCCAAGTGAATCTAGAGAAGTCATCTACAACTACTAAAGTGTAGGATTTCCCTCCTAAGCTTTATACTGTGATGGGTCCAAATAGATCCATGTGTAACAGATACAATATCCTAGGTGAATCACTCTTATTAAGTGACTTAAAACTGTTTTTAGTTTGCTTGCCTAATTGACAAGCCTTGCAGAGTCCTTCCTTCTTGTAGGGGCCAGAAGGTAGTCCTCTAACAAGGTTGTCCTTGGATAGCCTAGCAATAGTTCTAAGGTTTAGGTGTCCTAATCTCTTATGCCATAACACATTTGGTCTACAGACTGAGTTAAACAAGCAGATATCTATATCAGTTGAAAGAAAATCTACTAAGTAGATGTTACCTTTCCTTATACCTGTCAACACAGTTGTGTTGTCCTCTGACTTGATTTTGCATAAGGTTTTGCTGAAGGTCACCTGGTAGCCTTCATCACATAGCTGACTGATGCTGATCAGATTGTGCTTCAGTCCTTCCACATATGCTACCTTCTTGAAGGTTACTGAGCCAATTTGTACTGCACCATATCCCTTAGTTTGTCCAAAGTTGGAATCACCAAAGATAACTTTGGGTCCAAGCTTGGCTCTGAAGGATGTGAGGTTGTCCTTACTCCCTGTCATGTGCTTAGAGCACCCAGTATCCAAATACCATTGTTGGTTAGATGTTGGATAGGTCTTCTCCTGCACATGAAACAATTCACTTATTTTTGACCCAGTTTACCTTGGGCCTAGGTTGATAACCTCTAAATTCAGAAATAAAAGACATCCCTGGCTGACTCTTATATCCTTCAGGATGATATCTCCTTGGAGGTAAAATCCATTCAGTATAAGGGTTGAATGTTTGGGATAAAGAACCCTTAGGATTCAATTTTGATTTGCCTTTGAAAAAGTTTCCAGAGTTCTGACCTCTGTTCGACGATCTTGGAGCTGCGTTCGACGATCTTGGGTCAGATCGTCGAGCTCCGTTCGACGGTCGACTATGGCTGAGGTCAGATATATGAGATCGTCGACCTGCGTTCGACGACTTTGGCTGAGATCGTCGATCTGCGTTCGACGATTTGTCCTGAGATCGTCGAGCTGCGTTCGGCGATCGTCGATCTTCATTCGGCGATCGTTGATCTCCGTTCGACGATTTTTGCTGGGACTTAGTTTTCTGAGGCAGATCAGAATTTTTCCTAGCAACCTCTACAACTCCCTTTCCCTTGCTAGAAATAAACTTGATGGGAGTTGTTAGGACTATAGGTTGGCTGGATGAAGCACCCAAGCCCAGTGTACTGTTAAATCTAGAGTTCACTGTGCTTGTGATGTCCATCAGCTTGATGCTTCTCCCATTAAGGGATTCTTCAAGCTTCTTGGCCTCAGAGAGCTCACTTTTCAGTGTAGCTATCTGTTCCCTACAGTTCTCCAACTCCTGAGAGAGTTTGAGGTTTTCTGACTTTAAACCATTGTGCTCAGATAATTGATTTCTGAGAGAGATAATCTCTTTCTCAGACTTTAGCAGGTCTAAACACAGTGTTTTAAATTCAGATTTAAAATCTTCTGAAGTAAAATCAAAAGAACTAATTACCTGATCTTCTTCAGGTTGAGTTTCTGAGTCTGACTCTGACTCTTCATCCTCTGAATTGTGTTGTGAGGCATTAATTGCCATCATGCAGAATTCCTTTTCTTCTGCATCATCCTCATCATCACTGGAGCTGGATGAGGCTTCTGATTCCTCTTTTGTCTCACTCCAGGATTCAGCAACAAACCCTTTCCTTGTATGCTTATTTTTGCTGGAAGAAGGTTTGCTATTGCCATTCCTTTTGGGGTCCTTCTCCTTTCTTCTTTCTTTTCTGTCCCTTCTGTCCTTGTTCTTGTTCTCTGGACAGTCAGGAACTATATGCCCTGGTTTTCTGCAACCAAAGCAGATAATGTCTTTGTTATTGCCAATGGACTTGTCATACCTTGGCTTATCCTGCTCCTTGTATGATCTTCTTCTGAAGTCCTTTCTGGCCATCTTGTAGAATCTTTTGGTCAACAAGCTGAGAAGTTCATCATTGCCTGTAGCTTTTTCTTCAGGCAGATCCTCAGTTGCCTTGAAGGCTATGGTTTTCTCTTTCCTTGTGGCTGGTGAAGCAGCCTTCTGTTCTTCCTCTCTATTCTTGATGAGTAGCTCATAAGATTTGAGCTTACCCAACAAGGCTTCAGTGGTGATCTCATTTAGACTTCTGACATCCTTAATTGGCCAGATTCTTGAGTCCCAAGTGCTGGGGAAGCACATTAGGATCATGTCATTAAGTTCTGTCAGAGAAATCTCTTTGTCCAATGTCCTTAGCTCACTGACAATTAGACTCAATCTGTTGTACATGTCGCCCACTGACTCAGTCTCTCCCTTCTTGAAGTTCTCATATTGGGAGATGAGATGGGTTCTGTGCTTTCTCTCATCAGTTGAGCCTGAGACAATTTCTGAGAGCTTGTCCCAAATCTCCTTGGCTGAGTTGCATTCAGCTACCTTTTGGAATATGTCATCTGACATTGTCTGGGCTAGGATGTTCATAGCCTTGGCATCAGCTACTTTCCATTTTTTGATGTCAGCATCTGTTCCTGATGGAGGTGGAACAGCATTTGTGCTTGTGCTCTCTGGGGGTCTTGGACACACTGTCAAAATAGAATTGAAAATATCTTCGTCAATAGAATTCATGTAAAGTCTAATCCTTGCTTTCCAAAGTGCAAACTTGGAAAGATTGCACACTGGAGGTCTGGTGCTAGCATAATCTTTGTTTTGGGCAATGATTTGTGCACACAAAATCTAATAATAAAATACAAAAGAAAACAGATCTAGTTTGGGAACTTTGGGTTCAGGTGTTAGCCTGTACAACCAATCAGATATGGTATGTTTAACCAACCTCGCTTTGATATCAATTGAAAGTGCAACTAGATCTGATATACTCTAGAAGGGGGTGAATAGAGTATATGGTGTTTTAGTACTTTTTAAAAACTTTTACAACAATTGTTGTAATAAGTGTGAACAGGGAAGCAAATATAAATCTAATCACAGAACTAAACTATGCAAAAACTAAGCACAGACAAATCAAGGCCAGAAACAAAAAGTAAACAAGCAGAACCAGAGGACACAAGGAAATATAGTGGTTCCCCAAACTTGGGTACATCCACTCTTCTACCACCCTAGGTAGGAATCCACTGCAGGATGAGTTGATCAGGTGTCCTGGGCACCAATGAGCTTTTGATAAGGTGCTCAAAAACCAAAGCAGATTTTTTGATCAGGTGTCTTGCCACCAATGAGCTTTTGACAAGGTGCTCAAAAACCAGATTCAAACTTTTGAAGGGAGTTTGAGAAACCCTTTACAGAGTGGGGGTGAGAGAGTGATGGCAGTCTTCTCTTTCTCAAACAACTGAGAAGACTATGTGGATTGATGTCAAAGCTCCCCCTGAATCCTTGAAATCTTCAGGAAGAAAAGCTTTGCTTGAGGGTGATAGGCCTTCAAAGGTAGAACTCCAGCAATAGATGATTTCAGCAATGGCTGAAATGTTGAGTGTCTGGAGTCTTGAAATGATGTTGGCCTTGAACACTTTGAAAGATGAAGAGATCAGAAGATTTTTGAAAGCTTGATCTCTTGATGAGTGTTCTTCAGAATTCTTTTTGACAGAAGATTTTGAAAGAGTCTCTGTAATCTGTATTGTGTATTCTCTCCTTGTTAATCTCTGTATATCATCTATATTGATTCAAAAACATTCTGTCATTTATTCTCTGTTCCAGAATAGAATATCATTCTCTGTCAAAGATAGTCGTTGGTCTGCATTGATTGCATCCTTAATTGCAAAAACTCTTCTAGAGGAAAGTCCACAGAATTATTCCTTGGAAGATCCCTTGAAACTTGGTCCAGAAATAAATGAAAACGGCTAGCAAATCTCTGAATTAATTGCAGAATAACTCCTGTCTGATTTGAATTTGAATTCTGGAAGTTAACTGAAATCGTCGAACTGAGCCCTGCTATCGTCGAGCTGAGCTCAGCGAACTGGAAAACTCAAGCAGCAAAATAATCGTCGATCTGAGCTCAAAGATCGTCGAACTGAGCTCAGAGATAAAGATCCAAGGCAGAGTCAAAATCGTCGAACTGAGCTCACCGATCGTCGAATGGAGTTCGACGATATTATGAAGTTGAGCTCAGCGATCGTCGAGTGGAGCTCGACGATCTGCCGAAGTTGAGCTCAACGATCGTCGATCTGAGTTCGACGAATCGTCGTGCTGAGCTCGACGATCAGACTTAGTCTCCAGACAGAAAAACTTGGTCTTCAGGGCAGCTTCCAATCCTAGACTTCTAACCCTTAGACTCAATTCTAATTGACCTATTAAGCTATACAGAAGGTCAAACAAAGGTTCCTAGAGACATAGTGATCCTGACCCAAATTAGTAATAGGGTGTTCCAACAGACACCACAATACGCCGATTCTGCCGGCTAATACGATCATATAACTTGTAGGCCAATATAAGAAATAGAAGTATAGCAGTATATCAAATCCACTAGTCCACAAGTCATAGAGTACATATCATATACATAAATGAAAAGTACAGAAACATAGTCCACAATGAGTATAAAATGAAAGAGTAATAAGGGCTTATGCCCAGTACATCATATCAACTCTCTCTCTCTCAAATAAAAGCAGAAGCTAATCTAATATATCAAAACTCGTTCCACCTGAGGACGCGTAGTAGTAGTAGTCTGCGGTAGCGGTATCTGCTCCTCAAGTCCTGCCACCTCGTTGTGTTGGTGCTCCATATCCACAAGCTCCTAAAATAGTATGGTCACCGACCATTAGTCAAAAAGACTAAGTCATTTCCTCCGCACCTCGCCCCGCAGCTCCTAGGCACTGAGCGGAAGGACGAAGCGGAGGACAACAAAGGGTAGCAAAAGTGGAAGCAGGTGACAAGAGCTAACTAGCAGTTGTAATAGATATTATTATTCTAATCTAGCAGTTCTAAGTATAAAGTACAAGTAAGTAAAGTGCAGTACTAGTAAAGGAAAGAACTTAAAGTAAGAGCAGAAAAGTAAAGTAAAGCTGAAAGGTAAAGCTATCTACCATCACAGAGTACCCTAACTTATATAAATGCCCATACAAATATATAAGTTAGGATTTCCAAAATAACTTATCATATAAAAGAGCCCATACTAATTTATATGATAAGAATCTATGAAGCGTATGTCCTAATGCAAATGGATGATATATTATGAATTATGAAACATGCAAGTGCAACACACGCACACGACTTTGAGATCCCAGACCTTTAGTTACCACTTTTCGAGAGCTAGCATCACTCTCAGGTACCACCGTTGTGGCTACGGCAGTAGCGGAGCGGGCGTCTCCACTTTCTAGACGGGTATGCACACTACCAAGCCTAGACATCTCACATACGCCTCTGTACACGTCCAAGGTGCACTCTAGAGTCTCAGCGTACGTACTTTGCTGACAATCATCAGTCTTGTTCGGTCGGGTGTGCGTCATCGGGGATCGTCCTCTAGACCGTAGTGTAAAACAACCCACTGGCCCCTCAAACCGTCACACCCGCCTGGTTCACCGTACTGCCGTCGGTGTGATGATTGGCCCAGTACCGCATGACCCGCCACTAAATTTATGCACATATAAGTATTTCATCTCAAGCCTTCAGCTCGCATGAACAAACCGTCCTGAATCCCTCCAACGCATAACGTGTGAGCATATTATACAAGTCTCCCTCCAACCCATCACGGGTGAGAATAAACCATAATCCCTCCAACCCTACATGGGTGAGAATGGACCACAATCCCTCCAACCCTACACGGGTGAGAATGAACCACAATGTCTTAAAATATTAGACTACTCTTGTCTACGGGTTATTATACTTAGTGATTTAAGGTTAATCCCAGGACTGCCCAGGGTATACATGGTGAAGTGCTCTCGGGGGCACTAGGAACTACGATGGGATTACGCTCAAAGTTCCCTTTCTCAAGGATAATTACTTTTATTGGTGCCTGTTGGGTATTGTATCCACAACGTACCTGATTTGAAGAAGCTCATGAACAAGGTAAGGTAAATAGACAATGTATTTGATAAAATATTTCAAGTTGTGCTTGCAGTTATTCCACGCTAAGTGCACACCAATGTCAGGGTGCAGTAGGTCAATATACACGGGTCTGCACGACGTAATCCCTCGTTGAGCAGATCAGTGTGTTGGCCTACGTGTACTCTCTCTATTGGAGTGTACTTATTTTCAAGTACAAGGCTGTGTTAACTCAAGAGCAGACACGGAGCAAGGATGGGTCAAGGAGCACCTCATGGGTGGAAAGACGAAAAATCGTCTAAGTGTAAATCGACGAGAATCACCAAGTGATTCTCGCCGATTCGGCGAGAATCATTGGCTGATTCTCGCTGACTCGATCCATCTACTTCAAAGCGAGCAACTCTGATGCTAATTAATAATCAACGAGAATCACCAAGTGATTCTCGCCGATTCGGCGAGAATCACAAGTGATTCTCGCCGAATCGACGAGAATCACTGGCTGATTCTCGCCGTCTCGACCCGGCTAAATCAGAGCGTGCAATCAAGTCAACATCGACGAGAATCATCTTTGATTCTCTCCAAATCGACGAGAATCACCTTTGATTCTCGCCGATTCGACGAGAATCACCTTCGATTCTCGCCGATTTTGACTTGGCATTATTCTGGATCCCGCTGGACCGGACTTTGCCGCTGGCACTGTTTTGAACCGGTTTTTGGGTTTCTTCTGGTGGGACCCACAACGGTCATTTAGGAGTATACTTGTGTATTAATACACGCGTATTTTTGAACAGTAAAAACACACAGAAAGAAGCCAAGCGACGATCTTGACCTAAAATCGCGAAACTGCTCCGCCGCCGTCGTCGCTCGTGCAAGTCGATCGCCGGCCGTTTGATCTTGGTTTCCTCCAGATCTCCCGGCGATAGAAGCATAGCCAAGCATAGAGTCTCACGCGTCTAACCAGAGATCCCTTGTCTCTTGATTTGTTGATTGGGAAAACCTTCCCCGTCCGAATCGATCGAGACGACCGATCCTAGTATGACCGTTGGAAGACCTTGCTAGCTTTGCTACAAAGTTGGAATCTCCAAAGTACAGCAGCCACACACCGTCGTCGCCGCCGATCCCGAGAACCAAGCCGCCGCCCTTCTTTCCGCCGTCGGTTCCGGGGAGACTCTCTCCAAGTGAGATCTAGGGTTGTGGACTCTTCGTGACTTCTAGAGCACGTCATCAAACGAAGAGGGACACCTTAGTCTCCGAAAGTAGTTTGTATTTCTTGTACATTCTAGTTTATTTTTGTTGTACAAGAACGTTGATTCCTAGTTGTAAGGGTTGGGTGCAACCCGTGTTGTGGGAGTGTTGTCTCCTACGTGTGGAAGGGTTCCTTCCGATAGTGCAAGGATTGGATTTCAATCCTGTTGGTGAAGAGACCGAGTCGTCCCTTGTTGGGAGATAGGTCGAAGGGGGAAAGTGGATGTACCCAAATCGGGGAACCACTATAAATAGCTTGTGCCCCTTCTTTGCTGTGTTGTTTTATTTTCGTGTGCAGGTACAATTTTAATTCCGCAAAAACGCTGCACGTCACCTATTCCCCCCCCATAGGTGAAGGTAGTTGACACTAGGTGGACTTTCAGTGCCTACCTAGGATTTATACCCCAACTCTCGTATTACTTTAGAACGACCCAAAAGAATTAAGGTGTTATTAGGAGCATGGCGGTCTTCCGTCGGTCCCCGTTATTGTTGTTGTCACGAGACTTGCACTCTTCCACACAAGGTTAAGGAATCCTCTAAGAGAACACCCAGGGTTACTTCCTCCACTAAGATCCTCACTTTACTAGTTATTCAGATTCCTCCCCTGGTGGCCCTACTAGTACGAACATCGGTGCTACACCCTTACCCATGTCCCGATACCACCCATAAATGTGACATTCTAATTCCTCTGGCCATATGCCTCAAATTATTTATCCTATGATGGTATGGACCTATATGATGAACAGGATGAATTCCATAATTTTCCAAATTACTTACACCATTAAATTAATTTCTTTAAATGTAATCCCTAGTCGTTTTGCACATGAAGTATTGTTAATATTAAACCTACTGTATTAGGGATTCTTCCAGGTATATAATATGACAATTAATGGGGCCTACCAAAATTTCATTATTTTTCAATTCAGATTTATAATTAATTCCTATTTAATACTATATCCACAAATCTAGCATTTTCCTAATGAAGTACATAAAATATTATCTCAAAAATTCTAATTAAATTACAGAGCCTTGATAATAATGAAATAATGCTATGTCCAGATTTCCATCTACATCTAGGTTGAAATGGCCTATTAATGATCAATTTGAGGCATTTACCAAAATGTCACTATGGGGCCTAAGTACATTATTTGGCACCCCAAAATTCTGAAATAATTGCACAAGGTATAAAACATACAATTACAACAATATGAATTTTCTCAGATTTTTCAAAGGAATATACCCATTATTTCTACACAAATTCCATAAGAGTAAAATGGTCATTTTGCTCCTTAAACTACTTAAACTTCATCCAACAGAGATATAATTTATTTCTAGTGTTTATTATGTCACTCCTTAGTCCTCAACAAAAATTAAACATTTTATGATAAGGGTAAACCTATTTTAAATTTATTTCCTCAAAAGGACCAAATTTTCAGAGATTCAAAATAATGGGATTTTTGTTCCCAAAAATCCCACCATTGCTATGAGAGGTGTATTACACCCTCATGTGTCTCTATAATGAAAATCATGATTTTTGAATGTCCAAGTTAGCTGAATACACATTATTGCATTTTAGGCTAAATGCACACCAAGCCTATAACAAGCCAACACATGCAAGTGTGTTTACCCAACATGCAAAGGTCCAAATTGGCTGAAATTTATAACATACACTTATAATGTCCCTAAGGACATGCAACCAAAATTTGGGGTTATTTGGAGTCCAACATCTCCAAATATTTCATTTATTTCATTTTGGATATTTTAGTAAAAACTATAGAAACAGTTTTCCCAAAAAATTCTCATTTTTGTACAGGGTTTAACCAAACCCTAAGCATGCATGCACCCAAAATTTTGGGCCATTTGGATGACTGGTTTGACTTGGGCATCATTTTGAAATTCTGCCCTAGCTAAGGACCAACCCTAGCAAAATGTCCTACATGTCAGACCACTGGACCAAATCTCAAGTAAGGGTGGCAAATAAAATTTAACACAAAGTGCAACATTTTTGATGTTCATGTCATCCTCTGGAAATGGTTCTAAGAGCCCTATATTTGACATGCAGGATCACTAAATTAATGTGACAGAAATGTAATTTCATTTCATTAAATTATAACAGAAGTTAAATTGATTTTAATAAAATGCAATGCACGAATCTTAAAGCTATATTGCACGACATCCTTTCATCGTCCCCAAGTGTTCAATGGCTGAGATCGAGCCGACCTGGGGGGTATTGCGGGGCCATTTCCGGCCACCTGAGGCGGCGCCACCCCCGGCCAACGGTGCCATCACCTTCACGGTGGTGGTGGCTATCCTTTGCCGGTGATGAGGCGGTGGGAGATGGCAGTGACGACAATCCCGAGCGGTAAGAAAAAGCTTGAAAAATCTCCCATTTCCTGTAACGCCCCAAAACTCAAAGGAGCGAAGGGGGACGTTTTGGGCCAGTTTGGGTACTGGCTGCAGGCACACGGCCTGGGACACGGGCGTGTCCCAGGGCGTGTCAAGCCTGTGTCGACACTGAGACGGGAAGTCGACACTTTGGTCTCGACATTGAGCCGAGACTGGGCACACGGCCTGCGACACGGGTGTGTCGCAGGGCGTGTCGACCCGTGTCGACACTTAGCCCGCGAAGTCGACACTCTGCATTCGACGAAGTGTCGAGACATGGCACACAGCCTGCGACACGGGCGTGTCGCAGGGCATGTCAACCCGTGTCGACACTCGTCCCGGGAAGTCGACACTCGTCCCGGGAAGTCGACACTTTGGTCTCGACATTGTGTCGAGACAAGGCACACGACCTAGGATACGGGCGTGTCCAAGGCCGTGTCAGTAGGTCGACGATCTTCGCTCGACGAAGTGTCGAGTGTTGAGACCGTGTACACGACCTATGGTCCGGGCGTGTAGAGGTGACACGGGTAAGGACACGGGCGTGTCCTAGAACCCGTGTAGTGCTCGGGTTGATTTCGGGGAAAAATGATGGGGGTACACGGCCGGCCACACGGCCGTGTCAAGTGGAACACGGGCGTGTCAACTCGAACACGAGCATGTTCGATACCCGTGTGTTGTTCTAGGTGATTCAATTTTGACGGCAAATGAGGCACACGGCCCCGGATACGGGCGTGTGCCAGGCCGTGTTCGGTCTAGATTGGGCATTTCAGTCCCGAATCAAAGCCGTTCGTTTCCTTATTTTGAGATCCAACGGCTGGGGGTTGTTCCTGAAGGGATATACCCGGGATTGGACTTAGAAACCCTTACTTTTCATAAGATATCTTCTTTCTAAAACCATAGAGAGAGAGGAGAGCCAAGGAAGGAAGAAGGAGTTAGATCCGGCCATTGGAGGAGCTTCGAAGCTCCGAATCGCGAGCCGACTCCGGATCCACGGAGGAAAAGCTAGTGCGGTGCTTTTCATCCGTTTACTTTTCAATGGCGCCAAAGAGGAACGCTAGGGTAACGATTCTCTTCTTGAGCATGAGTAGCTCTCCTTCTTTGCATAGGAATCCCGCTCTCGCAAGGAGCCTTGGGGATTAACCCTAAGGTGCACCCGAAAAACTGGGCTGATGTGTGATCTTGCCAACATGGAGGCCTGAGAGCCAACTTGAACATAACCGAGTTATGTGAAATTATGTGACGAAAATGGGACTCGGGAGAAGTTTAACCTGCGCAAATGGCTTAAATTTTCGTTGCGACGTGAGCACGGGTTAGATGGAACCGTACCCATATCTATGTCGTTCGGGTTAAAGAGACCTAAGGTTACGTGGCACTTGTCGTTGGCATAGATGAGAGTCTTCGGTGGTCCATGGCTTAAATTTACGTGACCCATGTCGGGAAGACAAATTGCTCATATGTTTGGCCGTCAAAGTGGCGGTGGTGCATCCGGAATGTCCATGGCTTTAACTGACGTGACATCGTCCGGTTCACCGAGAATGTGCCCTGAGTGCACGGGGTGTGTGGCCTTGTGATCCTACGCCTGTGATGAAATGAATGCTATTATATTGCTCGCTTGTGCTAATAAAACTGCAGGGAAGGAGCATTGCAGCCCCGAGTTGGGGGCGGGATCGTTATAATTTGGTCAGCATTGCTGACCATTGCCTTTTTGTTTGCCACCGTGCGGTGGTTATGTTGCTTGCAGGTGCTGCTAGACCAAGCGGTCAATAGCGGGCTAAAGCCCAAATTACGAAGCCGGCCCTTGAAGGCCTAACTGGAGTGTTTACTGCTTTATTCATGTATGACCGGTCTGCGTGCCGTGGTTTGTAAATCAGGTAACATTAAGTAAACCTTTTTGTAAGGCCTTAAGGCCAGTACTGGTGTATGCACTTCATTCCTGGTTGGCTATTCTAGTGGACATTCATGCTTTAGTGTTGGGTTCTTTATTTCAACTTAAACTGCTTCCGCTAGAATGCTCTGTGTAGGACGTTATGATTAGTTGGATGGTTTCCTTTGAGTAACCACCTGGTCTGTCTGTGGTATATGGCGTCGGGCCCCGGCCGGACCTACTGCTATATGCTATGCGACGGATAGGGGGTGTTATAAATTGGTATCAGACTACTGGTTTTGGTCGGACTTAAGCTGAATTCATGGGCGAATTCTTTTTAAGGGGTGGTGAGTACGTTTTGTGCGTCATCGTTATAACAGTAAAAGAACCCATGAATGTCCACTTAGGAATGAAAATATACGTGTTTGAGGAACCTGCGTGTTCCTATAATTGTTGTTTGCAATTTTATTTGGTCGCTTAACGGTGTTTTGTACCACTATAAGTGACCGGAAGCGGTGCTGGACAGCCAGAATGTCTGGTTTCTGAGGAGCATAGTGCACCCGGTGAGGTGTTTGAGCCTCCTCCTTCGTATGAAACCGTTAGAAGGATCGTAGAAGCGGTGTTCGCTGTGACGGGTGCACAGCTTGGAGGAAATGTACAACCCTGCGCCCCTGTTGTGGCTTCAACGCCGGTGGGCGCGATGCAGCAGATGACCTTTGGTAGACCATTGGGGCAGCAGCTGAATATGCATTTAGTGCAGGGAGCGCACACAGTTGAGGAATATTTGCAAGCATTTCTTCTGATAAGTCGCTACCCATGCTTCGAGTTGGATAACGAGCAAGCTACAATCGATAGATTTTATAATGGTCTGCGTGCCGAGTTACGAGTTCTACTGCTAGGACCAAAGTAATTGGGATTCCGAGCCTTAGTGAAATCAGCTAGATCTTTGGAGGGAGATTTGAGGAAGACCCTCCCGATGCCAGCAACCATGGTATCGAACTATGCAAACCCCATAAGAGCTGCATCCGGTAGAATGCTGGAGAAGGGGCTATGAAATCGACTAGTAAAGCTACTTACACTTGTCATACTTGTGGAAAGAAATGGCACTTTGCCCGAGACTGTTGGAATGGTGCTCGGAAGGGTAAGAAAGCTATGTCAGGAGCAGTCAAGGATGTTAGTGCAAAGGAAACGGCATTCAAAGTGCCGAACACCTCAAAGTCTGTATATCGAAAATGGTATAAGAAGCATAGGACTTCGGGTCCAGCTCCTTCTGGTGCTTCTGGGGCGACTACGGGTCAGACCTCGGGCACATGTTTCAACTGTGGGGAGCCGGGGCATTATACTCGTGAGTGCCTAAAGCCCTGGAGGAAGCACGCTGTCGTGATGACAGGTATGGTTTAAAGATAGTTTTGCCTTAAACACTTGTCTCCCTTGTGCATGTTAGCTTAGAACTACTGGTGTTAAGCCATGTTATTACTTTACTTTATCTGCGAGAGCACCGCTCATTTAGGGAGCTTCGTATTCCTTTATTAGGAATTATATTGTGCGTCGGAGTACCTCCTTTGATGCTAAGAGACAAATTGGATGCGTTATAGTCCAATGGTGCTCATTGTGTGCGGGTAGATTTGGTTG
Organism: Platanthera guangdongensis; assembly: GCA_039583875.1. Lineage (NCBI taxonomy): Eukaryota > Viridiplantae > Streptophyta > Magnoliopsida > Asparagales > Orchidaceae > Platanthera > Platanthera guangdongensis. The sequence continues at coordinate 149,333,868 of CM077163.1, read as the reverse complement.
CGCTTAGTTTTGGATTGGGAATCAGGAGTTTGATCTGCAAGCATCGTTACTACCGCTAGGGGAGTTCGACGTAATATTTGGCATGGACTGGCTCTCGGAGCAGCAAGCCTATATCGATTGCGGTAGCAAGGAAGCCAAGCTGGGAGCTAGTCATGAGTCGACCTTTACGGGCTCGAAGAGGTCGAGCAAGACGTTGGCGTCTGCTCTTCAGGTGGTGAAGGCGGTTCGTGCTGGTGTAGAGCTGTTCTGTACACTAGTGGAGGTTGTAAAGCCGAAGCCCGCTTTGGTTAATATTTCAGTGGTACTGGAGTACCCTGATGTGTTCCCTGAGATCTTCCTGGAGCCCCGCCTCGACTGGAGATAGATTTCATGTTTGAGCTAGAACTAGGTGCAAAGCCTGTGTCACGCTCTCCATATCGGCTAGCGCCTAAGGAAATGGCGGAACTGAAGGTGCAACTTCTAAAAGTTATTGGAGTAAGGGTATGTGCGTCCAAGTCCTTCGCCTTGGAGCGCACCGACCCTCTTTATTAAGAAGAAGGACGGAAGCTTGAGGCTATGTATTAATTATCGGGAGCTCAACAAGTTGACGGAAAAGAACAAGTACCCAATCCCAAGGATCGATGATCTTTGTGATCAGTTGTTCGGGCCAACGGCGTACTCTAAAGTAGTTAAGGGAGAGTGATATCCCTAAGATAACGTTCAGTACAGGATACGGACGCTACGAGTTAACGGTCATGCCGTTTGGGCTGACTAATGCGCCGTCGGTGTTCATGGATTCGATGAACAGGACCTTCCGGGAGTTCTTGTACCATTTTGTGATCGTCTTCGTCAACGATATTCTGGTGTACTCGCAGAGTAAGGAAGATCACTTCAAGCAGCTTCTTTTGGTTTTGGAGACGTTAAGGAGGAATTAGTTGTATGCCAAATTCTCGAAGTGAGAGTTTTGGTCACCTTCAGTGGCGTCCTCGGTCTTATAGTGAGTGGGGAAGGTATTGCAGTGGATCCGATGAAAATTGTTACGATGCGGGAGTGGCCTGAGCTTTATACGGCAGTGGAAGTCCGGAGTTTTCTGGGGCTTGCCGGGTAATACAGGCGCTTCGTGGAGAACTTCTCGCGGATAGCGTTACTCCTCGCTACTTTGACGAGGAAGGAGCAGAAGTTCTTTTGGACGCCGGAGTGCGCGCGAACTTTTGAGGAGTTGTAATGTCGGTTGACCACGGCGCCTGTGCTGACTTCGCCGAGTGGAACCGAAGGCTATGGGATTTAACAGCGACGTTTCGGGCAGCGGGTTGGGTTGCGTGCTACTGCAACACGGAAGTGTAATAGCTTATGGCGCGAGACAGCCAAAAGTGCACGAGAGGAACTATCCGGTCCATAACTTGTTGTTAGTGGCCGTGAGTTTTGCCTTGAAGCTATGGAGGCATAATTTTGTACGGTGTGAAAATGGATCTCTATGCCGATCACAAGAGCGTGAAGTATCTGATTGATCAGAAGGAGCTGAAAATGCGGCAGCATAGATTGATGGAGTTCTTGGGAGACTATACATTCAAGATCCACTACGTGCCTGGTAAAGGCAATACGGTTGCGGACGCGTTGAGTCGCCGAGCCCCAGCTCAAGCCAATTGGCTATCGATGCATGATGAGCGGTTGGTGCGGGAGTTGGAGGCGTTGGAGATTGTTTGTGTGGATAGGCAATCGAGTGCTGAGGTGGTACTGAATTGGACTGAAGTCCAATATGACTTGACTGATCGGATTTGGCAGGCTTTGGATATGGATGTCCATATGAAGCAGTTCATTGTAGAAGCTCTGGATGGGTCAAATTACCAATTCGTTGTGGAGGACGGATTGCGTTGGAAAGACGGTCGTCTGTGCGTCCCAAGTGTGGGCAATTTGTGGGTGGAATTGTTGTACGAGGCACACCATACCAAATACTCGATTCACCCGGGGAGCACGAAGATGTACAGCGATGTAAAGAAACCGTTTTGGTGGCCGGGTTTTAAGAAAGATGTGGCGCTATGCGTAGCGAAGTTCCAAACTTGCACATTGGTGAAGGCAGAGTGCCAAAAGCCGGGAGGATCTCTTAAGTCCTTGCCTATTCCGGATTGGAAATTCGACGACAGCTCTATGAACTTTGTGCACGGTTTGCCAAGGTCGCAAAAGGAGAACGATGCCATTTGGGCGGTCGTAGATCAGTTGTCGAAGGTGTCGCATTTTTATTCCGCATAGGAAGGATGATCCAGTGGAGAAGTTGGCAAAGCTTTATGTGGATAACATAGTATGACTTCATGGTGTGCCCCGCAGCATCGTGAGTGACCGAGATGGGCGGTTCGCGTAGAATGATTGTAGGCTTGTGCAGCAAATGTTGGGAACAAAGCCGAAATTCAGCACAGCCTTTCATCCGTAAACGGATGGGCAGACCGAGATGGTCAATAGATGGAAAGCATGCTCCGCATGTGTGTCTTGGACTTTGGAAAGCAATGGGAAGACCATCTTTATATGGTAGGAGATGTCGCACGCCGTTGTCCTGGCTGGAAACGGGTGAGTCAAATTGTGTAAGCGATTCGAAGTGGAGAATGTTACTTTGTCGGTGCGAAGCGTTCGGGAGAGGTTGCTTATCACTCAGGACTGGCAAGCGAAGTACTATAATGCCAAGCGCGGGAACGTGGAGTTCGCCGTGTGCGACTATGTGTACTTAAAGATCTTACCGTCCAAGGGTGCCTCGCGGGTGCGGTGATTGAAAAAGCTAAGCCCGAGGTACCTTGGGCCGTTTGAGGTTCTGGAGCGGGTTGGTGAAGCGGCATATCAATTCTAGCTTTCAGTGGAGCTTAGTGGTCTACATGATGTATCCCAAATATCGGTGCTACAGAAGGCGGTGCCAGAGCCTACGCGAGTGATCGCGGTCGATCAAGCACCGGTTGGTAGTGGGTTGGCGACAAAAGTAAAGCCCGCACCGGTTGGTAGTGGGTTGGCGACAAAAGTAAAGCCCGTACGGATTGAGGACTCGGAGGTCAAGCGGCTACGCAATAACGAGATCAGGTTGGTCAAGGTCCGGTGGGACAATTGTGGTCGTGAGGAGCTCTCTTGGGAGCGAGTGCAGACTATGCTTGACGAGTATCCGGAGTTGTTCCGCTCAGGTACAAATTTTGGTTATGTACATGTCTTTCCTTTATATAATTTCGTGGACGAAATTCTTTTAAGAGGGGGAGAGTTGTAATGCCCCGAAACACAAAGGAGCAAAGGGGGACGTTTTGGGCCAGTTTGGGTTCTGGCTGCAGGCACACGGCCTGGGAGACGGGCGTGTCCCAGGGAGTGTCAAGCCTGTGTCGACACTGAGACGGGAAGTCGACACTTTGGTCTCGACATTGAGCCGAGACTGGGCACACGGCCTGCGACACGGGCGTGTCGCAGGGCGTGTCGACCCGTATCGACACTTAGCCCGCGAAGTCGACACTCTGCGTTCGACGAAGTGTCGAGACATGGCACACGGCATACGACACGGGCGTGTCGCAAGGCGTGTCAACCCGTGTCGACACTCGTCCCGGGAAGTCGACACTTTGGTCTCGACATTGTGTCGAGACAAGGCACACGGCCTAGGACACGGGCGTGTCCAAGGCCGTGTCAGTAGGTCGACGATCTTCGCTCGACGAAGTGTCGAGTGTCGAGACCATGTGCACGGCCTGGGGTCCGGGCGTGTTGAGGTGACACGGGTAAGGACATGGGCGTGTCTTAGAACCCGTGCAGTGCTCGGGTTGATTTCGGGGAAAAATGATGGGGGTACACGGCCGGCCACACGGCCGTGTCAGGAGGAACACGGGCGTGTCAACTCGAACACGGACGTGTTCGATACCCGTGTGTTGTTCCAGGTGATTCAATTTTTAGGGCGAATGAGGCACACGGCCCTGGACACGGGCGTGTGCCAGGCCGTGTTCGGTCTAGATTGGGCATTTCAGTCCCGAATCAAAGCCGTTCGTTTCCTTATTTTGAGATCCAACGGCTGGGGGTTGTTACTAAAGGGATATACCCGGGATTGGACTTATAAACCCTCACATTTCATAAGTTATCTTCTTTCCAAAACCTTAGAGAGAGAGGAGAGCCAAGGAAGGAAGAAGGAGTTAGATCCGGCCATTGGAGGAGCTTCGAAGCTCCGAATCGTGAGCCGACTCCGGATCCACGAAGGCAAAGCTGGTGCGGTGCTTTTCATCCGTTTACTTTTCAATGGCGCCAAAGAGGAATGCTAGGGTAACGATTCTCTTCTTGAGCATGAGTATCTCTCCTTCTTTGCATAGGAAGCCCGCTCTCGCGAGTTTGCGGAGAGTTGGAGGCGTTCCTTCGGGTAGATATGTGAAGTCCCCATTATTTAAAGTCCGTAAGCGAGAACGGACATAGACATGATGTGTGAAGCCTACCCGGACATGTTGGTCTGGATCGGTGATGTTGCATTGCATAAATGCCGGAGAAGACTCCGTGCGATTGATTGTTTTTTAGGTTTTCTACACGGTAGATTGCAACAGGGAGCCTTGGGGATTAACCCTAAGGTGCACCCGAAAAACTGGGCTGATGCGTGATCTTGCCAACATGGAGGCCTGAGAGCCAACTTGAACATAACCGAGTTATGTGAAATTGTGTGACGAAAATGGGACTCGGGAGAAGTTTAACCTGCGCAAATGGCTTAAATTGTCGTTGCGACGTGAGCACGGGTTAGATGGAACCGTACCCATATCTATGTCGTTCGGGTTAAAGAGACCTAAGGTTACGTGGCACTTGCTGTTGGCATAGATGAGAGTCTTCGGCGGTCCATGGCTTAAATTGACGTGACCCATGCCGGGAAGACAAATTGCTCATATGTTTGGCCGTCAAAGTGGCGGTGGTGCGTCCGGAATGTCCATGGCTTTAACTGACGTGACATCGACCGGTTCACCGAGAATGTGCCCTGAGTGCACGGGGTGTGTGGCCTTGTGAGCCTACGCCTGTGATGAAATGAATGCTATTTTATTGCTCGCTTGTGCTAATAAAACTGCAGGGAAGGATCATTGCCGCCCCGAGTTGGGGGCGGGATCGTTATAATTTGGTCAGCATTGCTGACCATTGCCTTTTTGTTTGCCACCGTGCGGTGGTTATGTTGCTTGCAGGTGCTGCTGGACCAAGCGGTCGATAGCGGGCTAAAGCCCAAATTGCGAAGCCGGCCCTTGAGGGCCTAACTAGAGTGTTTACTGCTTTATTGATGTATGATCGGCCTGCATGCCGTGGTTTGTAAATCAGGTAACATTAAGTAAACCTTTTTGTAAGGCCTTAAGGCCAGTACTGGTGTATGCACTTCATTCCTGGTTGGCTATTCTAGTGGACATTCATGCTTTAGTGCTGGGTTCTTTATTTCAACTTAAACTGCTTCCGCTAGAATGCTCTGTGTAGGACGTTATGATTAGTTGGATGGTTTCCATTGAGTAACCACCCGGTTTGTCTGTGGTATATGGCGTCGGGCCCCGGCCGGACCTACTGCTATATGCTATGCGACGGATAGGGGGTGTTACATTTCTCCCATGGCATCGGGCTCAATTGAGCCTGATATCTCCCCTAGTTGATCTAGGATTCTAGTACGGGTAGAGGGACGGTGAAACGAACCTGTGTTGGTGGCTGGCGGCGAGGATGGAGGCGGGTGGCCATTCCCGACCTTGCTCCGGTAGAACCTCTCGGATTCATGGTTCCTGCACCGTTTCCTTCATTCCAGCTATCGATTTCTACTCTCCTTTGCCATCTGAAGCTAATGGAATCAATATCTCTGGCTAGGAGGGGATATATGGGGAGATACAACCAAGGCAAGCTCGGTTTGGAGCTTTGGTTGTATCACCCTTCATGCCAAGTGGCCCTCAGCCTCTCACCTCCTCCTAATAACTCCAAGGGAGGTCTGCCAGCAAGCCATGGCTGAAGAGAAGGAGCCATGTGGCCTCCTCCCTTAATTTCAACCTTATCTCTCCTCTTTTTGGGTGAATTTTCCAATTTTGCCTTTGCATGTATTCTCTCTCTCTCTCTTCAAATTAAGGGCCAGGGGTTGACTTTGACTCCTTGGGTTGGCCTTGGGATGAGTTGGGTGGGCTTTGCCCAATGGAAATGCGCTTGGGTTCATCTTTCCCTTCTTTAGGCCTCATGTTGACCAAGTTGACTTTTTGAGTTGACTTGGTCGACATGATGAGTGGGCTGACCCCACTTAATGGTCATGAGCCTAGTGGCACCACCCAACTTGGATTGGGACAAGTGGGTGCCCCACTCAGGCTAATTGGGCCTATAAGTATAGGTTTGACCAAAATTCGGGCTAAGTTCAGTTGGGTCAACTAGGGTCAAAGGGTTGACCTAGTGACATGCCCTAGGGTCCACTTAGATTTTTTTTAGGGTTAGGGCAATATGGTGGGGTCATGGTATGGTTAGGGTCCTTATTTAGGCTAGTTTGACCTAGTTTGACTTGGGCCCTATGGTGGGCCCCACATGGCTTCACTCACCTACTAGGGTCAAACCTAGCTAAATACCCCTATCACCCACCCCATGCCTAACCCAATCTAAGTTAAGGGGCCTAGAAGTAACATGGGATGTTACAATTCCAATAAACAAAAAAAATAATTTCATCCCCAAAATTTAAGTTCGGGTCCACGGGGTTCTACTCGTAATAATTTAAGTAATTTTAAAAACATAATTTACAGCATACCTGAAGTAAACAGCTCCGGGTGTCGCTCCAACATCAGGTCCCTTGGCTCCCAGGTGTGTTCCTCCCGTCCATGGTTGGACCACATCAACTTCACTAGAGGGACCTTCTTTATCCGCAAAACTCGGACATTTGTATCATCAATCCGTATCGGCTCCAAACGAACTTATCTATCGGATGCTAGCGGGCCAGCTGTACTAGTAATGTGCTGCTCCGGCCGGAGGAGTTCTATCCGTAGTGAAGAGACATGAAAGACGTCGTGCAGTGTAGTCAACTCTAGTGGCAGCTGTTGTCTATAATTCAAAGGACCGATCCGCTCCAGGATCAAGTACGGCCCCATATATCGTGGAATGAGCTTCTTGTGCCTCCGCACCCGAGAGACACCATGTACCGGACGTATCTTCAAGAATACCCTATCTCCCACCTGGAACTCCACCTTCCTATGCCGAGCATCATAGTATTTAGCCTGTCTACTCTGAGCTTCCACCATCCGATCCCTGATCAAACGAATCTGAGCTTCCGTGTCTTCCACAAAATCAGAGCCAAGAGTCTTGATGTCCACATCCTTTACCCAAGATAGCGGTGTCCGGCTTCACCTTCCATACAAAGCCTTATAAGGAGCCATCCCAATGCTAGCTTGGTGGTTGTTATTGTAAGAGAATTCGATCAATGGTAGCAGCCTCTCCAAAGGCTTCCCCGTATCCAATATGCATAATCTGAGCAGGTCCTCCATCGTCCTGTTTGTCCGCTCCATCTGGCCGTCGGTCTGCGGATGTAAGGCAGTGCTAAAGGTAAGTCAGGACCCCAAGTAAGCCTGCACTGCCCTCCACTCCATGGAAGTGAACCGACCATCACGATCTGAGACGATAGTCTTGGGGATGCCATGGTATCTGACAAACTGATCTACAAACAATCTCACCAAAACTGCAGCTGGAGCATCCTTCCTGACTGGAATGAAATGCTCTACCTTGGTCAGTCTGTCGATTATGACCAAAATGGAATCGTGCCCGGAGTGGGAATGACGTAGTCCATGTACAAAGTCCATAGCAATGTCCTCGAAGTTCCACTCTAGGATTGGCAGTGGCTGCAGTAAACCTCGTGGGCTCTTACATTCTGCCTTCACGCGCTGACAAGTCTCACAATGTGTCATAAAATAGGTGATCTCCCTCTTCATCCCAGGCCAGTACATGGTCCTCCGTAAATCTGCCCACATCTTGGTGATGTCGGGATGCACTGAATATCTGGAGCAATGAGCCTCTCTAAGTATGTCATCCTGGATACCATCTCCTGCTGGTATGTATACTCGCCCACGGAATCGAAGGAGATCATCTTGCAACGTGTAATCCTCAAACTTGCCCCCTTTCAGGGCACTGAAAATTGGCTCTAATGCAACATCCAGCCTTTGATGTGTTCGGATGCGCTCCCGTATATCATCACCACTGATCACTGAGCTCAAGTACTCTCGATATACCACTGGTTCGGTCTCAGATACCATTTTAATATGCATGTCTTCCATCATCCGTATCAGCTCTATAGACATCAATCGAGGCTCTAGTTCAGTAGTGACGGCTCTCCTACTCAAAGCATCTGCTACTGTGTTTACTTTCCCCGGATGATAGTGGATCTGATAATCATATTCACAGAGGAATTCCAGCCATCTTCTCTGTCGCAGGTTCAGATCCTTCTGCGTATTGATATATTTAAGATTCTTGTGATCTGAATAGATATCACAATGAATCCCATATAAATAATGTCTCCACATCTTTAGGGCGAATACCACAGCCCCGAGCTCTAAGTCATGTACTGGATAGTTATGATCATGCTTCTTCAACTATCTTTAAGCATAAGCAATAACATGTCCATGCTGCATCAGGACAACACCCATCCCCAGGTAAGAGGCATTTGTGTAGATCTGAAATCCTTCACTCCCGGATGGGAGCGCAAGAATAGGGGATGAGGTGAGTCGGTCTTTCAGCTCCTGAAAAGCTGTCTCGCACTGCTCTGACCAAACAAAATCTGCATCCTTCTTTGTCAAGGACGTGAGGGGGAGGGATAACCTCGAGAATCCCTCCACGAACATGCGATAATAACCTGCTAACGCCAAGAAACTGCATATGTCTCATGCTGTCTTCGGTCGTGGCCAATTCCGTACTGCCTCTATCTTGGCTGGATCCACTGCCAATCCAGCCCCACAGATAGTGTGCCCCAGGAAAACCACCTCCTGTAGCCAGAACTGGCAATTAGAAAACTTCGCATACATCTAGAATTCTCTCAGTCTCTACAAAACCTGTGTCAAGTGTTCATTGTGCTCCTCTTGAGTCCGGGAATAGATCAGAATATCATCGATGAACACAATGACGAAGCGGTCTAAGTAAGGTTCGAATACACGGTTCATTAGGGTCATGAATGCGGAGGGGGCATTCGTGAGCCCAAAAGGCATCACCGTGAACTCATATAACCCATATCATGAACTGAATGCCGTCTTCGGTATGTTCTCTTCCCGGATGCGGAGCTGGTAGTAACCGGATCGCAAATCTAGCTTAGAGAACCAGAAGGCTCCCTGCAGCTGATCAAATAGCTCGTCTATCCGAGGCAGTGGATAAGTATTGCGAACCGTTAACCGTTTCAGCTCACGGTAATCTATGCATAGTCGCAATGACCCGTCCTTCTTCTTCACAAAAAGAACTTGTGCTCCCCACGGCGACGAACTGGACCGCACAAATCCCGACTCAACTAGCTCTTGAAGTTGAGTCCTGAACTCTGCCAAGTCTCTGGGAGCCATCCTGTAAGGTGCCCGGGACACTGGCCTCGCTCCCGTTACCAGCTGAATCCTGAAATCCAAGTCCCTGTCTAGTGGTACTTCGGGCAATTTCTCCGGGAACACAACGAAGAAATCCCGGACCACCGGAATATCTGAAATAGAAGCCTTTGCTCCCGCCATCTCAAAGCAGATAAGGTAAACCTCCTCTCGCTTCTCGTGGGCCTTCATACCCTGTACAGAAGATAGTAATAGGTGGGAGATAGGTTTAATACATTTGATGATGACATGGGAGTCGCCATGCCTTAGTGTGATCCTCCTTGATGGGCAATCTATCTGAGCATGGTTCCGATGTAACCATGTCATGCCCAAAATCAAATCGAAGTCCTGCAGCTTCAGAATAGTTGCTGGCGCCTCAAATGTCTTGCCGGTAACGCCCCATATTTTTTCTGCGATTATTTAATACTCGTTTGGCGTTACGTTGGTGCGTTTCCGGCTCGTGCCGTTGTTAGAGTACCTCGTTAGGTGTTCCTAGTGGTTTTAGCCCGTTTGCAGGGTTCCCCAGCTGGCCGGCGTCTGTTTTGGATGCCCGACTGAGCCTTTCAGGAAATCCTTATTCTATGGCTCGGGTGAGGTTAGCCCGAGTGTGTGATCGTCAGAGGTTGTTTTTGACTTCGCAGTTGTTTTTGAAGCCCGAGTATTTAGCTACGGTGCGAGCTTGGTCGAAATCTGAGGACGTTATTTCTTTTTCGCGTCGTTTCGACGATCGCTAGTTAGCGAGTCGTCACTTTATGTGAGCATATATTTATGTGGTGGCGCATTTTTTTAGTATAGCCCGTGATTTAGACGTGCAAGGTTTTAATAATTTGCGTGTGCGCGTCTACGTTTTTGTGTTAGTATGTATATATATATGTGTGTGTTAGTATGTATATATATATATCTGTGTGTGTAAGTAAATGTATTAATGTAAATATAGGTGTTAATATATATGAGATAATATATATATAGTAGATTAGTTAGTGTTTAGTTAATATGATCAATTAGGGGATGCCTTTATACTTGAGTCAATTAAAAATAGTATAGGGTTAATTAATTAGATAGGTTATATATATATATAGGAGGGTTTAGTAAATTCGGTCTTTTCCTCCCATTTCCTGAACCCGGCGGCTGCACTTGCAGATCGAGTGGAAGAAGAGAAAGGGCGAAAACCTGGATGAACTCCAATCACTGGTTTCCTTGCCCAATCTAGTTTGAAACTCCAGTTTGAGGCCGGATCCGAGCTCCTATAGGCTAGACCTTCGTTTCAAGATATTCATTTTGGGATTTCTCTTTCTTTTCTTTGGAATCGTGAATGGCGTGTTCGTTTTCTTCCAAGCTTTGAGCGCCCAGTTTTTATTTTTTCTCTTTCCAGATTTCCTCCTAGGATTGTTGCGTGCGGCCGAATATGTTGGGAAGGGGATTGCCGGCCGAAGTCCTTCAAGGTCCAGACAAGTGTACCCTTGCCAAAGTAATTCCATATCTTGTCTTGTTTGTTTGATTCCTGGAAATCGATTGTTTGATTTTTTTTACTTGGTTATGCATATGAAAATCGGTACAAGGCCTCACATCTCCCTTTCTTTTTTTTGTTATTGCCATTGCGTTGTTTTTCCCCTCTTTGTTATTCCTGCATGTCCACTGTTTTGTTATTGGACTGCTTTTTTTATTTTACCCAGATCGGTTTTATTAGGCAGGTGTTCCTTCTACTATGAGTATTGCCCCGATCGGGTATAACTTGAGAGCCCTCAGTAGTAAGTTTGTTCGTTTCATGAGATATTTCATTGGTTGCGGTCTTCCTTGGGTGTAAACCATTGCTATGGTTTGTTTTAATTAGTTGCAAGATCATATTATAGCTTGCTCCGTAGTTGCTCCGAAATCATATTTGTATCAAAACCACCCAAATCTCATATTTTGTCTAGTGTTAATCCTCTGGTTTGCATTTAATGTCAAACTCCCTTGCTTATGTGCGTTATCATGTCCACTCAATTTAGGAGTATATGTTTGATAGTGAACTAATCATTCATGTGTTGTATCAATCTACTTGTGCATGTGTAGTATCAAACTACTTGTTTACAGTTAGTATCGTGTTACTTTCATATACTTCGTATCAACTCACTTGAATAAACAAACTAGGGGTTTAGTTCCTTAGTAAATATATAAAATTCGTAGGTGTAGGACCTCTTGATACTGAAGTTTAGACTACTAAAACCACTTATGTTATAAAATTGTCAAGTGTTTTACTATCTGTAGTGCTTTGTGTACTCAAGTTTAATATATTTAAGCGAGGTTAGATGCGTGTCTACTTAACCAACGCCGTCAGCCGCTAGGCAGCTAAGTCTCTTAGGTGGGTTGCTCTAGATGGTTCAGGGTTCAGTGTGACTTCTCGGTGGTACATGGAGCCACCAGCAAGGGTTTTCTCGAGTCGCTTAGTACTGGAGTAGGATGTGATTTTGAGGTGGGTCGGACCGGTACCGCCACCCTTGTTTTACTACTTGTCTTGCTAAGACATTCTGGGATGTTTGGTTGAGTTGGACTGATGCAACCACCACAACACTTTGGAGATATTTAGGCCTAATAGACTTGGTTGGACCTATTGCCACCAGCCTAGGCCCTTGTTGCTGATTTTGTCCATCTCCAGTACTAGGTGATTCTTTCCTCTCTAAGTCTATGTGAGGATTTTATTATTTTTGCTAATCCTTCTTGCAGAGATTTTTGAAGCTTGACTTTATCCGTGCACTTAGTGCACCCCTTTTTACTCACTTTTGGAAACTATTTTCCTTAGTTGTTTACTTTGTCCTTACCTGTTTTACTTCTTATTTATGCTATTGTCTCAATTTCCTATTGATAAATTATTTTTCTGAGGTGTTCTTCATTTTTTGAATACCTCAGGTGCAGGTTTATAGCCGACTGTGCGGCTAGGGTTCTTCTGGAGATTTCTAGTGCTATAGCTACTGCTGTGATTTGTTTTCTTCCTCACTCTTGGGAGGTAGTTTCTTTAGACTTGTAGTACAGTTATGCCTACTCACCAGTGGTTTCGTGTCAGTTGTTGGTGCCCACTGGTGGTTTCTATTTTAAATGCTTTGTACTTTGCTTATACTGCTAAATTTCCTGTTTTGGAGTTTATTCAACTTGCTCTTGGGATGATTTATGCTAGGTTGTTAGTTACTTTTAAACCTAGAAGCACTATTATATTTATATCTCATGATCAGCATGTTTTATAAAACTAAACACTACTTTCCAAATGACATAAAAGATTATTTTCGTATATATGGTATAAAATAAATGTAGGGTATGCATAGTATAAGTTGTCCTCTGGGGACACTTATGCACTCTTTTAGGATGTCAAATGTAACTAAAGTATTTTCCACTTCATATAAGTATAGTTTTTAATTGTGGACTAGCTGATCCACTGAGCTGAGGGATACAACCTCTAAAATATAATTGATTTTCACATCATTAAAGCTTATGATTTTTTTCATAGTCTTAGTAGTTGGTGGTTTCCTGAGCGTCGGCAGTTATCCCCTGCCCGACGTAGCATCACAATGCGTATTTTCTCCTACTCTGATACTTCTTAATTTCGGAGAAAAATACGGGTTGTGACAGTTGGTATCAGGGGGAGGTTGCTTGACAATTTGTCGAGCAACCCTTCCTTGTAGGTATTAGATGGTTAGTATCATATCATACACAAACCGATATGTCATCAGCACATCTTGGCTGAAGCACGAACACTACACTCATAGCATAACATGAAGTATACGGGGCATATTATGTAGTATGGGATGCATAATTTGTGTTTGTATATGGATCCACCATAGGAGGCAACATGTGAGGGTTATGTAGTATGGGATGCATAACCTCACCACATGAATATGACTAGTATGTTTTTATTTTTTATTGCATGGAAATGTTATGTAGTATGGGATGCATAACATTTTCATGTGTACGCCGCTCATAACATACATTTGGGACTTTTTTTAGAATGCATAGCACAGTCATGCATACATAACATTGCATAAGCACAACGTGACAAGCTAAAGACTTGCAGGATGACATATGTACACACATGGTTTTTAGTCAAAAAAATATATAAATACATGCATTCATGGTCTAGGCACCTAATTTAGTATGATGGTGGTGAACCATCTTAAGTTAGGCATAACATTATAATTGAAAACCCCAGAGCAAGTTGGCAGTTGAAGAAAGTACTTATGTAGGTTTGTCTGTACTTGTTTGTTTAGTCCTGGTAGTTGGACTAGGTTCTGATCATTGTTTTGTTTATTCTTTTTTAGCATGGCGCCTAAGAGTAGAGTGACGAGGTCGACTCCACTATAACGCCCCGAAACTCAAAGGAGCGAAGGGGGGACGTTTTGGGCCAGTTTGGGTTCTGGCTGCAGGCACACGGCCTGCGACACGGGCGTGTCCCAGGGCGTGTCAAGCCTGTGTCGACACTGAGCCGGGAAGTCGACACTTTGGTCTCGACATTGAGTCGAGACTGGGCACACGGCCTGCAACACGGGCGTGTCGCAGGGCGTGTCGACCCGTGTCGACACTTAGCCGCGAAGTCGACGAGATTCGCTCGACGATGCGTCGAGACAAGGCACACGGCCTGCGACACGGGCATGTCGCAGGGAGTGTCGACCTGTCTCGACGATCGTCCCGGGGAGTCGACGAGATTTGCTCGACGATGCGTCGAGACAAGGCACACGGCCTAGGACACGGGCGTGTCCAAGGCCGTGTCATCAGGTCGACGATCTTCACTCGACGAAGTGTCGAGTGTCGAGACTGTGTACACGGCTTGGGGTCCAGGCGTGTAGAGGTGACACGGGTAAGGCCACGGGCGTGTCCTAGAACCCGTGCAGTGCTCGGGTTGATTTTGGGGAAAAATCATGGGGTACACGGCCGGACACACGGCCGTGTGAGGTGGAACACGGGCGTGTCAGCTCGAACACGGGTGTGTTCGATACCCGTGTGAGGTTCCAGGCGAGCCGATTTTGACGGCGAATGCGGCACACGGCCCTGGACACGGGCGTGTGCCAGGCCGTGTTCGGTCCAGATTGGGCATTTCAGTCCCGAATCAAAGCCGTTCATTTCCTTATTTTGTGATCCAACGACTGGGGGTTGTTCTTGAAGGGATATACCCGGGTTTGGGCTTTCAAAACCCTCACTTTTTCTTAAGTGTTCTCTTTCTAAAGCCTTAGAGAGAGAGGAGAGCCAAGGGAGGAAGAAGGAGCTAGATCCCGCCATTGGAGGAGCTTCGGAGCTCCGAATCGCGAGCCGACTCCGGATCCACGGAGGCAACGCTAGTGCGGTGGTTTTCATCCGATTACTTTTCCATGGCGCCAAAGAGGAATGCAAGGGTAACGATTCTCATCTTGAGCATGAGTAGCTCTCTTTCTTAGCATAGGAAGCCCGCTCTCGCGAGTTTGCGGAGAGTTGGAGGCGTTCCTTCGGGTAGATATGTGAAGTCCCCGTTGTTTAGAGCCGTAAGCGAGAACGGACATAGGCATGATGTGTGAAGCCTACCCGGACATGTTGGTCTGGATCAGTGATGTTGCATTGCATAACGCCGGAGAAGACTCCGTGCTATTGGTTGTTTTTCGGGTTTTCTACGCGGTAGATTGCAGCAGGGAGCCTTGGGGACTAACCCAAAGGTGCACCCGGAAAACTGGGCGGATACGAGATCTTGCCAACTTGGTGGCTTGAGAGCCAACTTGAACATAACCAGGTTATGTGACTTGTGATGGAAATGGGACTCGGCGGAAGTTTGACCCGCGTAAATGGCTTAAATTGTCGTTGCGACATGAGCACGGGTTAGATGGAACCGTACCCATATCTATGTCGTTCGGGTTAAAGAGACCTAAGGTTACATGGCACTTGCCGTTGGCATAGATTAGGATCTTCGGCGGTCAATGACTTAAATTGTCGTGACCCAGTCCAGGAAGACAAATTGCTCATAGGTTCGGCCGTCCAAGAGGCGGTGGTGAGTCCGGAATGTCTATGGCTTTAATTGACGTGACATCGACCGGTTCACCGAGAATGTGCCCTGAGAGCACGGGGCGTGTGGCCGTGATAGCCAACGCCTGTGATGTAATGGCTGATTATTTATTACTCGCTTATGCTAATGAAATGCAGGGAAGGAGCATCGCCGCCCCGAGTTGGGGGCGGGATCGTTATAATTTGGTGAGCATTGCTGACCGTTACCTTATTTTGCCATCGTGCGGTGGTTTTTTGCTTGCAGGTGCAGCTGTACCAAGCGGTCAATAGCGGGCTAAAGCCCGAATGCGAAGCCGGCCCTTGAAGGCCTATTTGGAAGTGTTTACTGTTTTGTTCATGTATGACCGGCCTGCGTGCCGTGGTTTGTAAAACATGTAATTTCAAGTGAAACATTTTGTAAGGCCTTAAGGCTTATTTTGGGTATTTTGTATAATATTCCTAATTTGTGTTAGTGGACATTCGTGCTTGAATGCTGGGTTCTTTGTTATCACTTTTATAAACTGCTTCCGCTAGAATGCTCTGTGTAGGACGTTGAGATTGGTTGGATGGTTTCCATAAGTAACCACCCGGTCTGTCTGTGGCATACGGCGTCGGGCCCCGACCGGACCTACTGCTTTATGCTATGTGACGGATAGGGGGTGTTACAATTTGGTATCAGACTACTGGTTTTGGTCGGGCTTAAGGTGAATTCGTGGGCGAATTCTCCTTAAGGGGTGGTGAGCACATTGTGTGCGTCATCGTAATAACAGTAAAAAGAACCCATGAATTTCCACTTAGGAATGAAAATACTCGTGTTTGAGGAACCTGCGTGTTCCTATAATTGCTGTTTGCAATTTATGTGGTCGCTTAACGGTGTTTTGTACCACTATAGGTGACCAGAAGTGGTGTTGGGCCGTCAGAACGCCGAGTTTCTGAGGCTAGTAGTGCACCGGATGTTGCTCCTGCAACACCTCTGTCGGCTGAAAATATTCGATTGGTGGCTGAAGCGGTGTTGGCCGTGATAAATGCACAGCCTGCAAGGCAAACGCAGCAGCCCGCTCCTGTGATGGAGCAAGAACCTCTTCAAGAGGCTGAGCCAAGGAGAGTGGAGCAAGTGGTTGTAGAACCGGTGGTGCCAAGGAGGGCAACTGAGAGGCAGCTTAAGAATGTAATGAGCTTTAACCCTCTGTTATTCTCGGGGTTGGGAACCCCATCTCAGGCTGAAGACTGGCTCTCTAGGGTGAAGAGATTCATGACAGCAACGGAGACGGAGGATTGGCAAATGACCACCATCGCTACGTTCCTTCTGGACGGTGAAGCGAGAATGTGGTGGGAAGGATTGGAGCTGCATCATTTGTGAGGTAGACAACTTATAGACGTTCCAATGGAAGAGTTCTCGGGATTGTTCTTGGCAAGATACCTCCCTTCGACACAGAAGATAGCGTTGGAGAACGAATTTCTAAAGTTGGCGCAGGGTGAGAGGAGCGTGGATGAATATCTCCACGAGTTTACTCGTCTGAGTCGTTATGCTAGTTCCACCATCATGGATGAGGAGCGCAAGACTAATCGCTTCTACGAAGGGTTGAGAGATGAGTTGAGATTACTACTCTCGGGGCCAATGACGCAGGGTTTCTTAACCTTGGTCAATACTACCCGGTCCTTGGAGAAGGACATGAAGAACGTACAAGCAAAGAAAGGCTTGGGTGATAGAAAATCTGAATTCAAAGTGCCGACTACTTCAAAGTCCGGCTATCGGAGGGCTTTCAAGAAGCATAGGACTTCGGGTCCAGCTCCTTCTGGTGCTTCTGGGGCGACTACGAGTCGGACCCCGGGCGCGTGTTTTACTTGTGGAAAGACGGGGCACTTTGCCCGTGACTGTTGGAGCGGACTTCCTAAGTCCGAGAGGAGGCCGGGAGCTACTTATGAAGAGAAGAGAAAGGCGGTGGAGTCGACCGCATCCCATTATGCTCTGGCCCAACCAAGGGTCTATAATCTTGGCCAACAGGAGGCCATCAAACAGGCCGATGTGGTGACAGGTACGGTTTAATTTATAGCGAGTCAATTTCCATAAATACTTGTTATGCACATGTTACCTTACCACTGCTTGTTTAGGATTTGTATTGATTTGTGAAAATCCGGCACGAGCACTCTTCGATACGGGAGCTTCACACTCCTTCTTGTCCGAAGGATTTATATCACGCATCGGAGTCCCTTCTTCGATGGAGAAGGATAAGTTGGATGTGTTGTTTCCCAATGGGTGTTCGAAGCGAGCGGATAGGATCTGCGATGTTAAGACTCGTATTGGGGAGCAGGAGTTCGACCTCCGGGCGTCTTTATTTCCGTTAGTGGAGTTCGACGTCATATTTGGCATGGACTGGCTCTCGGAGCAGCAGGCCCATATAGATTGCGGTAGCAAGGAAGTTAAGCTGGGAGCGAGTCGTGAGACGACTTTTACGGGCTTAAAGGGGTCGAGCAAGACGTTGATGTCTGCTCTTCAGGTGGTGAAGGCGGTTCGTGCTGGTGCAGAACTGTTCTTTACACTAGTGGTGGTTGCAAAGCCGAAGCCCGTGTTGGATTGTATTTCAGTGGTATCGGAATACCCTGATGTGTTCCCCGCAGATCTTCCTGGAGCCCTGCCTCAGCGGGAGATAGATTTTACGATTGAGCTAGTGCCAGGTGCAAAACCTGTGTCACGATCTCCCTATCGGCTGGCGCCTAAGGAAATGGCGGAGCTGAAAGTTCAACTGCAAGAGTTGTTGGAGTAAGGGTATGTGCGCCCGAGTTCTTCGCCTTGGAGCGCACCGGTCCTCTTTGTTAAGAAGAAGGACGGAATCTTGAGGCTATGTATTGATTATCGGGAGCTCAACAAGCTGACTGAGAAGAACAAGTACCCGATCCCTCGGATTGATGATCTCTTTGATCAGTTAGTCGGGTCGACGGTGTACTCGAAGTTAGATCTCAAGTCTGGGTACTATCAGCTACGAATAAGGGAGAGTGATATCCCGAAGACAGCATTTTGTACAAGATACGGGCATTATGAGTTTACGGTCATGCCGTTTGGGCCGACTAATGCGCCGTCAGTGTTCATGGATTTGATGAACAGGACTTTCAGGGAGTACTTGGACCATTTCGTGATCGTCTTCATCGACGATATTTTGGTGTACTCGCAAAGTGAGGAAGATCACTTCAAGCATCTTCATTTGGTGTTGGAAACGCTAAGGAGAAATCAGTTGTATGCCAAGTTCTCGAAGTGCGAGTTTTGACTATCCTCAGTGGCGTTCCTCGGGCATATAGTGAGTGGAGAGGGTATTGCTGTGGATCCGGCGAAGATTGTTGCGATACGTGAGTGGCCTGAGCTTGCTACTGTAGCGAAAGTCCGGAGTTTTCTGGGGCTTGCCGGCTATTATAGGCGCTTCGTAGAGAACTTCTCGCGGATAGCGTTACCTCTCACTACTTTGACGAGGAAGGTGCATAAGTTCGTTTGGACGCCGGAGTGCGCACGAGCTTTTGAGGAGTTGAAGTGTCGGTTGACCACGACGCCTGTGCTGAGTTCGCCGGTTGGGACCGAAGGCTATGAGATTTATAGCGATGCTTCAGGCAGCGGTTTGGGTTGCGTGCTACTGCAACACGGAAGTGTAATAGCTTATGGCTCGAGACAGCTAAAAGTGCACGAGAGGAACTATCCGGTCCATGACTTGGAGTTAGCGGCCGTGATTTTTGCCTTGAAGCTGTGGAGACCCTACTTTTACGGTGTGAAGATTGATATCTACACTGATCACAAGATCCTGAAATATTCGATAGATCAGAAAGATCTGAATATGCGGCAGCGTAGATGGATGGAGTTCTTGGGGGACTATACATTCAAGATCCACTACGTGCCCGGTAAAGGGAATGCGGTTGCGGACGCGTTGAGTCGTCGAGCCCCAGCTTAAGCCAATTGGCTATCGGTGCATGATGAGCGGTTGGTGCGAGAGTTGGAGGCGTTGGAGATTGTCTGTGTGGACAGGCAATCAGGTGCTGAAGCAGTTCTGAATTGGACTGAAGTCCAATATGACCTGGCTGATCGTATTCGGCAGGCTTTGGATATGGATGCTCATATGAAGCAGTTCATTTTAGAGGCTTTGGATGGGTCAAATTCCCAATTCGTCGTGGAGGACGGATTACTTTGGAGAGACGGTCGTTTGTGCGTCCCAAGTGTGGGCAATTTACGGGTGGAGTTGTTGTACGAGGCACACCATACCAAGTACTCGATTCACCCGGGGAGCACGAAGATGTACCGTGATGTGAAGAAACTGTTTTGGTGGCCGGGTTTAAAGAAGGATGTGGCGCTATACGTAGCGAAGTGCCAAACTTGCGCCTTGGTAAAGGCAGAGTGCCAAAAGTCGGGAGGATTTCTTAAGTCTTTGCCTATTCCGGAGTGGAAATTTGACGACATCTCTATGGACTTTGTGCACGGTTTGCCAAGGTCGCAAAAGGGGAACGACGCCATTTGGGTGGTTGTTGATCGATTGACAAAGGTGTCGCATTTTATTCCGCATAGGAAGGATGATCCGGTGGAGAAGTTGGCAAAGCTTTATGTGGATAACATAGTACGGCTTCATGGTGTGCCCCGCAGCATCGTGAGTGACCGAGATGGGCGGTTCAAGTCCAATGATTGGAGGCAAAGCTGAAATTCAGCACAGCCTTCCATCCACAAACAGATGGGCAGACCGAGAGGGTCAATAGAACCATGGAAGACATGCTTCGCATGTGTGTCTTGGATTTTGGAAAGCAATGGGAAGACTACCTATATTTGGTGGAGTTCGCCTACAACAATAGCTACCAAGCGAGTATTCAGATGGCGCATTTCGAGGCCCTATTTGGTAGAAGATGTCGCACGCCATTGTCTTGGTTAGAAACGGGTGAGTCAAAGTTGTATAAGCGATCAGAAGTGGATGATGCTACTTCTTTGGTGAGAACCATTCGGGAGAGGTTGCTTATCGCTCAGGACCGGCAAGCAAAGTACTATAATGCCAAGCACAGGAACGTGGAGTTCGCTGTGGGCGATTATGTATACTTAAAGATCAAGCCGTTCAAGGGTGTCTCGCGGGTGCGGCGATTGAAAAAGCTAAGCCCAAGATACCTTGGACCGTTTGAGGTTTTGGAGCGAGTTGGTGAAGCGGCCTATCGGTTGAAGCTTTCAGTGGAGCTTAGTGGTTTACATGATGTATTCCACATTTCGGTACTTCGGAAGGCGGTGCAAGAGCCTACGCAAGTGATCGCGGTTGATCAAGTGCCGGTGGATAGTGGGCTAACGACAAAGGTCAAGCCCGTGCGGATCGAGGACTCGGAGGTCAAGCGGCTACGCAATAAAGAGATCAGGATGGTCAAGGTCCGGTGGGACAATTGCGGTCGTGAGGAGCTCTCTTGGGAGCGAGAGCAGACTATGCTTGACGAGTATCCGGAGTTGTTCCGCTCAGGTACAAATTTTGGTTTTGTACATGTCTTTCCTTTATGTAATTTCGTGGGCGAAATTCATTTAAGAGGGGGAGAGTTGTAACGCCCCGAAACTCAAAGGAGCGAAGGGGGGACGTTTTGGGCCAGTTTGGGTTCTGGCTGCAGGCACACGGCCTGGGACACGGGCGTGTCCCAGGGCGTGTCAAGCCTGTGTCGACACTGAGCCGGGAAGTCGACACTCTGGTCTCGACATTGAGTCGAGACTGGGCACACGGCCTGCGACACGGGCGTGTCGCAGGGCGTGTCGACCCGTGTCGACACTTAGCCGCGAAGTCGACGAGATTCGCTCGACGATGCGTCGAGACAAGGCACACGGCCTGCGACACGGGCGTGTCGCAGGGCGTGTCGACCTGTCTCGACGATCGTCCCGGGGAGTCGACGAGATTTGCTCGACGATGCGTCGAGACAAGGCACACGGCCTAGGACACGGGCGTGTCCAATGCCGTGTCATCAGGTCGACGATCTTCACTCGACGAAGTGTCGAGTGTCGAGACCGTGTACACGGCTTGGGGTCCAGGCATGTCGAGGTGACACGGGTAAGGACACGGGCGTGTACTAGAACCCGTGCAGTGCTCGGGTTGATTTTGGGGAAAAATCATGGGGTACACGGCCGGACACACGGTCGTGTAAGGTGGAACACGGGCGTGTCAGCTCGAACACGGGCGTGTTCGATACCCGTGTGAGGTTCCAGGCGAGCCGATTTTGACGGCGAATGCGGCACACGGCCCTGGACACGGGCATGTGCCAGGCCGTGTTCAATCCAGATTGGGCATTTCAGTCCCGAATCAAAGCCGTTCGTTTCCTTATTTTGAGATCCAACGGCTGGGGGTTGTTCCTGAAGGGATATACCCGGGTTTGGGCTTTCAAAACCCTCACTTTTTCTTAAGTGTTCTCTTTCTAAAGCCTTAGAGAGAGAGGAGAGCCAAGGGAGGAAGAAGGAGCTAGATCCCGCCATTGGAGGAGCTTCGGAGCTCCGAATCGCGAGCCGACTCCGGATCCACGGAGGCAACACTAGTGCGGTGGTTTTCATCCGATTACTTTTCCATGGCGCCAAAGAGAAACACAAGTGTAACGATCCTCATCTTGAGCATGAGTAGCTCTCTTTCTTAGCATAGGAAGCCCGCTCTCGCGAGTTTGCGGAGAGTTGGAGGCGTTCCTTCGGGTAGATATGTGAAGTCCCCGTTGTTTAGAGTCCGTAAGCGAGAACGAACATAGGCATGATGTGTGAAGCCTACCCGGACATGTTGGTCTGGATCGGTGATGTTGTATTGCATAACGCCGGAGAAGACTCCGTGCTATTGGTTGTTTTTCGGGTTTTCTACACGATAGATTGCAGCAGGGAGCCTTGGGGACTAACCCAAAGGTGCACCCAGAAAACTGGACGGATACGAGATCTTGCCAACTTGGTGGCTTGAGAGCCAACTTGAACATAACCGGGTTATGTGACTTGTGATGGAAATGGGACTTGGCGGAAGTTTGACCCGCGCAAATGGCTTAAATTGTCGTTACGACGTGAGCACGGGTTAGATTGAACCGTACCCATATCTATGTCGTTCGGGTTAAAGAGACCTAAGGTTACATGGCACTTGCCATTGGCATAGATTAGGGTCTTCGGCGGTCAATGGCTTAAATTGTCGTGACCCAGGCCAGGAAGACAAATTGCTCATAGGTTTGGCCGTCCAAGAGGCGGTGGTGAGTCCGGAATGTCTATGGCTTTAATTGACGTGACATCGACCGGTTCACCGAGAATGTGCCCTGAGAGCACGGGGCGTGTGGCCGTGAGAGCCAACGCCTGTGATGTAATGGCTGATTATTTATTGCTCGCTTATGCTAATGAAATGCAGGGAAGGAGCATCGCCGCCCCGAGTTGGGTGCGGGATCGTTATAATTTGGTCAGCATTGCTGACCGTTGCCTTGTTTTGCCATCGTGTGGTGGTTTGTTGCTTGCAGGTGCAGCTGGACCAAGCGGTCAATAGCGGGCTAAAGCCCGAATGCGAAGCCGGCCCTTGAAGGCCTATTTGGAAGTGTTTACTGTTTTGTTCATGTATGACCGGCCTGCGTGCCGTGGTTTGTAAAACATGTAATATCAAGTGAAACATTTTGTAAGGCCTTAAGGCTTATTTTGAGTATTTTGTATAACATTCCTAATTTGTGTTAGTGGACTTTCATGCTTGAATGCTGGGTTCTTTGTTACAACTTTTATAAACTGCTTCCGCTAGAATGCTCTGTGTAGGACGTTGAGATTGGTTGGATGGTTTCCCTAAGTAACCACCCGGTCTGTCTGTGGAGTACGGCGTCGGGCCCCGGCCGGACCTACTGCTTTATGCTATGTGACGGATAGGGGGTGTTACATCCACAATCTGAGGGCGAGTCTTTCGGAGCGCAAAGCGATGTAGTTGTGGCAATTTTGAGGCAGAGCAATGAGGCCTTATCGAGGCAGATGGTGGATATTCAGTCTCAGATCCAGGCCTTGTTATCTGTAGTGGCAGGACTAGCCCCGAGAGTGCAGGAACCTGCTGCGGGTACAGCTGTTCTAGTACCTCCTGCACCTCCCGCACCTCCTGCCCCTTTGGTGCCTCCAATTGTGGTGCCCCCAGAGATGACCTTCATCTCTCAGTTCCAGCGACTTCGACCCCCTACCTATGATGGGAAGGCGGATTTCATGATCCTGGATGATTGGCTGATTTCCATAGAGGAGATGTTTCACTATTCTGGAGTTTCTGATGATCAGAAGGTGATGCTTGCCACCTACCAGCTAAAGGGGTTGGCAAAGAGTTGGTGGATGAGAGATAAGGAGGGCATGGTAGGAGGATTCTCTTGGGATTCATTCAAGGAGATATTGATGAGGAAGTTTCTACCCACAGCTGAGCGGGACAGATTGATGAACGGTTTCTTGTATCTGAAGCAGAGGCAGCTCGCGGTCAGCGAGTACAAGATTGAGTTCAGCAAACTCAGTCGGTTTGCCCCCAGTTTGGTGAGTTCAGAGGAAGATAGAGCGAAGCGATTCCTTGGAGGCCTGAGAAGTGATGTTCAGCAGTTAGCGGTTGCTCATGGAGAGGTAAGTTATGCTGGTGCGGTAGAAGCTGCTTTGAAAGTGGAGGCCATCGAAAATGCTAAGCAAAGAGGGCAGCAGTCGAGGAATGAAAAGAGGAAAGCGGTTGAAGGAAAGAGCCCCCAGGTATCCGGTGCTCCTTCAGAAAAGAGGAGCTAAGAGGTCTGTAGCTTCTGTGGCCGGCCGAGCCATCCTGTGGAGAAATGTTTCAAGAGGTTGGCGGTGCAGAATGAGCAGGTTCATGCTATTCAGGGTGCTCCCAGGCAGAACGTGGTGTGTACCTTGTGTAAGAAAGAGGGGCATGATGTTGCCCGCTGCTGGTTGAAAGATAAGGTCTGCTATCAGTCTGGACAGAAGGGTCATACCAAGGCAAGGTGCCCGCAGCTCCAGTCTGTGCTCCGACCAGTTCCTCTTCAGGCATTGCCACCACCTCAGTCTATGGATAAAGGCAAAGGGAAGCTGAATATGATATCATCAGCGGAGGCTCAAACTTTGACGCAAGTAATTTCAGGTTAGACTTTCTCTCTAGTCTTTATATTTTAGCTGCAGTTTTAGTTTTGCTATTATTTCCTTGATGCGTGTGCAATTTTATATAGGGAGTTTTAAGGTAAAGAACCGTTGGGCGCGCGTTCTCTTCGACTCAGGTGCTACCCACTCATTTGTGGCTAGGGCCTTTGTAGAGCGGTTCCAGTTGGATCTAGATCGTGTCGGTGATGCCTTATGCGTCAAGTTCCCCTCGGGTGATTCTGTGATATCAGATCAGGGCATTCAGAATTGTCCTATTATGTTGGGGGATTTTCTGGCTAAGGCAAACCTGAAGATGATTGACTTGGAGGATTTCGATGTTATCCTAGGCATGAATTGGTTGTCCCGATATGATGCAGTGATCTAGTGCAGGGGTAAGCGCTTGGATTTCAAGAAGGACAACGGTCAGCCTGGGAGTATTTATGGTGATCCAAGCCAGGTCTCTCTGGCGATTTCTGATGTATGTCTTCAGAGGTTATTTAGTTCTGATTGTTTTGCTTTCTTAGTCTCAGTGCTGGGGACTGTTAGCAGTTTGCCGCGGTTGGATGAGATTCCGGTTGTATGTGAGTTTTCTGATGTGTTTCATATCGAACTTTCCGGTCTTCCTCCTCCCAGATATGTCGAGTTTGTGATTGATTTGGAGCCGGGTACGCGTCCTATTGCTAAGGCGCCGTACCGGATGGCCCCGCGAGAGCTGGATGAGTTGCGTACCCAGCTGGATGAGTTGTCAGAGAAGGTTTTCATAAGGCCGAATTTTTCTCCTTGGGGTGCCCCTGTCTTCTTTGTAAAGAAAAAAGATCGGTCGATGCGCCTTTGCATCGACTACAGAGAGCTGAACAAGGTCACCATTAAGAACAGGTATCCTTTGCCTAGGATCGATGACTTGTTCGATCAGTTTCGTGGTATCTCAGTATTTTCTAAGATTGACCTTCGATCAGGCTATCATCAACTCAGGATCCGGGAGTCGGACATTCGACAGACTGCTTTCAGATCGAGGCATGGGCATTTCGAATTCCTGGTTATGTCATTTGGTTTGACCAATGCGCCATCATCATTCATGGACATGATGAACCGGGTGTTCAAGGATTTTCTAGATACGTTTGTGGCCGTATTTATAGACGACATTCTGATTTATTCTCGGGATGCTGCAGAGCATGATCAGCACTTACGATTGGTTTTATCTGCTTTGAGAGACCATCAGTTATTCGCCAAGCTGAGTAAATGTGAATTCTGGTTGCCCCAGGTTTCCTTCCTGGGTCATGTGGTGAACAAAGACGGCATTTCAGTTAACCCGAAAAATATTTCTACAGTGATGGATTGGCATAGGCCGAGCACACACAAGGAGATTAGGAGCTTCTTGGGGTTGGCCGGCTACTATAAAAGATTCGTGGAGGGCTTTTCTACACTGGCAGCGCCCTTGACTAAGCTGACGCAGAAGAATGCGGCCTTCATTTGGAGCGAGCAATGCGAGGAGGTCTTTCTGGAGCTAAAGAGGAGATTGTGCACTGCTCCTGTTTTGACATTACCTTTGGAGGGCAAGGACTATGATGTGTATGTGGATGCCTCGCATGTTGGGCTCAGAGGTGTGTTGATGCAAGAAGGGAAGGTGATTGCGTATGGGTCGAGGCAATTGAATACTCATGAGAGGAACTACCCTACGCATGATCTTGAGTTCGCAGCAGTGATCTTTTCCCTCAAGGTGTGGAGACATTTACTTTATGGTGCGCAGTGCAAGATCTTCACCGATCATAAAAGCCTAAAGTATGTCTTCACCCAGAAGGAGCTGAATTTGCTCCAGCGGCGTTGGTTAGAGTATGTTGCAGATTATGAAGTGGAGATCCAGTATCATCCGGGCAAGGACAATGTGGTGGCTGATGCCCTGAGCCGTAAGACGGGAAAGATCTTTAATCTCTCTGTTGAGCGCTTGGTGGAAGAGTTCCTCTTGATGGACATCTCGGTGGGGTGCTGTGACTTGCAGAGTAGTTTGTCCGTGGCAGAGCCTTCTTGGATTTCACTTACCAGGCTAAACCAGAAGGAAGATCTAGATCTTTTGCACCGGTATCTCCGGACTAAAAGGGGAGTATTGCCAGATTTTTCTATTGATGATGCCGGTACTTTGAAGTATCGTGGCAGTTTTTGTGTCCCCACTATTTTGGACATTCGAGTCATGTTGTGTAAGGAAGCGCATGGCTCGAGTGTTGCCTACCACCCGGGCTCAACTAAGATGTATCACGACTTGAAGCAGATTTCCTGGTGGTATGGCATGAAGGGGGATATATCACGGTTTGTTTCTGAGTGTTATACCTGCAAGCGAGTTAAGGCCGATCATGGAAGGCCTGGTGGCAAGTTGACACCATTGGAGATCCCGACTTGGAAATGGGAGAGCATTTCTATGGACTTCATTATGGGCTTACCGAAGTCTCCTAGAGGTTTTGACTCTGTCGTATAAGATTGATTATCGTATAAGATCTATGGACTTCATTATGGGCTTACCGAAGTGTGCTTACTTTGTGCCGTATAAGATTGATTATGCGATGAAAAAGATAATAGAGCTGTATTTGAGCGAAGTCATCTGATTGCATGGAGTTCCCGTTAGTATCATTTCAGACCGAGACTCCCGATTTACTTCCCGTTTGTGGAAGAGTTTGCAGGAGGGTTTGGGTACAGACTTGAGATATTCTACCGCATACCACCCACAGTCTAATGGGCAGACAAAGTGAGTCAACCAGATTGTGGAAGATATGATTCGCTGTTATATTCTGGACCACGGGGGAGCGTGGGATGAGCGCTTGAGGCTGATGGAATTTGCATATAATAACAGTTATCAGGAGAGCCTGCAAATGGCTCCTTTTGAAGCCTTGTATGGGAGGCGCTGCAGAACACCGTTATTTTGGACTGAGGCTGGTGAGAGGCCTTTGTTGGGTCCTGATGCGCTCGAGGAAATGGAAATTGATGTGAAGCTTATTCGGGAGAAGCTTCATTTAGCTCAGGAGAGATATGAGAAGAACGCCAACCGGTGTAGATCCTATTTGGAATTTTTCGTGGAGGATATGGTATTCTTGAAGGTGTCCCAGATGGTTGGAGTAAAGAGGTTCGACAAGAGTCACAAGTTGGACCCAAGGTTTGTGGGCCCATTCAAGATAGTGGAGCGTATTGTCGTGGCAGCTTATAGGTTGGATTTACCAGCAACCTTTCCAGGTGTGCATAATGTTTTTCATGCGAGCCAGCTGCGGAAGTGCGTGCGGAATAGTAGGCAAGTGTTGGATGTTGTGCCTCAGTTGGAGCCAAATCTGACTTTTGTGGAAAGGCCGGTCCGTATTCTGGATTCCCAGGATAGAGTGTTGCGGCGGAAGACTATTCCCATGGTCAAAGTCTTATGGAGGAACCAGGAGGTGGAAAGCGCGACTTGGGAGTTGGAGTCGGCAATGAGGGAGGCTCACCCTCATCTTTTTCCTTGATTTATGCCTGGTATGTTTTGCCTTCTTCTTTAAAGCTCTTGTTAGGCTAATTCTGTTTCTTCCTTGTTAGAAGCTTGTGCGTAAAGTTTCGGGACGAAACTTCCTTTTAGGGGGAGTGACTGTTTTCACAACCCGCATTTTCTCAACGGTAAAAATCGTATCAGAGTAAGAGAAAACATGCATCGTGATTCCACGTCGTGCAGGGGATAACTGCACACGCTCAGGCAAAACTCCAGACGTTAGGTTTTAAGGAAAATTGTTAATTAAGTATGAAAGAAAATCAGTTTTGTTGAATGGCCGTATCCCTCGGCCCGGTGGATCAGCTAGTCCACTGTTAAAACAATATTTATACGCAGCAGAAAATACTTTGGTTCAATAAATTGACGCCCTAAAAGAGCATAAGTGTTCCCGGGGGACGACTTATGCGTGCACGACCATAAGGTGAATATAGTAGGTATAAAAAGATAGTGTTTTACGCTAAGGAAAAATAGTGTCTTTGATTTAGAAATATGTTATGCATGGGGTACATATAATAATGATTTTAGGTTTTAAAATATCTAACATGCAACCTAGCATAAATCCTTCCCAAAAGCAAGTAACCAACATCAAATAGGCAAAAACAGCAGTTTAAATTCATATTCAGCATCACAAGAAGCCACCAGTGGGTGCCAACAACCTGACACGAACCCACTGGCGAGTATGTATGTCTATAAAGAAGAGTAAAGAACTACCTCACAACAAACGGGGATCAGCAATCTCAGCTACCCTAGAGGCCACCAACAAGCCCCTCCAAAAGAACTAGCCGCTGAACTGGCTACAACCTGGACCTGAGGCATTCAAGAAAAGAACACCTCAGCAAGGAAACAATCAAAAAGTAAATAGAGCAATAGGTTAATGAGCAAATAATATGAAGGGTTACCAACCCAGCAACAAACTGCTATAAGCAAAAGAAAAAGAGAGTGGCAGTAGGAAAAGAGTACTGTCTAAAACACCGCAGAGCACACCAAGAGCGAGCAATAAACCAACATGCCCTACCAAGAGAGCCTGCAACAGCATCAGGACATATACATATGCCAAAAAAAGAAGGGTAAACATAAACAGGAAAGGGACTAACAACCCTAACACGTGGGTAAGCGGTAGTGGTCAAAACATGGGTCTGAATGCATAACCAGAATCAGACCCAAAAAGGGCTAAGGGGTCAAACAGTGGCAGCTTTAGGGTCTCACACACACCAACCCAAACCGGGGCAAAAGGCGGTGGCCATAGCTCTCCACATAAAACCACCCCTCCAGAGGCCACCAAAACTCCACCACCTGCCACAACCCAAGAGTCGGCATGCAGAAAATTAGCCGAACACCCAATGCCCCCCTTCTAGGGAAAAGTCCCACTAACAGTCCTAAGAAACACACGAACCCAAGGCAAAACGTCGGGTCCAACCGACGCGGCCTTGCACGCCTAACCAAAACCAAACCCCGAGTCTCCCTGACCCCAAAACAAGGGCAGAACCCAGTGTCGACACGATGTGTCGACACCACGACAAGCCGGTGTAGACACAAGGTGTCGACACAACCGCTGCTGGTGTCGACACCAAGTGTCGACACCTCTGCGGCCGGTGTCGACACAAGGTGTCGACACTGCCGCTGCGGGTGTCGACACCAAATGTCGACACCACTGCGGCCGGTGTCGACACAAGGTGTCGACACTGCCGCTGCGGGTGTCGACACCAAGTGTCGACACCAAGTGTCGACACCACTGCGGCCGGTGTCGACACAAGGTGTGGACACTACCGCTGCGGGTGTCGACACCAAGTGTCGACACCACTGCGGCCGGTGTCGACACAAGGTGTGGACACTACCGCTGCGGGTGTCGACACCAAGTGTCGACACCACTGCGGCCGGTGTCGACACAAGGTGTCGATATTGCCGCTGCGGGTGTCGACACCAAGTGTCGACACCACTGCGGCCGGTGTCGACACAAGGTGTCGACACTGCCACTGCGGGTGTCGACACCAAGTGTCGACACCCCGACTGGCCGGTGTCGACACCAAGTGTCGACACCCCGACAGGATGGTGTCGACACCACGGTGTCGACACCCTGACTGGCTGGTGTCGACACCACGGTGTCGACACCCTGACTGGCTGGTGTCGACACCACGGTGTCGACACCCTGACTGGCTAGTGTCGACACCACGGTGTCGACACCCTGACTGGCCTCAGGCGCCAGATCCAGCACACAGCCAGAAACGGGAACGAGGATTCTCTCTCTCTAGAGTACAACATCCATCGGCAATGGCAGCTACTTGACCTAAACCGAACCAAAACTGCCCCGAATAGACACAATCCCTCGGAAAACTGAGATTTAACTGGAACATTCTACACTAACCACAGTATGATCGGGAACAAACCCTAGCTTACACGTAAGATCTAATCAAGAAAGAGATAAAATTAGCCCAAAAGAAAGACAAAGATCAGCTTTGGCAAGGATGAGGGGACATCACTTGCCTCAATACCAGGAACTCGGTCGGCGGCATCCCCCGCTCACGGATCTGGCCGAAGAGCAGCAAGCTGAGGAGCAGAAAGAAAGTAGATCCCGACGAGGGCAGTCCAGATCCACTCTCGAAAACGAATTCCGACCGCTAAATCTCCAGGAATCGGCGTCCGAAGGCTAGGGTAGGTCGGCGGTGCACTTCCTCTCGTACAGGCGACGGCTTCTTCCAAGCAGAGAAACAGGTAAAGAACAAAAGGAACCCAGCCCTAATTCTGACCCAAGACTATATATCAGTTTTAATATTAAACAATCACATATTACTAATTATTTACACTCAACATCAAAACAACACGAAGCCTGAAACTTCTCGGAAAAAGACGAAATTCACGGCGCAGCTAAAACCCACGCTACAAACACAACCGCGAAGTCGAAATTAGCATTCGACGAACAAAACCCGGGATAACACCTCCCGAAGCCAAAACACAAGCATTCCCTAAGAGGCCCAGCCGAGTCATCAAACAGACTCCGGCTAGCTGGGGAATCTTGCTAACAGGCTACAAACAGGCTACACAGGGAACCCTAGGAGCTAATACCACGATCTACAACGGCAAAAAGCCAGAAATACGCCATCGTAACGCCATCCAAAGATCAAACATAACACAGAAAAACCGGGGGTGTTACAGCCACTCCCCCTAAAAGAAAGTTTCGCCTCGAAACTTTACTCACAACACCCCTATAAAGAA
Organism: Platanthera guangdongensis; assembly: GCA_039583875.1. NCBI lineage: Eukaryota > Viridiplantae > Streptophyta > Magnoliopsida > Asparagales > Orchidaceae > Platanthera > Platanthera guangdongensis. Next base: position 149,302,649 of record CM077163.1, on the reverse strand, counting down.
GGAGAGAGAAAGAGCCAGGAAAGGGCTAAATAAATAATAAATAGAACATACCAAGCACAAGATCAGGGAAACAGATGAGGGTGAGCCTCCCTCATAGCCGACTCCAACTCCCAAGTCGCGCTTTCCACATCTTGATTCCTCCATAAAACTTTAACCATCGGAATAGTCTTCTTCCGCAACCTCCGAACTTGAGAATCTAAAATGCGAACAAGCACGTCCACATAAGAAAGATTCGGCTCCAACTGAGGCACAGAATCCAAACCTGTCTGTCATTCATCACACATTTCCGCAGCTAACTGACGTGAAAGACATCATGCACTCCAGGGAAATTTGCGGGCAAGGCCAGCCTGTAGGCTGATACCCCAATCCGCTCAACAATCGGAAACGGCCCCACGCATCTCGGGTCCAACTTCCTATTCTTGCCAAACCGCTTGACTCCAATCAACGGGGAGACCTTTAAAAACACCGAGTCCCCACAGCAAATTCCAAGTCCGATCTATGCCGATTGGCGTTCTTCTCATACCTCTCCTGGGCTATCCGAAGCTTTTCCCGAATAAGCTTCACAGCGGTTTCCATCTCCTCAAGCGCTTCTGGACCCAACAAAGGTCCCTCGCCTAGCTCAGCCCAAAACAAGGGAGTCCTGCAGCGCCTCCCATACAAAGCTTCAAAGGGAGCCATTTGCAAGCTTTCTTGATAACTGTTGTTGTATGCAAATTCCATAAGCCGCAAGCGCTTGTCCCACGCTCCTCCATGGTCCAGAATATAGCATCGGATCATGTCTTCCACAATCTGATTCACTCGCTCCGTCTGACCATTGGTCTGCGGATGATAAGCCGTGGAATATCTCAAATCTGTACCCAACCCTTCTTGAAGGCTCTTCCAAAAACGAGACGTGAACCTGGAGTCTCGATTTGATATGATACTTACGGGTACTCCATGCAATCTGATAACCTCTTCCAGATACATCTCGGCTATCTTCCTCATCGGATAATCGATCTTAAATGGTACGAAATGAGCGCTCTTCGTCAATCTATCTACAATTACCCAAACTGAATCATGCCCTTAGGAGATCTCAGTAAGCCGGTAATGAAATCCATCGAGATACTCTCCCACTTCCACATCGGAATCTCCAAGGGGTCAGCTTGCAACCAGGCCTCCCATGGTCGGCTTTCACACGCCTGCAAGTGAAACACTCTGAAACAAATCTGGCTATGTCCTTCTTCATCCCGTACCACCAGGCAATCTGTATTAAATCATGATACATCTTGGTAGACCCTGGATGGTAGGCAACACTAGATCTGTGGGCGTCTATGCATACCATATCACGGATATCTCCAACTGTGGGGATGAAAAACCTGCCACGGTACTTCAAGGTACCCGCATCATCTATAGAGAAATCTGGTAATTCACCCTTCTCAGCTCGAAGATACAAATGCAGAAGATCGGGATTGTCCTTCTGATGCAGTCTCGTAATCTTAATCCACGAAGGTTCTGCTACTGCTATGCTACTCTGCGAATCACAGCTTCCCACAGAAATGTCCATCAACAGAAACTCTTCCACTAGACGCTCGGCAGAAAGATTAAAAATCTTACCTGACTTCCGACTCAGGGCATCAACCACCACATTTGCCTTGCCTGGATGATACTGAATTTCAACATCATAGTCGGCCACGTACTCCACCACCACCGCTGGCACAGATTCAATTCTTTCTGAGTGAAGACATAATTCAGACTCTTATGATCCGTGAAAATCTTGCACTGCGCGCCATATAGCAAATGCCTCCACAATTCAACGCATAGATCACAGCTGCAAACTCCAGGTCATGCGTAGGGTAGTTCCTCTCGTGAGTCTTTAGGTGCCTCGACCCGTACGCAATCACCTTTCCGCCCTGCATCAAAACGCAGCCCAGACCGACATGCGACGCATCCACATATATATCATACTCACTACCCTCCGTAGGCAAAGACAAAATTGGAGCCGAACATAGCCATCTTTTTAGTTCCTCAAAAGCCTTCTCATACTTGTCATCCATATAAAGGCTACATTCTTCTGCGTCAACTTGGTCAACGGCGCGGACAAGGTAGAGAAACCTTCTACAAATATCTATAATAACCAGCCAAACCCAAGAAGCTTCTGATCTCTTTGGGGGTAACTGGCCTCACCCATCCCATAACAGCAGCGATCTTCTCTGGGTCCACCGATATTCCCTCCTTATTAATCACGTGGCCTAGAAAAGAAACTTGAGGCAACCAAAATTCACATTTGCTCAGCTTGGCGTATAGCTTATGGTCTCTCAGAGTCGCCAAGACCAGCCGCAAATGTCGATCATGCCCCTTTGCATCCTTAGAATACACAAAAACATCGTCTATAAAGACAATCACGAACTTATCTAGAAAATCCTTGAAAACTCTGTTCATCAAATCCATAAAAGCTGAGGGCGCATTAGTCAAACCAAATGACATAACCAAAAACTCAAAATGCCCATGACGAGAGAGGAATGCCGTCCGCGGAACATCTGACTCCCGAATCCTCACTGGTGATAGCCCGAACGAAGATCTATCTTGGAAAACACGGCACTACCACGCAGTTGGTCAAACAATCGTCGATTCGCGCAAAGGGTACCTGTTCTTAATAGTAACCTTGTTCAGCTCTCTATAGTCGATGCATAACCTCATCGACCCATCCTTCTTTTTAACGAACAGCACTGGCGCACCCCAAGGTGAAGAACTTGGCCTTATAAAGCCTTTTTCCGACACACTCATCCAGCTAAATTCGCAACTCTTCCAGCTCTCGCGGGGGCATCCGTTACGGCGCTTTACGATAGGACGCGTGCCTGGCTCCAAATCTATTGCAAACTCGACATCTCGATCGGCTGGAAGACGGGAAATATCGTCAGGAAACACATCAGAAAAGTCACACACCACAGGAATCTTCCAAACGGGGCTCACTAACAATCGACCCTACCAGAGAAACCACACAGGCAAAACAGCCAGAAACAAGCAACTTCCGAGCACGCACCGCAGAAATGACTGAAGACTCCTGGAGGGAATACCCATAAACGCTCCCTGGCTGACCGTTGTCTTTGACGAAGTCCAAGCGCTTACCCTTGCACTGGATCACAGCATCGTACCTTGACAACCGTCCATGCCCAAATAACGTTAAAGTCCTCCAGGTCAATCACCTTCAAATCTGCTGTGGCTAGAAATCTCCCAACAAAATTGGACAATCGGGGATACCCAGGTCCGTAACCACAGAGTCACCGGAGGGAACTTAACGCAGAAGGCACCACCAACACGATCTAGGCCCAAACTGAACCGCTCCACGAAGGCTCTAACCACAAACAAGTGGGTAGCGCGGAATCGAAGAGAACGCGCGCCAGCAGTTCTATACCTTAAATCGCCCTATGAATTGCACACGCATCTAAGGCAAGGAGCGCTAAAATGAAAACTACAACCCAAAGGGGACGTAACGAAACGACTGGGGAGGAGTCGAACCTGAGATAACCTGGGTCGAGGTCTGCGCTTCGTCTGCCGAAAGCACATTCAGCTTTCCTTTCCTTTATCCACTAGATGAGGCAGAGTGGCAGAGCCTGGAGGGGAATTGGCTGCAGAATAGACTGGCTGAGGGAACCTTGTCTGAGATGACCCTTCTGGCCGCACTAAAAACA